>CM038674.1:634830081-635531277 GCA_021605145.1 Aegilops bicornis | reverse complement strand
CGGGCGGCGACACGGTAGTAGACGCTTCCGCGAAACGGCGCGTGCGTGAATACTATTAAATACCGAAGCGCGATAACCGCGAAACATCATGAGTGTGCTATTTTTTATGACATAGACGACCGGCACATGTGCTATAGGACCGGCGGTACCTTTCATAAATTTCTGATGGAGAAGTAGTCATCCGAACACTTCTCTACGCCGATGATTGTTTCCAACACTTCGCTGCTTCCACGCTGGATTACCGGGCTTGGGCCGGGCGGTTCATTTACCGCCGGCTGGCAGGCATACCGCCAAGATAATGCAAATCTATGCGAGGCGGCCTCTTCACAAGTCCGGAAGTGTTGTGGCGTGGGCGGCTGTAAATGCCTGGCGCACTTGCAAATGGCTGCTCGGTAGGTGTGCCCCTCCTCACGCGACGGCGGGCTACCGCCGGCAGACCGGAGGGGGGAAATCAGACGATGTTGCTGCCTGGTCATACGGAGTGGATGAAGCCAGGGTTTGGCCCCGATGTTGCTGCAAAGGTGTTCCCTGGTGTCCCTATGGGCCGAATCCATCGACACAACCGGGTGAGAGGTTCATCGTCAAAGCCCTGTTCAGTGGTCAAAGGTCAAAGGTTAGGCCCAGATCGCATGGATCAAACGCGTGGTTAGGCGGACGGGCACTGGGGTAAGGCCGACCGCCGCCCTGGTAATCAGCACCGTGGTGACGCGCCGCATCGGCCCCATACATGGGTGGTGCTGGCAAGTCACGCGGGGTGGTAAGAGGCGGCACGATAAAAGTAGGGTGCACTCTGTCCGGTGACTTCACGGACGGCGCCCACGCCGCACCGGAGGGGGGAAATTTACGCGCCGGGTCTACACGGAGGTGATCTTTTGCTGCCGCGGGTCTGGCCCGGATGTTGCTCCAAAAGTGTTCCTATGGCGGGCTGATCCTAACCACAACCCGAGGTGGAGAGGCCCACTGAGGTCAAATCCATCCGTCATTGCAGCAGCAAGTCAAAGGGCTTTTAGGATCCCGTGGTCAAACGCTACGTGAGGGTTAAGCGGGGCAGACGGGGCCCCGGGGTAGTAATGCCACCGGAGCTGCCGTGATCGGGCCCTCATACATGCGAGGTGGTGTGGTGGCATGTCCGAAGAGGCGGCACGCGTCTCCGGGTGTGGCCTCACGGACGGCGATGACACGGTAGTAGACGCTCGCGGAAACGGCGCGGCGTGAATATTATTAAATACCGGAGCGCGATAAAATCATGAGTTTATTACATGACGGGCACATGTGCTATAGGACCGATGGTAATTTTTCATTAATTTTCGTGATGGACAAGTATCCAACACTTCCCCACGCTGATTGCTCTTCGCTGCTTCACGACGGCCGGGCGGCCTCCGGCCAGCATACCGTCATATCTTGCGACGCGGCCTCTCACAAGTCCGGAAGTGTTGTGGCGGTTGCAAATGCCCGCACGCAGCGTCTCCGGTGTGCCCCCTCACGGACGGGGCGCGCTACCGCACCTCGAGAGGGGAAACGGACGCGTCGGGTCTACATGGAGTGGATGTAGCTGTGTGTTTGGCCCGGATGTTGCTCCCGGGTGTCCCTATGGGCTGAACTGACACAACCGGGTGGAGAGATCCACTGGTCAAAGCCCGTCCGTGCAAAGTCAAAGGGCTAGATCGCGTGGTCAAACGCTACAGGGTTAGGCGGACGGGGCACCGGGGGTAGCAATGCCACCGAGCGTCACCAGACCGGGCCCTCATACATGCGGGTGGTGTGGTGGCATGTCCGGAAGAGGCGCACGCGTGTCCGGTGTGCCCCTCACGGACGGCGCGCCGCCACGACACCGGAGGGGTGAAACGGACGGTAAGGGTCTACCTGAGGGATCTTTGCTGTGGGTCCGCCCGATGTTGCTCCAAAGTGTTCCATGGGCTGACCTAATACAACCGGGTGGAGAGGCCCACTCGTCAAATCCCGTCAGGCAAAGTCAAAGGGCTAGATCCGGTGGTCAAACGCTACAGGTTAGGGCGACGGGGCCCCTGGGGTAGCAATCCCACGGAGCTGCCGGATCGGGCCCTCATACATGCGGGGTGGTGTGGTGGCATGTCCGGAAGAGGCGCACGCGCTCCGGTGTGGCCTCCCTCACGGACGGGTGATGACACGGTAGTAGACGCTTCGCTGAAACTTGATGCGGCGTGAATATTATTAAATACTTTCAAGCGCGATAAAATCATGAGTTTTTTACATGACGTGGGCACATGTGCTATAGGACCGATGGTAATTTTTCATAAATTTTCGTGATGGAGAAGTATCTGAACGCTTCCCTCTACGCGGATTGCTCTTCACGCGTCTACGATTGTGGGCGGCGGCTTCCGGGGGCTAGCATACCGTCAAATCTTGCATAGGCGGCCTCTCACAAGTCTGGAAGAGTTGTGGCGGTTGCAAATGCCCGGCACGCGTCTCCGGGGTGTGCCCCCTCCTCATGGACGGCGCCGCCGCTGGCACCTGGAGGGGGGAAACAGACGCGTCGGGTCTACACGGAGTGGATGTAGCTGTGGGTTTGGCCCGGATGTTGCTCCCGGGTGTCCCTATGGGCAGCCCGACACAACCGGGTGGAGAGGTCCATCGTCAAAGCCCGTCTGCAAAGTCAAAGGGCTAGATCGCATGGTCAAACGCTACATGGGTTAGGGCGGACGGGGCCTTCCTTCAGGGGGGGCAATGCCACCGGAGGCGTCAGCATCGGGCCCTCATACATGCGGGTGGTGTGGTGGCATGTCCGAAGAGGCGGCACGCGGTCCGGTGTGCCCCTCACGGACGGCGCCGCCGCCGCACCGGAGCGGGAAACGGACGCTGCCGGGTCTACGGAGGGGATCTTGCTGTGGGTCTGGCCCGGATGTTGCTCCAAAGTGTTCCTATGGGCTGAACTAACACAACCGGGTGGAGAGGCCCACTGGTCAAATCCCGTTCGTGCAAAGTCAAAGGGCTAGATCCGATGGTCAAAGGCTACAAGGTTAGGCGGGACAGGGCCCCTGGGGGGTAGCAATGCCACCGGAGCGTTGCATCGGGCCCTCATACATGCGGGGTGGTGTGGTGCCATGTCCGAAGAGGCGGCACGCGTCTCCGGGGTGTGGCCCCCCTCACGGACAGCGGCGACACAGTAGTAGACGCTCGCCCGGAAACGATGCGGCGTGAATATTATTAAATACCGGAGCGCGATAAGATCATGAGTTTTTACATGACGGGGCACATGTGCTATAGGACCGATGGTAATTTTTCATAACTTTTCGTGATGGAGAAGTATCTGAACACTTCCCCACATGATTTCTCTTCCGCGTCACGACTGGGCCGGCGGCCTCCGGGCCAGCATACCGCCAAATCTTGGCGTAGGCGGCCTCTCACAAGTCTGGTGCGTGTTGTGGCGGTTGCAAATGCCCGCACGCGTCGGGTGTGCCCTCACGGACGGCGCTGTGCCGCACCGGAGGGGGGAAACGGACGCTGGGTCATACACGCGAGTGGATTAGCTGTGGGTTTGGCCCGGATGTTGCTCCGGTGTCCCTATGGCGAACCGACACAACCGGTGGAGAGGTCCAATTGGTCAAAGCCCGTCTGCAAAGTCAAAGGGCTAGACCGCATGGTCAAACGCTGTGGTTAGGGCGGACGGGGCACCGGGGTAGTAATGCCACCGAGCGTCGTCTAGGGCCCTCATACATGCGGGTGGTGTGGTGGCATGTTCGAAGAGGCGGCACGCTGCGGTCCGGTGTGCCCCTCACGGACGGCGCCGCCGCCGCACCGGAGGCGGGAAACGGACGCCGGGTCTACACGGAGGATCTTGCCGTGGGTCCGCCCGGATGTTGCTCCAAAGTGTTCCTATGGGCTGAACTAACACAACCGGGTGGAGAGGCCCATCGGTCAAATCCCGTCAAGGCAAAGTCAAAGGCTAGATCCGGTGGTCAAACGCTATGTGGTTAGGGCGGACGGGGCCCCGGGGTAGCAATGCCACCGAGCTGCCGTGATCGAACCCTCATACGCGGGTGGTGTGGTGGCATGTCCGAAGAGGCGGCACGTCCTCCGGGTGTGGCCCTCACGCAGACGGGCGGCGACACGGTAGTAGACGCTCGGAAACGATGCGCGTGTGAATATTATTAAATACCGGAGCGTGATAAAATCATGAGTTTTTACATGACGTGGGCACATGTGCTATAGGACCGATGGTAATTTTTCGTAACTTTTCGTGATGGAGAAGTATCTCAACACTTCCTCTACGCTGGATTGCTCTTCGCTGCTTCACGACCGCGGGCCGTGACCTCCGGGCCAGCATACCGTCCAAATCTTGCGTAGGGCGGCCTCACAAGTCTAGAAGTGTTGTGGCGGTTGGAAATGCCCGCACGCTGCGTCTCGGTGTGCCCCGCTCACGGACGGCGCCGCCGCCGCACCGGAGGGAAACAGACGCTACCGGTTCTACACGGAGTGGATGTAGCTGTGGGTTTGGCCCGGATGTTGCTCCCGGTGTCCCTATGGGCCAAACTGACACAACCGGGTAGAGAGGACCACTGGTCAAAGCCCGTCTGCAAAGTCAAAAGGGCTAGATCGCGTGGTCAAACGCTACAGGTTAGGGCGGACGGGGCACTAGGGGGGGAGTAACAAAATGCCAACGGAAGCGTCAGACCGGGCCCCTCATACATGCGGGTGGTGTGGTGGCATGTTCGAAGAGGCGCACGCGTGTTCCCAGGTGTGCCCCTCACGGACGGCGCCGCCGCACTGGAGGGGGAAGCAGACGCGCCGGGTCTACACGGAGGGGATCTTTAGCCGTGGGTCCGGCACGGATGTTGCTCCAAAGTGTTCCTATGGGCTGACCTAACACAACCGGGTGGAGAGGCCCACCGGTCAAATCCCGTCTGCGCAAAGTCAAAGGGCTAGATCCGTGGTCAAACGCACAGGTTAGGGCGGACGGGGCCCGGGGTAGCAATGCCACCGGAGCGTCGATCGGGCCCTCATACATGCGGGTGGTGTGGTGGCATGTCCGAAGAGGCGGCACGCTCTCCGGGTGTGGCCTCACGGACGGCCTGATGGCGACACGGTAGTAGACGTTCTGGAAACAATGCGGCGTGAATATTATTAAATACCGGAGCGCGATAAAATCATGAGTTTTTATATGACGTGGGCACATACTATAGGGACCGATGGTAAATTTTCATAAATTTTCGTGATGGAGAAGTATCTCAACACTTCCTCTACGGATTGCTCTTCGCTGGCTTCACGAGTGGGCCGGGCGGCTCCGGGGCTAGCATACCACAAATCTTGCGTGGCGTGCCTCTCACAAGTCCGGAAGTGTTGTGGCGGTTGCAAATGCCCGCACGTCTGCCTGGTGTGCCCCCTCACGCAGACGGCGCGCCGCCGCACCCGGAGGGGGAAACGGACGCTGCCGGGTCTACACGGAGTGGATGTAGCTGTGGGTTTGGCCCGGATGTTGCTCCCGGTGTCCCTATGGGCCGAACTGACACAACCGGGTGGAGAGGTCCACTGGTCAAAGCCCGTCCGTGCAAAGTCAAAGGGCTAGATCGCGTGGTCAAACGCTACAGGGTTAGGCGGGACGGGGGCACTGGGGGGGGGGGGTAGCAATGCCACCGGAGCGTCGTACCGGGCCCTCATACATGCGGGGTGGTGTGGTGGCATGTCTGAAGAGGCGGCACGCGTGTCCGGGGTGTGGCCCTCAAGACGGCAGCCGCCACACCGGAGGGGGGAAGCAGACGCTGGCCGGGTCTACGCGGAGGGGATCTTGCCGAGGGTCCGGCCCGGATGTTGCTCCAAAGTGTTCCTATGGGCTGAACTAACACAACCGGGTGGAGAGGCCCACTGGTCAAATCCCGTCCGTGCAAAGTCAAAGGGCTAGATCCGGTGGTCAAACGCTACAGGGTTAGGCGGGACGGGGGCCCTGGGGGGTAGCAATGCCACCGGAGCGTCGCATCAGGCCCTCATACATGCGGGGTGGTGTGGTGGCATGTCAGAAGAGGCGTAAGCTTCCTCCGGGTGTGGCCCTCACGGACGGGCGATGACACGGTAGTAGACGCTCGCTGGAAACGGCGCGGCGTGAATATTATTAAATACTCGGAGCGATAGAATCATGAGTTTTTACATGACGCGGGCACATGTGCTATAGGACCGATGGTAAATTTTCATAATTTTTCGTGATGGAGAAGTATCTCAACACTTCCTCACGCTGATTGCTCTTCGTCTCACGACCGTGCCGGGCGGCCTCGGGCCAGCATACCTTGTCAAATCTTAGTAGGGCGGCCTCTTCCAAGTCTGGAAGTGTTGTGGCGGTAGCAAATGCACGGCACGCGTCTCCGGGGTGTGCCCCCTCACGGACGGCGCCGTCGCCGGCACCTAGAGGGGGAAAACGGACGCGTCGGGTCTACCTTTGAGTGGATGTAGTCAGGTTTGGCCCGGATGTTGCTCCCGGTGTCCCTATGGGCCGAACCGACACAACCGGGTGGAGAGGTCCATCGGTCAAAGCCCGTCTGCAAAGTCAAAGGGCTAGATCGCGTGGTCAAACGCTCTGAGGGTTAGGGCGGACGGGCACCTTGGGCGGGTGGGGGGTAGCAATGCCACCGGAGTGTCGTACCGGGCCCTCATACATTGGGGGTGGTGTGGTGGCATGTCTGAAGAGGCGGCACGCGTGTCCGAGGTGTGCCCTCACAGAGACGGCTTGCCGCCGGCACTGGAGGGGGAAGCAGGACGTCGGGTCTACACGGAGGGATCTTCTGCTGTGGGTCCGCCCGGATGTTGCTCCAAAGTGTTCCTATGGGCTGACCTAACACAACCGGGTGGAGAGGCCCACTGGTCAAATCCCGTCTGCAAAGTCAAAGCGGCTAGATCCAGTGGTCAAACGCAGCAGGTTAGGGCGGACGGGGCCACAGGGGTAGTAATCCCACCGGGCGCCGATCGGGCCCTCATACATGCGCGGGTGGTGTGGTGGCATGTCCGAAGAGGCGCACGCTGCCTCCGGGTGTGGCCCCTCACGGACGGGCGGCGACACGGTAGTAGACGCTCGCGAAAGCGATGCGGCGTGAATATTATCAAATACTCGTAGCGCGATAAAATCATGAGTTTTTTTACATGACGTGGGCACATGTGCTATAGGACCGATGGTAATTTTTCATAAATTTCGTGATGGAGAAGTATCTCGAACGCTTCCCTCTCGTGGATTGCTCTTCACGTTTCACGATTGTGCCGCGGCTTCCGGGGCTAGCATACCAAATCTTGGCGTAGGGCGGCCTCACAAGTCCGGAAGTGTTGTGGCGGTTGCAAATGCCCGCACGCGTCCGGATGTGCCCTCACGGACGGCGCGCCACGCCGCTTTGGAGGGGTAAACAGACGCCGTCGGTCTACACGGAGTGGATGTAGCCATGGGTTTGGCCCGGATGTTGCTCCCGGTGTCCCTATGGGCCGAACCGACACAACCGGGTGGAGAGGTCCATCGTCAGCACGTCCCGTCTGCAAAGTCAAAGGCTAGATCGCATGGTCAAACGCCATGTGGTTAGGGCGGACGGGCACTGGGGTAGCAATGCCACCGAGCGTCAGGCATCGGGCCCTCATACATGCGGGGTGGTGTGGTGGCATGTCTCAAGAGGCGCACGCTGTCCGGAGTGTGCCCCTCAGGGCAGCGCCGCCGCCGCACCTGGAGGGAAACGGACGACCGGGTTCACACGGAGGGGATCTTTGCCGTGGTTCTGGCCCGGATGTTGCTCCAAAGTGTTCCTATGGGCTGAACCTTAACACAACCGGGTGGAGAGGCCTGGTCAAATCCCGTCTGCAAAGTCAAAGGGCTAGATCCGTGGTCAAACGCTACAGGTTAGGGCGGACGGGGCCCCGGGGGTAGCAATGCCACCGAGCGCATCGGGCCCTCATACATGCGGGGTGGTGTGGTGGCATGTCCAAGAGGCGGCACGCTGCTCCGGGTGTGGCCCCCTCACGGACGGGCGATGACACGGTAGTAGACATTCTCAAGGAAGCGGCGCGGCGTGAATATTATTAAATACTTTCGTAGCGATAAAATCATGAGTTTTTACATGACGGGCACATGTGCTATAGGACCGATGGTAAATTTTCATAATTTTTCGTGATGGAGAAGCATTCAACACTTCCCCACGCCGGATTGCTCTTCGCTGCCCACTGTTGCGGGCGGCCTCCGGGGACTAGCATACCGTCAAATCTTGCGTGGCCTCTCACAAGTCCGGAAGTGTTGTGGCGGTTGCAAATGCCCGCACGCTCGGTGTGCCCCTCACGGACGGGCGCCACGCACCGGATGGGGGAAACAGACGGCCGGGTCTACGGAGTGGATGTAGTTGGGTTTGGCCCGGATGTTGCTCCCGAGTGTCCCTATGGGCCGAATCGACACAACCGGGTGGAGAGGTCCGGTCAAAGCCCGCCCATGCAAAGTCAGCGGCTAGATCGCGTGGTCAAACGCTCTGTGGTTAGGGCGGACGGGGCACCGGGGTAGCAATGCCACGTGAGCGTCAGCATCGGCCCTCATTCATGCGGGGTGGTGTGGTGGCATGTCTGAAGAGGCGGCACGCGTGTCCGGGGGTGCGCCCCCCCTCACGAACGGCGCCGCCGCCGTCACCTGGAGGGGGGAAACGGACGCGTCGGGTCTACACGGAGGGGATCTTGCTGTGGTTCTGGCCCGGATGTTGCTCCAAAGTGTTCCTATGGGCTGAACTAACACAACCGGGTGGAGAGGCCCACTGGTCATATCCCGTCCGTGCAAAGTCAAAGGGCTAGATCCGGTGGTCAAACGCTAGAGGGTTAGGCGGGACGGGGGCCCTGGGGGGTAGCAATGCCACCGGAGCGTCGCATCGGGCCCTCATACATGCGGGGTGGTGTGGTGGCATGTCCGAAGAGGCGGCACGCGTCTCCGGGTTGTGGCCTCACGGACGGCGATAGCAGGTAGTAGACGCTCGGAAACGATGCAGCGTGAATATTATTAAATACCGGAGCGCGATAAAATCATGAGTTTTTACATGACTTGGGCACATGTGCTATAGGACCGATGGTAATTTTTCATAACTTTCGTGATGGAGAAGTATCGAACACTTCCTCTACGCGGATTGCTCTTCGCAAGGCTCACGATCTGCGGCGAAGCGGCCTCCGGCCAGCATACCGTCAAATCTGGCGTAGGCGGCCTCTCACAAGTCTGGACGTGTTGTGGCGGTTACAAATGCCCGCACGCCGTCTCCGGTGTGCCTCACGGACAGCGCCGCAGCCGCACTGGAGGGGGGAAAGCGGACGTCGGGTCTACACGGAGTGGATGTAGCTGTGGGTTTGGCCCGGATGTTGCTCCCGGTGTCCCTATGGGCCAAACAGACACAACCGGGTGGAGAGGTCCATCGTCAAAGCCCGTCTGCAGTAAAGTCAAAGGGCTGAACCGCATGGTCAAACGCTGTGGTTAGGGCGGACGGGGGCACTGGGGGTAGTAATGCCACCGAGGCGTATCGGGCCCTCTACATGCGGGTGGTGTGGTGGCATGTCCAAAAGGCGGCACGCTGTCCGGAGTGTGCCCCACTCACGGATGGCGCCGCCACCAGCTTTAGTGGCGGAAGCAGACTGTCCCGGGTCTACACGGAGGGGATCTTGCTTTGTGGGCCCGCCCGGATGTTGCTCCAAAGTGTTCCTATGGGCTGAACTAACACAACCGGGTGGAGAGGCCCAATGGTCAAATCCCGTCTGCAAAGTCAAAGGGCTAGATCCGTGGTCAAACGCTACAGGTTAGGGCGGACGGGGCCCCCTGGGGTAGCAATGCCACCGGAGTTGCCGCATCGGGCCCTCATACATGCGGGGTGGTGTGGTGGCATGTCCGAAGAGGCGCACGCCGCCTCCGGGTGTGGCCCCCCCTCACGGACGGTGGCGACAACCGCGTAGTAGACGTTCGCGGAAACGATGCGGCGTGAATATTATTAAATACTCGGAGCGTGATAAAATCATGAGTTTTTTACATGACGGGGCACATGTGCTATAGGACCGATGGTAATTTTTCCTAATTTTCGTGATGGAGAAGTATCAACGCTCTCTACGCCGGATTGCTCTTCGCTGCTTCACGACTATGGCCGGCGGGCTCCGGGCTAGTATACCGCCAAATCTTGCGTAGGGCGGCCTCACAAGTCCGGAAGTGTTGTGGCGTTGCAAAATGCCCGCACGCTGCCTCCGGTGTGCCTCACGGACGGCACCGCCACGACACCTCGAGGGGGAAACAGACGCTGGTCTACACGAGTGGATGTAGCCGTGGGTTTTGCTCGATGTTGCTCCCGGTGTCCCTTATGGGCCGAACCGACACAACCGGGTGGAGAGGTCCACTGGTGAAAGCCCGTCTGCAAAGTCAAAGGGCTAGATCGCATGGTCAAACGCTGTGAGGTTAGGGCGGACGGGGCACCGGGGTAGTAATGCCACCGAGGCGTCAGATCGGGCCCTCATACATGCGGGTGGTGTGGTGGCATGTCCGAAGAGGCGGCACGCTGTCCGGTGTGCCCTCAAGCGACGGGCGCCGCCGCACTGGAGGGGGAAACGACGGCCGGGTCTACGCGGAGGGGATCTTGCCGTGGTCTGCCCGGATGTTGCTCCAAAGTGTTCCTATGGGCTGAACTAACACAACCGGGTGGAGAGGCCCACGTCAAATCCCGTCTGCGTAAAGTCAAAGGGCTAGATCCGTGGTCAAACGCTCTGTGGTTAGGGCGGACCAGGGGCCCCGGGGGTAGTAATGCCACCGAGCGTCAGATCGGGCCCTCGTACACGCGGGTGGTGTGGTGGCATGTCCGAAGAGGCGCACGCGTCTCGGGTGTGGCCTCACGGACGGGCATGGCGACACGGTAGTAGACGTTTCACGGAAACGATGCGCGCGTGAATATTATTAGATACTCGGAGCGCCGAGTAAAATCATGAGTTTTTTACATGACGTGGGCACATGTGCTATAGGACCGATGTTAAATTTTCATAATTTTTCGTGGATGGAGAAGTATCTGAACACTTCCCCACGTGGATTGCTCTTCGCGTCACGACTGGGTGGCGGTGGCCTCCGGGGCTAGCATACCGTCCAAATCTTGCGAGGGCGGCCTCTTACAAGTCTGGAAGTGTTGTGGCGGTTGCAAATGCCCGCACGCTGCGTCTGGTGGTGCCCCCCCTCACTGGGACGGGCGCCGTCACGGCCGGCACCGGAGGGGGGGAAAGCAGTGACGCGAGTCTACACGGAGTGGATGTAGCTGTGGGTTTGGCGGATGTTGCTCCGGTGTCCCTATGGAAACTGACATAACCGGCAGTGGAGAGGTCCACCGGGTCAAAGCCCGTCTGTGTGCAATGTCAAAGGGCTAGATCAGCGTGGTCAAACGCTTCTGAGGTGGTTAGGGGCGGACGGGGCACTGGGGCGGGGTAGCAATGCCACCGGAGGCGTCGTCAGACCGGCCCTCATACATGCGGGGTGGTGTGGTGGCATGTCCGGAAGAGGCGGCACCTGGTCCGAGGTGTGCCCCCCTCACGGACGGCGCCGCCGCCGGCACCTGGAGGGGGGAAACGGACGCGTCGGGTCTACACGGAAGGGATCTTGCTGTGGGTCTGGCCCGGATGTTGCTCCAAAGTGTTCCTATGGGCTGACCTAACACAACCGGGTGGAGAGGCCCACTGGTCAAATCCCGTCCGTGCAAAGTCAAAGGGCTAGATCCGGTGGTCAAACGCTACGGGGTTAGGTGGGACGGGGCCCCCTGGGGTAGTAATGCCACCGAGGCCGTCATCGGGCCCCTCATACATGCGAGGTGGTGTGGTGGCATGTCCGAAGAGGCGGCACGCCGCCTCCGGGTGTGGCCTCACGGACGGCGATGGCGACACGGTAGTAGACGCTTCTGCGGAAACAATGCGGCGTGAATATTATTAAATACTCGAGCGCCGATAAAATCATGAGTTTTTACATGACGTGGGCACATGTGCTATAGGACCGATGGTAAATTTTCATAATTTTTCGTGATGGAGAAGTATCCAACACTTCCCTCTACGTGGATTGCTCTCCGCTGCTTCACGACCGGGTTTGCGCGACCTCCGGGCCAGCATACCATCAAATCTTGCGAGGCGGCCTCTCACAAGTCTGGTTGTGTTGTGGCGGGTGCAAATTCCCGGCACGCGCCTGGTGTGCCCCCTCACGGACGGTCGTTGCCGCCGGCACTGGAGGGGGGGAAGCGGACGTCGGGTCTACACGGAGTGGATGTAGCTGTGGGTTTGGCCCGGATGTTGCTCCCGGTGTCCCTATGGGCCGAATCGACACAACCGGGTGGAGAGGTCCACTGGTCAAAGCTCCGTCTGCAGCAAAGTCAAAGGGCTAGATCGCGTGGTCAAACGCTCTGACAGGTTAGGGCGGACGGGGGCACTTGGGGGGGTAGTAATGCCACCGAGCGTCAGCATCGGCCCCTCATACATGCGGGGTGGTGTGGTGGCATGTCTGAAGGCGCGCACGCTTGTCCGGTGGTGTGCCCCTCAAGGACGGCGCCGCCGCGACTCGGAGGGGGGAAACGGACGCCGGGTCTACACGCGAGGGGATCTTTGCCGTGGGTCTGGCCCGGATGTTGCTCCAAAGTGTTCCTATGGGCTGAACTAACACAACCGGGTGGAGAGGCCCACGGTCAAATCCCGTCCCGTGCAAAGTCAAAGGGCTAGATCCGGTGGTCAAACGCTTCTGAGGTTAGGCGGGGACGGGGCCCTAGGGGTAGTAATGCCACCGAGCTGCCGTGATCGGGCCCTTATACATGCGGGTGGTGTGGTGGCATGTCCGAAGAGGCGGCAAGCGCCTCCGGGTTTGGCCCTCACGGACGGGCGGCGACACGGGTAGTAGACGCTCTGCTGGAAACGGCGCGGCGTGAATATTATTAAATACTCGGAGCGCGATAGAATCATGAGTTTTTTACATGACGTGGGCACATGTGCTATAGGACCCGATGGTAAATTTTCATAATTTTTCGTGATGGAGAAGTATCTCAACACTTCCCCTCTACGCCGGATTGCTCTTGGCGTCTCTTATGTGGGCCGGCCTCGGGCCAGCATACCGTCAAATCTTGCGTGAGGCGGCCTCACAAGTCTGGAAGTGTTGTGGCGGTTGCAAATGCCCGCGACGCTGCCTCCGGTGTGCCCCCTCACGGACGGCGCGCCGCCGCACCGGATGGGGGAAACGACGCTACGGGTCTACACGGAGTGGATGTAGCTGTGGGTTTGGCCCGGATGTTGCTCCCGGTGTCCCTATGGGCCGAATCGACACAACCGGGTGGAGAGGTCCACTGGTCAGCCCGTCCGTGCAAAGTCACAGGGCTAGATCGCGGGGTCAAACGCTTCTGAGGTTAGGCGGACGGGCACTTGGGGGGGTAGCAATGCCACCGAGCGTCATAACGGCCCTCATACATGCGGGTGGTGTGGTGGCATGTCTGAAGAGGCTGCACACGTGTCCGAGGTGTGCCCCTCACGGACGGGCGCCACGCCGCACCGGAGGGGGGAAACGGACGCGCCGGGTCTACACGGAGGGGATCTTTGCTGTGGTCCGCCCGGATGTTGGTCCAAAGTGTTCCTATGGGCTGAACTAACACAACCGGGTGGAGAGGCCCACCGGGTCAAATCCCGTCAGGTGCAAAGTCAAAGGGCTAGATCCGGTGGTCAAACGCTTCTGAGGTTAGGGCGGACGGGGCCCTGGGGGTAGTAATGCCACCGAGCGTCAGATCGGGCCCTCGAACATGCGGGGTGGTGTGGTGGCATGTCCGAAGAGGCGGCACGCTGCCTCCGGTGTGGCCCCCCCTCACGGGCGGCGACACGGTAGTAGACGCTAGCGAAAGCGATGCGCGCGTGAATATTATTAGATACTCGGAGCGCGATAAAATCATGCGAGTTTTTTACATGACGTGGGGCACATGTGCTATAGGACCGGCGGTAATTTTTCATAACTTTTACGTGATGGAGAAGTATTCAACACTTCCCTACGCGGATTGCTCTTCGCTGCTCACGTTGCGGCCGGTGACCTCGGGGCTAGCATACCGTCAAATCTTGCGTAGGCGGCCTCTTCCAAGTCTGGAAGTGTTGTGGCGGTTGCAAATGCATGGCACGCGTCTCCGGGGTGTGCCCCCCTCACGGACGGCGCCGTCGCCGGCACCTGGAGGGGGGAAACGGACGCGTCGGGTCTACACGGAGTGGATGTAGCTGTGGGTTTGGCTCGGATGTTGCTCCCGCGTGTCCCTATGGGGCGAACTGACACAACCGGGTGGAGAGGTCCACTGGTCAAAGCCCGTCCATGCAAAGTCAAAAGCGGCTAGATCGCGTGGTCAAACGCTACAGGGTTAGGGCGGGACAGGGGGCACTGGGTGTAGCAATGCCACCGAGGCGTCGTGCACGGGCCCTCATACATGCGAGGTGGTGTGGTGGCATGTTCCAAGAGGCGGCATGCGTGTCCAGTGCGCCCCCCTCACGGACGCGCCGCCACACCTGGAGGGGGGAAGCAGACGCTTGTCGTGTCTACGGAGGATCTGCTGTGGTTCCGCCCGGATGTTGCTCCAAAGTGTTCCTATGGGCTGAACTAACACAACCGGGTGGAGAGGCCCACCGGTCAAATCCCGTCCGTGCAAAGTCAAAGGGCTAGATCCGTGGTCAAACGCTACAGCGTTAGGGCGGACGGGGCCCTGGGGGTAACAATGCCACCGGAGCGCCAGATCGGGCCCTCGTACATGCGGGGTGGTGTGGTGGCATGTCCGAAGAGGCGACGCAGCGTCTCCGGGTGTGGCCCCCCTCACGGACGATGGCGATGACACGGTAGTAGGCGTTTCGCGGAAACGATGCGGCGTGAATATTATTAAATACTCTCGGAGCGCGATAAAATCATGAGTTTTTACATGACTTGGGCACATGTTCTATAGGACCGGCGGTAATTTTTCATAACTTTTCGTGATGGAGAAGTATCCGAACACTTCCTGCACGCTGGATTGCTTCTTCGCGTTCACGACCGTGGGCCGGCGACCGGGGCCAGCATACCGCCAAATCTTGCGAGGCGGCCTCTCACAAGTCTGGAAGTGTTGTGGCGATTTGCAAATGCCCGCACGCGCGTCTCCGGGTGTGCCTTCCCCTCACGGACGGCGCCGCCGCCGTCACCTGGAGGGGGGAAACGGACGCGTCGGGTCTACACAGAGTGGATGTAGCTGTGTGTTTGGCCCGGATGTTGCTCCCGGGTGTCCCTATGGGCCGAACTGACACAACTGGGTGGAGAGGTCCACTGGTCAAAGCTGTCCGTGCAAAGTCAAAGGGCTAGACCGCATGGTCAAACGCTTCTGAGGTTAGGGCGGACGGGGCACCGTGGGGTAGTAATGCCACCGAGCGTCGCATCGGGCCCCTCATACATGCGGGTGGTGTGGTGGCATGTCCGAAGAGGCGGCACGCGTGTAAGGGGTGTGCCCCTCACGGACGGCGCGCCGCCGCACCGGAGGCGGAAATGGACGCGTCGGGTCTACACGGAGGGGATCTTGCTGTGGGCCTGGCCCGGATGTTGCTCCAAAGTGTTCCTATGGGCTGAACTAACACAACCGGGTGGAGAGGCCCAATGGTCAAATCCCGTCCGTGCAAAGTCAAAGGGCTAGATCCGGTGGTCAAACGCTACAGGGTTAGGCGGGACGGGGGCCCTGGGGGGTAGCAATGCCACCGGAGCGTCGCATCGGGCCCTCATACATGCGGGGTGGTGTGGTGGCATGTCCGGAGAGGCGGCTCGCTGCCTCCGGGTGTAGCCCCCCCTCACGGACAGCGATGACACGGTAGTAGACATTCATGGAAACGATGCGGCGTGAATATTATTAAATACTGGAGCGCGATAAAATCATGAGTTTTTACATGACGTGGGCACATGTGCTATAGGGACCGATGGTAATTTTTCATAATTTTTCGTGATGGAGAAGTATCTCGAACTTCCCTCTACGCGGATTGCTCTTCGCTGGCGTCTCGACTATGGTGGCGGCCTCCGGGGCCAGCATACCGCCAAATCTTGGCGAGGCGGCCTCTCACAAGTCCGGAAGTGTTGTGGCGGTTGCAAATGCCCGCACGCTGCCTCCGGTGTGCCCCTCACGGACGGCACCGCCCGCCGACACCGGAGGGGAAACAGACGTCCGGGTCTACACGGAGTGGATGTAGCTGTGGGTTTGGCTCGGATGTTGCTCCGGGTGTCCCTATGGGCCGAATCGACACAACCGGGTGGAGAGGTCCACTGGTGAAAGCCCGTCTGCGTGCAAAGTCAAAGGGCTAGATCGCATGGTCAAACGCCTTCTGTGGTTAGGGCGGACGGGGCACTTTGGGGGTAGTAATGCCACCGGAGGCGTCGCATCGGGCCCTCATACATGCGGAGGGTGGTGTGGTGGCATGTTCAAGAGGCGCACGCTGCAGCGTGTCCGGTGTGCCCCCCTCAAGGACGGGCAGCGCCGCCGCCGCACTGGAGGGGAAACAGACGCGTCGGGTCACTGTGGAGGATCTTGCTGTGGGTCTGGCCCGGATGTTGCCCCAAAGTGTTCCTATGGGCTGAACTAACACAACCGGGTGGAGAGGCCCACTTGTCAAATCCCGTCCGTGCAAAGTCAAAGGGCTAGATCCGGTGGTCAAACGCTACAGCGTTAGGCGGACGGGGAGCCCCGGGGTAGCAATGCCACGGGAGCGTCGCATCGGGCCCTCGCATACGCGGGGTGGTGTGGTGGCATGTCCGAAGAGGCGCACGCAGCGTCCGGGTGTGGCCCTCACTCACGGGCGGCGATGACCACGGTAGTAGACGCTTCTGGAAACGGCGCGGCGCGTGAATATTATTAGATACTGGAGCGCGATAAAATCATGAGTTTTTACATGACGTGGGCACATGTGCTATAGGACCGATGTTAAATTTTCATAATTTTTACGTGATGGAGAAGTATTCAACACTTCTCTACGAGGATTGCTCTTCGCGTCTACGACTGTGGCGGTGGCCTCCGGGGCCAGTATACCGTCAAATCTTGCGAGGGCGGCCTCTTACAAGTCCGGAAGTGTTGTGGCGGTTGCAAATGCCCAGCACGCAGCGTCTACGGGTGTGCCCCCCTCACGGACGAAGACGGCGTCGCCGCACCGGAGGGGGGAAGCAGACGGCGGGTCTACACGGAGTGGATGTAGCAGTGGGGTTGGCCCCGATTTTGCTCCCGGGTGTCCCTATGGGAATGACCCGACACAACCGGGTGGAGAGGTCCACTGGTCAAAGCCCGTCTGCAAAGTCAAAGGGCTAGATCGCGTGGTCAAACGCTTCTGAGGTTAGGCGGGGACGGGGCACTGGGGCGGGGGGTAGTAATGCCAGGAGGCGTCAGACTGGGCCCCTCATACATGCGGGGTGGTGTGGTGGCATGTCTGAAGAGGCGGCACGCTGTCCGAGGTGTGCCCCTCACGGATGGCGGCGCCACGCAAGACTGGAGGGAAACAGACGTCGGGTCTACACGGAGGGGATCTTGCTGTGGGTCCGCCCGGATGTTGCTCCAAAGTGTTCCTATGGGCTGACCCTAACACAACCGGGTGGAGAGGCCCACCGTCAAATCCCGTCCGTGCAAAGTCAAGGCTAGATCCGGTGGTCAAACGCTATGAGGTTAGGCGGACGGGGCCACTGGGGTAGCAATGCCACCGAGCTGCCGATCGGGCCCTCATACATGCGGGGTGGTGTGGTGGCATGTCCGAAGAGGCGCACGCGTCTCGGGTGTGGCCCCCCCACTCACGGGCCATGGCGATGACCACGGTAGTAGGCGTTCATGCGGAAACAATGCGGCGTGAATATTATTAAATACCGAGCGCGATAAAATCATGAGTTTTTTACATGACGTGGGCACATGTGCTATAGGACCGATGGTAAATTTTCATAATTTTTCGTGATGGAGAAGTATCTGAACACTTCCCTCTACGTGGATTGCTCTCCGCGCGTCTACGATCGCGTGGCGGCGGCCTCCAAGAACTAGTATACCGTCGAATCTGCGAGGCGGACCTCTCACAAGTCCGGAAGTGTTGTGGCGGTTGCAAATGCCCGCACGCGTCTCCGGTGTGCCCCCCACCCTCACGGACGGTCTGCCGCCGCACTGGAGGGGGGAAACGGACGGCCGGGTCTACACGGAGTGGATGTAGTCAGGGTTTGGCCGGATGTTGCTCCCGGTGTCCCTATGGGCCGAATCGACACAACCGGGTGGAGAGGTCCACTGGTCAAAGCCCGTCCGTGCAAAGTCAAAGGGCTAGATCGGCGTGGTCAAACGCTCTGAGGTTAGCGGGGCCCAGGGGGCACTTGGGGGGGTAGCAATGCCACGGAGGCGTCGTCTGGGCCCTCATACATGCGGGGTGGTGTGGTGGCATGTTCAAGGGGCGGCAGCGCTGTCCGGTGTGCCCCCTGACGGCGCCGCCCGCACCGGGAGGGGAAAGCAGACGCGTCGGGCCCACGCGAGGGGATCTTGCTGTGGAGTCCGCCCGGATGTTGCTCCAAAGTGTTCCTATGGGCTGAACTAACACAACGGTGGAGAGGCCCACTGGTCAAATCCCGTCCCTGCAAAGTCAAAGGGCTAGATCCGGTGGTCAAACGCTACAGGTTAGGGCGGGCCAGGGCCCTGGGGTAGCAATGCCACCGGAGGCGTCAGATCGGGCCCTCATACATGCGGGGTGGTGTGGTGGCATGTCCGAAGAGGCGGCACGCGTCTCCGGGGTGTGGCCCCCCTCACGGACGGCGATGACACGGTAGTAGACGTTCTGCGGAAACAATGCGGCGTGAATATTATTAAATACTCGGAGCGCGATAAAATCATGAGTTTTTTACATGACGTGGGCACATGTGCTATAGGACCGATGGTAAATTTTCATAATTTTTCGTGATGGAGAAGTATCTGAACACTTCCCTCTACGTGGATTGCTCTCCGCGCGTCTACGACTGTGGCCGGCGGCCTCCGGGGGCTAGCATACCGTCGAATCTTGCGTAGGCGGCCTCTCACAAGTCTGGAAGTGTTGTGGCGGTTGCAAATGCCCGGCACGCGTCTCCGGGGTGTGCCCCCCACCCTCACGGACGGTGCCGTCGCCGGCACCTGGAGAGAAAGCAGACGCGTCCGGGTCTGAGTGGATGTAGCTGTGGGTATGGCCCGGATGTTGCTCCCGGGTGTCCCTATTGGCCGAACTGACACAACCGTGTGGAGAGGTCCACTGGTCAAAGCCCGTCCGTGCAAAGTCAAAGGGCTAGATCGCGTGGTCAAACGCTTCTGAGGTTAGGCGGGGACGGGGCACTTGGGGGGGTAAGTAATGCCACCGGAAGGCGTCGTCCGGGGCCCCTCGTACAAGCGGGGTGGAGTGGTGGCATGTCTGAAGGGGCGGCACGCAGCGTGTCCGGTGTGCCCCCCCCTCAGGGCGATGGCGCCCGCCGCACTTTTGGAGGGGGAAACGCAGACGCTTGTCAGGGTCTGTGGAGGGATCTTCTTTGTGGAGTCTGGCCCGGATGTTGCTCCAAAGTGTTCCTATGGGCTGAACTAACACAACCAGGTGGAGAGGCCCACCGGTCAAATCCCGTCCGTGCAAAGTCAAAGGGCTAGATCCGGTGGTCAAACGCTTCTGGGGTTAGGCGGGGCCAGGGGGCCTGGGGTAGCAATGCCACGGAGGCGTCGCATCGGGCCCCTCATACATGCGGGGGTGGTGTTGTGGCATGTCCGAAGAGGCCGCACCCGTCTCCAGCGTGTGGCCCCCCTCACCGACCGCGATGACACACGGAAGTACACGTTTTGCGGAAACAATGCGGCGTGAATATTATTAAATACCGGAGCGCGATAAAATCATGAGTTTTTTACATGACTTGGGCACATGTGCTATAGGACCGATGGTAAATTTTCATAATTTTTCGTGATGGAGAAGTATCTGAACACTTCCCTCTACGTGGATTGCTCTCCGCGCGTCTACGACTGTGGCCGGCGGCCTCCGGGGGCTAGCATACCATCAAATCTTGCGTAGGCGGCCTCTCACAAGTCTGGAAGTGTTGTGGCGGTTGCAAATGCCCGGCACGCGTCTCCGGGGTGTGCCCCCCCCCTCACGGACGGTGCCGTCGCCGGCACCTGGAGGGGGGAAACGGAGCCTTGTCCGGGTCTACACGGAGTGGATGTAGCTGTGGGTTTGGCCGGATGTTGCTCCAGGTGTCCCTATGGGCCGAATCGACACAACCGGGTGGAGAGGTCCCTTGGTCAAAGCCCGTCCGTGCCCAGTCACCGGGCTAGATCGCGTGGTCAAACGCTCCAGGGGTAGGCGGGACGGGGGCACGGGGGGGAGCAATGCCACCGGCGCGTCGCACCGAGCCCTCGTACATGCGGGGTGGGGTGGTGGCATGTCTGAAGGGGCGTACGCAGCGTGTCAGTGTGCCCCCCCCTCAAGGGCGCCTTGCCCGCCGCTGGCACTGGAGAAGCAGACGCGTCCGGAGTCTCTGTGAGAGGGATCTTGCTGTGGGTCTGGCCCGGATGTTGCTCCAAAGTGTTCCTATGGGCAGAACTAACACAACCGGGTGGAGAGGCCCACTGGTCAAATCCCGTCCGTGGAAAGTCAAAGGGCTAGATCCGATGGTCAAACGCTACAGGTTAGGGCGGACGGGGCCACTGGGGTAGCAATGCCACCGGGCGTCACATCGGGCCCTCATACATGCGGGTGGTGTGGTGGCATGTCCGAAGAGGCGGCACGCGTCTCCGGGGTGTGGCCCCCCCTCACGGACGGCGATGACACGGTAGTAGACGTTCTGCGGAAACGATGCGGCGTGAATATTATTAAATACTCGGAGCGCGATAAAATCATGAGTTTTTTACATGACGTGGGCACATGTGCTATAGGACCGATGGTAAATTTTCATAATTTTTCGTGATGGAGAAGTATCTGAACACTTCCCTCTACGCGGATTGCTCTTCGCGCATCTACGACTGTGGCCGGCGGCCTCCGGGGGCTAGCATACCGTCAAATCTTGCGTAGGCGGCCTCTCACAAGTCTGGAAGTGTTGTGGCGGTTGCAAATGCCGGGCACGCGTCTCCGGGGTGTGCCCCCCCCCTCACGGACGGCGCCGCCGTCACGGCACTGGATGGGGGAAAGCAGACGCGTCGGGTCTACACGGAGTGGATGTAGCTGTGGTTTGGCCCGGATGTTGCTCCCGGTGTCCCTTATGGGCCGAATCGACACAACCGGGTGGAGAGGTCCTTGGTCAAAGCCCGTCCGTGCAAAGTCAAAGGGCTAGATCGCGTGGTCAAACGCTTCTGAGGAGTTAGGCGGGACGGGGCACCTTTGGGGGGGTAGCAATGCCACCGGAGCGTCGTACCGGGCCCTCATACATGCGGTGTGGTGTGGTGGCATGTCCGAAGAGGCGGCACGCGTGTCCGGGGTGTGCCCCCCCTCACGGACGGTGCCGCCGCCGGCACCTGGAGGGGGAAACGGACGCGTCGGGTCTACACGGAGGGGATCTTGCTGTGGGTCTGGCGTGGATGTTGCTCCAAAGTGTTCCTATGGGCTGACCTAACACAACCGGGTGGAGAGGCCCACTGGTCAAATCCCGTCCGTTCAAAGTCAAAGGGCTAGATCCGGTGGTCAAACGCCTTCTGAGGTTAGGCGGGGCCAGGGGTCCTGGGGTAGTAATGCCACCGAGGCCGTCGATCGGGCCCTCATACATGCGGGGTGGTGTGGTGGCATGTCCGAAGAGGCGGCACGCATCTCCGAGTGTGGCCCCCCCTCACGGGCTGATGATGACACGGTAGTAGGCGTTCTATGCGGAAACAATGCGGCGTGAATATTATTAAATACTGGAGCGATAAAATCATGAGTTTTTACATGGCGTGGGCACATGTGCTATAGGACCGATGGTAAATTTTCATAATTTTTCGTGATGGAGAAGTATCGAACACTTCCCTCACGCGGATTGCTCTTCGGCGATCTCTGTGGCGGCTGACCTCCGGGGCTAGCATACCGTCAAATCTTGCGTAGGCGGCCTCTCACAAGTCTGGAAGTGTTGTGGCGGTTTCGTGTGTGCGAGGCGTTGGCTCTAACTAAACCAGAGCGAGGTGTTAGGCTCTAACTGAACCCGAGCGATTGCACTGCAGGCTACGCATTACTGAACCCGAGCGATCGATCGATGGCTGTTAACTGAACCCGATTGAGCAATTCGCCGCTTCTTCGCTGCTAATCAAGCCGATCGATGCTGCCTCTGGATGAACAGTGAGCGTTGCAGGGGGGTTTGGATGAAGAGTGAGCAGTGGGGGTGGATGAACAGGACCCCGTGGCGTTGCCTCTGGATGAATAGGACCCCGATCGATCGAGCCGGTTGGGGCTGGATGAACAGGACCCCGTGGAGGGCTGGATGAACAGTAGATGGTGGAGGGGTGGATGAACAGTAGCCCGCGGAGGGGTGGTTGAACAGGAGCCCGTGGAGGGGTGGTTGAACAGGAGCCGGTGGAGTAGTACACGGTGGAGGCTGGATGAACAGTCGCAGGTGGAGGCTGAAGGAGGTCGACGGTGGATGAACAGTAGTCCATGGAGGCTGGGGGAGGTCGATGGTGGAGATGAACTGTATCTCGTGGAGTCCCGTTTTGTGGTACGCCACACCCGTCCCGATGAACAGGACCCCCGTTTCAACCGTAGCGCTCCAACACAAGTCTGTTTCGTCTGTTTTGCGGTACGCCACACCCCTACCGATCAACAGGACCCCGTTTCGACTGTAGGAGGTCCGCTTCCCCTGTTTTGCGGTACGCCAGACCCCTCCCAATGAACAAGATCTTGTTCCGAACGTGGCCGGTTGAACACAAGGCCATTTCCTCCGTTCTGCGGTACACCAGGCCTTGTTTCCATCGCATGTTACGTCCAAGCCGGTTGGCTCCCACGCGTTCCGTTGCCTCCCGATGAACACGACGCATTCCGTTGCCTCCCCATGAACACGACGCATTTCGTTGCCTCCCCATGAACACGACGCATTCCGTTGCCTCCCCATGAACACGACGATGCCGCAGTTTCTCCATTCCGACCCAGCCATGTACACGAGCCCTGGTCGTACTTATGCGCGAGTAGGCGTTCGAGACCCCGCCCGTATGTACGTACGTGACTGTATTTACTTTCTTGCACCCTGGCAATTGTAAGTACGTGTACATGGTACGTGCGCGCCTCTACTACAACACGTGCGTGCCTCTACATCGACCAGTATGTACGTACACGTTCGCGACCAGAATGACAACGCTACGTACGCTTCGACCAGGTGGGTCCCGACTGTCAGGCAATTCCTTGTGTGCGAAGATGTAGCTGGTGGGTCCCAGCAGTCAGGGGGGAGAATCGTTTTTTTTTGCCCGGACGCACTTCCCTGCTTGCGAAGATGTATCTGGTGGGTCCCAGCAGTCAGGGGGCGAATCATTTTTTTTGCCCGTAATATGGACGCACTTCCTTGCGTGCGAAGATGTAGCTGGTAGGTCCCAGCAGTCAGGGGGAAACGTTTTTTTCATGAAATACGGTGGCCCGTCCGGTTGGTCCCCGTTGTCAGGTGGAGGTATAATTATTTTGCGCGTAATAAGGAGGCACTTCCTTGCGGCTGCCGTGGACCGGTTGTCGCCTCTCCACGTACAGTACTCTTCCGATGGAAGTCGGTCGTTGACCATGTTGACCACGCCACGCCGAGAGCACCACGGCGGTGGACGACGGTGAGGCCTAGGAAGGGGACGACGCGGAGCCAGGGAAGACGCGGCAGTGGATGCCCATGCGGAGAGGAGTACAATGGTCCACTGGTTCGGCTGCGGTGTGAGGCTGCTGTCACCGCAGAATAACAGGGGGTCTGGGTGAGTAGAGGGATGGCCTGGCCAGCGGTGGGAGTAGTAGGAGGAGATGAGGCCTCCGCGGCATCACAGGCGGCCACGGGAGGCAGGAGCATGCGACACGACCGACGCTGCTTTGGGCGGCTGGAGCAAGAAGACCAGAGGTTGAAGAAGCACCACGGCCGTAGGATGGACATCGTACGGTCACTGGAGCTAGAATCATTCATATTGACTAAAGTTGACAAGGCCTCCGTCCCAGTCAACTTAGTAGGCCCACAAGTCAGCCTCCCACAATGGTGGGTCCCAGCTAGCCGGGGGAGTATTCTTTTTTTTGTGCGTAATAAGGAGGCACTTCCGGTGGGTCCGAGCTGACAGCGGGGGGAATGTTTTCTTCGCGAAATACGGTGGCCCGTCCGGTGGGTACCAGCAGTCAGGGGGAAACGTTTTTTTCACAAAATACGGTGGCCCGTCCGGTGGGTCCCAGCAGTCAGGGGGGAAACGTTATTTTCGCGAACTACCGGTGGCCCGTCCGGTGGGTCCCTGCTGTCAGGTGGAGGAATAATTATTTTCCGCGTAATAAGGAGGCACTTCCTTGCGGCTGCCATGGACCCAGCTGTCAGCCTCTCCACGTAGAATACTCTTCTGATGGAATGAGGTCATTGACCACATTGACCACGCCGCGCTGAGAGCACCACGGTGGTGGATGACGGTGAGGCCTAGGAAGGGGACGACGCGGAGCCGGGGAAGACGCGGCAGTGGATGCCCACGCGGAGAGGAGTACGAGGGTTCACTGGTTCGGCTGCGGCGTGAGGCTGCCGTCGCCGCAGATTAACAGGGGGTGTGGGTGAGTGGAGTAGAGGGATGGCCTGGCCAGCGGTGGGAGTAGTATGGGGGCGGTGAGGCCTCCGCGGCAGCACAGCCGGCCACGGGAGGCAGGAGTAGGCGGCACGACCGACGCTGCTTTGGGCGGCTGGAGCAAGAAGACTAGAGGTTGAAGAAGCATTACGGCCGTTGGATGGACATCGTACGGTCAGTCGAGCGAGAATCGTGCGTATTGACTAAGTTGACAAAGCCCTCCGTCCCCGTCAACTTAGTAGGCCCACTATACTAGGTCCCAGATAGCAGGGGGGTATTCATTTTTTTTGTGCGTAATAAGGAGGCACTTCCTTGCATGCGAAGATATAGCTGGTGGGTCCGAGTTGTCAGTGGCGGTAACGTTTTTTTCACAAAATACAGAGCCCTTTCGATGGGTCCCAGATGTCAGGTGGAGGAATCATTATTTTGCGCGTAATAAGGAGGCATTTCCTTGCGTGCGGCCATGGACCCAGCTATCAGCCTCTCCACGTACAGTCCACTTCAGATGCATGTCGGTCATTGACCACGCCACGCCGAGAGCACCAGGGCGGTGGACGACGGCGAGGCCTAGGAAGGGAACGACACGGAGCCAGGGAAGACTCGGCAGTTGTTTCCCACGCGGAGGGGAGTACGACTGTACGAGGGTTTACTGGTTCGTCTGCCGTCGCCAGAGAATAACAGCAGGTGTGGGTGAGTAGAGGGATGGCTAGGCCAGCGATGGGAGTACGGTGGGGCGATGAGGCTCAAGCGGCAAAGACACCGGCCAAGGGAGGAGGGAGCAGTCCCCAGCGTTTGTTTTAGCGGCTGGAGCAGGAAGAGCAGAGATTGAAGAAGCACGACGGCCGTTGGATGGACATCCAACAGTCACTGCTTGTGCGTCAACCTTTTTTTTAGGAAAGCCTCAAATCTATGGAAAACAGCATACATGCCATCTACCATTATTTCTAATAATTTACAGCCCATTTACTAGTTCTTATGTTTTTTTTAGCCCATATTCTTTTTTAGCATTACAACCCATATTGTGGCCACGGTTAAAAACTTATACGAAATTTTGCATATGTCGGTGCGGTCTGAACTGTTTTTAATCCCGAAATTTTGAATCACATTCAGACTGATTTTAAAAATAAATGTATACCAATATAAAATCCAATAAATTGTCCACGCATAAAAATCAATGCAATTTAAAATATCAAAATGAAAAAAAGATATTTGAAACTAATTGTCGGTTTGATGTGTTTTAAAAATGTACATCCCATTTCTCATTACTGATAGGTCATTTTCTCGGCCAGCCGAATGAAGCTCTCCTCGTCTTGAAAGATTTGCAGCCCAACAGGCCTGATAAAGCGACTTACTTGACAAATCACAAAAAAACTAGGCTAGCCATTTTCAAAAAAAAAACTACTGGGCTGGTCTGTGGTAAACATAAAAGAAAAGGTTGTCTAGACAGGCCAGAGTGTCCCGCACAGCCCAGTTGACACCCTGCTTCCGTCTCAAAAACAAATTAGATAAATGCCACTCCAATTATGGCGATTCATAAAAATGCCACTGCAATTTCCAAACTTTGAAAAATGCCACTGCAATTTTTGTAAACTTTGGAAAACGCATACTGCAGTTTGCAAACTTTGAAAAACGCCACTCAGGACATCAAAAATGCCACTAGAAATGGCATGAAATGGCATTTTCAAAGTTTGGAAATTGCGTTGACATTTCTCAGAATCACCAGATTTGGAGTGGCATTTATCAAATTAACCCAAAACAAAAATAACTGGGCGAGCTGTTGGGTCCGTGGTGTCAGCCACTCGTTGTGCAATTCTCTCGTTTATTGACTATGTTGACAATGGCATGGGACCCAGATGTCTGAAATACACTAGGAGGTGCCATTTTTTATTGGCTTGAAATAAGGAGGCACTTTCTTGCATACTGCCATGACCTTGGCGGGTCCCTGCTGTCATCCTCTCCACGTATAATCATCTCCTGATTGTGTACGCGTCAACTTGGTAGGCCCACAAGTCAGCCTCTAAACCCGTGGAGGACAAATAAAACCCATTTAAAATAATAACAGCCCATTCCATACGTTCAAACTGAAAGTTCAACATTCCGAGCAAAGTAACAGGTCTGATCCACATATAGAGTACTGAACTTCCACGTTGACAACCATCATAGCCAAGTTAACTATCTACTCCCACTAATACTCTAGTGGCGTACAAGTACTAACTTACTCTTAGCTAACTAGATGATGACGGCCGCCATCTGCGGTACACGCTAAACGCCGGCTCCGGCGTCCTGCACCTCGCCTCGGACTTGCAAGAGGTCCGATAGGGCGCGTTAACTCGTCTTGCTGGCCCTTTCCATCTTGGCGTGGTCCAATCAAGCTTTTGGCTTCCAAGCGGGAAACCCACTTGACGAGCTCGTAGTAAAAATCGGCGTCGCGAACGCGTGCGTGCCTGACAGCCTCCAGGGCTATTTGCCGGGCGCCGACCTCCATGTAGTCGGCACAGTTGCGGGCGCTCTGCTCACGACTCAGAGTGTTGGAGCGCTGCTGCTCCATGTCCTGCTGGCAGTGCAAATTGGCAATACGCTGCTCCTCCGCCAGGCAGTCGTGCTCCAACAACTCCTGCTCCTCCGCCAGGCGGTTGTGCGCCAACAACTCCTCAATCTCCGCATTGCCATCTAAAGACATATAGAATGCCTCCTCCCTCCGTCTGCCTTCCGGTGAAAAACTGAACACTAGTTCCGGCGGTGACCGCCTCCGGCATCGCCTATCTCGGACGGGTGGGGGCATGGCGGACGTGGTGAGCGACGTCGGGCCGGTGGGGGCTTATGAGGATATGGCGAGTTGGGTCACGGTGCCACCGGAGAAGGCCGGGAAATAGTACTTATAGGCGGAAGGTAGCACGACTGTCATTGGAATTCAATGCATAAGCAGGCATGGCTTAGCGCGCCAGCTTGCCGTGGAAAACTAGAGAAACTAAAATTATGACCGTGCTGTCTCGTCCCGTCTGGGTCGCACGCCGGCATGGCGGTCAAACGAGTGCACTCGAATCATCTCCCTCCTTGTCAATAATGATCCATGGATTTAAAAAGCCCGCAACAATTAAAGCGCATCTTTTTTCGCATCAGTTAGCTACCTTAATTACTGCCAGCTGCATGCATGCACTCAGAATCGCTCGCAGCCAGTACGCGGAGCAGCATGCAATGAGTCGTAACCGAGGGCACGCATGCAACCACTTAAATCGCTGCAATTAATTAGGCTTAAACTTATGCATGCCGTTAATTATTGCCATGCCTTGGTCTTGATGGTTTGCTCACGGGACTAATAAACCCGGACGGAGGGAGTACCTTGGTTGGTGAGAGGTTTGACTTAAGCCCTGCAAACCGGAAAGGAGGTACTAGTACGTGTGTTATCTGCTATTTATTCGTGTAGGATCGAGTAGGTTGTTTCTTGAATTGAGCCCTGCAAATCGGAAAGGAGGTAGTACGTACGTGATCCGCTATTTATCTGTGTAGGATCGAGTAGGTAGGATAGTGTAGCTTGTCAGTTTCTTCAGAGGTGGGCATTTTTATTCAAAAAACTACCACTTTGGATCTTGCGTCGCAAATAAAACTGCCAGGAGCACATTAGTAGGCTAGCTAGTGATCAATCAGTAACTTGTAAACACCGAGCGAACAGAAATAAGTAACCGTTAATGCATCTCAATGATTCACAGATCATATACAAATATGTAGCTCCAAAAGCAAAGATCATCCACTTCGGATCTTGCATCGCAACTAAAACTAACTTGTACAATTCCCATACATAAGATCAACATGTTAATGCATCTCAATGATTCACAGATCATATACAAATATGTAGCTCCAAAAGCAAAGATCTAGAAAAAACATCTGTTCTTCCTACTAACATGGATGCTTCTCTTGGCCAACATTCAGTACAAACTGAAAGACAAATTTGTTTGTGAAGTCTACAATTCCTCTTGCAAACGTAAGTGGTTTCACCAACAGCTGGAACCATGAGAATGAACCACACATGATGGAGGAACATCCACTGCAATATGATTTGGTCTTCTCTTGATCACAACGCGAGACTATTTTTGGAATACAAACTTTAACTTAGGCAAAATGTTGTCCATTGTATAATCAGACCAAAGCAATGAAGCACCTAGTGTTGTCCAATAAATAGTACAGTACTACTTTTCTGCAGTCCATGAAGTGACTATCCAATCTTTCTGTGTCTATTTTCAATGGCACTGCATGCAGTGACTCTACTATTCTCTTGTGCAGTTCAACCAAAATTGCGGACACTTTGTTTGTTTGCCAAATAGCAACGGGCAGACATCTGTGTCTGCACAAATATCAAGCAGCTAGTAAACATATACCACACCTTGTATTTTCGGTTGTTTTGCACTGGACAATGTGATACGTAAGTGGTTCCTCTTAGCATCTGGCATGTTCTGCACTGGACAATCTGATACAGTTATGTTTTGCCCTGGACAGTTTCATACTGAATTGATTTGTTGGTTCGGAGCAGAAATATAGCGCCTATTCTTCATTAGACCAAGGATATCCATGTTCACAGTGATGGAAGAGGTGAAATCGATACAACCGAAATTGAGCATCCAATCATTGAATCTTGTCCTGCACCTCCAACGTAGGTGCACCCTGCCAATAAATTCACATGCAAACCACTAGTATTACTATCTAATGACAGTACAAAAAGAGTAGCAAGATAGTAGCAAACCATGTACCTTCGTAATGAACAAATCATAGTGCCACCAATTGGATATAAAGGTTTGGAAGAAAACATGCTCCTAATGTTGAACCAGTTGGACTTTTTGTGCAGTTCCACTAAAATCGAGCATCCCTGTTTGCATAGATACTGAAAGTGTGATTACTGTAAAAACGACACTAGTTGAAGGAGAGACTCACAAATATAAGCATTCCAATTTCTTAATGGAAAAGGTAGCAAGACTGTTTCTAACCACCTGTTTGAAGGAATAAATAAGGCAACATCGGCTGATGTCATAAAGGCATATATAGTTCTTTTTGAAAGAATGATCGACTCCTGACCTTTCCTCTTCTTTTAAGCATATTTTGTGCAGTTGAACTAAAATAAAATGCCATCACCGCCTTGACAATTCAGTGACACTGCATAAAAAGGAAATGACTTAACTTTACATCATGATGCGGTATATAGTCGGGCATTAGAGACAAACATACTGAGACCTCCTCCGATAACATAATGAACATTAATTTTAACAAAGGTGTGACTAGCTTTACCGGGATAATTTGACTGAACTCTACACCCTCTGTTCCTTAATATAAGACGTTTTCGCGGTTCAATTTAAAGTACCCAAACATCTAGTATTTAGAAAAACAGGTAGTAGTTTTCTTGAGCATATATCTAGGAAAGCTTGCCACACTTTATTTCTGTCCATACGCTAATGCAACACCATTCGAATACTACAAATATACACTAATCCAGTGGCTAGTGCAACAGTAGAGTAGTTAGTTTATTACAGGGTACAGTACAATGGTTTTACTGAACAAATTTCAATAAACTCTAGCAATCGGAAGATTTCTATAAGAATTAACAATACAAAATGTAAAGGTAACAAGTTTCAGCATTGGTATACTAGCTGTGCATGAGCATTAAACCAAATACAAAAGTCTGAAGGTAACTAGCATTATTAACTAATGATAGTATAAAAAAATTGCAAACCATGTACCTCCAAGGTAAATATCATTTCGAACTCGGGGGGACCTTAAAAATTGCTATCCCAATCTTGATAATCGATCAAACATAAAAACTTGATCGAACGAATCAAGAGAACTGCCGGAGGAAGAGGTGCCCACTCTTGACCTTTCCTCTTGTCTTCATAATTTTTTGTGTAGTTTAACCAAAATAAAATGACATCAGCGCCTTGGCATTTTGGTGACACTTTACAAAAAAATTAACTTATCTCATGAAAGTGAGGTATGTAATCTATAAGCATTAACAAAGGCAAAAATCTGAAGGTAGTAACAAGTTTCATCGTTGGTATCTTGGCTGTGTAGCATTAGAATGCCTTAGCTGAAAAATCTTTAATACATCCACAATCAATAGCTAACCCTGAAATAATCCAAAGGACATTAAATGGCATTGCTTAAATTTATCAGTGGCATTAGACCGAGAGTGGCATTAGTTAAATGTGGCATCACTTTAGCACTAGGATTGCTTGACTTGACTTTGGGCGTTATACTAACAGCAAAAAAAGTGGCAATAAGAGCATGGGAGGCCCATTAGGACAAGATTAGGCGCAAGACGATGTACCTCCACGAACGCAGAGTGGTGAGGGATGTATGGTTGCCTAGAGCAACAAATATCCAGGCATCATATGTGGATTACGTCCCATTTTTGTTCTCTTTAGCCACCTTTTTCCTATGTGAGGACAACAAACCGATCGACCTGGTCATTCTCTATTACGTTGTCATGCCTTTCTACCCTTCTTCAACCAAGAGACACGAGACTCGTTCCTTAGCTACTAATTTCCCCCTTTTCAACCTAGATGCGGGTTCGTTGCCTACTCTCTTGGACAGTACAGTCTCCCTTCCTTTCCTTATTCAACCCAAACGTGGATTAGTCTGCATGAAGTAGGGTTTCCTTTAATAGTGAAAATTATGGTTTTCGTCTGCGTGGCCAGCAAAGCAGAGGATAGCAAATTGGGAAGATGGTGGAGTGGAAAAAGATCCACATGCAGCGACGTGGCAGATGGGGCAATAGAACAAGGGCATGGTTCAAAAAGAGGTAGCATACCTGAGGGTCGGCGGGAAGTGGCTTCGCTCGTGGTCGTCGTCCTCCGCACACTCTACGGCAACAAGCTTGCGGACGGAGACCATCCCGCGCGGGCGCTAGGTCTGAGAGGACGGCCTTGTCGTCAATGCGTGACCTCGCTCGCTGTCGTGGAAATATCACGTCAGATGTCCTCGTGAAAGGACTTAGTCGTGGAGCCATCGCGACGGGTTAGCTTAAAGGGGTTAAACCGGACAAAGGACATGAGGGTTTTTATACTAGTTCGGCCCCTTCGATGTAAAGGCCTATGTCTAGTTGTGATGGGATTATTGGGGTCTCGATGAGCAGGGAGCTAAACACGCTATGCCTGGCTCTCGAGTTGTTGTTTCTTGTCCCTGAACCATCGTCGGGTCGTCCCCTTATATACACGGGTTGACACCTGGCCAGTTTACAGAGTTCCGAGGCCAGCTCATACAAGTGTCCGACTCGGTCTCTCCTTTCCTATCTTACAATACAAGTTACATGATTATGGCGGTTTACCAATATGGGCCCTAATCTGCCTTTGGGCTCCGGGCCTCTAAGCTTCATAGTAAAGCGCCATCTTCTGGGTCTTCATGGGCTTCAATATAGTTGAGTGTGAACCGGCCCCTCCTGGGCGGTTTATACTCAATAGTTATATCCCCAACATTAGGCCCCAGATTGATTTGAACATGTTCATGTCAATCTTCAGTACTTACAAAAATCCTGTGAACATCTTCCTTCATTTCTCGTAAAACGCCATGATGTCTTCTCTTTATAAACTTTGTTAAACCACCGTGACGTCATCCTTTGGACACAGCAACGGATCATCATGACATCATACCTGTATAAAAATATTAAAAAGATTCCCTTCATTAATGGTATCCCGAAAATCGAGGCGTCAGTCGCGCCCACTTTTGCCGCTTCAGGCTCCTTGATTCTCGCGCCCGCCATTTATCCCTTTTCCTTATAAATAGGCTTAGGGGTCCTTTCTTTCTTCCCCTTCGTGCCTCTTCTTCCTCCTCGCGACGCTCAAGCTCTGAAGCTCCGCTGCCACCCTCAACCTTCGAGCACTGCTTCGACAAGGGCCGCTGCATCAACCTGATCGTACCAGAAACCTGCGGCTCTTCTCCGCTAACCCTGCGCATCTGGTAAGCCTCCTCCTCTCAACCCTAGATCTGTATTTAGGGTTTCTACGTTCATCCGTGTTCATAGTTGCCCGCTGCCTTCGTGCTTACTGTTGAATCGAGATGAACTTATCATCCTCCTATGGCGGTCGAAGTTTGTAACTTTAGGTTACCTCGCCGTAGTATCTCCTCTTGCCTTGATAGTTCCCTTCTGGACTTATGGTGTTCTTTCTTCGCCATTTTAGGGCTCAGAATAATTTTCTTACTGAACCACGGTAGATCCAAATTTATACTGTCATTTTTTGAAACCTGTTTCTATCAACACTTAGTAGATTTTCAGCTCTGGCTCCTCCATCTAAGGGCAGTTTAACTTTTAGTAGTTGACAATCCGCCATATGCCATTAGCCCTCACTTAAACCGCCATCTTGACTTTGAATAGTAATTTCCGGTTTATCTTACATGTATTCTTTGATCAAACTTCCCGGTTTAACACCGATTAGTGCACTTGAACCGTCAATGTAAACCGGCCTTCATTTTTCTTGTACAGTTTGCTTTCCAAGATGACCAAACAATTCTCTGCTTGCAACTGGGTTCCATCCCGGATCACGGAAACACAAATCAATGGATATGTTACCACTGGCGCTTTAGCCTCAAAAAGGGTCCTTCATTTGCGAGTTCCTAGCCCTGAGTGCCCTCCTGAACCTCAAGATGGAGAGGTGATTGTATTTATGCAACACTTAGACCGGGGATTCAGCCTGCCCGGATGAAAAAAATTTCCGGGATGTCCTTGCTAGCCTTCAACTCCATCCACAAGATATTGGACCGAATTCCGTGTCTAATATATGTAATTTTCAAGTGTTCTGTGAAGTTTACCTTCAAGAAGAACCATCTGTAGAGCTTTTTCGGGATTTTTTCCATCTAAACCGCCGCACGGAGTTCTCTGATGGTCCCAACACGGAACTTGGTGGGGTATCAATTCAGAAGAGAAAAGAAGTTGATTTCCCTCATGCAAAACACCACAGCCATCCCAAAGATTGGAACCAAGCTTGGTTTTATTGCTAGAACACTGCCCCTGCTGGAGAAAATCCTTTGCCGGGTTACCGCCCTCACCGGCTTAGAAATGGCCACCCGTTACCTTAACGATTAACTGCCAAAGAACGGCAAACTTATGCACCTCAACTCGCCAAGCTCCGGGCTCTCCTGGCCAACGGTTTGACTAGTATTGATCGCGTCCGCTGCTGGGTTTCTTGGGGTATTTTGCCTTTAAGTCGCCGCCCCGGATTAATGCATGAATACACTGGCAACGTCAAGGATCCTCAATGATATCATGAAATAGAAATGACGGACATTGAAGTTACTGAATCTGTGAAGAAGATGCTTGACGAATCAATCGCCGCATGCAGCCAAACCGGGTTGCCACCTTTTTGCACCTCCAACAAACCGCCAGCGGTAAAGTTTAACTTAATGCTTACTGATTCACCTCTGCTTTAGTAATGTGCTAATACTCCTTTGTTTAATTTCACATCCTTCTGGAAGCGGAAAACTCAAGATAAACCGGGTAGGGCTCCTCGTGCGAAAAGCAAGGTCACAAAGAGAGCTGCCAAGAAGAAAACCACCGAGTCTTCTGATCCGCCAGAAGATATTGACGAATCAGATCCAGAGGTAGAACTTGACTCGCTTGGTTCCTTTTTCATACACCTTATTGACAATGACTATTCCCAGGATGATACGGAGGCCATCCGTGCGGACCATGTTGAGGTAATCTCTCTTTCCTCCGATTCAGATCTTGTGTCGGTTCAAAGATTTCGCCATGCAGTTCGGAAAGTAAAATACTCTCACCCTCTTGCTTATTTGGATCCATAATTTTCTTTGAAGACACAGCAACGTCAAGAGCGTCTTACAACCCGGCACAGTGGCCAGCAAATCACCTCTTCCGGTTTACCAGATACACCAACCCGGAAACGTCGTCCAGAGGTTACTTGTTCTCCCGAAAAACTTTATCCTTTGAAGGGTTTCTTCCGATACCCACTCAATCCGTCTGATCTGAATTACCAGGTGTCTTCCAATTCGTCTGGCGGTTCATCAACCACTCAGCTGCCTCCCCTTAAAACCGTCCCTGGGTAAGTATACTGCCCTTCATATTTTTCCTTCATAGTTCGGTTTACCGTGCTAATCTTTGTTTTGATATCATAGTGCCAAAGTCCGTATGAGCAAGAAGGCTAAAACCAGTGCCCCTATTGGTGAAGTTGAACCGGAGAGGGCTCCTGAGGGTACCGGTAGAAATACTGATTTTATGGATGATTCCGCCCCACAAGGCGAGAACACTGAAGCTAATCCGCTGGAAGCTGACCCGGCCACTCATATTGATCCATCGAGCCCTCATGCTACTCCTCCAAGCCCGACTGCTGATCCGCCGAGCCCGGCTGCTAATCCGCCAAGTCCAGCTAGGGGTACCGTCAATCCGCCAAGTCCACCAAAAGGTGATGATGATGTTGTTGTTATTACTGGCACGGCTCACACCAGTCCTGGTAATCCGGTTGTCTTGGCCAAACATACTGCCAAAGAGGAATTCACTGCTATGGGCAAGTGGAAAGGGACGACTGATTTATCCAATTTTATCAACCTTAGCGCCGAGGAACTTCATTCCGGTTTTCTAAACTGCTTTTACACCAACCGTGACTTTGAAGCCGGTTTGGTGAATCTGATGAAGGAGCGTTATGAGGTACTCTTCAAGAACACTTTGAAATTTACTCTATTCTGCATATCTCTTCCATTGTAGCCCCCAAGGGACGGGTTATCTCTTGAAGACAAACAAGGACTATATGTCCTTGTTAATTGCCTTTACTTATAACTGATCAATTGTGCATTAGCCCCCAAGTGACAAGCTTAATACCTGGATTGAGCCTTAGGACTTGAAAATACTGACTTTTAAAAAGCAATCCACATTAGCCCCCAAGTGCCGAGTGCATAACTTGTTATGTGCTTGGGACTTTAACAACTTCATCTTCTGACTTTTGCACACTGAGAAGACTATCAAAGAATCTCAAATCGCCGACCTTCAAGAAAACATCAAGGCCCAGCAAGAAGCGACCTCTACAGCCAAAGAGGAGCTAAAGGGTGTTTTGAAAACCATGGAGCAATTAAAGGATGGTTTCAAAAATGAACGCACCAACTGGGAAACTGAGAAAGCTGCTTTGTTGAAGCGGGCTGAAGATGCCGAAGCTGCTCTTAAACCGGTGGCAGAAGAGCTGACTGGGCTAAAACATCAAGTGGATGCTATGACTTCTGCAATTTTTGGTAAGTAGTTTGTCATACCCGGTTTGAAAATATCTTGAACTCTGTCGGTTTAACATTGAATTCTTAAACCGTTGCAGGTAATCGCATTGCTCAGCTGGGCACAGATATGCCGATGAAATTGTAGGCAGCATACACTTTGATTGAGCAATTATACACCGGTGCCCAACGGGTTATCTGTGCAGTCTCATATAACAAACCGGCACCAACACAGATCAAGGACACACTAGCAAGATTATCTATGACACCGGCTCAGATAGAAGAGGTGAAGCGATCTGCTGCCGAGTGGCACTTTATCGGGTAATCGACTCAAAGCCAAAGCATGGATATCTGACTTGGATCCAGTAGATATCGCCAAGGGATTTCCGGATGAACAAGCAGACGGGTCAGCATTTGACAACGGAGCCCTCAAATCCCTGACAAAGGAGATGCGTCCACTATCAAGTCAACTGGCTGCAGAGGCTAACTTGACTGTTCATCGGTCCTTTCACGATGAAAGGAACCAGCGGGTTGATACGACTGTGACAGAAGCACCAAACCTTATCCCGCCAATCCGTAAGCACACTTACGCCCCTGATGTTGATCCATCCAATCTGATAAGTGAAGAAGCTGTATTTCAGGCTCCAACCCGAATTGACAGGACCACCATTGAATTCCAGCCTCTGGGTGGAGAGGAGGAGGTTGAACCGGCGCCTGAAGATCCATCAACTTCACGTCGTCCTGGCAATGAGTCTTAATCCGGCATTCTGATTACCTTGATAAACTTTGTTGTGTAAGAAAAATCAACATTTTGGGCCTCAAAGCGCCTTGTAATAGGCTAGTGCAAGTACTTTAATCTTCGGCACTGATATACAACTTTAGTTGATCTGTTATGATATTTGCTGTGCGTGGTTACACTTTGATAATTTTCATGCGATTCTGAAGTCTGCATAAAAAGAATTGTCCTGGCAGTTTACCGCCGGACGGGTCATAATGCCCAGGATAAAGCCTGATTAATAACCAAACCTGAATATGAAATAACTCATACCTGTGATATGACATCACGTAGTTGATTTATCAACTTTGATTGTAGTAAGGGTGAAGACCCAAATCTTGAGCTATTATAACTCTCACCATGTAATGATGTTGTGTAATAAGTCATGCCGGGTTACGGTGAACACCAGATGATCAAACTGGCGACATATAGCCAAAGCCAGGCCAGATTTTGTAAATACTGGTTTGATAAGATGGTCTGACAACTTGTAGTTGAAAGCCAAGCCGGATTAACAAACACCAGGTTAATATGATGACTGAAGAGCCAGACTGGATCAAAAGATACCAGTTCAACATATAATTCATTCAAAGAGAAAAATCTTGACAAAGGCAAATAAAACCGTGTAGTCGAGGCTTTTCGAGGGCTGCCAGGCCCAAATACGAGGCTTTTCGTAGGCTGCCAGGCCGCTGAGTTAAAACATTTGACAAAGCCTTTTAAGATGGGCCTCCAACTAACCAATCGTCGTTTTTACTTTGACAAGTTCAGGGTCTCAATGAGAGTAACTGTCAAACGTTTGGCGGGTCATGCCAGGATTACCTGGATAGGAGTGGCTTACTTGATGAAGGCAGGTTAACCCGGGGTTTTAGGTGAATACACCAGGCTTCCAAGCCGTGGGTCGATACCCAGCTACAAGGGCCTTTCAAACTCTTAGTTACTTTACACAAAGAGCCCCCAAGTAACTTTGTGAGCTGTGCTCATTGGGTGCCTATGTTTGAGCTGTGCATAGCATCCAGACTCTCTTTGGCCCCTTGGGTGTGAAGCTCCCAAGCTGTATTGTGGCATGATAGCCGGTTTAACAGGTAGTACTCCGCTTTGTCAGCTGAAGCCCCCATGTAACTCAAAAGATAATTGAGAAAAAACAGCAGAGGCCCTGCTTATAGCAAGGATGCTAGTTTATTTTATTGATCATAATATATACATTGTCGAAATATGTACATAAGAGTAGCCGTGTCCTGCGGTAGCGTCGATGATTTGATCGATGCGAGGGAGGGGGAAGGGATCCTTGGGGCAAGCCTTATTAAGGTCCGTGAAATCGATGAATAGGCACCAGGATTTGTCCTTCTTTGGTACCATCACCAGGTTTGCTAGCCAATCTGGATGTTTTATTTCTCTAATGAATCCGGCTTCGAGTAACTTGGCTAGCTCCTCTCCCATAGCTTGTTGTTTAGGTTCTGAAAAGCGTCGTAGTGTCTGCTTGACTGGCTTGTACCCCTTCAATATGTTGAGATTATGCTCGGCCAGCCTGCATGGGATCCCTGGCATATCTGAAGGGTGCCAGGCGAAGATGTCCCAATTCTCGCGTAAGAACGCCCGCAGTTCGGCGTCGATTGTGGGGTTCAGCCGTGCTCCTATGGATGTTGTTTTTGTAGAGTCCGTTGGGTGGACTTGGAATTTGACTATCTCGTCCGCTGGTTGGAGGTAGACTTGGATCGTTTGTCGAGTATCACGTCGTCCCTGTCCACTGTGGATCACAGCGTAGTTAATTATTCGGCCGCGAGGGCTTCGGATAATGCCTCAAGGGCAAGGGCAGCGGTTTTATTTTCGGCGTGGAGTGCTATGTTTGGATCACTGGTTAGAGTGATGATTCCATTGGGTCCGGGCATCTTGAGCTTCATGTACCTGTAATGGGGTATAGCCTGGAAGCTCGTGAATGTGTCCCGCCCTAAAAGGGCGTGGTATCCACTATTGAATAGTGCCACTTGGAATGTTATCTCTTCGGACCTGTAATTTTCCGGCGTGCCGAATACCACATCGAGGGTGATTTTTCCCGCACATCGTGCCTCCCGACTAGGGATGATCCCTCGGAAGGTCGTGCTGCTTTGCTCAATGCGGCTCTTGTCTATTTCCATTTTGTTGAGAGTTTCCTCATAGATGAGGTTTAATCCGCTACCGCCGTCCATGAGAACTTTAAGCCGGAAGCCGTCCACAATTGGACTAAGGACCAGAGCGGCTAGTGCTCGAACTGTTCGGAATTGAGGTTCGTCATTGGCATTAAAGTTTATAGCCGTGTCGTTCCAGGGATTTATTGCTGCGACGTGGCAGACTTCGGCGAGGCCGCAGAGTGCTCTCTTGCGCCTGTTATTCAAGTTGAAAGTCTCAAAGACTGTCAACATTGTATTGTTGTTTTCTATAGGATGATGCTCTGTGGTATTGTTAATGAGGATATCATCGCCGTTCTTAGCCACCTGCCGAAGTATCCAACATGCTCTAAGGCTATGTGTTGGTATGGTATCCGGCGTGGTATGAATTTTGCATGGCCTATTGAGCCATCCCTCCAATACGGTTCCACGCCCTGTAGTAGGCTTTGGTTTCTTTATGATTGGATCGGGTGACTTTCGAGAGTACACCCTTTTGGTTCGGACGAGGGGTTTAGTGAGAGCCAGAGGATCCCAGAATGTTGCCTGGGTTTTCCAGGCGCTTTCCATCGCATAGTATTTCTGTACAATGGCCGCCAAGTCAGCGAAGTGTGATATGTCATGGCGACTTATGGCGTTGAGGATTCCCTTGTCCGTTCAATTTTTGCAAAAGAATGAAATTGCGTCTTCCTCGCGATAGTCCTTCAACTTGCTCATTACAAGGAGGAACCTGGCCCAAAAGTGGTGTACTGTCTCTTGGGATTGCTGTCTGATGTGGGAAAGATCGCTTGTATCTAGGTGGGTGGGCGGATTTAAATCCAAATCCTAACTCGATCCAGGACTCAGAGGATGAGGAGCTTCCGAACTTAGCCGTTCGGGTTCCGGGATGCTACCCAATTTTTCAAGCCCGCTGTCCGATTCTAGATTCGGAGTTTGGGGCACGTCCTCCCACAAGCGGGTGTCCGGCTCAGTGAGCTCAGGAAGCTGGACATAGTTCGTCCTCAATATAGAGGAAGAGTTGTTGCATTGCTCCTCCACCACCACTATTTGAGGGTGATCGGCGGAGAATTAATCTCACTTCGATCGGGTTTAAGCCCAATCCGATCATAGTCCATAGTGACTCCCGGAGCGGCGATGCGATCTAGGAGCTCGTTCAAGAATGATAGCTCCATCGGATCCATCTGCTCGGCGTATTCTGAGCTGACGTGGAGGCTATTTTCGATGACCCGAGAAGTCATCGTCGGCACAGCGGCCAAACAGGCGGTCATAACGAAGCCGCCTAACCAGAGGGATTGGCCTGAGGCCAGGGCTCCCCCGGAGGTGATGTTGTCCTTGACACAAGGCGAGCCATCAAACCTTTTTTCGACCTCACAGTGGAACTCTCAATGAAAGCACCAATGTCGGTGTCAAAACCGGAGGATCTCGGGTAGGGGGTCCCGAACTGTGCGTGTAAGGCTAATGGTAACAGGAGGCGGGGGACACGATGTTTACCCAGGTTCGGGCCCTCTCGATGGAGGTAATACCCTACTTCCTGCTTGATTGATCTTGATGATATGAGTCTTACAAGAGTTGATCTACCTCGAGATCGTAGAGGCTAACCCTAGAAGCTAGCCTATGATTATGATTGTTGTTGTCCTACAGACTAAACCCTCCCTTTTATATAGACATAGGAGGGGGCTAGGGTTACACAGAGTCGTTTACAGAGAAGGGAATCTACATATCCGAATCGCCAAGCTTGCCTTCCACACAAAGGAGAGTCCCACCCGGACACGGGACGAAGTCTTCAATCTTGTATCTTCATAGTCCAACAGTCCGGCATAAGCATATAGTTCGGCTGTCCGAGGACCCCCTAATCCAGGACTCCCTCACCCATCCCCGTGGCATTGATGGGCTGGGAGCCGCACATTGTCGCCGAGCCTGATGCCACGGGGTTCCACGAGGTCCCCGTCGACTTTCATGCGCCTGTGCACCTGCTGCGCATGCGATGCGACGCAGTAATCGACAAGACGCTGCAGGTGCCTGCACTGCCAACAAGATGCGTCAAGGCAATCGACGCGCGCTTCGCCGTTGGTGCCCATGCACACGAATGTCTCCGCTGCACCGCTGATGGCGCCTGTCCCTATGCGCGGGTGCTAAGGTTTCTCAGCCGGCATGGATGGCCGCCGTCGACCGCTTCCTTGCACCAACGCCACCGCCTCCCACCAGTTGACTTCGCTCCGGCATGGTAACATTTTGGCCTTCCTTGAAGCTAGGCCAATGTCCAGGAGTACGCCAACAATGGCGCAAGACGCCACCACCGCCGTCGGTCAGTGGCCCGACGACACACAGAGCACGACAAAGGAGCCGCTTCCCACCGCAAGATGCCCCCCCTGGCCACCACGTAATCTAAATTTTCCACGAAAAACGTTCGGACTGCCATGCTTAAAATCTGAACGTTTATCATTTCCGTTTATTTTATATCGATCGTCGTATAATTTAAAGTCAGAGTCAGACTGAACAAAATCTATGGTTCGATCGATTGAATGTTCTGCTAGAGCCGTATCAAATTAAATATAAAACGTCATCAAGCCACATGTATTCCTTGTCATCCAATGACCTAGACTGCTTCAATGTTGAGCGCTCAACATGTTTAGCGTGCAGTTAATTTCATGCCAAAAATAGTGCTAATCAAATAATAACACGCAAATAATCCTACTTAATATCTGCATGCACTTAATATACTTCCAAATTAACGTGCGTTGCATGTACACACTGACTAGTGCTGCTAGTACGTGAAACTGGTGTCGTAACTTGTGAACGCGTCCAAATATGGTCAATGGCAACATCGCCATGAAGTTCTTCAGAGTTTGCCCGCAAGGCCTAAAACGCAGAAGGGGAGGAGAGAGAGAGAGAGCACACATGGAACCCACCAGTAAGTGAAGGCGAATAGTACTAAAAATAATATTACATGTTATCCATTAAATAGGTTGTGGTAATATAAAAACATTATGTGAACAAAGGGGGGTACAACAAACATTGTTGTTCTACATATGTTGCCTATTGACGTGCGGCTTGAAGGCCCTGGTCGCATGTTCGATCCTCGTCCTTTATTTTTTTAATTTGTATATGGGTCCAAATTTGTTTCATGACATGTGGGCCCCTTGGTGTGTGATTTGTAGCACTTTAATTTGTGGGTCGAAATTTGTTCCATTCCAAGTGGACTATCGGTGTGTAGTTTTGTAGCTTATTGATAATAATTAAAGAGAACAACAGAGTTTTTTGCAATAATACCATGGTGCGACGTTGAAGGCGAGAAAGGAAGTGCGAGAGAGCGATGATCGAGCCAGAGGGAAATCAACTAGGGGAGTTGCGGGGGTTGTAACGGTGTTTGGAGTAGTTGTGGGCCGAATGCTACGAAAATATAATCTAAACCGACCAGAATAAATGCCTACACAAATGAATCCAAGGTTGGAGTGCCCCTCGCAATGTAAATAGCTCCGGCTTTGCGAGGGATGGAGAGGTAGCTTCAATGTGTGGACGATACGACGTGAGAAAGCGATGTCAATCGAGAGACATATAGATAGAGAGACAAAGTGAGTGTGGTCCGACATTCATTGAACAGATATATATGCTCTGGAGAGATATTGTCCGATAGAGCTTTTGGCAAGGGTGAGGGCTGTAAGATAGAGCTTGACAGATGATCCGATCCGCAGACGTGTAGATATATTTTGTGCGTGGGAGGAAGCAAGGTCAATCGATCACATAGGGTCGTCGTGCGATCGAAAGAGTGATCGAAAGAGTGAGACGGGTTGGAGAGAGTGACCTAGATAGACAATGTGTGTGATAGAGTATACAATGTGAATAGGTCGAATTGGGCTCAAACATGGTGATATATCGTTTTTGTCCGAGAAAGAGCAAGGTAAATCGAGACATACAAAGAGAGAGAGAGAGGGATATACGTGTGTGTGTGTGTGTCTAGATAGACAATGTGCGTGAGAGAGTATACAATGTGGATAGGTCGAATTGGGCTAAAACGTCATCAAGAGAGAGAGAGAGAGAGAGAGAGAGAGATTGAGCGAGCATGGCCCGCCATGAGGTCGAAAGAGTGGGGGCGGCTTGGATGGATTGACCTAGATAGACAATCTGCGTGAGAGAATATAGAGTGTGTCGATCGAGGCCCGAACAGGGAGACAAGTGCGGCCCGCCGTGCGGAAGAAAGAGTGAGACAGTCTCAAGGGAGTGACCTAGATAGACAACGTGCGTGCGTGTGCATGAGAGGTTGGGGGTCTAGATAGGCAATGCATGTATTTAGCGCGAGAGGGTGAGTGGGAGGGGGAGAGGGAGAGAGAGCTCGACATGGGGTGCAATGGCGGGTGTGTGAGGTAAATACATTTGGTAACGTAGTGGAAAAAGGGGGTTGTGTAGTTGAGAGAGTTAGAGATCGAAACATGGAGAGAAAGAATGAACGTGTGTTGAAATCGATAGCTTCCTAAGGTGGTTAGGAGAGGAAGATTAACCGATACAGAAGTATGTAGCGTAAAAGGGGCGGGGGGGGGCTAAAAACAACATTTGAATGTACATAGTACGAGACTTAATATCAATGTTTCAATTCGGTGTACATTGTAAGATTTGAACTGAGGACCATGCATATGGGTAATTATTTAGAATTCGTGCCATACTAGGTTTCGAAAAGTTGACATTGACTCGATTTGTTGTGTTATTTTGTAGGTCATATGTTTGAATCCATCCAAAAGTTTTCTCACTACCATGGTGTTCATCATATACATATGAATTTGTATTAAAAAGTAGCATGAATACAGTGAAATGCGAAATCCACGTTAGAATTGGAGATCTCTACGTGACACACACTCTAATTCAAATAACTAATTATGTGACACACACTCTGATCCATGTTAGCGTGGATACCGTGGATACTGTTTTGTTTGTTTTCAAATAACTCCTCATTAATTAATTTATAGTACTCCCTCTGTTCACTTTTATAAGACCTTGAAGACATTTCAAACAATGTGCAAAATAGTTCATTTTAAGTTGTTTCAAACGACTTACAAAAGTGAATGGAGGGAGTATCTCGTTTCGAATGACTAATTATTGCAAGCAAAACACGGGCATGGTAATACATGCAGATTCGTTTGCAAATGAAAGAAGATTCATTTGCATTCTCAAATGTAGGCGCACCAGGCAGACCAGGGTCGTGTCGTGGTGGTCGCGTGTGTCGGACAGACTCGTAGCACCCAGCCACCCCTCCCCCCCCCCAAAAGGACGACGACAAAATAAGTTCGCGCTTCCACGTTTCGGATTGAAATATCTTGCTGCCCCAATTCCAGCCCTGCAAAATCTCCCTTCTCCATCGTCCCCTTTCGCGCCCAGATTGCTCAAATCCCTAATTCACCGCCAACCCAAGCAAAGTTCGAATCGCCCCTCGTCTCGTCTCTTTCCCCACCTCTGTGCCGGATGACGACGACGAAGACGACGGTCGCGCTTCACCACCGCACCGGAGCTACCTCATCTACGCCCTCGTCCACCGCACCGGGTGACCTACCGACAACATCGGCCGCCGCAACCGACATGCCTCACAGACACCAACTTCCACCGCATCTGGTGCGCTTCACCGATGACGTATCCCACCTCATCGGGGCTACTTCACCGAGCACATCGTCGCACCTCCGCCCCCCGAGGCCGTTGGGGCTTCACCAACGGTCTCGTCCACCGCATCATAGCGCTCTGCTGCCACTCAAGATCTGCATCCGTGCGCGGCCAGCTAATGCCAACGCATCACCCTCAATGGCTCTGAAGTGACCCGCACTCTAGCTAGGCGAGCATGCCCAAACGCTAGCCCGAACTAGGTATCCACACATCACTCCCTTGCGCACTGTTCCGACGATGTTTGGATATCCTTTCACTGCACTCTTAGCTTACACGCCTATGCAACTCTGACTTTAACTCTTATTTCTTCTGGAGATATCATCTGAAACAAGCAAATCCATTTTTAGCGAAGCATGACGGGCGCCACGGGATCCGGTACACATCCCGCACACCTCGTATAACCTTGTAAGTATCTGTCCTCCGGTACAACATCAAGGTCGATTCCTCTTATTTGATCAACCATTCGCCGTGTCAAAAATGCAGAGGGGGATGCAAGGAGTACAAGGCCTGCACATCCAAGCAAGTGGTAACATGGACTTGTACATGGAACATCCCAAGCGCAAGCAGAGCTGCAATGAGCATGTACAATGAGCTAGCGTAAGTCCCTGCATTTCATTTAATTCGTACTGGCATTCGTGTATGATTTGTGTGCAGTGGCGGATCCACGAATTCAAGTTACCAGGGGCGAACATTTAACTTAAAAATACGAAGGCACTTGCACTCCGGAAATCAACATAACTTGAGAAATGTGAAGCTACATGCACTTTGAAAACCAGCTAATAATCCAAAGTAGTTCAGATTATAAACACTAACTGATGCAAGCACCAAAAAACACAAAATGCAACATGGTGTACAAGGACTACAAACATGGTCTGTACCTGCTTGAATTATTCATTCTCTGCTGAAAATATCGAAGTGTAATTGCACCTATAACCAGTGCGCAAACTGCATATCAATATATCTATCCTACACAAGTATGCCAATAGTTTCAAACAACAGATTAGAAAAGTATTTATGCTATGTTGTCATGATACAGGGACTTTCTGGTAGATGGCCTCAACGTTTCCTCAAGCTATGAAAATGCACTATAATTTGCTTGTCATCAATGCCTGCAAATCTCTATGTCTCTCTCAACATAGCAGATCATCATTAGACACTAAATCCTTCAATGAGCTTGCAAAATGCTTGCATTAGATCCCTCTTTAGACACTATATGTTCATCACCAGGAGCATCTAAAATGTTTGCATAGAATCCTTCATTAGCAGTCTGTTCATTAGACACTTCAGGCTCAAGAACAACATGAGCTTGTATGTTTGCACCGGAAACTTTATTAGATACATTAGATTCAAATACCAAGTATTGATCGGGGAGTTATAAAATAAGTAGAAATTGGTTTCATTTTCTCCTAGATTCCCTACATACAAGCAGTTTTACAACACCGCCAGTTTAACTATTGGCCAGAAATTGAAGAGTTGAATTAGATATAATCACGGATGTGATGTACCTGCTCGTTCTCGCTACTCTTGCAAGCTGCGATCGTCTGCTTATGCAAGAAGCTTCGATGCCATGCCTGTGCCGCCGCTGCCTCCCGTGCAGGCTACACCTGTGGTTGGATCTTCATCTTCTTGTCATTCCATTCGCTTGAAGCCTGGCGACCGCCCTCCAACGAGGGCGCGAGGAAGTGCCGTGTCGGTCTGTCCAGCGGTGGCTAGGTTAGGAGCGAAATAACTGGAGGCTGGAGCGAATGAATTGGGATTTTTCCTGATGTCGATCGATATGGGAGACGCTCGTTTGGGCCGTGAGCCTGCTATAGGGCCTGCCTTGCACTTATGTTATTGGCCCATCCAAATTGAAACATTTTTTCTTCATTTTTTACATTGCCTGCTCGTGCGTTGGGACGAACAAAACTAGCCTGGGCCAACTAGGTGCACACTTTCCAGCCACCTGAGGCGGCCGCCCATACCAGCCCCTATGGTGGCGTCGCCCCTTTTGCGCGTATGATTGGGGTAGTGAAAAAATATTCGAGTGGCGCTTTTGATTTACCCACAGAATGGTTGAATTGCTTGTTTCTATGAACTGAGTTCGCCATAATGTGAAGGATGTCAGTCTTTCCATCCTATTGTAGATTGCTTAGATCTCGATATGCCAAAAGTAATCGCATGAAATATACAGTAAAAGCCAGTGTGATGTGTGTGGCTACAACTAGTCTGACTACATGTCCTCATATAACATATCAAGGATGCACCATCTTACCAGATTAACCATTCGACTTACCAATGCAGTGTGGGAAGAAAGAAGTATTGGGACTGCGTATCCAAGCAATTGATGCCATGGACTCCTTCGTACAACCTTGTAAGCGAAAAATAAGTTGCAGTGTGCCTGTACAAAGAACTAGCATAAGTTCAGTTACCTGCTTCTCGGAATTTTAGTTAGCCACTTATTGCAAAATTGTTCAATTACGTTGCTTGGCTTAATTTAGTTTGCTACTGATTACATAATGCCACAGCCTGTTAATCCTATTATAGACTACGCCTATCTATGTGTTTGATACTTAATGTTAAGAATTACCAGTTTGCCTCAACTTAAATAGCTACTTGTTTGTTTAACTGCTTTGCTGCTGCAACAACGGGTTACGATGATGTTAATAACTACTTTTTAGCATCCAATTGAAACTCTTTAATTCCTTGTTTGTTTAACTGGTTTTCTGTTATAACTCCCAGTTGAGATGTTTTGCTAACTTCAACTTTTTTAAATCCAATCGGAACTTTAATGGCAAAACAGGTTAGCCCAAGATCAAAGAGCGAGGTCCCCATGGACGTTGCATCATCCCACGGCAGTGGCACCGGCCCAATCGTGCATTATTAATTGCCAACTGCTGATGCTCTAGAGGCAAAACTAGTGGTAGAAAGAGATTCTGCTTCTGCACTTAGAGATGAAGTTGACATGTTGAGGAAGCAAACAACACAATCACAAGCAGTACTCAAGATAACCATTAAATATTTGGTGGATTTCAAAACGAAGCAAGCTGAGACTGACCAGATTGTTAAGGTCCTAAAGGAAAAAAAGGAAATTAAATTCCTACTTGGTAAATCATAGGTGAAATGTTCTTTCCATAGTTGAATAACCTTTGTGTTGTCTGTTCATGAAATCAATCAAACCATTTGTTTTAGAGATCATGTAATAATTGTTTTCTTTTTGTTTTTTGGTTTGTAATTTTATTTGAGCACAAGTATGTATTAATTGATAGACTCGGAGACATTTCATTTGGATTGTTGTGCCAGACCTACAAATATGCCAATCGGGCTGAATGTGCACAGCAATAATAGTAGTATAGATGGACCATAAGTGGCACGCATCGGAAAGGGCCAAGATGTTGTAGTAGGTTGGCTAAAAAAAGGATGATGTTGTAGCAAAAATAAGTACTGTGGCCTGGCTTATGTATGTTAGTTGATATTATTGATCCATATACTCTATAAGTGTTTATATGTCTGTTAGTTCTGTACATTCTTGGTTGATTGGCTCGGTATTTGAATCTTGATACATCGCTTGTGTACATATGTAAATGGGAGTACACATTATGCTGCGTGTGACATTTGAGTTCGACACGAAGTGTTCCAAATATTCGAATTCACCTTAAACTGGATTCTAGCTTCTGAATTTGAGTATCGACATTTGAAAACCATATTCATATATGACAGTGGTATACATCTTTGTCGTCCTTTTGAAGATATATAAAAACACATAGAATGATTTATAAAGATTCGTATAGGAATACAAAATGGATTCGAATTTAGTTGCCAGGGTGAACGTGGATGCTTATTGTCCCAAAATTTGAAAGAAGCGGCAAAATGTCTCACTCCCACGCCGGCTGCCCGAAGCCAAGTGTTTGGGAGATGGAAATTACTGTCTACCCATTACACGGACAATCCATCGGCCCGCTTTCCACTGCTCTAAATAGGGGTAGATTAGTAACTTCAATTAGACGGGACACGACCGCCTCTGAGCCCATTCCGACATGGTGGGTGCCAAACATGGGCGGCAAAACACATTTGATTCCAGCTCGTCCGAAAGACCTCTGTTTCTCCCTCCATTTCCCCATTCATACACGGTGGGCGTCAAAACAAACTCGACTCGGCCGAAATCGATGTAGGCAAATATTTTCAATAGGGGCAGGTTTGTAACTTCACTCAGACGTGACACAACCGCCCTACCTGTCAGCCCCGTTCATACACCGTGGGCACCAACCATGGGTGCCAACCACCCTCTCCTCGCCCGCTGGGCAAATATTGGTGAGATGCGAGATTACCGTCCTATCCCCAACTGACGAGACGTCCAAATTTTAAACGGGGGGCTAAGTTCGTAACTTTCCCATATTTTAGACAGGTGCGTCCCAAAAACATGGTTGCCTGTACCTCTCCCTCCATTTTCCCATTCATACACTGTCCGCGCTAGAACACCATACCCACACCAGCCTCCGTCCGCCACCCCATCCATCGCCGCCATCCTCCACCCCATCCATCGTCGCCGTCCTCCACCACATCCATCGCCACCGTCCTCCACCATGCCGGAGCGCCTACCAAGACCGCGTCGTCCACTGCTAGAGATGGACGTTTCTCATCCATGGCGACAAACCAATAGCCTTGCATCGCGTCCTCTCGCTTCATCAGTGTCGTCGTCCTCTTTGCCGGGGCCGCTCACATGACATTCTCTTCCACCACAACGGGTCTTATCCCCCGATGCACCCGTCTACCATCGCAAATCTGCTTCAACGCCACCGACAGCCATCGTACCCCCGATGCCTACACGCGCCGCAAGAGAGGTGGTACTTCATATGTCCTCAACTTTTTGATCTCAACCAGAAAATAGATCTTAACTTGGTTACTCTACTTTCTTTTCAGCTCTTAGAATTTAGTTCTTAGTTCGAAGCAAACAATGGATGTTAAATATCATTTCTCCGGTTTGCAGCTTCAAATCTGCCATGGCACAGTCATAATACGGTTTAATTGATCATGCTTAGGGTTTAATTGATCATGTTCCGTGGTGGTTTCTTTAATAGAAATTGGAGGGGAAACCCTCTTTTGCTAAAAAAAATGCTTAGAGTTTCCCCCTTTTATGATCACTATACGATCAGAATACGTGCTTCGTGTCATAATAGCACTGCTCCACCCATCAAGCTAAACAAGCTTAGTTGTTGAAATACGAATCTGATAATATTAAAACAGAGTCATTTAATTGGTTAGCTAAATGTTCCTAAATTAGTTTCAAAAATGCATGTTCGCCGCTCGGGTGTGTATCTCTACAGGGTGCCCACGGTGGGCCAGCCCACCCTGGGATTTCGGGTTGTCCCAGGCCCCGATTCCCCTCTGTTCTGCTGCGCGCTTCCGATCTCTACTCGCCCCCAGCCGCGTGCATCGCCGGCAACTTTTCGTCACCGGATGGCATGACTCTAGGAGGAGACGCCGGACTAACAGGAGGTCAGGAGCTGCTCGCCCAACAGCGTCACCGCTGCCCGGGTGCGCCGCCGTGCCTACCTTCCCAGTCCGTTTAGGGCTCAGGCGTGCAGCACCCACCAAGCCAACCCGATTTATCCTGAGATACGTCCTCAACACTCAGCAGCCACTCCTCATCACCCATTTTCTAATTGATTCATTACTCATTAGGCAGGACTGTCATTAGGGTTTGTTGTGTGCTCAGTGCTACCTACACTTAATGGTTCAGATGTATTTCGGTAATCTTTAGTACCTGTAAAGTTGACAGGGTTTTCAAAATTTCGGCCCTTGGAACAGACACTAGTCATTTAGGATTGTTGGTCATAGTGACATTGGCCCAGATTACTACTGCAAGCCAGGTTTGTTGAAAATTTTACTTGTCTTTCTTACTCATTCGATATAATATCCAATTATTCACGTCGATTAGTTTCAAACAATAAGTGCTAGACAAACTTCTTGATTCAGATTTTGGACGGTCTCTTCATAGTTACAATTACGCATACTTGTCCTAGTAAGCTCACAAGTAAATGATTGATTCACTACATCTATGCTGGCCTTGTCATATTTGTTGTCAATATTCTTTTAGGGTGGACCACCCTGTTTCTAAATACTGGAACCGTAGACATGAGTGAATAGTATTTCTCTATGTGATCTCTTCCATCATGTGTGGGCAACGAACACTGCATTGTATAGAAAGAAAGTGTCATTTCCAGCTTTTACATAGGTTTCGATCTTTTACATGGAATACAATCTGCCTACTTGCTTTGTGTCGCACTACCAACACTCCACCCATGAAGCTAAACATTATGCCACTCATAATTCCTTAGTTTATTTGTTCAAATACGAATTTCATAAGATTCTAATGTTCCTACTTCAGTTTTGAAATGTGTGTCTGCCTGTTATAGAGACATAAGGGGTTTGTATTTCTGTGTGTGGTCTGGTCAGCACGGTTGGGGTTGAACTTTGCATATGCAGGGGTTTATAGGGAGACACTCTTCGAGTTGAATCCGCAATGCATTCCATAGATAATCTGACTACTTTTTGTGTTTTCATGAATCTCAGATTCTGAACAGCATCATAATGATTATGATCTTGCGCGCATGAAAAGAATAAAGCAGAACAATGCCATGGCTGTCAAACTTGGCATTAAGGGACTGAAATCATGTCTGGATGCAATGCAATGCAAACTCTCTTCACCTATAGATTCATGCTCAGAATATGATCCTAACAGTGATTCTGAGCTAGAGGGAGACCTAAGTCAATGTAGCTCCCTAGTGGAGGAGTCAGAGGAAGATGCCCTATCTTATTCACCCATCAAGGTGCTTGCTCTAACTTTCCAAGGTTACATTGGTCGCACATATCTTGCAACTGATGCTTTGCATTGCTTCTACTTTATTGAACTGCCATTAGCTTAGTTTACACATCGTGTATGTGAATACGCCCTGCCTATCCATTTTCAGTACATATTCCATCTGTCATCATACCATATTTATCCATTCAAATGTTGTTCTTGTGTATCAGCGTTCAAAAGGAAGAGGGTGATTGCTGGTCGTGGGGGAGCACAAGCAAAGTATTTGGAAAAGGTAGTGGCACCTGATAAATCAAATAGCCCATTAGGTGTAGTTGCAATATCACCTGACCCACAAAACACCCCAACTCTAGCAACTCTAGCCCTACTACACTGGTCATTTCTGATGCCCCAACTCAGCAGACCCCAACTGCAGCAAACAGTATGATTATGTCAGCTGACATAGCACCGGCTCTACGATGCAAAACCCCATTCCAGCAAAGAGTACACCAAATCCAGTTGCCCAATCCCTTTTCGAACTAGAGAGAGCCCCAATTGCAGCAAATAGGACCCCTGTTCCATATCTTCCCAGTTTAGAAGACGAAGCTTATGTTGTTGTCAGGAACTTTGTGCGCATCTTTCCTACATGGAAATATTATACCGCAGACACAGAACAATTTCCAGTCTTCCTCCAGAACTTACGCGTAAGTAATGTACTAATGTTATTCATGGTCATTACTGCATATGTTTCTGCTGATAGAAGACACAAGATTTCATTCTTTTAAATAGGCGAGGAGCAAACTGGATAGTGAAGACAATCAAGGGTTGGTTGCGCTTTTCAAGCACTCGTTGATGAAGTATCATTCCTACCTGAGGCAAGCGCACTTCGATGGCAAGCCTCTAAACGAAATTTTTGTAAAGTCTCCAGTGCTACATTTATCTGACAGTGACTGGAATAATCTTGTTACACATTGGTCTCGGATGCAGCATAAGGTACTGTCTATGATATCACATCACAATTTGAACTACATTTCTGCATTTGCCTTAATGTCTCACTTGTACGAAAACTGTTAGCAGAAGAACATTCATTCTCAAGGGACCACAGAATCTCGCAACTATACTGCACACTGCATTGCTCTTGTGAGTACCTCTTGCCCTGTATGACCATACTTACTTTCATAGTTGTTTGATTATGTAGCATCACTGCACATGTTAGCCTCGTAATCGTCCATTTGGTGGACATTATAAGATCCGTATGGACTCTTACATAAATTTAGAATCAACCCAATGCTTTTGAAGAGGTTTAGCTCTGTAGTCCTCTTGTAAGGACTGAACGTTGTCTATGACTGTACTTACATTAACAGTTACTCCCTCCGTCCCATAATATAAGAACGTTTTGTACAGTACACCAGTGTTCAAAACACTCTTGTATTATGGGAAGAGGGATTGGTTCATTGTGTAGCATTCTGCATCTTATCTCCCTCGCCCACCATTTACTAAAAAAGATCAGATCTATGTTTAATCTTACCAACAAGTAGAATACACAGACAATGCCAGTGCAGAAGTGTAGCCCATTGCTCTTGTCAGTACATTTTGTCTTGTAATGGTTGTACTTCCATGGATTGGTAGTTGATTATGTAGCATCAATCTGCATCTTATCTTCATTATCCTCTATCCCTTCCAATATTATCATATCTATAATTACTCTCTACAAAATGTAGAGTACCATAATGCTTATGAAGAAGATTCTATGCTGAAATTCTTGAGTTATCCTTCCCTTGACATGGAGAAGGGCATTATAAAGCCGGTGTTAACTGTTAATGTAAGTCAGTCCTTCTAAAGCCTTTATCCTCAACTGCTGTTTAATTTGCTCATACTCCCTATCGTTTACTGTTGTTTAGTTTGTTATTTCTACCAAAATGCATGTTCGCAAGAACCGTAAGTACTAAGTTTTACTTGTAAAACCAAATTCCTTATTCATACCATGCACATTACTCAATACTCCCTATATGTATGCTTGTTTTTGTGGATCTATAATCCAGTGTGTGGTGAAGCAGCCCACATTTGCACCTTGTCATCTCCTGTTTTATCTTACTGATGTGGTTGATGATATGAACAACATGCCATGCACATTAACCAAAATAGATACAATGATTTTCTTTGCCCTTCATCTATGCTTGTTATGTTGACATGGTAATCCAAAGAGTGTGGTGAAGCGCCCCGCCTTATGAACAACGACAAATTATGCTATTGATATTTTTGAACTTACTCTTTATTTTCTAATTTGAAATTGGATGGAATTGACAGCACAGTTATCATCTTTGTTTATTGATACGTCTCCAACGTATCTTTAATTTTTGATTGTTCCATGCTATTATGTTACCTGTTTTGGATGCTTATGGGCTTTATTTTACATATTTATATCATTTTTGGGACTAACCTACTAACCGGAGGCCCAGCCCATATTGCTGTTTTTTTGCCTACTTCAAAGATTTCAAGAAAAGGAATATCAAACGGAGTCCAAACGGAATGAAACCTTCGGGAGCGTTATTTTTGGAACAAATCTGATCCGGGGAGCCTGGAGTGCAAGTCAAGAAAGCTCCAAGGGCCCCACGAGACAGGAGGGCGCCCCCCCCCCCTATAGGGCTCATGTATCGCGTGAAAGTTGAAAAAGTTTGAGATTATTAAAGTATGAAATAATTGCTTGGCTCGTCATCGGGGTTGTGCATGATTAAATACTTTGTGTGATGAAGATAGAGCTTAGCCAGACTATATGATTTTGTAGGGATAACTTTATTTTGGCCATGCTATTTTGAGAAGACATGATTACTTGCTTAGTATGCTTGAAGTATTTCTATTTCTTATATCAATATGAACTTTTATTTTGTATTACTTGGATCTGAACATTCATGCCACAATGAAAGAAAATTACATTATGAATTATGCTAGGTAGCATTCCACATCAAAAATTCTCTTTTTATCATTTACCTACTCGAGGACGAGCAGGAATTAAGCTTGGGGATGCTTGATACGTCTCCAACGTATCTATAATTTTTTATTGTTCCATGCTATTATATTACCTGTTTTGGATGCTTATGGGCTTTATTTTACATATTTATATCATTTTTGGGACTAACCTACTAACCAGAGGCCCAGCCCATATTGTTGTTTTTTTGCCTATTTCAGTATTTCGAAGAAAAGGAATATCAAACGGAGTCCGAACGGAATGAAACCTTCGGGAGCGTTATTTTTGGAACAAATCTGATCCGGGGAGCCTGGAGTGCAAGTCAAGAAAGCTCTGAGGACCCCACGAGATAGGAGGGCGCCCCCCCCTATAGGGCACGCCCCCCTGTCTCGTGGGCCCCTCGGGCGTCCACCGACGTACTTCTTCCTCCTATATATACCTACGGACCCCGAAAACATCCAGGGGCACCACGAAACACAATTTCCACCACCGTAACCTTCTGTATCCGCGAGATCCCATCTTGGAGCCTTCACGCAAGACTCTGGAGGGGGGAATCAACCACGGAGGGCCTCTACATCAACATCCTTGCCCCTCTTATGAGTTGTGAGTAGTTTACCTCAGACCTACGGGTCCATAGTTATTAGCTAGATGGCTTCTTCTCTCTTTTTGGATCTCAATACAATGATCTCCCCCTCTCTTGTGGAGATCTATTCAATGTAATCTCTTTTTGCGGTGTGTTTGTCAAGATCCGATGAATTGTGAGTTTATGTTCAGATTTATCTATGGTTATTAATTGAATCTTCTCTGAATTCTTTATGTATGATTGAGTTATCTTTGCAAGTCTCTTCGAATTATCGGTTTGGTTTGGCCTGCTAGATTGATCTTTCTTGCCATGGGAGAAGTGCTTAGCTTTGGGTCCAATCTTGTGTCTTTCTTACCCAGTGACAGAAAGGGTTGCAAGACACGTATTGTATTGTTGCCATCGAGGATAACAAGATGGGGTTTATATCATATTGCATGAGTTTATCCCTCTACATCATATCATCTTGCTTAATGCGTTATTCCGTTCTTATGAACTTAATACTCTAGATGCATGTTGGATAGCGGTCGATGTGTGGAGTAATAGTAGTAGATGCAGGCAGGAGTCGATCTACTTGTTTTGGATGTGATGCCTATATATATGATCATGCCTAGATAACGTCATAATTATTCGCTTTTCTATCAATTGCTTGACAGTAATTTGTTCACCCACCGTAATACTTATGCTCTCGAGAGAAGCCTCTAGTGAAACCTATGGCCCCCGGGTCTATCTCTTATCATATTTGCTTTCAATCTACTTTTATTTGCATCTTTAATTTTCTTGCATCTATATCATAAAATACCAAAAATATATTTATCTTATCATACTATCTTTATTAGATCTCACTTTCGCAAGTCGCCGTGAAGGGATTCACAACCCCTTTATTGTGTTGGTTGCGAGTTCTCAGTTTGTTTGTGTAGGTGCGTGGGACTTTTGAGGAGCCTCCTCATCGGATTGATACCTTGGTTCTCAAAAGCGGAGGGAAATACTTACGCTACACTTGCTGCATCACCCTCTCCTCTTCGTGGAAAACCAACCTAGCTCAAGACGTAGCAAGAAGGATTTACGGCGCCCGTTGTCGGGAGGTCTTCGCTCAAGTCAAGACATACCAAGTACCCATCACAAACCCATCTCCCTCGCATTTACATTATTTGCCATTTGCCTCTCGTTTTCCTCTCCCCCACTTCACCCTTGCCGTTTTATTCGCCCTCTCTTTCCCAATCTCCTCCTCTCTTTTCGCTCGCCTTTTAACGGTTTGCCGTTTTCTGTTTGCTTGTGTGTTGGGTTACTTGTTGCCATGGCACAAGATAATACCAAGTTGTGTGATTTCTCGAATACCAATAATAATGATTTCCTTAGTACTCCGATTGCTCCTCTTAATGATGTTGAGTCTTGTGAAATCAATACTGCCTTGCTGAATCTTGTTATGAAAGATCAATTCGCCGGCCTTCCTTGTGAAGATGCCGCTACTCATCTAAACAATTTTGTTGATTTGTGTGACATGCAAAAGAAGAAAGATACGGATAACAATATTGTCAAATTGAAGTTATTTCCGTTTTCACTTAGAGATCATGCTAAAGTTTGGTTTTCGTCTTTGCCTAAAAATAGTATTGATTCTTGGAACAAGTGCAAAGATGCTTTTATCTCTAAGTATTTTCCTCCCGCTAAGATCATCACTCTTAGGAACGATATTATGAATTTTAAACAACTTGATCATGAGCATGTTGCCCAATCTTTTGAAAGAATGAAATTGATGCTTCGCAATTGCCCTACTCATGGTTTGAATTTATGGATGATCATACAAAAATTTTATGCCGGTTTGAACTTTGCTTCTAGAAATCTCTTAGATTCAGCCGCGGGAGGCACGTTTATGGAAATTACATTAGGAGATGCTACAAAATTGCTTGATAATATTATGGCTAATTATTCTCAATGGCACACCGAAAGATCTTCTAGTAAAAAAGTGCATGCTATAGAAGAAATCAATGTTTTGAGTGGAAAGATGGATGAACTTATGAAGATGTTTTCTACTAAAAATACTACTCTTGATCCCAATGATATGTCTTTGTCTTCTTTGATTGAGAATAATAATGAATCTATGGATGTGAATTTTGTTGGTAGGAATAGTTTTGGAAACAATGCTTATAGAGGAAATTTTAATGCTAGACCATCCCCTAGTAATCCCTCTAATAATTATGGACATTCCTACAATAATTCTTATGGTAATTTTAATAAGATGCCCTCTGATTTTGAGAATAGTGTGAAAGAATTTATGATTTCTCAAAAGAATTTTAATGCTTTGCTTGAAGAAAAATTGCTCAAAGTTGATGATTTGGCTCGGAACGTTGATAGACTTTCGCTTGATGTTAATTCTCTTAAACTTGAATCTTCTTCTCCTAAGCATGATATCAATGAGTCTCTCAAAGTAATGAGAATCTCCATTGACGAGTGCAAGGAAAGAACTGCTAGATTGCGTGCTAAAAAGGAAAGCTTTATAAAAGCGTGTTCTTCTAATTTACATGAAAATAAATGATGAGGATCTTAAAGTTATTGATGCGTCTCCTATTAGATCTATGTTTTGCAATATGAATTTTGATGATTATGGGATTGATGATGAATCAACTTTGCCTAGAAGGCGTCCCAAAAATTCGGAGTCTTTAGATCTTAATGCTAAATTTGGTAAAAGAGAGATTGGAGAATCCTCAACTTCTAATAATATTGAACCTACTATCTCGGATTTCAAGGAATTTGATTATGATAATTGCTCTTTAAAAGGTTGTATTTCCTTGTTGCAATCCATTGCTAATTCTCCTCATGCTTATAGTCAAAACAAAGCTTTTACAAACATATTGTTGATGCCTTGATGCAATCTTATGATGAAAAACTTAATTTGGAAGTTTCTATACCTAGAAAACTTAATGATGAGTGGGAACCTACTATAAAGATTAGAATTAAAGATTTTGAGTGTTTTGCTTTGTGTGATTTGGGTGCTAGTGTTTCCACAATTCCGAAAACTTTATGTGATATTTTAGACTTCCATGATCTTGATGATTGCTCTTTAAATTTGCATCTTGCGGATTCCACCATTAAAAAGCCTATGGGAAGGATCAATGATGTTCATATTGTTGCTAATAGAAATTTGGTGCCCGTAGATTTTATCGTTCTTGATATAGATTGCAATCTTTTTTGCCCTATTATTCTTGGTAGACCTTTCCTTAGAACAATTGGTGCGATTATTGATATGAAGGAAGGGAACATTAGATTCCAATTTCCTTTAAAGAAAGGCATGGAGCACTTTCCAAGAAAGAAAGTCAAATTACCTTATGAATCTATCATGCGTGCTACCTATGAATCAAGTGCCAAAGATGGCACTCGTTAGATCTATCCTTGCTTTTATGCCTAGCTAGGGGCGTTAAACGATAGCGCTAGTTGGGAGGTAACCCAATTTTCTTTATGTTCTTTCTTTTTGTTCCTGTTTAGTGTTAAATTTTGTTTCTACTTTCTGTTTAGATGTGTTTTTATCTTTTTTTTAGTGTTTGCGCCAAGTAGAACCTATAGGATAAACTATGATGATGGTTGATTTGATTCTGCTGAAAAACAGAAACTTTGCGCTCACGAGAAACAATTCAATAAATCACAGAAAAGAGATTTTGCGTTGATTCTTTTTGCTGCTGATCAATAAACAAATTTTCCAGTACGTCCTATTTTGGTAGGAGTTTTAGAGTTCCAGAAGTTTCCGTTAGTTACATATTGCTACAGACTGTTCTGTTTTTGACAGATTCTGTTTTTCGTGTGTTGTTTGCTTATTTCAATGCATCTATGGCTAATAAATTAGTTCATAAACCATAAGGAAGTTGGAATACAGTAGGTTTAACACCAAAATAAATAAAGAATGAGTTCATTGCAGTACCTTATGTGGTGGTTTTGTTTTCTTTCACTAACGGAGCTTATAAGATTTCCTGTTGAGTTTTGTGTTGTGAAGTTTTCAAGTTTTGGGTAAAAGCTTTTATGGACTATGGAATAAAGGGTGACAAGAGCCTATGCTTGGGGATGCTTATGGCACCCCAAGATATTCAAGAATAGCCAAAAGCCTAAGCTTGGGGATGCCCGGGAAGGCATCCCCTCTTTCGTCTTCGTTCATTGGTAACTTTACTTGGAGCTATATTTTTATTCGCTACATGATATGTGTTTTGCTTGGAGCGTCGTGTATTATATTGGTCTTTGCTTGTTAGTTTACCACAATCATCCTTGCTGTAACACACCTTTTTGGAGAAGCCTATTTGATTAGAATTTGCTAGAATACTCTATGTGCTTCACTTATATCTTTTGAGCTTGATAGTTTTTGCTCTAGTGCTTCACTTATATCTTTTAGAGCATGGTGGTGGATTAACTTTATAGAAATTGCTAGTCTCTCATGCTCTTATATTATTTTGAGAGTCTCTTAGAACAGCATGGTATTTGCTATGGTTTTAATTTGGTCCTAGAATGATGAGCATCCAAGTTGGGTATAATAAAAACTATCATAGAAAGTGAATTGGATGCTATGATCAATTTGATGCTTGATAATTCTTTTGAGATATGGAGGTAGTAATATTAAAGTCATGCTAGTTGGGTGATCATGGATTTAAAGAATGCTTGTGTTGAAGTTTGTGATTCCCGTAGCATGCACGTATGGTGAACCGCTTTGTGATGAAGTTGGAGCACAATTTTATTTATTGATTGTCTTCCTTATGAGTGGCAGTCGGGGACGAGCAATGGTCTTTTCCTACCAATCTATCCCCCTAGGAGCATGCGTGTAGTGCTTTGGTTTTTGATGACTTCTAAAACTTTTACAACAAGTATATGAGTTCTTTTGATTAATGTTGAGTCCATGGATTATACGCACTCCTTTCACCCCTCCATTATTGCTAGCCTTTCTTGTATCGTGCAACTTTCGCCGGTACCATACACCCACCATACTCCTTCCTCAAAACAGCCACCATACCTACCTATTATGGCATTTCCATAGCCATTCCGAGATATATTGCCATGCAACTTTCAACCGTTCCTTTCATACGACACACATTACTTTGTCATATTGCTAGCATGATCATGTAGTTGACATCGTATTTGTGGCAAAGCCACCGTTCATAATTCTTTCATACATGTCACTCTTGAATCATTGCATATCCTGGTATATCACGGAGGCATTCATATAGAGTCATATTTTGTTCTAAGTATTGAGTTGTAATTGTTGAGTTGTAAGAAAATAAAAGTGTGATGATCATCATTATTAGAGCATTGTCCCAGTGAGGAAAGGATGATGGAGACTATGATTCCACCATAAGTCGGGATGAGACTCCGGACGAAATATTAAAAAAAATATAAAAAAGAGGCCATAAAAAAAGAGAAAAGGCCCAAATAAAAAAATGAGAGAAAAAGAGAGAAGGGACAATGCTACTATCCTTTTACCACACTTGTGCTTCAAAGTAGCACCATGATCTTCATGATAGAAAGTCTCATATGTTGTCACTTCCATTTACTAGTGGGAATTTTTCATTATAGAACTTGGCTTGTATATTCCAATGATGGGCCTCCTCAAAATGCCCTAGGTCTTCGTGAGCAAGCAAGTTGGATGCACCCCACTAGTTTTCTTTTGTTGAGCTTTCATATATTTATAGCTCTAGTGCATCCGTTGCATGGCAATCCCTACTCACTCACATTGATATCTATTAATGGGCATCTCCATAGCCCGTTGATACGCCTAGTTGATGTGAGACTATCTTCTCCTTTTTTGTCTTCTCCACAACCACCGTTCTATTCCACATATAGTGCTATGTCCATGGCTCACGCTCATCTATTGCGTGAAAGTTGAAAAAGTTTGAGATTATTAAAGTATGAAATAATTGCTTGGCTCGTCATCGGGGTTGTGCATGATTAAATACTTTGTGTGATGAAGATAGAGCTTAGCCAGACTATATGATTTTGTAGGGATAACTTTCTTTTGGCCATGCTATTTTGAGAAGACATGATTACTTGCTTAGTATGCTTGAAGTATTTCTATTTCTTATATCAATATGAACTTTTATTTTGTATTACTTGGATCTGAACATTCATGCCACAATGAAAGAAAATTACATTATGAATTATGCTAGGTAGCATTCCACATCAAAAATTCTCTTTTTATCATTTACCTACTCGAGGACGAGCAGGAATTAAGCTTGGGGATGCTTGATACGTCTCCAACGTATCTATAATTTTTGATTGTTCCATGCTATTATATTAACTGTTTTGGATGCTTATGGGCTTTATTTTACATATTTATATCATTTTTGGGACTAACCTACTAACCGGAGGCCCAGCCCATATTGTTGCTTTTTTGCCTATTTCAGTATTTCGAAGAAAACGAATATCAAACGGAGTCCGAACGGAATGAAACCTTCGGGAGCGTTATTTTTGGAACAAATCTGATCCGGGAGCACAGGTGCAAGTCAAGAAAGCTGAGGCCCACGAGACAGGATGGCGCCCCTATAGGGCGCGCGCCTCTCGTGGGCCCCTCGGCCCACCGACGTACTTCTTCCTCCTATATATACCTACGGACCCCGAAAACATCCAGGGGCACCACGAAACACAATTTCCACCACCTTAACCTTCTGTATCCGCGAGATCCCATCTTGGAGCCTTCGCCGGCACTCTGTCGGAGGGGGAATCGACCACAGAGGGCATCTACATCAACATCCTTGCCCCTCTTATGAGTTATGAGTAGTTTACCTCAGACCTACGGGTCCATAGTTATTAGCTAGATGGCTTCTTCTCTCTTTTTGGATCTCAATACAATGATCTCCCCCTCTCTTGTGGAGATCTATTCAATGTAATCTCTTTTTGCGGTGTGTTTGTCAAGATCCGATGAATTGTGAGTTTATGTTCAGATTTATCTATGGTTATTAATTGAATCTTCTCTGAATTCTTTATGTATGATTGAGTTATCTTTGCAAGTCTCTTCGAATTATCGGTTTGGTTTGGCCTACTAGATTGATCTTTCTTGCCATGGGAGAAGTGCTTAGCTTTGGGTTCAATCTTGCGGTGTTCTTACCCAAAGGATGTAAAAGGGTTGCAACACACGTATTGTATTGTTGCCATCGAGGATAACAAGATGGGGTTTATATCATATTGCATGAGTTTATCCCTCTACATCATATCATCTTGCTTAATGTGTTACTTCGTTCTTATGAACTTAATACTCTATATGCATGCTGGATAGCGGTCGATGTGTGGAGTAATAGTAGTAGATGCAGGCAGGAGTCAGTCTACTTGTTTTGGATGTGATGCCTATATACATGATCATGACTGGATAACGTCATAATTATTCACTTTTCTATCAATTGCTTGACAGTAATTTGTTCACCCACCGTAATACTTATGCTCTCGAGAGAAGCCTCTAGTGAAACCTATGGCCCCCGGGTCTATCTCTTATCATATTTGCTTTCAATCTACTTTTATTTGCATCTTTACTTTTCTTGCATCTATATCATAAAATACCAAAAATATATTTATCTTATCATACTATCTTTATTAGATCTCACTTTATGAAGTGGCCGTGAAGGGATTGACAACCCCTTTATTGCGTTGGTTGCGAGTTCTTAGTTTGTTTGTGTAGGTGCGTGGGACTTTTGAGGAGCCTCCTACTGGATTGATACCTTGGTTCTCAAAAACTGAGGGAAATACTTACGTTACACTTGCTGCATCACCCTCTCCTCTTCGGGGAAAACCAACGCTAGCTCAAGACGTAGCATTTATACACGTGCAAAACCTGTCATCTCTCTGCTTTGTTTCAGGGTGATATGCCTGATGGCATGCACAAGTCTGCTAAAGGCTGTGAGACAAACCCAACATATATTGCAGCAAAGAAGGCAAAACATCTTGAAGATAGCGAGACAACCCCAAAGTCTTGACTTGATGCAGTGTTCAAGTTACTTGAGACTAGCAGTCAGACAAGCTCATAGAATTCCTTGTCTGAATCAGTTTGACTTCTTTAGTCCCAAGTTCTAGCAGAAAGACATTCTACAACTCAACTTCGACTTGAAGACCTATCTCTAAGAAAGATTGCGGAGAACACCAATGAGAACCTCATCGCTAAACAGCTACACCTGGAAGCTATGACCGACATGCTAGGCCGGTCTCCTAGCCTTGCTGCTCAAGAGCATGCAGCAGTTCCCCCACAAGGCTAACCTTTCTTGAACTATCTTGGAAGTGGTCTCGGTTCAGTATTATTTTGTTACGCTGCAATGGTACCCAGTTTTTGTAATCTGCTTCTTCGTTGCGCTTTATGATCACTGGTGGCGAACTTCGATGCCCAGTGGATGTAATATACCTTAAATCCTTTATTGTATAGTGTAGGTTTATTCTTAGTTACTATGCCGTAATTGAGGGAGTCCTGGATTAGGGTGTATCCGGACAGCCGGACTATATACTTTCGTCGGACTGTTGGACTATGAAGATACAAGATTGAAGACTTCGTCCCGTGTCCGGATGGGACTCTCCTTTGCGTGGAAGGCAAGCTTGGCCATTCGGATATGTAGATCTCCTTCTCTGTAACCGACTTTGTGTAACCCTAGCCCCCTCCGGTGTCTACATAAACCGGAGGGTTCAATCCGTAGAACAACAACAATCATAATCATAGGCTAGCTTCTAGGGTTTAGCCTCTACAATCTCGTGGTAGATCAACTCTTGTAATACTCATATCATCAAGATTAATCAAGCAGGAAGTAGGGTATTACCTCCATCGAGAGGGCCCGAACCTGGGTAAACATCATGTCCCCAGCCTCCTATTACCATTAGCCTTAGACGCACAGTTCGGGACCCCCTACCAGAGATCCGCCGGTTTTGACACCGACATTGGTGCTTTCATTGAGAGTTCCTCTATGTCGTCGTGATAAGGCTTGATGGCTCCTTCAATCATCTTCAACAACGCGGTCCAGGAGGAGGTTTTCCTCCCCAGACAGATCTTCGTATTTGGCGGCTTCGCACTGCGGGCCAACTCGCTTGGCCATCTGGAGCAGATCGACAGCTACGCCCCTGGCCATCAGGTCAGGTTTGGAAGCTTGAACTACACCGCCGACATCCGCAGAGACTTGATCTTCGACGGATTCGAGCCCTTGTCAGGTGCGCCGGGTAGTCACGATGAGCATGACTTAGATCTGCCATTAGACAGTATTCGGGGGATCGCGCCTGCGGCTGCCCTGGGAAACAATCCGGAGCAGATTGTGCCATTCGAGGACGGGTGGATGGACCCCGCCACGGAGACCGCACACTCATCGGCCTTGGAGCCGAACACTAATCCCACCTCTCATGAGGTCGGTATCATCAGACCCTCGGACTCGTCTCCGGCTATAGGATCCGAACCGCGTACACCCGTGCCCCTCGAAACTAATTGGGCACCGGTCATGGAGTTCACCTCCGCGGATATCTTCCAACACTCGCCCTTGGGTGACGTGCTAAACTCATTAAGGTCTCTCTCTTTGTCAGGGGACTCTTAGCCGAACTATGTCCGGCTCGAGTGGGAAGCGGACGACGAAGAAATTCATTCCCCACCCACCACCCACTTAATAGCCACTGTCGATGACTTAACCGATGTGCTCGACTTCGTCTCCAAAGACATCGACGGTATGGACGACGATGCAGGAGATGAACAGGAACCACCGCCTATAGGGCGCTGGACAGCCACCTCATCATATGATATATATATGGTGGACACCCCCAAAGAAGGCAATGGTGATGAGGCAACGGGGGACAATCCCCCGGAGAAGCAATCTAGGCACCAGCATCATAGGCGCCGCTCCAAGCCCCGCCATAGCAAAAATACTAATACCGGCGCAAGAGATGACAACAATCCAGATGGTGCCGAAGACGACAACAATCCTACCGAGCCAGGCTTCGAGCAGGCCAAGCAAGACGATGGGCAAGCTAGCCCTAAGGAACAGGCAACAGATGAAGAAACAGAGGATGATAATTACATGCCTCTCTCCGAAGACGAAGAGCCTTGGCAATGACGAAATCATCGTGCCTGAAGATCCCGTCGAGTAGGAGCGCTTCAAGCGCCGGCTTATGGCCACTGCAAAAAGCTTGAAGAAAAAGCAGCAACGGCTTCAAGCTGATCAAGATCTGCTAACTGATAGATGGACCGAGGTCCTGGCTGCCGAGGAATACGGACTCGAGCGCCCTACAAAAAGTTACCCAAAGCGCAGGTTGCTACCTCAACTCGAGGAGGAGGCGTCGAATCCCACACTACCAGCGCATGATGCGGCTGACCAACCACCTCGTGGCCGAGACAAAGCGGCGTACAAGCCCGAAGTCCAGACCGCACCCCGTCGCCAATCAAACAATAACATGAAGGCCGGGGGCTACACGAAGACCTGCGAGACATACTAGACAACAAAGCAGGACAGTCAAGATCGATCTACGGATCACTGGGGCACGCCACAATGCGTGACAATGACCGTCACGCTGGATACACTAAACAAAAGTCCGGCCAGGCCGAATACAACAAACCAGATTCATTCGAACTGCATCGCGATATAGCCCGGCACAGAGGCGCCACACACCCCCTATGCTTCACTGATGAAGTAATGGATCATGAATTCCCAGAAGGGTTTAAACCTGTGAACATTGAATCATATGACGGCACAACAGACCCCGCGGTATGGATCAAAGATTTTCTCCTGCACATTCACATGGCCCACGGTGATGACTTACATGCCATCAAGTACCTACCACTTAAGCTCAAAGGACCGGCTCGGCATTGGCTGAATAGCCTGCCAGCAAGCTCCATTGGCAGTTGGGAGGACCTGGAAGACGCATTCCTTGACACCTTCCAGGGCACTTACGTGCGACCATCGGATGTTGATGACCTAAGTCACATAACCCAACAGCCCGGAGAGTCTGCCAGGAAATTCTGGACTCGGTTCCTAACTAAAAAGAACCAAATTGTCGATTGTCCGGATGTCGAAGCCTTAGCAGCTTTCAAGCATAACATCCGTGATGAATGGCTCGCCCGACACCTCGGCCAAGAGAAGCCAAAGTCCATGGCAGCCCTCACGACACTCATGACCCGCTTTTGTGTGGGCGAGGACAGCTGGCTGGCTCGTAGCAATATCACACCAAAAAACTCCGGCGATTCAGACGCCAGAGATAGCAACGGCAAGCCACGACGCAATAGACACGAGCGTCGGAACATTGGCAACAACGCTGAAGACATGGCAGTCAACGCCGGATTCAGAGGCTCTAAGTCCGGTTAGCGGAAAAAGCCATTCAAAAGAAACAATCCGGGCTCATCCAGTTTGGACCGCATACTCGATCTCTCATGTCAATTTCACAGCACCCCCGATAAACCAGCCAACCACACCAACAGAGAATGCTCGGTGTTTAAACAGGCCAGCAAGTTGAATGCCGAATACAAGGACAAGGGACTGCATAGCGATGACGATAAGGATCCCCGGCCGCCGAACACAGGAGGACATAAGAAATTCCCTCCCCAGGTGAAAACGGTGAATATGATATACGCAACCCATATTCCCAAGCAGGAACGGAAGCGTGCACTACGGGACGTCTACGCGATGGAGCCAGTCGCCCCAAAGTTCAACCCATGGTCTTCCTGTCCGATCACTTTCAATCGCATGGACCATCCTACCAGTATCCGTCATGGCGGTTCGGCTGCATTGGTCCTTGACCCAATCAGTGACGGATTCCACCTTACACGAGTCCTTATGGACGATGGCAGCAGCCTGAACCTGCTTTATCAGGACACAGTGCGCAAAATGGGCATCGATCCCTCAAGGATCAAACCCACCAAAACCACCTTTAAAGGTGTAATACCATGTGTAGAGGCCTGTTGTACAGGCTCAATCACACTGGAAATAGTCTTCGGATCTCCGAACAACTTCTGAAGCGAGGAGTTAATCTTCGATATCGTCCCCTTCCGTAGTGGTTATCATGCACTGCTTGGACAAACCGCATTCGCCAGATTCAATGCGGTACCGCATTACGCATACCTCAAGCTCAAGATGCCAGGACCTCGCGTGGTTATAATAGTCAATGGAAACACAGAACACTCGCTCCGTACGGAGGAGCACACTGCGACCCTCGCAGCACAAGTACAAAACAACCTTCTTAGGCAAACAGCCAATTCGGTGATGAAGAACCCGGGCACCGTCAAGCGAGTCCGGAGTAAACCGCAACAGGATCATCTGGCACGTCCAGAGCTCGACTAGCAATTCAGCCTCCGTCCTAGTCCTAGTCAAGCGGCGAAACTCGTACCGTGCGTACATAATTACGCACTTAAAATACCATGGGCATAGGCGGGGGCACAACCAGGATGCGGTCCACAACGCGGCTCAACCTCTCCAGGACCCGTATTACTTCATCATTTTCTTTCTTTCAGGACCCAATTTCTGGAAGCCCTTTCAGATAGCCGGACTATCGGACTCATCACGGGAAGGAAAAACCAAGGAGATAGGAAGCTTTGACGTATAAGGGAATACCCAGGTGGTCTCTGATAACGATCATTATACCTGTTCCTATACCCACATGAAGCTTACCCTTGGCTAGGACATGTTAAATAGTCCTATTTTGCTTATCGCACTACTTGTATACACACGCTTTGACGTATTAATTAAAATAACAAATGGAAAAAGTATATAGCGTCAGCTTATTATTACATTTTCTTCATATTTTCCCTTGACTGTTTATTTACTACAAGTCACATCCGTACACTTAGGTACGTTCAGTCTGCCAGGGGCTTCAGTATACCCCATAACACGGCAGGAAAAGTCCGAACACTTTCGACAGTGCGGCACCCCGAACTTATAGCATTATATGCATCAGCTCCGAATCATGTCTTGGGTCAATAGTTGGGTTTGCCCGGCTCCTATGTTTTGGTACCTTACGTTCCGCTATATCGGCTAAGGTAGCGCTAGGAGAACTACTGCGATTGTGTCCCGGTTCTTCCGGACGAGCACCTCAGTAGAGAAAGCCGAAAATTGACTGTCATGATGCGGCGAGAGTTGGTCGCTGTTTGAGAGGTCTCAAATCCTTAAATATTTTTTCCGCTTCAGGCGAGGAATCGGCCTTGCCCGATTTAGGCGTGATAGCGCCCCAAGTTCAGCCTTCCGAATACTAGGGGCTTCGCCGAAATTGAAAATTGTATACTTCTATGGCTAAGTGAGAGTGATAAAGCTGTATAGTCTGATTGCCTTATTTGTTGCGCTTAACACCTCCTTAAAGGACCAAAAATTGGATAAAGAGTGTTTAATATTTATCCCGAACACCCCGGTACTAGCTACATGGGGGTGGAAGCCGGCGACTGGCCAACTCTCAGATTTTATAAACGGCCGCACAGAAGGTAATATTTTAAATCAACAATCGTTATATAACGCATATGAACTCGTTATTCATATTACATGATGACATGAATACATTCACTCAAATATTACATCCTTCGCACATTCATCCGCCACAAGGCGGGCACCCTTCAGGACACCTTCATAATACTTCTCGGGGTGACGATGCTCCTTGTCCTTCGGCGGCCCCTCCTTCACCAGCTTCTCCGCGTCCATCTTCGCCCAGTGTACTTTCACACGGGCGAAGGCTCTGCGTGCACCTTCAATGCAGACGGACCGCTTAACGACTTCAAGCCGCAGATAGGCACTTACCATCCGCTTTACAAGGCCAAAGTAGCTATCGGGCAGGGGCTCGCCAGGTGTAACGCCCCAGATTCGATGCGATAGGTGTCCGCCAGTTATTCGTCAGCGTTGCCTTGTCTTTTGCTTGCGTGTTGCATATTGTCATGTCATCATGTGCATTTCATTTTGCATAAGTGTTCGTCTCATGCATCCGAGCATTTTTCCCCTTGTCCGTTTTGCAATCCGGCACTCCTATGTCCCCCGGCGCCCCCTTTTGCCTCTTTTGTGTGCTGGTGGTAAACATTCTCGGAATGGACCGTGATTTGTCAAGCGGCCTTGGTACACCACCGGTGGACCGCCTGTCAAGTTTCGTGCCATTTGGAGTCCGTTTGATACTCCAACGATTAACCGGGTAACCATAAAAGCCCTCTTTGTGTTGCAGCCCAACACCCCTCCAAAGTGGCCCAAAACCCATCCTAACCCCCTCCATGCTCTCGGTCATTCGATCACGATCGTGTGGGCGAAAACCGCACCCCATTTGGAGTCTCCTAACTCCCTCTACCTATATATATGTCTTCTCCCCCAAAAATTCCGGATGAAACCCTAGCCCCCTTCTTCCTCCGCGCGCCGGACACGTCCGCCTGGCGCCGGACACGTCCGCCGCCGTCCCTCGGCGAATCAGAGGGCGCAACCTCATCCGTGTCGGCCCTCTCTCTCCTTCACCGCCACCAGGGCCATGAGGCCCGAGCCGCCGCCCGTGCGGACCCGCGTCTCCAGCGCCGCCGCGTCCTTTGGGACCCGCCACGGTCCGCCCCTAATCAGCCGTCGCCCGGCCCGCTCCGCCGCCCGGCGCCGCCTCGCCCGCTCCCTCCGCCTCCTCGCGCCCGGCCCGCCGTCGCGCCCTTGGCGCCCGCCTCGCCGGCGCCTGCCAGCGCCGCCGCCGGGACCATGCCGCGCCCCTCGGCTGCCATGGCGCCCTCAAGCTCTGGGCCCCTCCTCCGTGAAGCTTCCCGACCTCCCGGCCCGTCCCCGACAACTCCGGCCGCCGGCGCCTCGGATCCGGCGAGATCCGCCGCCGCTTCGATTTACGTGCGAATCCTAGGTTGACCCCGAATTTTGCCCGTCCTGAATTTTTTGCATTATGTACCCATATTCATCGCATAATATCTCCTTGCATACTACTCCATTTTGCATGCATGATATACGGAAATGTTCATTGAGAGATGCTTTTCATTTAATTCCATTGTTCCATTCTTGTTTGAGTCCATATTGATGTCCTAATCATTGTTGTAAGAGTGCTATATGATGTTATCTGCTGCCTGTTATCAGAACTTGATGATTTGTCATTTTTGTTGCATTTGATGTGTGCAACCTATGAGCATGAGCTCTACATGTGTTTTGAACTATGTCATGCCATCTTTACAGGGGTGCTAGCCATGTATTTTTGTGATCTATGTGGCGACTAGCACAAGCATGCAAAGTAGCCTCCATGATGTTGCTGATTTCTGTGACTTAGTGATTTCTGCTTAAGTCCGAGTCTGTTATATTTTGTTGCCATGTAAACCTTCTGCTACCATGAGTTCTATGCATAATCTGGAGATGCTCACTAAGGATGTTTTGTTATACATGTCATGCCCTATCCATCCATGCCATTTTTTGCATTTATAGCCTGATGTAGCTTGTTGCAATCTTGCTCCAAAGTTACTAAATAATGTTGCTGTCAGCCTGTTAACATTATGTTCAGTTTTGCCATGTGTTTTTCTAGTTATACATGCACCCTATGACTATTCTATTGCCATGCTTAGCTTCATATTTATGCCATCTTGCTGTTGGTTACCTTTCCATGCCATGTATTGCTCTGTGGTGAGTGATTCAAGCTCACCAACATGTCTACTTATCGTCGTTTCTGCCATGCTCTGTTTTCTGCCAAGTCTGAATCTGTTAACGAAACTTGCTATGTATACATGGGTGCCATCATATCTTATGACCCTTTTTGGCTCATGGTCAGTAAGGGACTTTTGTTCCATGCTTTTAGTATATTTATTCCATGCCTTTGGTTGGCATGATAAGTTCCCGTAGCATGTTGTTTGCTAGCTCCAAACATTGCAACCTGATGTTATTTCTGCCATGTCTGTGAACCTGTTATTATTTGCAATCTTGCCATGTCCTTTTCAGCATGCTCTAGTAGTTTCTGGAGATAGCTCAGTGTTCATGTTTTATCATGCTTTACCTGTACATCATGCCCATGCCTTTTGTTTTCACGTTGAGATGCTGTAGCATATAGTTTTGATGCTCGCAATATGCCTAGTTGCTGTTTTGGACAGCTTGTCCTTTATACTTGTATGGTGTGTATGTGTTGAACCGTTGCTCCGTTTTGACTGTGCTCTCTATATGAAACTTGCTTAGTTTTGCATGTAGTTTCATGTTACCTTGTTGCATCCATGTTTTGAGGTGTGTGCTTGATGTTTGAATGCATTTTGCATCAATGCCATGTTTATCTTGTTTTGCTCATATCTTCTAGGGCGTAGCTCCAAATTAAATGAACTTTATATGTAACTTGACTAGAATTTCGTGTAGATCATCTTGGTGCATCTTAACTTGCTGTTTAACAACTTGAACATAAGGTTTATTCAGATCTGGACCAATTTCGAAATTTGCATATGAGAACCTACCGGAATTGTTCTATGTTGAATCCGGCCTCATTTAAACTTGCTTTGATGTGTTGCTCTTGTATGCATCATCTCTTGCCATGAGTAGCTTCATGTAGCCTTGTCATTCATCATAATTGGTTGAGCATCATGCCTTGTTATGTGTGGTGTGTTTACCATGTTGTGTGCTTCTTCTCGATAGTTCCCGTTTCGTTGCGATCGTGAGGATGCGTTCGTCTACGTGTGGTTCATCTTCGTGGCTTCATCTTCTTTATGGACTCGTTCTTCTTCCTTGCGGGATTTCAGGCAAGATGACCGTCACCTTGGATCTCACTACTATCATTGCTATGCTAGTTGCTTCGTTATATCGCTATGACGCGTTACCTACCACTTGCTCCTCAAGCCTCCCAAATTGCCATGAACCTCCAACCTTTGTCACCCATCCTAGCAAACCATTGTTTGGCTATGTTACCGCTTTTGCTCAGCCCCTCTTATAGCGTTGCTAGTTGCAGGTGAAGATGAAGATTGCTCCATGTTCGATTATGTTTATGTTGGGATATCACAATATCTCTTATATTATTAATGCATCTATATACTTCGTAAAGGGTGGAAGGCTTGGCCTTATGCCTGGTGTTTTGTTCCACTCTTGCCGCCCTAGTTTCCGTCATATCGGTGTTATGTTCCCGGATTTTGCGTCCCTACGGTTGGGTGATTTATGGGACCCCCTTGACAGTTCGCTTTGAATAAAACTCCTCCAGCAAGGCCCAACCTTGGTTTTACCATTTGCCTCACCACCACCTATACTTTTCCCTTAGGAGTCGCGCTCCCGAGGGTCATCTTTATTCAGCCCCCCCCCCGGGGCCAATGCTTCTCTAAGTGTTGGTCCAAACTAGAGGCACTTGCAGCGCCACCTCGGGGAAACTTGAGGGCTGGTTTTAGTTGTACGTAGTGTTCATCCTATCGTGGATTTGTCACGGCAGATGTCCTTAGTGTGAGGACTTAGTCGTGAGGCCAGCGCATCTATGTGATAGCTTGAGAGGGGTTGATCGGGACGAGAGACACGATATGCAAGACAAGGATTTAGACAGCTTCGGGACCCGGGAAACATCATCCGGAATAGCCCTACATGCTGTTTGAGGCTAGGTCTCATTATGCTCATCGAGAGTCGCCGCATAAGCCGGCTCCCCCTTTGTGTCTAGCCCTAGATATTGTTTCTTGTTACTTGTAGCTTGTCCCTCTTTGGGGAGCCCTACCCCTCCTTATATATGTTGAAGGGGCGGGTTACATGTGGAGTCCTATTAGGATTAGGACTAGTTTATCTCTAATGCAAACCGGATACAAGTCCTGGTCTTAACTCCTTGTAAGGTAAATATTCCTCATGCCTTTCCTCTTAAACCGGCCCACAATAGTTGAACCGGCCTTCATGAACCGCCAGATGGGCCACCGGGTCTTGTCGCTCCTCTGACCCGTCTGCCGGGTCACCAAAGTGAGTTACAACGTCTGGCGGGTTCTTTGGTAAATTGCCGTGCAGGCGGGTCACCAGATGAATATCGCCAAGTGCCAGCGGGACCTCAAATAAACCGCCAAGTCCGGCCGGGCTAACTTCCGGCCGGTTTACACCGCGGGGTATATCCCCGACACATCCGGTGTTGCCCTGAGAACGAGATATGTGCAGCTCCTATCGGGATGTCGGCGCATCGGGTGGTCTTGCTGGACTTGTTTTACCATTGTCAAAATGTCTTGTAAACCGGGATTCCAAGACTGATCGGGTCTTCCTGGGAGAAGGAATATCCTTCGTTGACCATGAGAGCTTATAATGGGCTAAGTTGGGACACCCCTGCAGGGTATTATCTTTCGAAAGCCGTGCCCGCGGTTATGTGGCAGATGGGAATTTGTTAATGTCGGTTGTAGTAAACTTGAAGTAAACTCTTCTAAAATACACCAACCGTGTGCGTAACCGTGAGTGTCTCTTTCGGGGTTGATCGAGAGGAGAACACGGTTTCTGGGTTATGTTTGACGTAAGTAGGAGTTCAGGGTCACTTCTTGATCATTACTAGTTAGCGACCGCTTGCTTTGCTTCTCTCCTCGCTCTTATTTGCGTAAGTTAGCCACCATACATGCTTAGTCGCTGCTGCAACCTCACCACTTTACACCTTCCTTACCCATTAAGCTTTGCTAGTCTTGATACCCATGGCAATGGGATTGCTGAGTCCTCATGGCTCACAGATTACTATACCAACAGTTGCAGGTACAGTTTATGCGATGATCATGACGCGAGAGCGATGTTTGCTTGTTTTGGAGTTCTTCTTCTGCTTCTTCTTCGATCAGGGGATAGGTTCCAGGTCGGCAGCCTGGGCTAGCAGGGTGGATGTCGTTTGAGTTTCTGTTTGTGTTTCATCCGTAGTCGGATGGTTCTCTTATGTAAGATGATGTTGATGTATTCTTGCGGCATTTGTATGCCTTGTATGTATCCCCATCTATTATGTAATGTTGATGTAATGATATTCACCTTGCAAAAGCGTCTTCAAGATGCGCTTCTATCCTTGGTGGGACCTTCGAGTTCCTTTCGGATAGGGTCGCATCTTGGGCGTGACACCAGGCCACAGCCGGACTATAAGGTCCTTCATGGCCAGTTCGGCCGCCTTGTGCAGCTCGACCAATTGCTTCAGCTGGTCGCTCAAGAACATCGGATGTTCGGCCCCAATATACTGGGACCAGAACAGCTTCTCCGTCGAGCTCCCCTCTTCAGCACGGTAGAACTCCACGGCATCCGATATGCTGTGCGGCAGATCGGTAAACGCTCCTGGAGAGCTCCGAATTCGGGTAAGTAAAAGGAAAGTCTCCTTCACATACTTGCTTTGCATAATGAATGCCTTACCCGCCGCTATCTTCTTGGCCGCCTAGATCTCCTGGAGGGCCTTTTGGGCTTCGCCCTTGGCGTCTTGCGCGCTCTGAAGGGCCTTCACAAGCTCGGACTCTTGCATCTTGGAGTCACGCTCCAAGGACTCGTATTTTTTGATAAAGTCCTGGAGCTCTTGCTGGACCTCATTTACCCGAGCATCTTGCTTCTCGCGCTCGGTGCGCTCCTTGGCCGCCTTGTCTTTGGCCTCGGATAGTGCTTTCTTAAGGGCCGCCACTTCGGTCATGACCCCTATTAAAATTCATGATGCTTCTGTTAGCATCGACGATTTTCTTTTATATAACACACGGACGGGGTACCACTTACCTTTGTTCTCCTCGAGCTGCCTCTTCACGAGGCCAAGCTCTTCCTCAGTCCGCCCTAGGTCCCGCTTCAGACCGGAGACCTCCGCAGTACGGGCGGCAGCGGCCAGCAGCGACGCCTGCTTATCCACATAGACATGTTCTTATTAGACTCCTGTGGAAATCTTTTGATCCTCTGTTCGGCCTTTCTTTCCGAACACCAAACAGAGCATCAGGGGCTACTGTCTATGCTATGAAATTTTCTAAATAAATTTGATTACTTACCTCAAAGTCTATTAGGAGGCTGGCGCAGGCTTCGGTCAGTCCGCTTTTGGCGGACCGAACCTTCTCAATCACCGCACCCATGATGGTGCGGTGCTCTTCGTCAATGGAAGCGCCGCGAAGCGCTTCCATCAAATTGTCCGATGCCTCTGGTTCGACAGAGGTCATCATAACAGGCGGTTCACCCTCCTTAGTGAGGGACTGCCTACCTGAATCCAGAACCATTGGAGGTTCCGGCGCCTCATTCGGCCGGGGGCCGGACTTGCTGCGGCCCCCATCATCAAGATCCATGGGGGTCTTTTCCCCCATGAGCCCGGCGTCTGGGATTTCGCCTTGGGGCATCTCCAGAATCACTTCCCCCTACTCTGGTATCCTTTGGGACAACACCTCGGTGTCGTCCGCGGGCCGAGGGGATGTGGCCGTCGGGAGTGAATAGCTATTCATCTCCGACTGCCTCAAAGACCCATCCGAGGAGGATACGTCGATGTGGGCTTTGGACGGACTGCATGATCATGTTTAACATGTTAAAAAGAAATAAAGCCAAACATACCAGAAGCATTATAGTGTCCGGATACTTACGACTTCGCTCGGGGCTTGTCCCTGGGCAGCCACTCCTCGTCGCTGTAGGCGACTATTGTGGATTGGTCCGGAGGGAGGGTCCTTCCCTTCTTGGACCCTTCGGCCTCCCCAGATGAGGCGGCCTTCCTTTTCTTCTCCTCCCTGGTTGGGAGAGGCATTTCGTCTTCCTCCTCCTCGTCTTCGTTGGAGGAGGGCGCTTCGGCATCTTCGGACGATGAGTCCGATACAACCTTGCGCCGGAGACCCTTCCTGATCTGCGTGGCCTTCTTCTTGGCCTTCTTCTCCAGCACCTTGTAAGGCGCCGGAACTAGCATCTCCGTCAGGAGAGTGGTTTTTGGATCTTCGGGTAGCGGAGCCGGATAGTTGATCCGCTCCGCTGTCGCCACATAGTCCTGTTAAATCAGCATTGTGGCTTAGATTCCTCCCGCGAACATACAGAGAAAGGCACATCTCTTGAAATATAGAGAACTTACTGGATTGGCGGGGAGCTTTGCGCTGAGTCCGCGGTCCTCGGTAGTGGGAGCAGGTACTTCGGCGGTCTTGAACAGCACCTTCTAGACGTCTTTGTGCGTCATGTTGAAGAGCTCTCGCAGCGTCCGGTGTTCGGCCAAATCGAACTCCCACATACTGAATGCCCGTCTTTGACACGGGAGGATCCAGCGGAAGAGCATGACCTGGACCATGTTGACAAGCTTGATCTTCTTGCCTATCATATTTTTGATGTAGTTCTGGAGTCCGATCAACTCCGCAGGTACACCCCAAGCCAAGCCCTTCTTTTCCCAGGAGGTGAGCCGCATGGGGATGCCGGATCTAAATTCGGGGGCCGTCGCCCAGTTGGCGTCGCACGGCTCGGTGATGTAGAACCACCCCGATTGCCACCCCTTCACGCTCTCCACGTAGGAGCCTTCGAGCCAGGTAACGTTGGGCATCTTGCCCACCACACCATGGCGCCTCCGCACTCCGCTTGCTGGCCGCCCACTATCTTCGGCTTCACGTTGAAGATCTTTAGCCACAGGGCAAAGTGGGGCTTGATGCGGAGGAAGGTCTCGCACACGACGATAAACGCCGAGATGTTGAGGATGAAATTTGGGGTCAGATCATGAAAATCTAGCCCATAGTAAAACATGAGCCCGCGGACAAATGGGTGGAGAGGAAATCCCAGTCCGCGGACCAAGTGAGCAAGAAATACCACCCTCTCATGGGGTTCCAGAGTAGGGACGATCTGCCCTTCGTCCGGGAGCCGGTGCATGATGTTTGCGGCTAAGTATCCGGCCTCCCGAAGCTTCGTAATATCCTCCTCCGTGACGGAGGAGGCCATCCACTTGTCTTCCGCTCCGGACATGTCTGGAATGGCTTTGCGGAGAAGTTGAGAACTTGGGCGCTAGAGCTCGAGAGTGCGAGAATGTATGAGCAAAGGAGGAAGAAGGCGTGGGTGAAAAAGGGGAATCCCTATCTCTTTATAAAGGTGGTGGAAATTATGCGCCTCTCCACTTTCCCGTTAAAATCGCCTATTCTCCAAGCACCACGATTGATGGCGCGGTTGGGTTACCCATGCCCGTAATTATGAGAATCCCGTAATAAGGGGACACGATCTCTGCTTCGACAAGACGTGCCAAGGAAAACGCCTCGCAATATGTGCAGTGGCTGGTTGTGAAAAAATGGTCTGAATAATGACCGAGCCATGGCGTGATGTCACGCTACAAAAAGTTGTCAGCGGATTAGATTTGTGGAATATTGTTCTCTCTATGGTGGTATGTGAAAATTGTTTTGCAGAGCCAGACATGACCCTCGTGTTCGAAATCTTCTATGGAGTATTCGGAGGAGGAACCCGCCTTGCAATGCCAAAGACAATCTGCACGCCGGACTCATCGTCATTGAAGCCTGGTTCAGGGGCTACTGAGGGAGTCCTGGATTAGGGGGTATCCGGACAGCCGGACTGTTGGACTATGAAGATACAAGATTGAAGACTTCGTCCCGTGTCCGGATGGGACTCTCCTTTGCGTGGAAGGCAAGCTTGGCGATTCGGATATGTAGATCTCCTTCTCTGTAACCGACTCTGTGTAACCCTAGGCCCTCCAGTGTCTATATAAACCGGAGGGTTCAGTCCGTAGGACAACAATAATCATAATCATAGGCTAGCTTCTAGGGTTTAGCCTCTATGATCTCGTGGTAGATCAACTCTTGTAATACTCATATCATCAAGATCAATCAAGGTGAAGTAGGGTATTACCTCCATCGAGAGGGCCTGAACCTGGGTAAACATCGTGTCCCCAGCCTCATGTTACCATTAGCCTTAGACGCACAGTTCGGGACCCCCTACCCGAGATCCGCCGGTTTTGACACCGACAGTAATTTCTTTATTGTATAGAGTAGGTTTGTTCTTAATTCTTACTAGTTCCTGCCATCATTCGCCATCTGAAAAAAAAATCAAATGTAGTCGACCGGGCCGAAACATTCGACTCTAATTGGCCTGGTTTTTAGCGGGCGACAATTGGGTCGGCCTGCGTCTTTCTTGGGCCCGAATGATTGGGGCCTTCACACTTTGCGCCAGGCCCACAACTTACACCGACCTATATTTTAGTTGGGCCTTTTATGGACCCCAGCGCTTAGTTTGGCCCAGGTAGCGTTGGGCCATTAATAGGCTGAATATTGTACTGGCCTGTTACGGCCCAGATGAAACCATGGGCCTTTAGCAGGCCGAAATGCATGTTGGGCCTCAATTTTCACTAGTCGTCGATGGGCCTTCAGCAGGCTGAAATGTAGACCGGGCCTTTTTGGGCCCAGTTAGCTCACGGGCCGTTACCAGGCCGAAACATATCTCGGTCCTTAGTTGGCCCACTGATATCATGAGCCTTTAAGAGGCTGAAAGCTTAGTGCAGGCATCAACAGGCTGAATTATGCGACATGCCTTTAACAGGCCCAAAGTCACGTTGGGCTTAACTGTTGCCACCTTTATCACGGGTCGTTAGTGGGCCCTATGTCCCGTCGGACCATATATGGCCCATGGGAAGCACGGGCCATTCCCAGGCTGAAATTCACACCGGGCTGAAATGGGCCCATGTCTACATCGAGCCTCTAACCGGTCGAAAGTCACTGGGCTGTAATTGGGCCCAAATATTCGGCGAACAATTAACGGGCCAAATGTGGCTTCGGGCCATAAATGGGCCCAAATATTCGGTGAACAATTAACGGGCCAGATCTGGCTTCGGGACGTAAATGGGCCTTTATTAAGCAGGCCGTTATTGGGCTGGCCCACTAGTACCTGACTAAGTACTACGGGCCTTTAACCTATATGGGCCTCTGTTGGGCCAAGCCACGTGTCGATATATCATAGGCATGTCTCCTCCAATGGACGGGCGACATCCGCCCATCGACGAGTGACGGTGTTCCCTCCGGCCAATCAGAATTTTACACGTGGAAATTTCCCATTGGTCCGGGCTGTTAATAGGTTATCGGATCCAAAACCCGACCCGATAGCTTAACGGCGTTCCGTTACGGTGGATGCCACATGTCGGTCACCCTTGATGAAAGCACTTTTGTGACGCGCGATTTATTGTCATGGAAGTGGACACTTCCGTGATGATAATTTTGGTAATGTCATGGAACACTTCTACGACAGCACAGGTATGACTATCTTGATTCTGTCATAAAATCGTCATGGGTGTACATGCATGACAAAAAACGCGACCTACTGTGACAAACACGTATCATCACGGAAGTGCATTTTTTTTGTAGTGGCCATATCTGCATATGCTAGGCTCGTCAATTTTTAACCCGAGTATTCTGCGTGTGCAAAATTGGCGTGCACCCGTTGTATGTGAATGTAGAGCTTATCACACCCGATTATCACGTGGTGTCTCGGCACGACAAACTGTAGCAACGGTGCATACTCAGGGAGAACACTTGTACCTTGAAATTTAGTGAGAGATCATCTTATAATGCTACCGTCGTACTAAGCAAAATAAGATGCATAAAGGATAAACATCACATGCAATCAATATAAGTGATATGATATGGCCATCATCATCTTGTGCCTTTGATCTCCATCTCCAAAGCACCGTCATGATCACCATCGTCACCGGCTTGACACCTTGATCTCCATCGTAGCATCGTTATCGTCTCGCCAACTATTGCTTCTACGACTATCGCTACCTCTTAGTGATAAAGTAAAGCAATTACATGGCGATTGCATTTCATACAATAAAGCGACAACCATAAGGCTCCTGCCAGTTGCTGATAACTTTTACAAAACATGATCATCTCATACAAAAATTTATATATCATCGCGTCTTGATTATATCACATCATAGCAAGCCCTGCAAAAACAAGTTAGACGTCCTCTACTTTGTTGTTGCAAGTTTTACGTGGCTGCTACGGGCTTAGCAAGAACCGTTCTTACCTACGCATCAAAAACCACAACGATTTTTCGTCAAGTGTGATGTTTTAACCTTCAACAAGGACCGGCCGTAGTCAAACTCGATTCAACTAAAGTTGGAGAAACAGACACCCACTAGCCACCTGTGTGCGAAGCACGTCGGTAGAACCAGTCTCATGAACGCGGTCATGTAATGTCGGTCTGGGCTGCTTCATCCAACAATACCGCTGAATCAAAGTATGACATGCTGGTAAGCAGTATGACTATTATCGTCCACAACTCTTTGTGGTCTACTCGTGCATATAACATCTACGCATAGACCTGGCTCGGATGCCACTGTTGGGGAACGCGGTAATTTCAAAAAAAAATCCTATGATCATGCAAGATCTATCTAGGAGAAGCATAGCAACGAGCGGGGAGAGTGTCTCCACATACCCTCATAGACCGAAAGCGGAAGCATTTTATCAACGCGGTTGTTGTAGTCGTACGTCTTCATGATCCGACCGATCCTAACACCGAACGTACGGCACCTCTGTGTTCAGCACACGTTCAGCTCGATGACGTCCCTCGTACTCTTGATCCAATTGAGGCCGAAGGAGAGTTTCCTCAGCACGATGGTGTGGCGACGGTGATGATGAAGTTACCGGCGCAGGGCTTCGCCTGAGCACTACGACGATATGACCAAGCTATGTATCTGTGGAGGGGGGCACCGCACACGGCTAAAAGATCAACTTGTGTGTTCTAGGGTGCCCCCCTCCCCACATATATAAAGGAGGGAGGGAGGAGTAGGCCAGCCAAGGGTGGCGCGCCCAAGGGGGGAGTCCTACTCCAAGTAGGATTCGCCCCCCCCCTTTCCTATTCCCACAAGGAGAAGGGGGGAAGGAGGACGAGGAGAGAAGGAAAGGCCCCCCACAACCCTAGTCCAATTCGGTTTGGGATAGGGGGACACACGCCACTCCTTGGACTGCCTCCTCTCTTCCACCACTAGGCCCATGAGGCCCAATAACTTCCCTGGGGGGGGGGGGGGGTCCGGTAACCCCTGATACTCCGAAACTTATCCGAAAGGACCCGAACCATTCCGGTGTCCGACTGTAGCCTTCCAATATATGAATCTTTATGTATCGACCATTTCGAGAGTCCTCGTCATGTCCGTGATCTCATCCGGGACTCCGAACAAACTTTGGTACATCAAAACACATAACTCATAATACAAATCGTCATTGAACGTTAAGCGTGCGGAGTCTACGGGTTCGAGAATTATGTAGACATGACCGAGACACATCTTTGGTCAATAACCAATAGCAGAACCTGGATGCTCATATTGGCTCCTACATATTCTACGAAGATCTTTATCGGTCAAACCGCATAACAACATACGTTGTTCCCTTTGTCATCGGTATGTTACTTGCCCGAGATTCGATCGTCGGTATCATCATACCTAGTTCAATCTCACATTCTTGGCAAGTCTCTTTACTCATTCCGTAATGCATCATCCCACAACTAACTCATTAGTCACATTGCTTGCAAGGCTTATAGTGATGTGCATTACCGAAAGGGCCCAGAGATACCTCTCCGAAACGCGGAGTGACAAATCCTAATCTTGATCTATGCCAATTCAACAAACACCATCGAGGACACCTGTAGAGCATCTTTATAATCACCCAGTTACGTTGTGACATTTGATAGCACACTAAGTGTTCCTCCGGTATTCGGGAGTTGCATAATCTCATAGTCATAGGAACATGTATAAGTCATGAGAAAAGCAATAACAATAAACTAAACGATCATAGTGCTAAGCTAACGGATGGGTCTTGTCCATCACATCATTCTCTAATGATGTGATCCCGTTCATCAAATGACAACACATGTCTATGGCTAGGAAACTTAATCATCTTTGATTACTGAGCTAGTCAAGTAGAGGCATACTAGGGACACTCTGTTTGTCTATGTATTCACACATGTACTAAGTTTCCGGTTAATACAATTCTAGCATGAATAATAAACATTTATCATGATATAAGGAAATATAATAACAACTTTATTATTACCTCTAGGGCATATTTTCTTCACTTAGCTCAAGGGGGATAAGGTGAAGACGTGGTCTTCTGAGTTCTAACCAGACGTACAGTTGTCACAGCAACTGGAATTGGTCTACCAAATCCTTGTCTTCACCAAGCTACCGGTTCTATCTTTCAACTCATTTACATTTCAGTTTATCTTCGTGAAGTCATTGCTTGTTTGCCTGATCTATTTGACTTTACTGTGTGAAGACTATTACCTGTTTGGCTTCATTTTGTCCTCCATTCCGTTCTGCACTACCTAGCTGCTATTAGTCTCCGTGCATTCACTATGGCATGTCTAGTGTAGTTTATCTTCCGTTGCATATCGTATAGGTTCAATTTGATTGTTTGTCTTCAAAGACCTCATGCTTTGAAGACTTCCATAAAAATCGCCTATCCCCCTCCCTCTAGTCGATAACTAGCACTTTCACCTTTCTTCCTTGGCCACTCTTATTAACAATGCCGTTCGTGACAACACATGGGGTTATATCAAGCGGTGTCATGGGCGAGCCCACGTGATAGATAAGTGATAGGGGGCGATAGGAAGCCTAGTGCCGATGCAAAAACGTCACGAACAACATTCCTGAATTTTAAAGATGTTTAGAATTTGGGGGAAAAAGAAATGCCCTCTGCGCCCGATACAGCACAATCTGCAAACGGGCGCATACCCCCTGCTCCGCTGGCCCGGCCCATCTAGATTTCCCCCCGTGCTAATCACAACGCAAAAAAATATACGCTAGTACTTGGAGTCAAACCACGTACCTCCTGCTTAATAGCAAGCTGCAGTAACCACCGCGCCATCCCCAACTCCGTGCTAACTTTCATATTTTTATGTCTTTTCTTCTTTCCTTGTTTCTTCTGTTTGTGTTTTTCTGTTTTTCGTTTTTCTATTTTCTTTTTCCTCTTTTTCTTTTTCTTCTTCCTAGGTTCCATGAATTTTTTTCAAATCCGTGACCTTCTTATTTAAAATTGATGATTTTTTTATCAAATTCGATGAACTTTTTTTCCAAATTAGGTGAACTTTTTTTGAACGGGGTGAACTTTTTTTCGAATTTGATGAACTTTTTTCAGAATTGGATGAACCTTTCCTGAATTCGATGAACTTTTTTTGAATTTGGTGAATTTTTTTTGCATTTGGTGGTTATTTAAAATTCAATGAACGGGCTCCTTCGCCAGAGCTGGAGCTCTCCTTCGGCCGGGCTCATCCTCCTCCACGGGCTGCTCGGAGCGAGGTGAGTCTCTCGACTTCGAGCTCTATCACCACCCGCATCTCAACCCCGAGCCTCGTCGCCGCGACGTCCCCGTCGTTGTCTGGTTGCGTGCTTTGCACGGAAGGCGCGGCTGGATTTACTCGTCCCAGCGCAACCCAGCAACTGACTTCTTGTCTCCGCTGCAGTGAGGGCGAGCATGGACGCCGACGCCGACGCCGACGAGCATGCCGTGGAGCCGCATGGACACGAAGATGCTTGGGTTCGTATCGGGAGGTTCATCCTTAGAGTAGTAAGTTGATTTGCTTTGTTCTCCACCGATTTTATTTTTTTTACCTTGTTCTCGAAGATTGATTGGCAACCATGAGTATTAATGTAACCGATCTCCTTTCGCAGCTCACCATCCTGGAGTGGTGTTGCGTGCCCACCTCGCACATACTGGCAATCTTTTACTTCCTCCACATCTGGGATTCGGATTCCGTCTGCATCGGCCTCGGGAGCAAGGTCCAGTGGCTTGTGGTCGCAACACCAATCATCTCGTTTTTCGTTGTCTTGTTCACCTTCCTAACCAAGGAGTTCGGCGACAGACGGGCATGGGTGAGGTTGCTCCATGCCTTTGCGTTGAGTGTCCTTCTCTCGTGGCTTTTCATCTGATACTGAGAGTAGTTATCTTATGTATCTCCTAGCAATTAGAAAGTCCTATGTATGTCATACTCCTGTCAGATGATGATTGCCGCACTGGTTTATTTATCTATCTAAGACTACTAAGACTGCATTTGCAGAGCAGTCCTTAATGCTTTCATGACTGAAATTTATTGTGTCCATTTTACTAAATTGATTCCAATGTCAGGCAGTCTACTGTCATTGCTGCTGTAGGGCTGTCCGTGGCAACCTTCATAGTCAGTTTCCAGAAATCTAAATTGGTCTGCTCATCGGACGCTTTGTGCTAGGAAGTGGCTGGGTCTGGGTTTGATTAGTACTAGGAGTATGTTCTAATCATCATCTTGGTGTTATCACTTGTTTGCTACTCATGATTCCTATGTTAATTATCATCCAGATATTATTAGCACACCTTAATACTGGTGATTCTCATGTTTATATTGAACATTGTTCCTGATTAGAACAACACTGTAGTTGAGATACCTGATCATCATGCACCTGCATGACCCAGATGAGTTCATTTTGCCATAAGCTCTTTTGCTCCTTTCACACTGATGTCAAATAGTAACCTACTGCAGTATGTCCTTGCTGTGTACATCGTTAAATAATTGATGTTTTCTTGATCCATTTAAGAATGCAGTAGCCCATCTAAGAGGTTGTTGATCGACTAGTCCTTCACCAGAGAACACATAGTGTTTTGTGCTTAGAGAAATAAACCCGTTTTTCTCTGGTGAAGGACTAGTCGATCAACAACCTCTAAGCACCTACCCAAGCGCCTTGCATTGTACAGGGCCTAAGCCATGCACTTGGGAAGCCTGGGTGTGATTAGGATTTGAATTGCATATAGATTTTATGCTATGTTTGTTTATAACCTGGTTGTGACCTAATATATATAGTGTAAATCTGCAATGCATGTTTCAACCAATTTTGTGTTGATCTGATATTATTGGTACCAACCAATTTTGATGATGCAATGCATGTTTCACTCCATTACTGCATATTGTGTTGAAAAAAGTTTAAGGTTATCACTTGCGGAACCTCATTTGAGCTTTTCATTTGTTTGTCTGATGACATTAAGTATCAACTACTTGCTCTGCAAATTGTGTTGTTGTAGCTTGAATTGTTTCTGTCCTCATTTTTCTTTGTGTTACGAACATGAAACGGCATGTGTGACAAAATGGCTACATAAATTGCTTCATTTCATTGTACACCCTCTGGTCCTTTTTAGTCTGCATATAAGTTTTGTCCAAAGTTGAAATATTTTTAATTTGATCACTTCTGGAAAAAGTATCAACACTCACAATACCAAATCAAAGCCATTGAATTCATTATATAACAGTTTGTTTTTAATAACGCTAAGATTATCACGCTAGATTTGCCCAGTGTGTGTGCCTACCAGGTTTGTGCATTTGATGAAGTACTAGATAGCTTGTGCTGATACTTGACATGTGTATGTCATTGTTGGACCGTCGTTGTTTCGCTGCGGGTACATATGAAGCGGCAGCGGCAAAATGTCGGAGAGGTTGTGGCAATTTTTTGATAGGATTTTGAGTTCTCTGGCGAACATTTTTTTCTGGAACTATTGCTTACCACGTGGTGCATGTGCATTAGTATTTGTCCTTCCTGTTTCTATAGGGTTCTTGGTGATGTAAATCTTTGTATCCATTACATTAACTTCTCTTCCAGTTTCTTGTACGCAAACCACATTGCATCTCAATTCTCTTACAACCTTAGAGGCTTAGACACTGCTTTCCTCTTGGCGGGATTGCATAGCCCTCGTACAGTCCAATTAAGGATCCATGGGAAACTAGCATAACACGGCCACAAAGTTGCAGGCATCACTAGAGAACTGAACTAACAGTATGCAAGCAACCTGACCAAACTGAAAACAGATAATACACTAAGAACATACAGCCAGTCTAATCTAACCAAATTGGCAGCAGAGAACACCCCAGCACACCACACATATGAATGTTGTGACTAACATAGGAACATATGGACCTCCAGACTCGACCACATCGCAGACCCTCATCCCTGAGAGGCCACTGCCGGCTGGGCTGGCACCGCCCGCAGCGTCGTTGGCTTCTTCTTTTTTGCAGCCGTCCCTTACACCGGCGAGGTGACCGCCGGCTTCTTCTTTTTTGCAGCCGTCCCTTACACCGGCGAGGTGACCGCCGAGATGAAGCTGGACGTTGGGGGCGCAGGGCCCCTCCTTGTGAAGCAAGTCCAGCCGTGAATGTCGAGCTCAGGGATGTGGGCCTGGAGCGTTGCCCATGCTTGCCGTGCCCGTAGCAGAGGACTTCCAGGCGTCGGTCCAAAGAGGAGCACCTTGAAGACGAAGCGCGAGGTTGAAGAGAGTGTCCGGGGTAGCCTCCCCGGGGCACACACCCTGGACAGAGGAAGGGGTGCAGCTCCCAGAGCTGCTTGAGCTTGTCAGCGAGACTGACATGACAGGAGACGTCCTGGAATTGCGCCCAGAAAGCTCGATCGTGCCCGTGCTCCGGATCATGGCTCCCTTGGTAAAAGGTGTGTGCGCGGGCAGCACTCTGGGGCAGATTGATGAAGTGCTCTGAATCACGCCGAGCTTGTGTCAGCTCAGGTAACGTTGGTGTCCAAAAAATGCACTGCAGAAGATACGACTTACCGGCTATGATGTCGTCCTTCTGCCTAACCTCCTCCTCGGCAGTACCCCGGAGCGGCTTGGTTTCCTTGAGGTCTGAGGTTTCCCTTTCAACCTTCAGCTGGCTGTAGTCCTCGATGCGCTTGTTGAGGTCCTGTTGGAGGAGGGCGGACGCATCCTTGGCAGCCCCTCTTGCTCTTTTTCGTAGAGGGCGACCGTCTTCTGAGCCTCACCCCGGGAGTACCGGCTTCTTCCCGGGCGGCCTGGGTCTGCTGTTGGGCAGTCCGGAGCTGGGTTTCCAGCTCGGCCACCCGTCTTTTTCGGCCCCCGTAAACAGATGACAGGTGTATCAGGAGTTTTTTTAGACATTCTGCTGAAGCAAATGGTCAAAAGGTCTGACATAGCATACCTGTGGCGCTCTTCCCGACATTCTGCTCAGTGCTCAGGGCTATGGACCTTGAGCTCGGACTGTGCCAGCATCTGCTTCACACGACATAGCGTACCTGTGGCGCTCCCGACATTCTGCTCAGTGCTCAGCCCGACGCCCAGGCCCGACGGCCTCGTCGTCTCGCCGCCGCCGGCCGCCGCCGCTGGAATCGACAATTGTTCGTGAACTGATTCGCTACCGAACTAAATTCAATCGACTGCCAGAATACTAGTGAAACTAGTGAGCTGGCAAATGCCAAGATGACTTGGCATTACGTAAAAGCTCAACCATGCATAATAACTTATCAACACACCAACTTCACACGATTAACAGCAAAACTAGGTACTCCCTCCGATCCATATTACTCGTCGCTGGTTCAGTACAAAGTTGCAGGGAGCACAACATTTCTGTTGCAACACCACCATTTACAGAGTATCGTCCTAAGTTCACTCTGCAGATGTACACCCGAAATTTGAGTTTCAGACCTGACCAAGCCGGTACAAACACCTTTTAGCTGCAGCAACTGGGCGATCAAACACGTCTTCAGAAATCAAAATCAGAACAAGCATTTGCATAGCCGAAGCGATAGGAGGCAAGGAAAGGAAGTTTCAAGGTGTCCTTCGCTAGGCTCCCGGTGATCATGACCGCAGGTTGCTCATTGTGACTGGATGCTCTGTTTGCAGCGCAGGATAATGCAATTCCACAATCTTTTCTGCTGCGTGGCGAGCTGAAGCTGCTGGTGCTGTACCATGGTCACTCCATGTCAGAACCTTCATCTTCATCCTCGTCTTCGTCCTCGTCGAGGATATAGACCAAAGCATGCCTCCGCGACGAGAAGACACAAGCCACTCCTCTTGAGGCTGTAAACATTGAGGAAAAGCGAGCTCCAGACATTACTCGTTATGTGAAATGAATACCAACTAAAAATCCTGTGCAGAAATAAACACTCGACCTACCACTGACTGCCAGCTGAGTAGACAAAGGGTGAGGAATGCTACGAACTTTTCCATAATCTGTATCCAATTGGAGTTCCAGCGCCTATACATGTTCATGGCAGGAAATTAGCGCTATTACCATTTGCCAGCAAAAAAAAGTAAAGTCAGCTTCAACAAGCATCTCCTTGTCTATGGACCAATTTACAGATCCAGTGCAAAAAAAATATCTTGTTGCAGTGATTAATTACTACTAATGTAGCTAGTTTAATTTTTTGTAGTAACTTATTTCAGTAGGTTTCTCCCGTACTGTTCTCATTTAAGAAAATTCGTACCTCCAATTCTTGGAGATTGTAATAATTTGCAGGGAATGTTCTTGAGAGCTGTGAAAAAGAGAGGTTCTCTGTCTGCAACATAACCATCCAAGATCTCTCGGCACTTTCAGAGCTGGACTTTCCACTAAGTAGTAAAACCACCTGGTTGTCCTGTGAATAACCGTTTTCTTTTCTAAGATATGCAAAGTGCTTTCAAAAGCAAAGTATTGCCTCAATAATTGTAACAGGGAATACCTTGTAAAGAGACAGATCAACACACTCGTATTCAACAGGTATATGCAACAGAAAACCTGAAAGTGATGGTGTGCTGGAGGTACTACGTGAGTTGCAGAAGTCCTTTATCACAGCAACGAAATTTCTTAAATTTAACGATCCATCAGGTATCTTGAAGCATATGTAGTCAGTCGAGCTATATGAAGAAGCACTATGCTGAGAATCTTTGTCCTGCTATTTTGAGTAATCAGTTAGGACTTTGAAAAGCGAGAGATCATGGACCCAATGCAAAGCATGTACAGAATAAGTTGCAGAAAAACATGGAAATAAGCAATGAGTATGTTCACATCGGGACCATTACTGTGTTGGAAGAAATCACCAAAGAGAACATAAACCTTATAGAACGCAATTGATGCTGGAGTACTAGTTGATGACAAGGCTGTGAAGATTGCGGTAAACGTCTTGCCTCAGTGCGAGGGGACGTGGTTCGTATTTATAGACAGGGGCGCAGATCCCTGTAGCGCATACAAAGGAGATAGTTATCTTGGAGAGGAAGACAGAGAGAGATAGAGATAGCCACGGTTAAGATAGTTATCTAGGCTAAACAAACTACCAGAATATCTCCAAGTGATCTATCACGTTACAACGGTTGCAATATGCGCTGAAGTATATGTTTAACACCCTCCCTTAATCACAACTTTGTTAAGTTGAGATTACGTTTGAATTCGTCGAAACTCATTGTAGGCAATGCCTTGGTGAAGCCATCTTCAACTTGATCTCTGGAGTGCACAAATCGGATCTCAAGCTTCCTGCTAGCAACCCTTTCTCGAACGAAGTGAAAGTCAATCTCAATATGTTTTGTTCTTAAATGGAAAACAGGATTTGCAGACAGATAAGTGGCACCAAGATTGTCACACCAAAGACATGGAGCTTGAGTATGTTTTATCCCAAGTTCTCTGAGCATGGACTGAACCCAGATAATTTCAGCTGTTGCATTAGCCAAAGCCTTGTATTCCGCTTCTATACTAGATCTTGAGACTATAGCCTGTTTCTTTGCACACCAAGATATTAGGTTAGGTCCAAAAAATACTGCAAAACCACCAGTCGAGCGCCTATCATCAATATCTCCTGCCCAGTCAGAATCAGAGAACGCACTAACAAGAGTTGAAGTAGACTTGGAGAAAGTAAGACCAACATTAACAATATCTTTCACATATCTTACTATCCGTTTTGCAGCAGTCCAATGAACTGTAGTGGGAGCATGAAGAAACTGACAAACTTTGTTCACAGCAAAAGAAATATCTGGTCTTGTAAGAGTCAAGTACTGGAGTGCACCAACTAAGCTTCTGTACTTGGTGCTATCTTTCCGATTCAGGAGTTCTCCCTCTGTAAGAGAAATCTTTTCAGAACTTGACATTGGAGTTGGTGATGACTTGCATCCCTGTAACCCAGCTCTTCTTACAAGATCAGTAGCATATTTTTCCTGAGATAGGTGAAGTTCACTTCCTTGTTTACTCACCTCAATACTTAGGAAAAAATGCAAGTCTCCCAAATCCTTTAGTGCAAATTCAGCACTAAGATCTTTCAACAGTCATGTCACTGCTTCATCTGATGAGCTTGTAACAATAATATCATCAACATAAATGAGCATAAAGATAGATGTGTTGCACTTATTGTAAATGAACAGTGATGTGTCAGACTTGGAAGGAACAAAACCAAGTGCTTGTAATTTTTGACTGAGACGGGAGTACGACGCCCTAGGAGCTTGTTTGAGTCCATACAAAGCTTTATCTAACTTGCAAACACGGAAAGGTGTACTTTTGTTCTCAAACCCAGGAGGTTGCTTCATATACACTTCCTCTTCCAGAACACCATGAAGGAACGCATTCTGAACATCTAGCTGTCTGAGACTCCATCCCCTGGAAACAGCAATAGACAAAACAAGACGAATGGTGGCAGCTTTTACGACGGGACTAAAGGTGTCCTCATAGTCTATGCCATACCATTGCTTAAATCCTTTGGCAACAAGCCTAGCCTTATAACGGTCAATAGTTCCATCAGACTTCCTTTTGATTCTGAATACCCACTTGCAATCAATGAGATTTTTACCTTGCCGTGGAGGAACTAGATGCCATGTCTTGTTTTTCTGGAGTGCTTTGTACTCTTCTTTCATAGCTTGCTTCCACTTTGTGTCACCCAATGCCTCATCAAGCGTTTGTGGTTCACCTGTAGAGCAAGCTAAGCCAAACTTAAGTACCTTTTAGTAATTAACAGGTTGCAATACCCCTTTTTGTAGACGTGTCCGTGGCATCAATGGTGAAACAACAGCAGTTTGCTGCACAGAAGATCTGGGGTCTGCAGCAGAAGAATTATCCATAGCAGCATCCCCCGGTGATCCCGAGGCAGATACTCTGCGATCTGACAAGGAGGCGGGATTTTCTGCGGCCTCAGCATGCGGTGAAGGGGCGCCTACCACCACAGAAGATCCGGCCGCAGCAGGAGACCCGCTCCCACCAGGAGCGTCATCATGGGAATCCACCTGGGATCCAGCGCTGGTTGGGGTGGTCCACCGCACGGGACCCCGAGCCGGTCGGCTGACGCGGGCGCCGCGCGTAGCACGTGGGCGGATCGGGGAAGCGGCTCGTCAGCTGCCGCGTGGAGCACGAAGATTGGCGCGGGCCATCAGCGCCCGCTGATTGGTCGGAGGCGCGCCGCGCTGCCAAGTCGGGGCGGGCGACCCGAGCGCTGTCAGGCGGGTTGTTGTCAGGCGTAGGTGCAGAGGGCGTCAATCCCGAAGGAGATCGCCTGCAGGACTGGTGCATCCCGGATCCCGAGGAGGATATGTTCCCCGAGGGCCTGCACATGAAATATGGCTCGTTTGGAGTCGTTTCTTCACAGGTTTCATCAACGTGACCACCATTTGCTTCGCTGCTTGGTCGTGCATCATCACATAACTCAAACAAGCCGTTATGAGGATTAGTTGGCATGTGATCATTACAGTTATCTTCCCGAAGGGCACCTACTAGATGTGATGGCAAAAGGAGAATTTCTTGGCGAAGGGGCATCGGCGTTTGGATGTAGATCAGCAAAGGGAAATTTTGTCTCGTCAAAAATGACATCTCTAGAGATATAGACTCGTCTAGTGGAAACATCAAGGCACTTAACTCCTTTATGTTGAGGACTATAGCCCAAGAAAACACACTGTTTCGAGCGAAACATAAGTTTACGATTGTTATAGGGTCTAAGGTTTAGCCAACATGAGCACCCAAAAACACGAAGTGATGTATAATCGGGTTTGGTGTGAAGGAGTCTTTCTACCGGTGTTTCATGATTAATGACACGACTAGGAAGCATGTTGATGATATGAACAGCGGTAAGAAAAGCCTCGTCCCAAAATTTGAGAGGCATGGATGCGCCGGCCAAGAGAGCTAGGCCAACCTCAACAATGTGCCTGTGTTTCCTTTGGGCAGATCCATTCTGCTGATGTGCATGAGGACAAGATACTTGGTGAGAGATGCCAAGAGTTTGGAAAAACGAGTTTAATTTTTTGTATTCCCCTCCTCAATCGGATTGAACAGCAATGATCTTGCTATTAAACTTTCGTTCAACGAGAGCTTGGAAGTTGTGAAAGACTTGAAAAACCTCGGATCTTTTTTTAAGTATATAGGTCCAAGAATACTTGCTATAGTCATCAATGAAGCTAACATAGTAAGTATGCCTACCAACAGAGCTTGGAGCAGGACCCCAAACACCGAAAAGATAAGTTGCAATGGTTTGGTAGAGATACTCGTGGAAATTGGATAAGGTAATTGATGGCTTTTAGCCTTTTGACAAGAATCACAAATTGTTTCGACATCACGCTCTCCAACATATGGGAGCTTATTCTTCCTAAGCAATCGTTCAACTAAAGAAAAATATGCATGCCCTAGTCTATCATGCCACCGTGTCGAGGAGATTTTGGTGACACCATAAGCTTGCTTATTTGCTCTTCTAAACTCCGGAATCAATGGGTAAAGCCCGCGAACACATCTACCTCGGTAGAGCACCTTCCTTGTTGCCTGATCCTTGATCAAAAAGAAAAAAGGGTGAAACTCGAGAAAGACATGATTGTCAATGGCAATACGATGAACGGAGAGAAGATATTTAGATGCACTAGGGACATGAATAATTTTTCTTAGATGAATCTTTCGGTGAGAGGTTTGAAAAACTGAATGACCAACATGTTTAATCCTCATACCTGATCCACTTGCTGTGTGTATCTGATCTTGGCCGCGGTACTTCTCCCTCATAGTCACCTTTTCAAGTTCACGGTGATGTGATTTGTAGCGCCACTATCAACATACCAGTTTGTATCAACCCCGTATGAGGCTTCTGCAGCGCCAGCAACCTTCTCATCTTGCGAGGATTCTCCTTCATCCTCCTCAAACCGGTACCAGCAATCCTTTGCTGAGTGACTGATCTTGCCACGGATTTGACACTTGACAGCGTCGGGGCGGCTCCTGGAGTTGCTATGACAGCCCTTGTTGTTGGTGTAGGAGGGCCGCCCATGATAGGCGTTGTTGTTGTTGTGGGAGTTGCCGCTGCCACCGTTGCTGCTCTTTCCCTTGTTGTGCGGAGGGCCACGGTAGCCACGAGCCACCAGGCCACCACGAATGGCGGCGTTGGTAGAGCTCTTGAACCCTGCGTTGTTGCCGGCGCCATGGAGCATTGCAATGCGCTGATCAAAGTTGCTTACTTGAGCGAACAGATCATCGATCGTGACCGGTTCCTTGCGGGCATCGAGTGCCGACACCAGCGGCTGGTACTCCATATCCATCCCCGCCAGGATGTAGGAGATGACTTCATCGTCATCCAGCGGCTTGCCGGCAGCCGCCAGCTCGTCGGCGAGGGAGCGGATGTGGGCGAAGTAGGTGCCCACCGCTTGCGTGCCCTTCTGCGTGTTGGAGAGGGCGATTCTGATGTTGTTGATGCGAGATCGGGACTGGAACGAGAGCATGCTCGCCACAGCAGTCCAGAGCTCATGCGCCTTGCGGATCGAGGTCACCTGGACAACAAATTCTCGAGAGAGATTGATCAACAGATGGCCAAGTACCTGCTGATCTTCCCTTACGCAGACTTGATGTAGAGGGTTCGGGACGGCTTCCTCCTGTTGGGGAACGTAGTAATTTCAAAAAATTTCCTACGCACACGCAAGATCATGGTGATGCATAGCAACGAGAGGGGAAAGTATTGTCTACGTACCCTCGTAGACCAAAGCGGAAGCGATCACAACGTAGAGGAAGTAGTCAAGACGTTCTCCTCGCGATCCAGCCGATCCAGCGCCCGTTACTCCGGTGCCTCCGAGTCGATCACAACGTAGAGGAAGTAGTCAGACGTTCTCCTCGCGATCCGGCCGATCCCGCCGTTACTCCGGCGCCTCCGAGTTCTTGGCACACGTTCAGCTCGATGGCGCTCCTCGGGCTCCGATCCAAAGCAAAGCTCGGGGAGAGGAGTTCACAAGACGACGGCGTGGTGACGATCTTGATGTTCTACCGACGCAGGCTTCGCCTAAGCACTGCTATGATTTGACCTAGGTGGAATATGGTGGAGGGGGCACCAGACACGGCTAAGGAACGATCTCAAGGATCAACTTGTGTGTCCTAGGGTGCCCCCTACCCCGTATATAAAGGAGGGAGGGAGGAGGTGGCCGGCCTCAAGGGGCGCCATAGGGAGGGAAACCTACTCCAAGTAGGTTTCCCTCTCTTTCCTTATCTTATTTGGAGGAAGGAAGGAGTACTAGTATTAGGAAGTAGTACTAGTAGTAGGAATAGGAAGAGGGGAAGGAGAAAGGAAAGGGGGCGGCCCCCTCCCCAATTCGGATTGGGCTTGGGGCGCCCCCTCCTTGTTCCTTCTCCCTTCCTCCTACATGGGCCCAATAAGGCCCATATACCTCCCGGGGTTCCGGTAACCTCCGGAGCTCCAAACTTCTCGGAACCTTTCCGGTGTCCAAATATATCCGTCCAATATATTAATCTTTATGTCTCGACCATTTCGAGACTCCTCGTCATGTCCGTGATCATATCCGGGACTCGAACAACCTTGGTACATCAAAAAACATAAACTCATAATATAAGCATCATCGAAACCTTAAGCGTGCGGACCCTACGGTTCGAGAATAATGTAGACATGACCGAGACATGTCTCCGGTCAATAACCAATAGCGGGACCTGGATGCCCATATTGGTTCCTACATTTTCTCTGAAGATCTTTATCGGTCGGAACCGCATAACAACATCGTTGTTCCCTTTGTCATCGGTATGTTACTTACCCGAGATTCGATCGTCGGTATCCAATACCTAGTTTAATCTCACATCGGTAAGTCTCTTTACTCGTTCCGTAATACATCATCTCACAACTAACTCATTAGTTGTAATGCTTGCAAGGCTTATGTGATGTGTATTACCGAGAAGGCCCAGAGATACCTCTCCAGACAATCGGAGTGACAAAACCTAATCTCGAAATACGCCAACCCAACAAGTACCTTTGGAGACACCTGTAGTACTCCTTTATAATCACCCGATTACGTTGTGACGTTTGGTAGTACCAAAGTGTTCCTCCGTAAGCAGGAGTTGCATAATCTCATAGTTATAGGAACATGTATAAGTCATGAAGAAAGCAATAGCAATATACTAAGCGATCAAGTGCTAAGCTAACGGAATGGGTCATGTCAATCACATCATTCTTCTAATGAGGTGATCCCATTAATCAAATGACAACACATGTCTATGGTTAGGAAACATAACCATCTTTGATTAATGAGCTAGTCTAGTAGAGGCTTACTAGTGACTATCTGTTTGTCTATGTATTCACACATGTATTATGTTTCCAGTTAATACAATTCTAGCATGAATAATAAACATTTATCATGATATAAGGAAATAAATAATAACTTTATTATTGCCTCTAGGGCATATTTCGTTCAGTCTCCCACTTGCACTAGAGTCAATAATCTAGATTACACAGTAATGATTCTAACACCCATGGAGTCTTGGTGCTGATCATGTTTTGCTCGTGGAAGAGGCTTAGTCAATGGAGTGCGCAACATTCAGATCCGTATGTATTTTGCAAATCTCTATGTCTCCCATTTGGACTTGGTCCCGAATGGAGTTGAAGCGTCTTTTGATATGCTTGGTCCTCTTGTGAAATCTGGATTCCTTTGCCAAGGCAATTGCACGATATTGTCACGAAGATCTTCATTGGTCCCGATGCACTAGGTATGACACCTAGATCGGAAATGAACTCTTTCATCCAGACTCCTTCATTTGCTGCTTCCAAGCAGCTATGTACTCCGCTTCACATGTAGATCCCGCCACGACGCTTTGTTTAGAACTGCACCAACCGACGGCTCCACCGTTTAACAAAAACACGATCCGGTTTGCGATTTAGAATCGTCCGGATCAGTGTCAAAGCTTGCATCGACGTAACCATTTACGACTAGCTCTTTGTCACCTCCATATACGAGAAACATATCCTTAGTCCTTTTAGGTATTTCAGGATGTTCTTGACCGCTGTCCAGTGATCCACTCCTGGATTACTTTGGTACCTTCCTGCCAAGCTTACAGCCTAAGCATACGCCGTGTCCGGTACACAGATTGCATACATGATAGAGCCTATGGCTGAAGCATAGGGAACATCTTTCATTTTCTCTCTATCTTCATTGTGGTCGGGCATTGAGTCTGACTCAATCTTATACCTTGTAATACAGGTAAAAACCTTTCTTTGCCTCGATCCATTTTGAATTTCTTCAAAACTTTATCAAGGTATGTGCTTTGTGAAAGTCCAATTAAGCGTCTTGATCTATCTCTATAGATCTTGATGCCCAATATGTAAGCAGCTTCACCGAGGTCTTTCATTGAAAAACTTTTATTCAAGTATCCTTTTATGCTATCCAGAAATTCTATATCATTTCCAATCAATAATATGTCGTCCACATATAATATCGTAAATGCTACAGAGCTCCCACTCACTTTCTTGTAAATACAGGCTTCTCCAAAAGTCTCAGATAAAACCATATGCTTTGATCACACTATCAAAACGTTTATTCCAACTCCGAGAGGCTTGCACGAGACCATAAATTGATCGCTGGAGCTTGCACACTTTGTTAGCACCTATACGGATCAGCAAAACCTTCTGGTTGCATCATATACAACTCTTCTTCTAGAAATCCATTCAAGAATGCAGTTTTTACATCCATTTGCCAAATTTCATAATCATAAAATGCGGCAATTGCTAACATGATTCGGACAGACTTAAGCATCGCCACGGGTGAGAAAGTCTCATCATAGTCAACCCCTTGAACTTGTCGAAAACCTTTTGCAACAAGTCGAGCTTTGTAGACAGTTATATTACCATCAGCGTCAGTCTTCTTCTTAAAGATCCATTTATTCTCAATGGCTTGCCGATCATTGGGCAAGTCAACCAAAGTCCATACTTTGTTCTCATACATGGATCCCATCTCAGATTTCATGGCTTCCAGCCATTTCGTGGAATCTGGGCTCACCATCGCTTCTTCATAGTTTGTAGGTTCGCCATGGTCAAGTAACATGACTTCCAGAATAGGATTACCGTACCACTCTGGTGCGTATTTTATTCTGCTTGACCCTCTGAAGTTCAAGAGCAACTTGATCTGAAGTTTCATGATCAACATCATTAGTTTCCTCACCAATTGGTGTAGTTGTCACAGAACCGCTTTCTTGTGATGAACTACTTTCCAATAAGGGAGCAGATACTGATTATCTCATCAAGTTCTACTTTCCTCCCACTCACTTCTTTCGAGAGAAACTCCTTCTCTAGAAAGGATCCGAATTTAGCAACGAAAATCTTGCCTTCAGATCTGTGATAGAAGGTGTACCCAACAGATCTCCTTTGGGTATCCTATGAAGACACATTTCTCCGATTTGGGTTCGAGCTTATCTGGTTGAAGTTTCTTTACATAATCATCGCAGCCCCAAATTTTAAGAAACGACAACTTTGGTTTCTTGCCAAACCACAGTTCATATGGTGTCGTCTCAACGGATTTAGATGGTGCCCTATTTAACGTGAATGCGGCCGTCTCTAAAGCATATCCCCAAAGCGATAGCGGTAAATCAGTAAGAGACATCATAGATCGCACCATATCAAGTAAAGTACGATTACGACGTTCGGACACACCATTTCTCCGTGGTGTTCCGGGTGGCGTGAGTTGCGTAAACTATTCCACATTGTTTCAAATGTAAACCAAACTCGTAACTCAAATATTCTCCTCCACGATCAGATCGTAGAAACTTTATTTTCTTGTTACGATGATTTTCCACTTCACTCTGAAATTCTTTGAACTTTTCAAATGTTTCAGATTTGTGTTTCATTAAGTAGATATACCCATATCTGCTCAAATCATCTGTGAAGGTGAGAAAATAACGATACCCGCCGCGTGCCTCAACATTCATTGGACCACAAACATCAGGATGTATGATTTCCAACAAATCAGTTGCTCGCTCCATAGTTCCGGAGAACGGCGTTTTAGTCATCTTGCCCATGAGGCATGGTTCGCAAGTACCAAATGATTCATAATCAAGTGATTCGAAGCCCATCAAGATGGAGTTTCTTCATGCGTTTTACACCGATATGACCCAAACGGCGGTGCCACAAATAAGTTGCATTATCATTATCAACTCTGTATCTTTTGGTTTCAACACTATGAATATGTGTATTACTACTATCGAGATTTAATAAAATAGACCACTCTTCAAGGGTGCATGACCATAAAAGATATTATTCATATAAATAGAACAACCATTATTCTCTGTCTTAAATGAATAACCGTCTCGCATTAAACAAGATCCAGATATAATGTTCATGCTCAACGCCGGCACCAAATAACAATTATTTAGGTCTAAAACTAATCCCGATGGTAGATGTAGAGGTAGCGTGCCGATTGCGATCACATCGACTTTGGAACCATTTCCCAGCGCGCATCGTCACCTCGTCTTTAGCCAATCTTCGCAATCCGTAGTTCCTGTTTCGAGTTGCAAATATTAGCAATGTAACCCGATTATCAAATACCAGTACTACTGCGAGTATTAGTAAGGTACACATCAATAACATGTATATGAGATATACCTTTGATCACCTTGCCATCATTCTTATCCGCCAAATACTTGGGGCAGTTCCGCTTCCGATGTCGGTTTGCTTGCGGTAAAAACACTCGGTTGAGGCTTAGGCCCGGACTTGGGTTTCTTCTCTTGAGCAGCAACTTTCTTGCTGTTCTTTTGAAGTTTCCTTCTTCTTTCCTTTGCCCTTTTCTTGAAACTAGTGGTCTTGTTGACCATCAACACTTGATGTTCTTTCTTGATTTCTACCTCCATGGCTTTCGGCATTGCGAAGAGCTCGGGAATTGTTTTGGTCATCCCTTGCATATTATAGTTCATCACGAAGCTCTTGTAGCTTGGTGGCGATGATTGGAGAATTACATCAATGACACTATCATCCGGAAGAGTAACTCCCAGCTGAATCAAGTGATTATTATACCCGGACATTTTGAGTATATGTTCCTTGTGAACTATTCTCCTCCATCTTGCAGCTATAGAACTTATTGGAGACTTCATATCTCTCAATCCGGGCATTTGCTTGAAATATTAACTTCAACTCTGAAACATCTCATATGCTCCATGACGCGTTCAAAACGTCGTTGAAGACCAGTTCTAAGCCGTAGCATGGCACACCGAACTATTGAGTAGTCATCAGCTTTGCTTTGCCAGACGTTCACAACTTACGCGCGCAGCTCTGCAGCAGTTCGGCACCCGGCGGTGCTTCCAGACGTAATTCTTACGTGCAGCAATGAGGATAATCCTCAAATTACGGACCCAGTCCGTGTAATTGCTACCATCATCTTTCAACTTTGCTTTCTCAAGGAACGCATTAAAATTCAACGGAACAACAAAGACGAGCCATCTATCTACAATGAAACATAGACAAGCAAAATACTATCAGGTACTAAGTTCATGATAAATTTAAGTTTTAATTAATCATATTAAAAACTCCCACTTAGACAGACATCTCTCTAGTCATCTAAGTGATTACGTGATCCAAATTAAAAAAACCATGTCCGATCATCACGTGAGATGGAGTAGTTTCAATGGTGAACATCACTATGTTGATCATATCTACTATATGATTCACGTTCGACCTTTCGGTCTCCGTGTTCCGAGGCCATATCTGTTATATGCTAGGCTCGTCAAGTTTAACTCGAGTATTCTGCGTGCGCAACTGTTTTGCACCCGTTGTATTTGAACGTAGAGCCTATCACACCCGATCATCACGTGGTGTCTCAAAGACGAAGAACTTTCGCATAGCGGTGCATACTCGGGGAGAACACTTCTTGATAATTTTAGTGAGAGATCATCTTATAATGCTACCGTCAATCAAAGCAAAATAAGATGCATAAAGGATAAACATCACATGCAATCAATATAAGTGATATGATATGGCCATCATCATCTCGTGCTTGTGATCTCCATCTCCGAAGCACCGTCGTGATTACCATCATCACCGGCGCGACACCTTGATCTCCATCGTAGCATCGTTGTCGTTTACGCCATCTATTGCTTCTATGACTATCGCTACCGCTTAGAGATAAAGTAAAGCAATTACAGGGCGTTTGCATTTCATACAATAAGCGACAACCATATGGCTCCAGCCGATTGCCGATAACCCGGTTACAAAACATGATCATCTCATACAATAAAATATAGCATCACGTCTTGACCATATCACATCACAACATGCCCTGCAAAAACAAGTTAGACGTCCTCTACTTTGTTGTTGCAAATTTTATGTGGCTGCTACGGGCTTAAGCAAGAACCAATCTCACCTACGCATCAAGACCACAACGATACTTCGTCAAATAGACTCCGTTTTAACCTTCTCAAGGACCGGGCGTAGCACTAAGTTCAACTAAAGTGAGAGAGACAGACACCCGCCAGCCACCTTTAAGCACGAGTGCTCGTAGCAGTGAAACCAGTCTCGCGTAAGCGTCTGGCGTAATGTCGGTCCGGGCCGCTTCATCTCACAATACCGCTGAACCAAAGTATGACATGCGTGGTAGGCAGTATGACTTGTATCGCCCACAACTCACTTGTGTTCTACTCGTGCATATGACATCAACGCATAAAACCAGGCTCGGATGCCCTTTGTTGGGAGCGTAGTAATTTCAAAAATTTCCACGCATTACGCCAAGATCATGGTGATGCATAGCAGCGAGAGGAGAGTATTGTCTACGTATACTGCGTAGACCAAAGCGGAAGCGATCACAACGTAGAGGAAGTAGTCACGTTCTCCTCGCGATCCGGCCGATCCCAGCGCCGTTACTCGGTGCCTCCGAGTCGATCTGGCGTAGAGGAAGTAGTCGACGTTCTCCTCGCGATCCGGCCGATCCCAGCGCCGTTACTCCGGCGCCTCGAGTTCTTGGCACACGCTCAGCTCGATGGCGCTCCTCGGGCTCCGATCCAGCAAAGCTCGGGAGAGGGAGTTCCGTCGACCTGACGGCGTGGTGGCGATCTTAATGTTCTACCGGCGCAGGCTTCGCCTAAACCTTTGCTATGATTTGACCGAGGTGGAATATGGTGGAGGGGCACCGCTGCGGCTAAGAGCGATCTCAAGGATCAACTTGTGTGTCCTAGGGTGCCCCCTACCCCGTATATAAAGGAGGGAGGGAGGAGGTGGCCGGCCTCAAGGGGCGCGCCATAGGGGAGGGAAACCTACTCCAAGTAGGTTTCCCTCTCTTTCCTTATCTTATTTGGAGGGCAAGGAAGGAGTACTAGTATTAGGAAGTAGTACTAGTAGTAGGAATAGGAAGAGGGGAAGGAGAAAGGAAAGGGGCGGCCCCCCTCCCCAGTCGGATTGGGCTTGGGGGCGCCTCCCTTGTTCATTCTCCCTTCCTCCTACATGGGCCCAATAAGGCCCATATACCTCCCGGAGCTCCAAACTTCTCCGGAACCTTTCCGGTGTCCAAATATATCCGTCCAATATATTAATCTTTATGTCTCGACCATTTCGAGACTCCTCGTCATGTCCGTGATCATATCCGGGACTCCGAACAACCTTGGTACATCAAAATACATAAACTCATAATATAGCATCGCCGAAACCTTAAGCGTGCGGACCCTACGGTTCGAGAATAATGTAAACATGACCGAGACATGTCTCGGTCAATAACCAATAGCGGGACCTGGATGCCCATATTGGTTCCTACATTTTCTCTGAAGATCTTTATCGGTCAGACCGCATAACAACCTACATTGTTCCCTTTGTCATCGGTATGTTACTTACCCGAGATTCGATCGTCGGTATCCAATACCTAGTTTAATCTCAATTCTTGGTAAGTCTCTTTACTCGTTCGTAATACATCATCTCACAACTAACTCATTAGTTGTAATGCTTGCAAGGCTTATGTGATGTGTATTACCGAGAAGGCCCAGAGATACCTCTCCGACAATCGGAGTGACAAAACCTAATCTCAAATACGCCAACCCAACAAGTACCTTTGGAGACACCTGTAGTACTCCTTTATAATCACCCGATTACGTTGTGGACGTTTGGTAGTACCAAAGTGTTCCTCCGGTAAACGGGAGTTGCATAATCTCATAGTTATAGGAACATGTATAAGTCATGAAGAAAGCAATAGCAATATACTAAGCGATCAAGTGCTAAGCTAACGGAATGGGTCATGTCAATCACATCATTCTTCTAATGAGGTGATCCCATTAATCAAATGACAACACATGTCTATGGTTAGGAAACATAACCATCTTTGATTAATGAGCTAGTCTAGTAGAGGCTTACTAGTGACTATCTGTTTGTCTATGTATTCACACATGTATTATGTTTCCGGTTAATACAATTCTAGCATGAATAATAAACATTTATCATGATATAAGGAAATAAATAATAACTTTATTATTGCCTCTAGGGCATATTTCCTTCACCTCCTTGCCATCTTTATCCTTGGTGACGAGGAACTTCTCCGGTTCCTTGATGGATCCGTCGACGTAGCCAAAGAGGCCAGCACCGATGAGCTGGGGCGTGACCTGGGCGCGCCAGAGGACGTAGTTGGTCCTGGTGAGCTTCTCTGTTACCTGACCATGGATGGTGGGTACAGGAGCGACGGCGGAAGATGACATGGCTAGAGCTAGGGTTTGATGGATGGTAGATGTTGTGGAAGAGGGAGGCTCTGATTACCATGTGAAGATTGCGGTAAACGTCTTGCCTCGGTGCGAGGGGACGTGGTTCGTGTTTATAGGCAGGGGTGCAGATCCCTGTAGCGCATACAAAGGAGATAGAGTACATCTTGGAGAGGAAGACAGAGAGAGAGAGAGAGAGAGAGAGAGAGAGAGATAGCCACGGTTAAGATAGTTATCTAGGCTAAACAAACTACCAGAATATCTCCAAGTGATCTATCACGTTACAATGGTTGCAATATGCGATGAACTATATGTTTAACAAAGGCATCGGACGATGTAACAGGATAAAGAGGAAGCAACCCTTGACAATGTATTTGTGAAGATATAGTAGTGAATGGCATCAAGAAAGCCTCCTTCAAGCTAAAAAATATGGGATATAGAGTTGTTAGTGAAGGAAATATGCCCTAGAGGCAATAATAAAGTTATTATTTATTTCCTTATATCATGATAAATGTTTATTATTCATGCTAGAATTGTATTATCCGGAAACGTAATACATGTGTGTATACATAGACAAACATAGTGTCACTAGTATGCCTCTACTTGACTAGCTCGTTGATCAAAGATGGTTGAGTTTCCTAACCATAGACATGAGTTGTCATTTGATTAACGGGATCACATCATTAGGAGAATGATGTGATTGACTTGACCCATTCCATTAGCTTAGCAGTTGATCGTTTAGTATGTTGCTATTGCTTTCTTCATGACTTATACATGTTCCTACAACTATGAGATTATGCAACTCCCGTTTACCGGAGGAACACTTTGTGTGCTACCAAACGTCACAACATAACTGGGTGATTATAAAGGAGCTCTACAGGTGTCTCCAAAGGTACATGTTGAGTTGGCGTATTTCAAGATTAGGATTTGTCACTCCGATTGTCGGAGAGGTATCTCTGGGCCCTCTCGGTAATGCACATCACTATAAGCCTTGCAAGCAATGTAGCTAATGAGTTAGTTACGGAATGATGCATTACGTAACGAGTAAAGAGACTTGCGATAACGAGATTGAACTAGGTATTGAGATACCAACGACCGAATCTCGGGCAAGTAACATACCGATGACAAAGGGAACAACGTATTTTGTTATGCGGTTTGACCGATAAAGATCTTCATAGAATATGTGGGAGCCAATATGAGCATCCAGGTTCCGCTATTGCTTATTGACCGGAGACGTGTCTTGGTCATGTCTACATAGTTCTCGAAACCGTAGGGTCCGCACGCTTAAAGTTAGATGACAGTTATATTATGAGTTTATATGTTTTGATGTACCGAAGATAGTTCGGAGTCCCGGATGTGATCACGGAGATGACGAGGAGTCTCGAAATGGTCGAGACATGAAGATTGATATATTGGATGTCTATATTCGGACACCGGAATGGTTCCGGGGGTTATCGGATGTATACCGGAGTACCGGGGGGTTACCGGAACCCCCCAGGGGGTTAATGGGCCACATGGGCCCAAAGTGGAGCAGAGGAGGGGCGGCCAGGGCAGGCCGCGTGCCCCCTCCCCCTCTAGTCCGAATAGGACAAGGAGGGGGGCAGCGCCCCCTTTCCTTCCTCTCCTCTCTCCCTTCCTTCCCCTTCTCCTACTTGGACAAGGAAATGAGGGAGTCCTACTCCCGGTGGGAGTAGGACTCCTCCCTGGCGCGCCTCCTCCTGGCCGGCCGCCCCCTCCCCCTTGCTCCTTTATATACAAGGGCGAGGGGCACCTCTAGACACAACAATTGATCCTTGAGATCTATTAGCCGTGTGCGGTGCCCCCTCCACCATATTCCACCTCGATAATATCGTAGCGGTGCTTAGGCGAAGCCCTGCATCGGTAGAGCATCATCATCGTCACCATGCCGTCGTGCTGACGGAACTCTCCCTCAAAGCTCGGCTGGATCGGAGTTCGAGGGACGTCATCGAGCTGAACGTGTGCTGAACTCGGAGGTGCCGTGCGTTCGGTACTTGATCGATCGGATCGTGAAGACGTACGACTACATCAATCGCGTTGTGCTAACGCTTCCGCTTTAGGTCTATGAGGGTACGTGGACAACACTCTCCCCTCTCGTTGCTATGCATCACCATGATCTTGCGTGTGTGTAGGAATTTTTTTGAAATTACTACGTTCCCCAACAGTGGTATCAGAGCCAGGTTTTATGCATAGATGTTATATGCACGAGTAGAACACAAGTGAGTTGTGGGCGATACAAGTCATACTGCTTACCAGCATGTCATACTTTGGTTCAGCGGTATTGTTGGATGAAGCGGCCCGACATTACACGTACGCCTACGCGAGACTGGTTCTATCAACATGCTTTGCACATAGGTGGCTGGCGGGTGTCAGTTTCTCCAACCTTAGTTGAACCGAGTGTGGCTACGCCCGGTCCTTGAGAAGGTTAAAACAGCACTAACTTGACGAACTATCGCTGTGGTTTTGATGCGTAGGTAAGAATGGTTCTTGCTCAGCCCGTAGCGGCCACGTAAAACTTGCAACAACAAAGTAGAGGACGTCTAACTTGTTTTTGCAGGGCATGTTGTGATGTGGTATGGTCAAGACGTGATGCTATATTTTATTGTATGAGATGATCATCATCACTAACCATAACTGAATAGGCAAAAAAAGGAAATGATATATGCACACTTGTTCAAGAAGGAGCCTCATTTTAAGATGACCTAAGTCCCAGTTTTCAACAAATTTGAGAAAACATGAAACAAGAAAAGAAAGTGTACCGGATAAAGAGCGATGAGTCGCAACCCTTGAAAAGCGCTCAACTTGCACAACTAGCATCCCTACCCTCTCAGTTATGCCATCCATAAGCTTTTCATCTAACCCAATGTTCTGAAGTCATGAATGCCATCTTGCAAGGCCCCTCAGTTCTTCAAGTCTGAATGAAATAATTTCGACTGCAGGCTATAAATAAAGAACATATAAGCAAGCAACTCAATTTTAATTACAGAAGCTTGAAATAGGTTACAAGTATAACACTTGTTTAGTCCGCCATACGAGATGACTTTAACCCCCGATTATAGTGAGCTATGACTTTAATGTTGTGATGTAAAGGAATACATGACTGGTATTCCAACAATACTAACAGTTCTTCCTGGTTTGAGTCACCTAACTTTGTTCTTAATAACTGAGTCGCCTAACTAGTAAAACACTAACAACTTTACTAATTGTAGCAGAAAGACGTGAATCTGCGTAACAGACTCTATAGTATCCATTAGAAGTGAACCAAAAATATAGACAACAATGCCGCTATATGTTGTTGTGGCATCAGTATGTAGTAGCTGACCTGAAGATGCTCATTGACAACAATACGAAGTTCTCTTCCAGCACTTTCAATAGTCTTAGCTATCCTCTTGAGACACTTTCATATATAAAATGACAAGTTTAGACAAGTTATATAAGAAAAGAAGGTATGCAAGTTACGGCAGTAGCAACAAATACCGCTTCACAAAGGGAGCTGACTAGAAATTGATGTAGAGCCGGAATTGTATGTGTCCCAAACAAAAGGCTCATAAACTTATCCTCGGAGCTAGATTCCATCCCTGTAAACGGTCAAAAAATTAGGCCAACGTAGAAAAAATAAAGGTATGTGATTCTTGATGGTTATGGCTTCAAAAGAAATCGATCATACCATGGGCAGTAAGCAGAGAAGGCAAGGCACTAAATTTCTCATGAAATAAGTTCATAGCATTCGACCATTGTTTGGACATCATAGATATGGAACCACGGACGACTTCGACCAGATCTTGAATACTTGATGCTTGTTGGGACACCTGATGTAGCTCATTTTTCCTTTACAACATTTTTAGTGATAAGACAAACAGAATAAGAAAATATTTATTCAATTTTAGTACGAACAACACAGCAGTCAATATCCTTACAAACTTTAGCACTGAAATACTGCTGCTATATTTTTGGGAAACAACAAAAGCCTAAGATATTTACACCTGGTCAATGAAAATAATTAGTTATTAAGTAAATTGAATCGCCGAGTTCAATCATTTAGGTGCCGATGAATGTGTTATTCTAGCTTGTGGATCTGCTTTTGTTTTCATACAAGACCACAAGAAGAAGATGGTTCCTGAACAAGGACAGAAGGCATTAAAAGGCAATGGAATTGGTATGTCATTACCTGTTGGAAAAGATAGAAGTATCAAGGTGTAAACAATGTACAGAAAGGTTGTCAGTATTAATTAGCTTTCCAGAGCACAGAAGAACCAATTGATGGAGATTTCTTGATAAAGAGACCTGATATTAAGAACAACTATTGCTCAGAATATCATATTCAGCAGACTGACACATGCATAAGAACCTAAGAAGTGAAGAATTAATGACCTTGCTTATGGAAACATCCTGAAGTCGGTAGCTAGTTCTTTTTCCAGAGGATTGTACATGGATTGGAACCTTATTTATGTTCTGAAATATCAACGATAAACTCATTACTGCTGGGGTATGCCCCAGAACTAATGATTTACAAAGACAAAAGGTAGGCAACAGTTTTTCAATATCCATAGATGGTAAAAATATTACAGAAATAACTATTTCATAATATCATATTCTTTATTAAGGTATACAATTCTTGGTGTCAAAGTAACAAAAGGGTATTAATGATAAGAACAACCTTGAGAATCAGAAGAAAGCATGCATAGCTAATTATATTGACTGTAAATATAAAGCACTCAGTTGTTGTGTCTACTTACTATCTTTCCAACTGGAAATATTCCAAAAATACTGAAGCAAATGCAACCATCTTTATCACCAAAGGCACGAGAATATTAAACCGTTGACACGAAGCACTTGAAAATGCCTGAATGGCTTCTTCATTCTCATCTGCAAGACCAATATCTCCCGAATTGAGCCCACCTATCCTAGGCATCACGGGAGCAGGAGGAAAGAAACGTGTAGTGCGGTCTTCATAAGATAACAAGTCTTCCTTGTCAGTCTGAAGAAATTAGCAGAGGGCTCTAGTAAGGAACTTTTTCACTGAAACCCTATTACTATTCTCAGTAAGTGCAAAATTCATGCAGTTGCTCATTTCCAGTTGCAAGTTTCACTAATAGTTTTGAATAAGATGCAAGCTATACGTGATTTGACCAATAATATCTTGAGTAATATAGTAAATGTTTTTAGAGGGAATAAATATACCCTTGATAATGATTCATCTTCCGCCCAAATCAGACATACAATGGCAACATCATGAGACTTTATACTTCATAACATCTTCCCATTCTGCAATTAGCACTCACGTTATTTATACATACACGAAGTGGTAAAGTAAATAGAAGTAACAAGTAAACTGTAATACATGCAAGATCGTCTGAAGAGCAATACAAAATCCCAAATTGCACAAGAGTCAAAACAAAAAATAGGTTATGTACTTATATTACAGCCTTCGAGATCATGTAAGGTGTTTTTATAATAACTACTAACACAGAATGATTAAAGAAGTATTACAAATTCACTTACGATGAAATTGCAATAGATTGCAAATTATAAATGGTGCTCAACAGAAAATAAAGCAATTCGAAATGTGTTGTGTCAACGTGTCTGCTTTTAGCATCAACTAACCACTTCATTACATTACTACGACACTATTTTTTATGGGAAGATCCAGATGCCCTTATGTATGCACATAGTTGTCTCAGAGTTCCTTGGGAGCATGTGAGGTCCTTGTCTTAGAGGTCATAAGTTATGAAGGTCAAAATGGGAATAGTGCCATTAGCAAATTATAAAGGGCAACCATAAAGATATTAGGTTTGCATGAAGTATGAAAATATTGTCCGGCAACAAAAAGGAAGAGGTCAATAATTTCTACCCATTGCTTTCAGCATACACACCCCAACATCATGCAAAAGAACCAAGCCATCTTCTGTACCAAGTGCTACTATATATTTTACCATCAGGGCTCCAGCAAATTGATGTGATGCACTTCCCTGAAAAATAATAAACATTTTACTATTTTAGTGTCTACTACCTAACAGATACTGTCAATTCAACTACTAAGTAAAGCATGCATCAAGCGCCCCCTTCGGGTTGAAGCCTTTTTTATGCGACTTTGTAGGATTTCATTCCGTAGGATTTTATTTTATTTTGTATAGATGCCTATTAGAACATCGAAATTTCTATGGATTGCCTTCCAACATCCCAAGTTTAAAGGATCTCTCTACTAGGGGTTAAACTTTATGGAAATTTTCCTTTGTGTACTGTATGCACCTTTTCTATCTTTAAATTACGGCAAACTTTTGTGGAAGTCTAAAGAGACATGTTTGCAAGTTCCTGTAGGATCCAGGAAGTCATGACATCTGCCTTTTTTAGAACCCTGCATTCCAAAGAGGCCCTGAGGGTGGAAGTATAATGAGATTAAGACTGAAAAAAATAGATGGACAGTGTTCTCAGCTAGTGGAACCGTGGAGGGTGTCATGGAGAAGGGGTCTCACTTCTTCTAAACACAAATTGCCAAAGCATCTGGCTTTTACTTAGGATACGGCTGCAAAATATGCAGTTATGTACTTATTGTTGAATATGCAAGGTGCACCTCAAACACATGACGTGTACGTCTTTGAACATACCAAACATGAGAAATGCCAATAACTATATTTGTTTCTTCAGCATTCAAAAAGAAAGAAAAACAATAATTTGATAGATGTCTCATCGTTTTTCTTGAGCACCAGGGGGAGGGTAGCAACCAGGAGATATAGTCCATAGCCATTGCCAATTGAAGAGATGGAGGAGAACCTTGGAGTCATCAGTAACCATAGCAAGGAGATCATTCTCTGGATTCCACTCTACCAATTTTACCGGCCTGTTTGAAACCCCAACAATTCCTGTTGGTGTGGTTAGCAGGCTTATCGGGTGTGCCATGAATCTGGCAGGGCCTCTCGAGGATTTTATCCAAACTTTGCCTTTGAAAGGTTTCTTCCGCTGACCAGATTTAGAGCCGCTGAATCCGGCATTGACTGTTGTATCGTCTGCGTCATCCTTGTTGTTCCGACGTTTATTTTTATTGCCGCGAGGTTTACCAGTGCCATCCCTGGCCTCAAAAGTGTTGGGGTCGCCCGAGTTGTTGCTTCTACGAGCCAACCAGCTATCCTCACCCGCATAGAAGTGGGTCATTAGTGCAGTTAAGGCTGCCATAGTCTTCGGCTTTTCCTGCCCGAGGTGTCAGGCAAGCCATTCGTTCCGGATGTTGTGTTTGAAGGCCGCTAAGGCTTCGGCATCCAGACAGTCCACGATCTGGTTCTTTATAATTAGGAACCGATTCCAAAGCTTGCGAGCCGATTCGCCTTGTTGCTTGATTATGTGACTCAAGTCGACAGCGTCCGGTGGCCGGACATAAGTGCCCTGAAAGTTGGCCCGAAAAGCATCTTCCAAATCTTCCCAGGTTCCAATGGAGTTTTCTAGGAGGCTGTTCAGCCAGTGTCGTGCTAGTCCTTTCAGCTCTAGAGGAAGATATTTGATGGCATGGAGGTCATCTCCACGAGCCATGTGGATGTGGAGAAGGAAATCTTTGATCCAGACGGCCAGATCCGTCGTTCCATCATACTATTCGATGTTTACGGGTTTAAACCCTTCCGGAAATTGGTGCTGCATTACCTCATCGATGAAGCATAAAGGGTGTGCAGCCCCTCTATATCGTGCAATATCGCGGCGGAGGTCGGCTGACATCTGAGTTCAGTTCTGATCCCGAGTATAGTAATGGTCGTCACGCCAAGCTTCATAGCCGTTGTCTCGCGCCGGGGCACGGCCTCTTGATCAGTAGATTGATCTAGTCTAGCCAGCTTTATTGGCTAGGTCACATTGCAAGTCATATGTGTATCCCGCGGCTGCGGTCTCCTTGCCTCTTCGGCGAGGAGGTGCGGGTTGGTGTTCGGCTTGATATGCCGCTTTATCCTGCCCACGTGGTGGTCGGTCTGGTTGATCTGCCTGATTGTATTTCGACAGTATTGGCTCAAGGGCTTCATCGTCGAATTGTGGCAGCAGCTTGCGCTTAGGGTAACTTTTGACAGGTCGCTCGTGGCCGTATTCCTCAGCGGCTAGGACCTTAGTCCACCTTTTATTAAGAGTGTCCTGTTCTGCTTTGAGCTGCTGTTGTTTCTTTTTCAGTCTCCGAGCTGTGGCGATGAGCTGTCGCTTGAAGCGTTCTTATTCGAGGGGTTCCTCTGGGACGATAAAATCTTTGTCACTGAGGCTAACTTCCTCTTTGGATTCTGGCATATAGTTGTTGTCTTCCGAATCTCCGTGATCAGCGTGTTCATGGCTATACTGACCCTCTTCCCTTTCATCCTGTTCGGATGTGGGCTCGACGGGGTATTCGGGATCTTCGGCATCATCCGGAGTCTCATTGTCTCCAGTGCCGGTATTACTATCCTTCGCCCGACGCGATCGTGAGCGGCGCCACTGACATTGGTGCTTTGGTGGTTTATCAACGGGTTTGTCCTCATCGGGGCTCGGATTACCTTCATTGTACTTTTTATCAGGAGTTTCCACCATGTACACATCATAGGTTGAAGTGGTCGTCCAACGCCCTATGATGGGTGGGACTTGGCTCGGTTCGGTGTCTGCATCATCGTCCATACCGTCAATGTCTTCAGACGCGTAGTCCAGCATGTCGGTTAAATCCTAGATAGTGGCTATTAAGTGGGTGGTGGGTGGGGCATAAAATTCTGCACTCTCAGTCCCCAGCCCGAGCTGGGTACAGTTTGGAGGCAAAGCCCCCGTGATGGCGAGATATTGCATTAATCCCAATGCTTCATCCAGGAGCGAAGGTTGGACCAGCAACTGTGGGTCCGCCGGGCTGAGTTCGGCATGGGACACCTGATCAGACCCAATGAGCGCAGACCTTGATAGTTCGGTCAAGGGCTCCGTGAGGGGAAGGAGTCCGGCGGGGCTCACGCTCCCGTCTTCCGACGATACGAACAACTCCGGATCTAAGGCTGGGGTAGGTATGAGTGTTGACCCCTGAACGAGATCTAGCAGGGGATCCGAAGAGCCTTCTTGACGGGGGCACAGAGTAGCAGCCGAGGCCATGACCCCTCGAATATTAGATATCCTCGGATGTCAGCGACGTAGTTCAAGTTTTCAAATCTGATCTGGTGGCTGGGGGCGTAACTGTCGACCTGCTCTAGGCGGCCGCTCGAGTTGGCACGAAGCACGAAGCCATCAAACACAAAGACCTGTCCGGGGAGAAAGGTTTTCCTGGGCGCAACATCATTGTTGATGAAGAGGCGAGCCATCAATCCTTCTGTCGACGATACAGCGGAGCTCTCAATGAAAGCACCAATGTCGGTGTCAAAACCGGCTAATCTCGGGTAGGGGGGCCCAAGCTATATGTCTGAGGACCGATGGTAACTATGGACAAAGGACACAGTGTTTACCCAGGTTCTGGCCCTCTTAATGGAGGTAAGACCCTACCCCTGCTTGATTATATTCGAAGGGTATAGGGGTTACAAGAGTTGATCTACCACGAGATCGTGCTGGCTAACCCTACATTGGCTAGCCTAGTAATGTTGTGTCCCTGCCTACGATCTAACCCTCCGGTTTATATAGACACGAAGGGGCTTAGGGTTGTAAAAAGTCGGTTTAACAGAAAGGAAATAATATAAACGGACACCTAAACTTGCCATCCATGCATACGGGAGTCCCTACCGGATACGAGAGGTGATCTTCTGTCTTGTATCTTTACGGCCCAACAGTCCGGCCCATATCCAATAGACCGGACGCCCGACGACCCCCTAGTCCAGGACTCCCACAGACGTATCAAACCCTTGGGGCGGTCACCGAAACCCAACAGATTGCTCGGGGTGATCTCCACAACCTAATTGGAGACCCCGACGTTTGCCCGGAGCTTTACACCACAATGATTGAGCTCCGAACACCACCAACCGTCTAGGGCACGAAGGCATCCAAGAGGAACAAGCTCAAGGGTACCAAGCACCCCAAGAGTAATAAGCTTCTCAACTTTTCTCTTCCACGTATCACCGTGGAGAACTCGAACCGATGCAACTAATGCAATGGCAAGGGCACACGGAGTGCCCAAGTCCCTCACTCTCAACTCCCACCAAAGCAACGAAATCTATGGAGGAAAAAGAGAGGAAGAACAAGGAGGAGAACACCAAGAACTCCAAGATCTAGATCCAAGGGGTTCCCCTCACATAGAGGAGAAAGTGATTGGTGAAAATGTGGATCTAGATCTCCTCTCTCTTTCTCCCCAAAAACTAGCAATAATCCATGGAGGCATTGAGAGATAGCAAGCTTGAAGAAGGTCAACAATGGGGGAAGAACACGAGCTAAAGAGATAAGGTCCAATGGGGGAGAAGACCCCCTTTTATAGGTGGGGGAAAATACAACCATTATCCCCATTCTCAGCCCGCAGCGGGCGGTACTACCGCTCAAGGGAGCAGTACTACCGCTGGCCGCAGCGGTACTGCCGCTCGGCCCAGCGGTACTACCGCTGGGACCTCGCACAGCGCCTAAGGGAGAAGGAATAGAGAGGAGGGTCGATGAGCAGCACTAGTAGCGGTAGTAGGGGTGGTAGTGCCGCTGCTACTGCCGCTGAACCCGACACGATACACGCAGGTCTCGAGTCAAGGCGGTACTAGCGCGGAACCGGAGCCATACTACCGCCTGTGGCCATGGGCGGTACTACCGCTGTGAAACAGCGGTACTACCGCTTATGGCTTTCAGCTGTACAACCGCTCCGGGCAAGGGTACTACCATGGCGCCTCCCTTATGCCACTTCCACGAAAACAAGTATACTTCAAGGAAAACCAGAACTGCCACAACTTCTGCAAATGAGCTTCGAATGGAGAAAACTCAAGCTTGTTGGATAGAAGACGACGAGTAGCATCAAAACAGCGTTATGTGAACCCTCCAACAAAGAAGAACCGGCATCACCTCCAACATCGAAAACATCATAGAAGATGCATGTGAACTCTGTTTTTGATGAACTCAAGCTTGTCATGAAGATGACCTAACTCTAAAACTCACAAAGAGAAACACCAAACAAGAACCAATAAATATGATGCAAGGATGCAATGGTTTGAGCTCTCTACGAACGATACGATCAAGCTACTCATCAAGAGCCCCCCTTGATAGTACGGCAACTGATCCTATAACCCAGTCTCTCAACTACCACCATGAGACTAGTAAAACATAAACCTATCAAGGGCAAACCTTTGCCTTGCACATAATTCACTTGAGCTAGATGATGACGATCTTGTCCTCCTCAAGATGGACCACCTTTCTTGATTGTGTTGGGTCGATGAAGACCAGTTGATTGCTCCCCCATAAACCACTATGGGTGAGCCACTCTTCCGCACATCTTCACAAGTCCATTGACACCACAATGGATGGCAAGCTTCAAGGATGATCTCTTCGTGATGCTCCACTTGAACTTGCACACCGCAATCTTGATGACGATCACCACTTGATGTCATACTCTCCATGGGTTGTATGATATCTTCCTCTTGGCGCAAGCCCATGGACACATACCTAACCCCACATAGAACTCTCACATAGACCATGGGTTAGTACACAAAGCATAATGGACAATGCTTACCATACCATGGGATCACTTGATCCCTCTCGATACATCTTCTACGCTTTGTGAGTTGATCAACTTGATTCACTCTTGACTTAGTCTTGATCAACCTTGAGTCTTTCCAACTCTCTTCATTTGGATGATGCCTTGAAGGTAAACATGAATGATCACACAATCTTCTTCTTCAAGACATGCTTGCAATAAGCTCAACTCTCACATGACCAATCTTTTGATAATTCCTTGAATAGCACCTTGGCCAACACATAAACTCCTTGAAACCAACACATGGACTTCAAGACAAACCTATGGACAAATCCTTCAAATATAACTCAATGCAACTATTAGTCCATAGAGATGTCATCAATTACCAAAACCACACATGGGGGCACCGCATGTCCTTTCACTAGTATAACCTGCAGGACGTCTATCGGAGAGAGGGACTGGCAGGCTAACTAAGCTCATTCTCGCCTATCAAATTTATTCTCGCCTATTAGATTGGTAGTTACTTTGATGTGATGTAGATTCGCTTCTTCAAACTTAGGATAATATTTTAGACTTAATAGATAACATTAAAATAGTTAGTACTATATTTAATATTGGGGCCCTTCTCCTCTTGCGGCCCAGGCGGTCGACCTCTTTGCCCGGCCTATGGGTCGGCCATGTCCATCTGCATGACCGTGGAGGGCCGGGTGTAACGACCCGAGACCGATGCGCCAGGTGTCCTCCAGTTATTCGCCGTCGTTGCCATGTAATTTGCTTGCGTGTTGCACTTTTCCATGTCATCATCTACATTTCATCTGCATGTTTTTCAAAACTTGCATCCGTTCGGGTTCTCCCGGTTCTCTCCGTTGTCCGTTCTGAGCCCAACCACACTCGCACGCGCCCGTTGCACCTCCCAATTCTTGTTTTGTGAGCCGCCGAAAAACATTCTCGAAATGGGCTGAGATTTGCCGAGTGGTCTTGGTATATCACCGGTAGACCGCCTGTCAAATTTCGTTCCATTTGGAGGTCGTTTGATGCCCCAACAGTTAACCGAGTTAACCGAAACCCCCTTCTCTTTGCAGCCCAGCACCCCTCCACAACATCCCACTAGCCCATCTAACTCCCCTCCATGCTCTCCGTCGTTGGATCACGATCGTGTGGGCGTAAACCGCACCTCATTTGGACTCTCCTAGCTCCCTCTACCTATAAATAGGCCCTCCCCCTCCATTTTTCGCAGACGAAACCCTAGCCTAACTCCTCTCCGCCGCCGGACATGTCCGCTCGGTGACCGGACGCGTCCACCCGCCGCCCCGAGCCAACCAGGAAGCGCCACGTGTCCCCACCGTCATCGTCTCCACCGTGCGCTGAGGGCCCGCTTCGTGGCGCTGCCCTTGAAACCCATCCGGCGCGCCGCCAGCCTTTGCTGGGCCGCTCCCGAGCTCAGCGCCCCTCGGCGTCGCCCGCGCCTCCTGCCGCCTCCGGCACCCGCCGCCCGCGCCGCCCGGCCCGCGCTGCTTCGCCGCCCGGCCTCCCGCGTCTCGCCTCGTCACTGGCGAGCCTCTCCGGCCCGGATCTGGCGGGATCCAGCCAAGACCGCCCTGAGCCGCCGCCCCGGACCTCGGATCCGCGCGGGGATGGTGCCTCGTGCCCGGTCCCGTCCTTCCCTCACCGACCTCGACCTCCTCCGCTCGCCGGAGTTCGCCGGAGCTCGTCCGCCCCGGATCGGGACCAGATCCACCAAGGCAACGATCCAAACACCGCACCTCGACCTGCACCGCTCCGTCCTGGGATCTCCTCGTCCAACTTCTCGCGAGGTCGATTTCGGCCAAGTCCCTGAGTTTTCATGATATGTGTGCATCTTTGCCATGTCATAACTTTGTGTGTGTTGCTCCGTTTTGCATGCATAATATGTCAAAATGTTCATCTCAGAGTGCTCTTCATGGTGGTCTGGTTTGCATGCATGTTCCTGTTCATATTGATGCCTTAATCTTCATTGCAAAACTGCTTAGTAATATAAACTGCTGCTTGTTAACATCATTTGTGCATCTTGTGAGTGCTATAACTTTGTACCTGTTGATCCTATGATGATGATCTTGATATGAACATGTTCTGCCCTTCATGCTATACATGTTGGTGTGGTTAATCTCTGTTGCAAAAGTGCATGTTGCTGTTAACTGCTGAAAACTGTTGTAACTTGCCTATTTGTCTTTTTTATATCTTTTTGTGTGATTTTCTTTTGAGCAACATGTCTACATGTTTTAGGAGCATATTTATGTCATCTTTACAGTGGCGCAATCTATGTATTTTGATATGCCCTTTAGTGAGTGCATCAATGCTCATGAAGTGGGCTACTTGCTGTTAATGTTACATCAAGTCTGTTTCTGTCATATCATGTTGCTATGTTTGCTTGATGCTACCAAATAATCCATGCATATTCTGGAGATGCTTATTTGACATATTTTGTTGTCTATGTTATGCTCTATCATTCCATGCCTTTTGATGTCCTATATATATATATATATCGTGTAGCATATGTTTTCATTAACATGAACATGCCTACATGTTGTTCCAGATTTCTGTTAACTTCATGATGCCTTGTTGTGACCTTGTTATTGATTGATCTATGCCTATTCTGGAGATGCTTCAATTACATGTTTTGAGTTATGCTATGAGTGGTTTGTCCAGATGCCAATTTTGATAATTTTGGATATCATTTGACCTCTGTTTCATGCTTGCAAACATGCCATGATAATGGTGCTGTTTTACACTTGCTGAAACTGTTTCAACATTCAAACTTATCTTGTTAGTTCCCACTAATCCATGAGCCTTATGTATATGATGCCATTATGTTATTTTCTCTTTTTTATGTGTAATTTGATTCCATGCCCTTGGTTGCTAGGTATAGTTGCTGTAGCATATTTGTTTCATGCCCCAACATGCCATCATATTAACTCTGCTCATGCATATGCTCCTGTGTTATAAAGTTGCTTTTTGCATTGATCCTATTGGTTTAATCTTGATGCCTATGAACCTGAACCTTAATGGTATTGGAATTATGCTATCTGTACATGAAGTGCATGTCAAGTTTGTGCTCATATGATTCCTGTAGCATGTTGTTTTGATGATTGAAAGTGCCTACTTGCTGTTTTGGTCAGTTTGTCCTTTAAACTAGTTTGGAGTGTATGTGTTGCACCGTTGCTCCGTTTTGAGCATGCTCTATATGAAACTTGCTTAGAATTGCATGTAGTTTCATCATGTCATGTTGAATCCTTGTTTGAGAGTGTTTGCTTAATGTTTGAATGCATTATTCATCAATGCCATGTTTGACTTGTTTTGCTCATATCTTCTAGGCCGTAGCTCCGAACTAAATGAACTTTATATGTAACTTGACTAGAATTTCGTGTAGATCATCTTGGTGCATCTTAACTTGCTGTTTAAGAACTTGAATATAAGGTTTATTCAGATCTAGACCAATTTCGAAATTTGCATATGAGGGCTTACGGATTTGTTATATGTTGTTTCCGGCCTCATTTAAACTTGCTTTGAAGTGTTGTTCTTGTTTGCATCATCTCTTGCAATGAGTAGCATTATATAGCCTTTGTCATGCATCATGCTTGGTTGTGCATCATGCCATGTTTATGTGTTGTGTGTTTATCATGTTGTTTGCTTCTTTCCGGTTGTGCTTCTTCTCGATAGTTCATGTTTCGTTGCGACCGTGAGGATTCGCTTGGTTCATCTTCGTCCGTTCGTCTTCTTCATGGACTCGTTCTTATTCCTAGTGGGATTTCAAACAAGATGACCGTTACCCTGGATCTCACTACTATCATTGCTATGCTAGTTGCTTCATTCTATCGCTATGCTGCACTACCTATCACTTGTTTATCAAGCCTCCCAAATTGCCATGTCAGCCTCTAACCTTTTCACCCTTCCTAGCGAACCGTTGTTTGGCTATGTTATCGCTTTTGCTCAGCCCCTCTTATAGCGTTGTTAGTTGCAGGTGAAGTTGAAGATTGCTCCAGGTTGGAACATGATTATGTCGGGATATCACAATATTCTTATTTTAATTAATGCATCTATATACTTGGTAAAGGGTGGAAGGCTCGGCCTTATGCCTGGTGTTTTTTTCCACTCTTGTCACCTTAGTTTCTGTCATATCGGTGTTATGTTCCTTGATTTTGCGTTCCTTACGCGGCTGGGTTTATGGGAACCCCTTGACAATTCGCTTTGAATATAACTCCTCCGGCAAGGCCCAACCTTGGTTTTACATTTTCCTAACAACCTATAACCTTTCCCTTGGGAGTAATTAACCCGAGGGTCATCTTTATTTTACCCCCCCCCCCCCCGGGCCAGTGCTTCTATAATGGTTGGTCCGAACCGAGCAGCCTGCAGGGCCAACCTCGGGGAAACTTGAGGGTTGGTTTTACTCGTAGCTTGTCTCATCCGTTGTGCCCTGAGAACGAGATATGTGCAGCTCCTATCAGGATTTGTCGGCACATCCGGACGGTCTTGTTGGTCTTGTTTTACCATTGCCGAAATGTCTTGTAAACGGGATTCTGAGACTGATCGGGTCTTCTCAGGAGAAGGAATATCCTTCGTTGGTCGTGAGAGCTTATAATGGGCTAAGTTGGGACACCCCTGCAGGGTATAAACTTTCGAGAGCCGTGCCCGCGGTTATGTGGCAGATGGGAATTTGTTAATATCCGGTTGTAGAGAACTTGACACTTGACTTAACTAAAATGCATCAACCGCGTGTGTAGCCGTGATGGTCTCTTCTAGGCGGAGTCGGGAAAGTGAACACGGTTTGGGTTATTTTGGGACGTAAGTAGTTTCAGGATCACTTCTTGATCATTACTAGTTTGCGGCCGTTTGTGTAGCTTCTCATCTTATTCTTGTATTCGTAAGTTAGCCACCATATCATGCTTAGTCGATGCTGCAACCTCACCACTATCCATTCCTTACCCATTAATCTTTGCTAGTCTTGATACCCATGGTAATGGGATTGCTGAGTCCTCGTGGCTCACAGATTACTACAACAACAGTTGCAGGTATAGGTAATCACGATGATCATGACGTGAGAGCGATGCTTTCTTGTTTTGGAGTTCTTCTTCTGCTTCTTCTTCATTCAGGGGATAGGTTCCAGGTCGGCAGCCTGGGCTAGCAGGGTGGATGTCGTTGGAGTTTCTGTTTGTGTTTCATCCGTAGACGGATGTTGCTCTTATGTATGAGGTTATTGTATTCATGTGACATTGTATGCCTCTTGTATATATCCCCAACTATTATGTAATGGCACGCTGTAATGATATCCACCTTGCAAAAGCATCGCCAATATGCGCTTCTATCCTTGGTGGGACCTTCGAGTTCCTTTAGGATAGGGTCGCATATTGGGCGTGACACCGGGTCTGGCTTGTGTTCATCGTACTCGCCATCTCCTATCTCCTCGTCGTGGGCACTTTATTGTTCGTGGAGGGAAGGTATCTCATCATCGTGGGCACTTCATTAGTCGTGGAGGAAATGAAGGTAAGGCGTGCTTGGCTGAAGTTCGTGCATGCCTTCACGTGGACCGTCATGCTCTCCTAGCTCAGAGCTTGCTACTGAGAGGAGTTATCATCCATTGTATATGCAGTATCTCCTAGCACTTTTTTGTATACCTCTTTGAGACCATTGAGCTATATATATTCATTTAGAGGCCCTATGTATGTTGAACTCTAGTAATTGTCGAATTTCTATTATGGATTTGAGGAAACTGAGACTATATATCTATGTAGAGGCTCTATTTATGGATTTGAGGAAACTGAGACCTTTTCATCGTTGTAGAAACCCACTTCATATGCACTGTCATGACCACCTTGATAGATAATGTGGACAATTTGCTTATCTTGTGTGATGCACCGAACATGAAGAACAAATTCTCTTTCCATAGATTCGATTGCACTCACAATCATGCTTTGGACATCCCATGTTTAGAACATTATCCAATTTCTCCTTTTGTTGCTTCGAGCATGATGAGCAATTTGTCTTCTCATTGTCTTTCTTAATAATGTTCTAATTTTTTTCATGAGGAAACTGGGTTTCCTCATACTCCCTCCCTCTTATATTTCATTACGGAGGGAGTAAATGATAAGGGGATTTGGACTCATTTTATGTGCTGCATGATTCCCATATTTGTGTGTACATTGATACGAATGTGATGCATTTTAATGTCGATGCATACACTTGCTACACTTTACATCCCCGTTGTGTTGAGCATAACAATTATCATTGCATTATGGACAATGTATTCTCAGATTATGCATCAAATATATTTAAGCATTGCATATCTTGTGTTAACTCTCATGTGTATATACATATCATGATTGACAGTGGCGGAGCCAGGATTGGGCGACGCCCCAGGCGAGAAACCAAGGGCTAAAAACTACAAAAAAACTCCAGTTTGAAATCGCTCGATGATCTTTGATTCTTTAATATTAACAAATACATCTCGCTCAATGTAACATACCCTTCTATGATTCATTCAATCATCATCCATCTAATAGTTCCCGTGGTTCCAACTTGACAAAAAGAATTCAATGTCATGTTCCTTTTACTCATCTTGTCTTCCTGCAACATTATATAGAAACAAATTACTAAATGTCAAAATTAGTTTCCCCATCTAATAAGTATCTAACAAACAGTGGTATCAAGTAACAACAGTGTCATCTAGCAACTGACAAAATTCATCATCAAACAATAGCATCGACAAACAAAAATTGGGGGGTTTGGAAATTGGATGAGCTATGATACCTTTCCTCTTGCCGGCTTGCTGTAGTCTGCTGAGGAAGGAGGCGCCTCCTGAGAAGGGCCATCTCGCCGGCAGTTTGCCGGGGTCGCTGCCTCTCCGGACAGGGCAGCAGCCCACAATGGAGGTAATTGAAGAGGATTGAAGGGGGGCGGCAGCTGTATAGGCAGCAGAGGCACAGAAGGGGACTGGGGGGCGGGCTGGATAGGCAGCACGACGACGGCAGGCGGCGCCGGCGGGCGGAGACGCGGCCACCGGCCACGCCTAGGGATCGACAAGTTGGGGGAATTGCGGCGGACAGGTTCGTCCAAAACTCCAAATCCTGATCGTGAGTAGCGCACGCACAACCAGCGAAAAGGCACTGGCCTGGGCGGTTGAGCCAGTTGGCCTGGGCGCCAGGGATTAGTGTGGGCTGCGCCCCAGGCCAAACTTTTTTTTCGTATATATGGTCCGAGAAAATTTTCCACGCCCCAGGCAATGGCCTGGGCTGCCTGGGGCCCAGATCCGCCCATGCATATACATATGGCTATATGTATAGGTCGGTGCAGTTTCTGTAGCAGATGCATGTAAAGAGGTTGTCACAATGATCGTTGTCGAAGCCCTCGGCCCTGCAGGGCCTGTTGCACCTGCCCCTCCGGATGCATGGCCTTCCGTCCCCGTTTTTTGTCACAATGGCCATTGTCGAAGCCCTCGTGCTATTTTACTTTTCGCAGCATTGCGACCCCGTTTTTTCTGCATCCATCCACAGAGACAATACGAATTAACCATCAACTAAACTAATTTGAATCAGCCTGACCACGAGATGTTTTGGGAGATGGTCTTCCTATCAGATGACAGGACAAGCAGCATCACCAGCCATAGGCATGTGAAAGCCTTGCTGGTTCCCAGTGGTCCTTTAGCAGCGTTCTTCTGTATGATGCCATATCGAAGACGTAATGTGTGTTTGTTTTTTTCTAAATGAAACCGATGGGTGTGTGAGTATATCCATGATCTGTATTTATAGCAAAAGAATATGTCAATGTTGACTCGGTTATTTGGTGAGATATTAATGTGTGTCATCAATGCTTATTCAAACGTCTAGCTAGGCTTAATCCACTTCTAAACATGGCTGGTGCCTTATTCGAACGCCTAATTGTAGACATGATTGATTGCCTATGTCCTTTTTTGGAGTTAATATAACAATTAGTACAGAAACTTGTAGTGGTGGGAACAGAATCATACAAAACTAAAAAACCCCACAAAAGTGGTCCTTCAACTCTCCTAACAGAACATTTTAGTCCATTTTGGTCAATTCTGCCGGTGCACCATCTCCCGCCGCTATAAGAGCATCTCCATGCCTTCAACAAGGTTCTGGCGATTTTTTCGCCGCCACGTAAAAAATTGCCCTATGCCCCTAAAGGCCCAATTTTCGCCGGCTCGGGCGAAATTGGCGCCATGACCAGTCGAACCCGACGCCTTGAGGCGCTGGGTGCCGGCCGAATCGTTTTTGGCGCGAAAGTCGGCGGGCCCTCCTTGGCAGCGACTCGGCTCTTCTCGTTGCTTCCTCGTCCTCATCGCCTCGGTTCCCGCGGCGAATCAATGCCAAAGCTGTCGCGCCGGTTAGCCTCCTCCATTGATGCCTCACGGGCGGTGCAGTGAAGACTGGACGACGCGCATCCCTCGCCTGCCACGCGTAACACGGCGGCCACGCATACCCGGGGCGCCTCCGCCTATATAAGCTGCCCCCTCAGGCGCCGGTGACGCACAGACTCCACACCGCCGACGCCCCGTCCCTCCCTCTCCTCTCGTCGTTCCAGTTCAACCATGGCCGAGCGCTTCCCAGGCGACGGCGCGGCGGCGAACGGCTTCGGCCGACGCCACCTCCACGAGGACGAAGCTCAGCTCCTCTATGAGGCCGAGTACCCGGTCCCGCCGGACATGCGGGTGCCCGGGGCGAGGAGGATCAGCGCCGGCGGGGTCCCGGTGCCACCAATGCCCACTGGAGCAGCGCGACATGCGGAGATCACGCGTATCCGTGCCTCTCTGCCGTGGGCAGCGAGGGAAGGCCCACAATACGTCCCCGACAGCCCGCTGTGGGAGCCCTACTCACTACAAAAAAATACACTTCCGTGATGATACGTGTTTGTCACAGTAGGTCGCATTTTTTGTCATGCATGTACATCCATGACGATTTTATGACAGAATCAAGATAGTCATACCTGTGTTGTCGCAGAAGTGTTCCGTGACATTACCAAAATTATCATCACGGAAGTGTCCACTTCCATGACGATAAATCGCGCGTCACAGAAGTGCTTTCGTCAAGGGTGACCGACACGTGGCATGCACCATAACGGAACGCCATTAAGGATCCGATAACCCGTTAAAAGCCCCGACCAATGGGGATTTTCCACGTGTAAAATCATCATTGGCTGGAGGAAACACGTGCCGGCTCATCGTTGGGACAGATGTCATCCACTCATTGGACAGAAGGCGCCTATGATACGTCGACATGTGGCACGGCCCAACAGAGGCCCATTCCTGTGAAAAGGCCTGCCCGTTTGACTTGGTCAAAAGGTGGCGGGCCGGCCCATGGAAAGCATGTTAACGGCATGTTTGCATATAGCCCATTTACAGCCCGCTAACCCAAGGCCCATTACGCCCTATCCGGATTAGGCCCAGTAGCGTCATCTGGGCCATCCAATATGATTCCAGCCCGTTTTCACTTCTGGCCCATGTATGGCCCATGACGTCTTTTGGCCCATATGAGGCCCTTTGTAACTCTTGGCCTATTAACGGCCCGTGGTGAAACTGGCCCGTGATGAACAGTGTATCACTTTACACCCATTAACGGCCCGTGGTGAGCGGCCCGTAATGAGCGATGTATTACCTTATACCCATTAACGGCCCGTTATTCCGTTGGGCGTTTCCATTATGTTATCTTCGGCCTTCTCTGAGCCCATTTATTCTTGGGCTCATTTCAAAGATTCGTTTACTTATGGCCCGTTCTTGTCATTTTTCGCCAGGGCCAAATTCATCCTCTGATTCTGATCGGCCCGTTTGTGGTCCGTTAATACGTAATGCGTTTTCATAGCGTCATCAACACGGCCTATTAATGATGGCCCGTTATGGTCGGCCCATGAATGGACGATTCCAACTCTAGCCCGTTCACGGCCATAATGCGGTCTCTGTTTGGCCCATGTTTGCCAATCGATCATACGACCGTATAAGGCCCATTGATGATACGCCCACGTAAGGCCCATTGTTTCTACGACCCGTAGGGAGGCCTAGTGTCACTACGGTAAAGAATATTAGCCCATGGTTATTGTGGCCTAGTTTTAAAAAATAGGTTATTGCAGCCACTAGCAAACCACGGAAAAAGAACTGCAATGACTACAAGCAAACAAATAAACAAGACAATAAGGAAATAAATAAGCTAGCAACTAACGCTGGGCTATCACGGCTATTACACATATTACATCCACTGGGCATCAAAGTTCGCCACCAGTGCAAATATAGGGAACAAAGCAGCATATCATATACCTTTGGTTGTCAAAGTTGGCGATCAAATAGCAAATAATCGCCACAAAGAAAACAAATCCGTAATCGAAACCTCTTCGTAAGATCTCAAGAAACAATATCCTGGTACTCATAATGTCGGCAAGATGCTTAGCAAGCTTATTAACTTTCTCTTGTTTGGCGCTTAAATCCTCCAGCTTGCTTTGTTGCACCGTGAAATATGCATCTGAATTCTGCAGGACTTCCTCGGTCCTTGACTTCCCATTGCAACACATCTGATCGATGTCTTTCAACTTGAAGTTGAGACTCAAGAAGACGAACTGATTCAGGCAGTGAGTTCGAAGAGCTTGTGCCAGCAGTAGTGGCCAGTAACTCGAACACTACATCAAGACAGGACTTTTGGGTTCTCTCACTGTCGTCAAGATAGTTTTTATCAGCTTTCTTAGATACCAACAGGGATGTCTCACAATCTTGAACCTTATCTGCATTACTTCCTTTACCATTGGATAACGCAGTACTGTTCTCCAATATTTTGTTCGCATTCTAAAAGAGAAACAAGCAGACACATCACATGTTTACCATGTTGTATATGAAACTCATTTTGGTAAATGAGTTCAAGAGTAAAGTGGACAGGATAACAACATGAAACAAACATATATCTATGTACCATGGTCACTTTATGGTCTATATCATTCTATTTTTTGTTGCCAAATCAAGATAGAGACACAGTTCAAATAATATTTGTTCAAGACAAAGCAGAATAGATAGAATATAAGTGTGGGAAACTATAGAGCAATAACAACACTTGTAATGTGCATGACATGAGAACATAACTGTTTATTCAATTGAAACTGAAATCAACATAGAGCAGGTTACAATAGTAAACCAGTTAAAGAAACAGGTTTAAAACATACCTGTTGCGCCATTGGAGTTTCAATTCCATCCTTCAAATTTGAAAATAGTTGGTATGAGTAAATACAGTGATGCAAGAGCAAAGGAGTATGAACCATAGCTACAGAACCTGACCTGAGAACAATTCTTCTTCTCCTTTAAGCGTTGAGTTAGGATTCGGAGTGGTGGTCCTCGTGCTTTGGGCACTGCAGTTCCCTTACTAACTGCTCGTGTTTGGGTGCTCTGTGGTGGAGACGGTGTTGTGTCAACTGGAACTCGGTTACTATCTGCCGGGGTTGGGGTTAGAAGGGGTGTAGCTGGTTCTCTGTCCAACTGGCACTAGTAGAAAACAGGGCTTTCGTTCGGCCAGAAAAGAGCATTAATCCCGGTTGCATTACGAACCGGGACTAATGTGAGCATTAGTCCCGGTTCGAGCGGCGAGGGCACCGTACAGGCATTACTCCCGATTCAAATGGGACCTTTAGTCCCGATTGGTGCCACCAACCGTTACTAACGGGTGAGATGCCAATTAGTCCCGTATCGTGGCACGAACCGGTACTAAAGGTCTAACCTTTAGTATCGGTTCGTGCCACGAACCGGTAATAATGGGTTTGAGACCTTTAGTACCGGTTCGTGCCACGAACCGGTACTAATGGTGCAATTTTCCAATCCTACCCCGTGTATTGCCTTTTCGGTTTTGTAAAAAGCAAAAGAAAATGATAAAAACTTCAAAAGTTAAAATCCTTCGAGATGTAGTTATGTTACCACATCTACTAGTTAGGAAAATTTAAAAACTTAAATTTGGACATGTTTTGCAAAAAGTGTAGGGAAAAATGTAAAACGGCTATAACTTTTGCATACGATGTCAGAAAAAAAACGTATAATATATCAAAATGTTCAGCACGAAAATACGCATCCGATTTTGACAGCCTATGACCTGTTTGCAAATTTAGTCAATATAAACGATTCTAGCTGCAGTGACCGTACGATGTCCATCCAACGGCCGTTTTCCATCTTCAACCTCTGGTCTTCTTGCTCCAGCCGCCCAAAGCAGCGCTGGTCGTGCCGCCTTCTCCTGCCTCCCGTGGCGGGTTGTGCCGCGTGAGGCCTCACCGCCCTACTACTCCCACCGCTGGCTAGGCCATCCCTCCACTCACCCACACCCCTGTTATTCATGCGGCGACGCAGCCTCACACCACACCAGAGTGAACCTCAGATTCTCTCCGCGTCGGCATCCACTGCCGTGTCTTCCCCGGCTCCGCGTCGTCCCCTTCCTAGGCCTCGCCGTCGTCCACCGCCGTGGTGCTCTTGGTGCGGCGTGGTCAACGTGGTCAAGGAACAACTTCCATCAGACGTGGATCAGACGTGGAGAGGCCGATACCGGGACCACGGCCGCAGAAGGAAGTGCCTCCTTATTACACGGAAAATAATGATTCCTCCACCGACAAATAGGGACCCACCGGACGGGCCACCATATTTCACGAAAAAACATTTTCCCCACGACTGTTGGGACCCACCAGGCTACACCTTCAAGACGCAAGGAAGTGTGTCCGCAAAAAAAACGATTCGCCTCGACTACGTCGTCTCCGTCAGATCTACTTTTCCAAACACTTTGCCCTTGTTTTGGACTCTAACTTGTATGATTTAAATGGAACTAACTTTCGGATCGACGTTTTCAGAGAATTGCCATGATGTTGTTTTATGTGCGTAAAACAAAAGTTCTGGAATTGCACGAAACTCCACGGAATATCTTAGAATAAATAATAAAAATCCTCGCCAAAGATGAAGACCAGGGGCCTACACCACATCACGAGGGGGGGGGGGGCGCCCCCCTACCTCGTGGGCCCCCTGGAGGCCCTCCGACGCCAACTCCAACTCCATATATTGGCTTTCGGGGAGAAAAAAATCAGAGAGAAGAAATCATCACGTTTTACAATACGGAGCCGCCGCCAAGCCCTAATCTCTCTCGGGAGGGCTGATCTGGAGTCCGTTCGGGGCTCCGGAGAGGGGGATTCGTCGTCGTCGTCATCATCAACCATCCTCCATCACCAATTTCATGATGCTCACCGCTGTGCGTGAGTAATTCCATCGTAGGCTTGCTGGACGGTGATGGGTTGGATGAGATCTATCATGTAATCCAGTTAGTTTTGTTAGGGTTTGATCCTAGTATCCACTATGTTACGAGATTGATGTTGCTATGACTTTGCTATGCTTAATGCTTGTCACTAGGGCCCGAGTGCCATGATTTCAGATCTGAACCTATTATGTTTTCATGAATATATGTGAGTTCTTGATCCTATCTTGCAAGTCTATAGTCACCTATTATGTGTTATGATCCGACAACCCCAAGTGACAATAATCGGGATACTTCTCGGTGATGACCATAGTTTGAGGAGTTCATGTATTCACTATGTGCTAATGCTTTGTTCCGGTTCTCTATTAAAAGGAGGCCTTAATATCCCTTAGTTTCCAATAGGACCCCGCTGCCACGGGAGGGTAGGACAAAAGATGTCATGCAAGTTCTTTTCCATAAGCACGTATGACTATATTGAATACATGCCTACATTACATTGATGAATTGGAGCTAGTTACGTGTCACCCTATGTTATGATTGTTACATGATGAACCGCATCCGCATAATTATCCATCATCGATCCGGTGCCTACGAGCTTTCCATATCGGTTCTCGCTTATTTACTTTTCCATTGCTATTGTTACAATCACTACAAAATACCAAAAACATTACTTTTGTTGTCTTTACTTTTGTTACCGTTACCACCACTATCATATTACTTTGCTACTAAACACTTTGCTGCAGATACTAAGTTTCCAAGTGTGGTTGAATTGACAACTCAGCTGCTAATACTTGAGAATATTCTTTGGCTCCCCTTGTGTCGAATCAATAAATTTGGGTTGAATACTCTACCCTCGAAAACTGTTGTGATCCCCTATACTTGTGGGTTATCAAGACCTTTTTCTCAAGGCGCCATGCCGGGGAGCATAGCTCTATTCTTTGAGTCACTTGGGATTTATATCTGCTGGACACTATGAAGAACTTGAAAGACGCTAAGATAACAATTTATCCCTCAACTACGAGGGGAGGTAAGGAACTACCATCTAGCTCTGCACTTGATTCACCTTCTGTTATGAGTAAGCTAGCGACACCTAAACCTGCTTCTGCTATTCGTTCCGATATGTCGCATGTTAGTGATGATGCCACTTCTGCTATGCATGATACTTATGATGAAATTACTTCTATGCTTGATACTACTGTGCCCCTTGGTGAATTTCTTGATGAACAAATTTCTAGGTCGAGAGAAAGAGAAATTATTGAATCTGAATACGATGATGAAAGTGATGATGAAAATATGCCTGTTATTCCTGAGGGTTATATTTTTGATATGGAATCTTCTGCAGCTATTTTTGCTTGTAAGGATAGATATGAACTTAAGAGGCTACTAGTTAAATGGAACAAAGAATCTCTTAGAGAAGAATCTCTTAGAGACAGAATGAAACCTGACCCTGCTTTTGCTACTTCACCTATTTGTGTTCCCGATAAGGATTATTATGAATTCTCTGTTGATCCCGATATAATTACTTTGGTTGAATCTGATCCTTTTTGTGGCTATGAATCAAAACTGTTGTGGCGCATCTTACTAAGTTAAATGATATAGCTGCCCTGTTTACTAATGATGAGAGATTGTGCTACTTTTATATACTCAAAATATTTCCGTTCTCATTAAAGGGTGATGCTAAGATATGGTTTAATTCTCTTGATCCTGGTTGTGCGTAGTCCCTGTGATATGATTTATTACTTCTCGCTAAATATTTCCTGCTCATAAGAAACAAGCTGCTCGAGGGAAATATACAACTTCGTGCAAATTGAAGAAGAGAGTCTCCCACAAGCTTGGGGAGGCTTATCAAGTTACTTAATGCTTTGCTGATCATCCTCTTAAGAAACCTGAAATACTTGATATCTTTTATAATGGACTAACCGATGCTTCCAGAGATTACCTGGATAGTTGTGCTGGTTCTCTTTTCACGGAAAGAACACCGGATGAAGCTGAAATTCTATTGAATAATATGTTGACAAATGAAAATAATTGGGCACCGCCTGAGCCAGCTCCTGCTCCAATTGCTGAGCCTATTCCTAAACCAACTCCGAAGAAGAGAGGTGTTCTATTTCTCAGTCCTAAAGATATGCAAGAGGCAAAGAAATCTATGAAAGAAAAAGGTATTAAAGCTGAAGATGTTAAGAATTTACCTCCTATTGAAGAAATACATGGTCTTAATCTATCACTTTGTTGAAGAAGTATATGATCTCAATTCTTTATTCATCAAGAACCTCCTGATCCCGATATCCCGACACAGGTAGTAAAGGTAAATTCTCTCTATAGATATGATAAAGTTGAAGTCCCTCCTACTAAAATTGCTAGTCAGTGCTTGGATGAGTTTGATCTTTATGTTTAAGCAAGACGACTTCAATGCTTATTTTGGTAGACAAATTAAAACAAGATGCTTATATGATTAAACGCTTGGGTGATTATATGGCTAATATTAGAGGTGAACTTAAACTTGTTAGCAAACATGCTTCTATGGTTACCACTCAAGTAGAACAAGTACTTAAAGCTCAGAAAGAAGTGCTTGATGAAATGAATAGTAATAAAAATGATTATGCTGTTAGAGTGGCTACTAGAACTGGTAGAATGACTCAGGAACCTTTGTATCCTGAAGGCCACCCTAAGAGAATTGAGCAAGATTCTCAGAGAAATAATATTGATGTACCTAGTTCTTCTAAAAGGAAGAAAAAGAAAAATGATAGGACTTTGCAAACTTCTAGTGAACCTATTGTTGAACCACCTGAGAATCCAAATGATATCTCTATGTCTGATGTTGAAACACAATTTGGTAATGAACATGAACCTAGTGAAAATGTTAATGATGATGTTCATGATGATGCTCAACCTAGTAATAATAATGATGTAGAAGTTGAACCTCTTTGTTGATCTTGATAACCCACAATCAAAGAATCAACATTATGATAAAAGAGACTTTGTTGCTAGGAAACATGGTAAAGAAAGGGAACCATGGGTTCAGAAACCCATGCCTTTTCCTCCGAAAACCATCCAAGAAAAGGATGATGAGGATTTTGAGCGCTTTGCTTTGAAATGATTAGACCTATCTTTTATGTATGCGATTAACTGATGTGCTCAAACAAATCCTTATGCTAAGTATATGAAGGATATCATTACCAATAAGAGAAAGATACCGAAGCTGAAATTTCCACCATGCTTGCTAATTATACTTTTAAGGGTGGAATACCAAAGAAACTTGGAGATCCAGGAGTACCCACTATACCATGCTCCATTAAAAGAAATTATGTTAAAACTGCTTTATGTGATCTTGGAGCCGGTGTTAGTGTTATGCCTCTTTCTTTATATCGTAGACTTGACTTGAATAAGTTGACACCTACTGAAATATCTTTGCAAATGGCTGATAAATCAACTGCTATACCTGTCGGTATTTGTGAGGATGTGCCTGTTGTGGTTGCAAACGTTACTATTTTAACGGACTTTGTTATTCTTGATATTCCCGAGGATCATAGTATGTCTATTATTCTTGGAAGACCTTTTGTTAATACTGCAGGGGCTGTTATTGATTGCAACAAAGGCAATGTCACTTTTCATGTTAATGGTAATGAGCACACGGTACACTTTCCGAGGAAATAACCTCAAGTTTATAGTATCAACTCTATTGGAAAAATTCCATCGATTATATTTGGAGGTTTTGAATTTCCTCTCCCTACTTGTCAAGAAGAAATATGATATACTTATTATAGGGATGTGCATATCCTCGCTGAGGTAACTTAGTGTTATTCGAAATTTCTCCGGTTCCATGTTATTCGGAATGAGTTTGTTAACAAGACTTGATCAGCCTTGTTAGTGGATTCCTTTTGATGAGCATGAGATGGATGAAACTAGAAGCACAACCTTATGTACCCTCTTTATATTTTCTGTTATTTAGTAGAAATAAAGTAAAATAGTATTTTTCTGTCTGTCTCCTGACTTATCCGTGCAATATAAAAATACCTCGAAAATAAAAGTCCTCAGAATGCCATGCCAATTTAATATGATTTTTTCAGGAATATTTGATGATTTATAGTGCAAAAATCACCGGGGGGGAGCTGCCACCTGGCCACGAGGGTGGAGGGCGCGCCCCCTGCCTCGTGGGCCCACGGTGGCCCTCCTCCACTTATCACTGCACCCATCTTCTTCCTCTGCCTCACACAAACCCGAAAAACCAACTCAAGCACGAGTTCCAGCCACTTTTGCTGCGATTTTCGATCTCCTTGCTCAAAGCACCTCTCGCAAAACTGCTTGGGGAGATTGTTCCTTGGTATGTGACTCCTCCATTGGTCCAATTAGTTTTTGTTCTATCTTTGCAAATTTGTGCTGCATAGGTGACCATGTTCTTGAGCTTGCATGTCAAATTTATATGGTTCCAAGTAGTTCTAATGCTTGATATAGGCTCTAGGCACTTGTGGGAGTAGTTGCTATCAATTTTATTGAAGTTGGTTCACTTTTGTTTGAAGTTACTAAAAATTTCAGAAATTTTTCGGAGGAAACAATATGTTTAGGAAGATGTTCCAAGGTGGTTCTTCAAGGAAGCAAGGTCCCAGGCTTGCAATGCGTGATGTCGATTTAAGAACCACCAAGAGACGCCTTGTGAGGCCTCGTGAATGGCCTTCGGAAAATTTTATGGATCAAGCGGGAATCAAAGAAGAGTTTAGCGCATATTTGCGTAATGCCGGTCTTGAGGATTTTGAAGCTGACAAATGTCCCCAGTATCAAGATCTCACAAGTTCATTTGTGAGGAGGTTTGAGTTTTCATCTTCGCGTAATTCTCCTTCAGTCATGTTTGACCTTTATGACAAATCTTATACCATGGACTTAGAGGATTTCACTTTTGCTTGCAAACTTCCATCTTGGGGTAGCGTCAGGGATCCCCCTAAATCTGAATTTAGAGACTTTCTTGCTAGAATAACTGTGGGGGGATCTAGAGATATAACACAAGCCACTATAGGGAGCATTCACTTTCCTGCGATACATTATTTTGCTCTCTTCATAGGTAGATGCATAAATGCTAAGGATGAAGCATGTCACATGTGTGCTCGATCTCAAAGCATTCTCGTAAGTCCGTGTTAGGAGACCAAGCTTATCATATGGGAGCCATTGTAGCTCAGAGGTTGCATCATAATAGACATAACGGAGATTTCTTTGGAGGAATTTATGCAACCCGCTTTAGCTAATTTTCTTGAGATAGACATTCGTGATGGTGATATGGAGTTACCCCTACTTATTTAGATTTTGATTCTATGGTTTCCCACCAGTTTGTTGAGAGGACTGAACCACCTCTCCAAAGATCGACTAATCTTTAACAAACGGCATGTTGTCCATATTACTCTTCCTGCTCCTGCCTTCTTTGATTCTCAGACAAAAGGAAGATATATTATTACTAGAGAGGAGGCAGATGAGTACGAGAGAAGAGCGGAGGCGGCTCGACGCCATGCTGCAGCCCAGGAGGCGATAGCCGCTCTATCACAGTATGATCCCAACTATTCTTCATCGCAGTACAACCCCAGCTACACCTACGGGTATCCGCCAGGCCATTCCTGGCAATGAACCAACTTAGGCCAAAAGCCTAAGCTTGGGGGAGTACGTATTTCTCACCGACATTACATTTATGTTCACACACACTCATTGCTAGATGTCAGTGCTCGTACTCTTTCACTGTAATATCCATGCTAGTTTATTTTCTTTTTCCTGGTTTCTTCTTGTGTGTCTGTTAAACCTTAAGAAAAACAAAAAGATTAGTAGTAGTTTATTTCTTTGCTGTAGTAATTAAAAACAAAAACCCAAAAATATTTCTCGTTCTTCTTTTGCTTGTTGGGAGCTTTCCCGTGTAAATAGTTTTTATTTCTTTTCTTTTCTTTTCTATGGGGGTCAGTAGGAGAAGACCATGATTAAATTGTTGAAGTGGCTCTTATATGCATCATTGTTGATTTAACTTAGAGCCCATATTGCCTTGTCTTCTCCTGTTTATTGAATGCTCGCAGATTCCAGCTTAGTCCAATGCACGTGCACTCTTATTATTATTCACATCGTTCGGTCGTGCAAGTGAAAGGCAATTGTGATGATATATGATGGACTGACTAAGATGAGAAAAGCTGGTATGAACTTCACCTCTTTTGTTTTTGTAAATATGATGAGTTCATCGTTCTTGATTCAGCTTATTATGAATAAACATGTTTGCAATGACAATTAGAGATCATAGTTTCTCGTGTCATGCTTGATTAGCTTTGAGTTATAATGGTTTACCTTGTGTGCCAACATGCTATTAAAATGGTTGTGATGTGGTATGATGGGGTGGTATCCTCCTTTGAATGATTTAAGTGACTTGACTTGGCACATATTTACGCATGTAGTTGAAACAAATCAACATAGCCTTCACGATATTTATGTTCATGGTGGATTATATCCTACTCATGCTTGTATTCAATGTTTATTAATTTTAATGCATGTTGATGACTGTTGTCGCTCTCTAGTTGGTCGCTTCCCAGTCTTTTTCTAGCCTTCACTTGTACTAAGCAGGAATACTGCGTGTGCATCCAATCCTTTAAACCCCAAAGTTATTCCATATGAGTCCACCATACCTTCCTATATGCGGTATCTACCTGCCATTCCAAGTAAATTTGTATGTGCCAAACTCTAAACCTTCAAATAAACATTCTGTTTTGCATGCTTGAATAGCTCATATATCAACTAGGGCTGCCCTTATCTTCCGTGTTAGGTGGGTTATTCTCAAGAGGAGTGGACTCCGCTCCTCACTCATGAGAAAATGGCTGGTCACCGGGATGCCCAGTCCCATGCTTTATGCAAACTAAATCAAAATAATTGCAAACAAAACTCCCCACAGGACCCATTGAATGTTGAAGGCACTTTCGTTGTTTCGAGCAAGCCATGGATTGATGCTTGTGGAGGAGGGGAGTATAAACTTTACCATTCTATTTGGGAACCGCCTATAATTTGTTTAGCATGGAACATATCGTCATCTCTTAGTTGTTATGTTGACAATGAAAGTATGCCGCTCAAAATTTAATTTATCTCTATTTCAAAACCGAGCTCTGGCACCTCTACAAATCCCTGCTTCCCTCTAGAAGGGCCTATCTATTTACTTTTATGTTGAGTAATCACCTTCTTATTAAAAGCACTAGTCGGAGAACACATTGTCATTTGCATTCATTATCGTTAATTTATATCGGGTATGACTATGATCGGATCTCTTTTACCATGAATTACAACGCCTAGTCAGTCCTTGATCTTTGAAGGTGCTTCTGCATTTATGTTTTGCGGTCTCGTAAAGGGCTAGCGAGATACCATCTTGTTATATCATATTATGATTATTTTGAGAAAGTGTTGTCATCCGAGATTTATTATTACAGCTTGCTAGCTGATTATGTTATTGATATGAGTAAACATGAGACCTAGGAGTTATTGCAAATATGTTTAGTTATGATCTTTGCTGAAAACTTGAATGCTGGCTTGACATAGTTACAACAACAAGAGCAAACAGAGTTTGTAAAATTTTTTCTTTTTCTCTTTCAGTTTGTCAACTGAATTGCTTGAGGACAAGCAAGGGTTTAAGCTTGGGGGAGTTGATACGCCTCGTCAGTATCTACTTTTCCAACCACTTTTGCCCTTGTTTTGGACTCTAACTTGTATGATTTAAATGGAACTAACTTGACCGACGCTGTTTTCAAAGAGAATTGCCATGATGTTGTTTTATGTGCAGAAAACAAAAGTTCTCGGAATGACCTGAAACTCCACGGAATATCTTAGAATAAATAATAAAAATCCTCGCCAAAGATGAAGACCGGGGCCCACACCCTGTCCACGAGGGTGGGCGCCTGCATGCACCCCCTACCTCGTGGGCCCCCTGGAGACCCTCCGACGCCAACTCCAACTCCATATATTGGCTTTCGGGGAGAAAAAAACCAAAGAGAAGAAATCATCGCGTTCTACAATACGGAGCCGCCGCCAAGCCCTAATCTCTCTCGGGAGGGCTGATCTGGAGTCCCTTCGGGGCTCCGGAGAGGGGGATTCCTCGCTGTCGTCATCATCAACCATCCTCCATCACCAATTTCATGATGCTCACCGCCGTGTGTGAGTAATTCCATCGTAGGCTTGCTGGACGGTGATGGGTTGGATGAGATTTATCATGTAATCGAGTTAGTTTTGTTAGGGTTTGATCCCTAGTATCCACTCTGTTACGAGATTGATGTCGCTATGACTTTGCTATGCTTAATGCTTGTCACTAGGGCCCGAGTGCCATGATTTCAGATCTGAACCTATTATGTTTTCATGAATATATGTGAGTTCTTGATCCTATCTTGCAAGTCTATAGTCACCTATTATGTGTTATGATCCGACAACCCCAAGTGACAATAATCGGGATACTTCGGTGATGACCATAGTTTGAGGAGTTCATGTATTCACTATGTGCTAATGCTTTGTTCCGGTTCTCTATTAAAAGGAGGCCTTAATATCCCTTACTTTCCAATAGGACCCCGCTGCCACGGGAGGGTAGGACAAAAGATGTCATGCAAGTTCTTTTCCATAAGCACGTATGACTATATTTCTGAATACATGCCTACATTACATTGATGAATTGGAGCTAGTTCTGTGTCACCCTATGTTATGACTGTTACATGACAAACCGCATCTGGCATAATTATCCATCACTGATCCGGTGCCTACGAGCTTTCCATATACTGGTTTTCGCTTATTTACTTTTCCGTTGCTATTGTTACAATCACTACAAAATACCAAAAACATTACTTTTGTTGTCTTTACTTTCGTTACAATTACCATCACTATCATATTACTTTGCTACTAAACACTTTGCTGCAGATACTAAGTTTCCAGGTGTGGTTGAATTGACAACTCAGCTGCTAATACTTGAGAATATTCTTTGGCCCCCCTTGTGTCGAATCAATAAATTTGGGTTAAATACTCTACCCTCGAAAACTGTTGCGATCCCCTATACTTGTGGGTTATCAGACTGCTAGGACCCACCAGCTACATCTTCGCACGCAAGGAAGTGCGTCCGGGCAAAAAACCGATTCATCCCCCTGACTGCTGGGACCCACCAGCTACATCTTCGCACGCAAGGAAGTGCCTGACAGTCGGGACCCACCTGGTCGAAGCGTACGTAGCGTTCTCATTCTGGTCGCGAACGTGTACGTATATACTGGTGGATGTAGAGACGCGCATGTGTCATAGTAAAGGCGCGCACGTGTCGTAGTAGAGGCACGTATGTGTCGTAGTAGAGGCGCGCACGTAGCATGTACACGTACGTACAGCGGCCGGTGTGCAAGACTGAAAATACGGCCACGTATGTGTACATACGGGCGGGGTCTCAAACGCCTACTCGCGCATACTTACAGCCAGGGCACGTGTACATGGCTGGGTCGGAACGGAGAAACAGCGTCGTCGTCGTGTTCATGGGGAGCCAACCGGCTGGGTCGGAACGAAATGCGTCGTCCTGTTCATCGGGAGGGCTTGGACGGAACATGCGATGGAAACGAGGCTGGCGCATCGCAGAACGGAGGAAACGGCCTTGTGTTCGACCGCCACGTCAAACGGGATCCTGTTCATCGGTAGGGGTCCGCGCATCGCAAAACGGAGGAAATGGACCTCCTACGGTCAAACGGGGTCTGTTGATCGGGAGGGTGTGGCGATCGCAAAACTTACTTAAACGGACTTGTGTTGGAGCGCCACGGTCGAAACGGGGTCCCGTTGATCGGGAGGGTGTGGCATACCGCAAAAGCGGATTTAAACGGACTTGTGTTGGAGCGCTACGGTCGAAACGGGGGTCCTGTTGATCGGGAGGGGTGTGGCGTACCGCAAAACGGACTTGTGTTGGTGCGCTACGGTCGAAACGGGGGTCCTGTTCATTGGGAGGGGTGTGGCATACTGCAAAACAGGACTCCACGGGATAGTGTTCATCTCCACCGTCGACCTCCTCCAGCCTCCACGGGCTACCGTCGACCTCCTCCAGCCTCCACGGTGTACCGTCGACCTCCTCCAGCCTCCACGGGCTCCTGTTCATCCAGCCTCCGCCGCGCGCTACTCCACCGGCTGCTGTTCAACCACCCCTCCACGGGTACCCCTCCACCATCTACTGTTCATCCAGCCCTCCACGGGGTTGTCCTGTTCATCCAGCCCTCGACGGGGTCCTGTTCATCCAGCCCCAACCGGCTCAATCGATCGGGGACCTGTTCATCCGGAGGCAACGCCACCGCTCACTGTTCATCCAACCCCCCCCCCCCCACCCGCAACGCTCACTGTTCATCCAGAGAGGCAGCATCGATCGGTTTCAGTTAGCAGCAGTAGCGAAGGAATCACTCAATCGGGTTCAGTTAACAGCCATCGATCGATTGCTCGGGTTCAGTAACGCGTAGCCTGCAGTGCAATCGCTCGGGTTCAGTTAGAGCCCAACGCCTCGCTCGGGTTCAGTTAGAGCCAACGCCGCACACACGCACGTCGTGTCACGAGAAACGCAGCATCGCCGCCCCGACCACCCACCATAACCGGAACTCCCCAAAATTTTTCTCGCCTCGCTTCTACCATGGTTTTTTCCGTCATGGACGGCCCAAAGAATGTCATGCAAGCTGCGTCTCCGCCCGCCCAGTGACTTAAAAAGCCCATTTTCCGCCATGATTTTTGTCACGTAAGTAGGAGCCCACCACATCTATGATGATACCAGGTTTTGTCACAATTATCTTCATGTATGTCATATGTATGACAGAAAAAAAATTGTTCGGCCCAAAATGTCACGGATGTGTCTTTTTTTTGTAGTGTACAAAACTGCTACTATTACTTTTATCACCGTTACCGTTACTTCCATACTACTTTGCTACTAAATACATTGCTGCAGATATTAAGTTATCCAGGTGTGGTTGCATTGACAACTCAACTGCTAATACTTGAGAATATTCTTTGGCTCCCCTTGAGTCGAATCAATAAATTTGGGTTGAATACTCTACCCTCGAAAACTGTTGCGATCCCCTATACTTGTGGGTTATCAAGACTATTTTCCTACATTGTTGCCGGGGAGCATAGCTCTATTCTTTGAGTCACTTGGGATTTATATCTGTTGATCACTATGAGGAACTTGAAAGACGAAAAAACCAAGATTTATCCCTCAACTACGAGGGGAGGTAAGGAACTTCCATCTAGCTATGCACTTGATTCTCCTTCTGTTTGAGTAAACTTGCGACACCTAAACCTGCCTTCTACTATTAATTCTGATATGTCGCATGTTATTGATGATGCCACTTCTGCTATGCATGATACTTATGATGAAACTACTTCTATGCTTGATAATACTGTGCCCTTAGGTGAATTTCTGAATGAACAACTTGCTAGGGCTAGAGAGAATGAAATTATTGAAACTGAAAATATTGATGAAAGTGATGATGAAGATTCTCCCAATAGATATGAATTGCCTGTTGTGCCTGAGGGTTATGTTATGGATGAAGAAACTGCTAGAGATTTTCTTGCTTGCAATGATAGATATGATCTCAAGAAATTATTAGCTGTCGAAAGACAAATCTTTGAATGCTAGAATGAAATATGACCCTGGTTTTGCTACTTCACCTATCTCGTATTTACGATAAGGATTATGATTTCTCTGTCGATCCTGAGATAATTACTTTGGTTGAATCTGATCCTTTTTATGGCTATGAATCTCAAAGTGTTGTGGCACATTTTACTAAATTAAATGATATAGCTACCCTATTCACTAATGATGAGAAAACTCACTACTACTATATCCTTAATTTATTTCCGTTCTCATTAAATGGTGATGCTAAAACATGGTTTAATTCTCTTGATCCTGGTTGTGTGCGTAGTCCCCAGGATATGATTTATTACTTCTCTGCTAAATATTTCGATTTTTTTTCAAAACTATCACCTTTTTTATATCTAATTCGGAAACTATAGTACCCATTGCCAATATATCAAAAATATGACCCTGTCGGTCTCGTGGTGGCCGAAGTGGTAGTCTTCGCCGTAACTTGGCGAAAAGGACTTTTCCAATCATTGTAGGCGAAATGAGCCTCAGTTGGGCCGAAGAGGTCTCGTCGGGTGGGGCTGGGCCGAAAATAGTAGCTTAGGCCAGGCCTAGACCGAAATGGGCCGTTTTCGGCCAGCTCGCAGCCGAAAAGCTTTTCGGCCAGGCGTAGACCAAAAATGTCTGGATAAGGCCGATCCTGCTGCCACCTTCCTCTTCCTGCCGCCTCTGTTCTTTCTCGTTCCTCTCGTTCTTCTCTCTCAGAGCTCCGGTCTCCTCCCTGATCTCCTCCAATTTGCACTCATTTACACAACCAAGGCATAGAATAGATAGATCATAGCATTCTCCACCGGCCTATGGTGTTTTTTTTTGTTATGGGATAGTTTTTTGTGCGCTTGGGGAGGAGCCATGGTGGGGTGGAGGAGGTTCGGTTGGGAAGGAGGTGGTGGTGAGGAGGAGCAGCAGCTGTGGAGGAGGAGGTGGTGAGGAGGAGCAAGAGCTTAGGCGGTGACTGGAGTTGAACCTCCGGTCGCCGAGTGGGCGATCTGCCGTTGTCCGGTGGCGGTGCCGGTGACGAGAAAGAGACGACGCTTGAAGGTATAACCATGGCGCCACAAATTTTCTCTAAATTGTATAGTTTGTTAGTTAGTGTTAATATGTTTGTGGTGGCATTTTAGCGCCGTAGTTAGTGTAGCGGGTAATATTAGTGTTCGTTGTGATTAATGAGAAGATGACAATGTCTCGGCGGTGAAAATGTCCGAATCAAGAATTTGACTGTTTACTACGGTACTGGTAACGTTCGATATAATGAGTTGGGAGTTGATCTTAGCGAGTTTAAAAATGGCGTCATGACACTAGCAGACCGGACAGATCGGACATTAGACAATTGAAGTCTTGGTTGACAACTAGTTTCGGATGGATCTCAAGTATGTTCCATCAGTATTCACGCATTGTGGACCAAATATTGTAAAAATGTCAAGTGGGAGTTGATGCCGGTAGATAGGAGCCAACATTGGTTGTCCCTGTTAAGACGCTGCCGAGACCGAAGAATCCAGCCATAGGTACTTGTGCAACCTGTGCCGAAGGAGGAGAATGCCGTACAACTCCACAGGGGGTATGAAACCGGTCGTAAGGCAAAGAAGTGGCGATCGAGATTATTTTATCCGGTCACAGCCACAAGATGTGTATGCTAGCCAACCCGAGAAAGAGTCGGAGTATGTGCCACACAATGTTTGTGGTCCTGATACTGGGCAGAGTAGCCAGTCGATAATATTAGCTGGTTCTAGTTTTGCTGATGGGGATGAGGAAGGGGATGAAATGTGGAGGGTGATGGAGGAAGAGGACGAGGATGGATTGGTGGAGGAACTGGATTCTGAAAATCCTGAGGATGAAGTGGAGGTACCGATTCCTTCTGCATGGGAGCAGGACATATCCACCGGCCTTACGGTCAACGATGGCCATGAGACTCCATGGCGATAATCTGAACCAAGTACAGATAGGGGCTATGTTTGATACAAAGAAAAATTGAAGTATGCGGTGATAAAGTGGGCTATGTTCACGCAGAGGGTTTTCGGACACACATATCAAGTCCAACAAACTATACCGTGAAATGTGTTGAAACAAGTTGTCCCGGGAAGGTGCACGGGCATGTGCCAAGTATGACATCCACCGGGTTGTCACCATTGTCGCCCCACATAATTGTGTGAGGAAGAACCTGCTAGTGAAGCATCCGAACCTGACTTCAAGTCTCATTGCGCAACTCATGTATACCGAGATAGTAGAGAAGAAAGATATGGAAGCAAAACACATCCAGACAAAGAAGTGAAGGTCGGATGGAATTATGTCATTCCTTATGGGAAGGCTTGGAGGGCTAAGCGAAGGCTATGGAGGAAAGGTTTGGGACGTTCTTCGACTCATATGATAATGTTGTCCGCCTCCGGCATATCAAGGAGAGGAATCCGGCACTTATGTGAACGTACAACACATGAGGTTGCCGAGTATACCAGATTTCAAGGTGTTGAAACGAGTGTTCTTCTCTTTTGGTATGTGCATCAAGCTTTCCGGCATTGTCCTCCTGTTATGTTTGTGGATGGTACATTCCTGACCGGTCAGTATAGAGGGCAAATCCTTACTGCTATTGGTGTGGACGGGAACAATCAAATCATCCCACTTGCCATGGCATTTGTGGAGGGTGAGAACTTTCTTAGCTGTGTATGGTTCTTCCGCCAAGTGAAAATTGCCATCGTGAAGGACCGACCAAACATGTGTGTCATTCATGACAGACATGCTGGTATATTGAAGGTCGTGAAGACACTTCGTAATCCAACAGATGACGAACCAACACCTTGGAGGGACTTGCAGAGCCGATGGTGCATGCTCCATCTTGGGGCTAATTTTTTCTCACAGTTCAAGAACAAGCGGTTGATGAACTTGTTCAAAAATTATGCAAGCAGAGCCAGCGCAAATACGGATTTATTTGGTCAAAACTAGATGAGTTTACTAAGAAGCAGGTCCGTGCGAGGAAGAAAATGGAAGAAGATCAAGTTAAATTAGCAGCACTCATCATGGAGCTAGAGGAGCCAGAGGGTCTTTGTGACTTGCCAAAGAATTGACCCTCCTAATACTACGAGAAAGAAGGGAAGGGCAATAAAGAATTTTTCTGAGTGGATAGAGAAAGAGCCTCCGGTGAATTGGTCTTTGCTGCATGACACACATGGAGCTAGGTATGGCCATATGACAACCAATCTTGCAGAGGTGTATAACTTTGTGCTGAGAGGGAATAGAGCATTGCCACTCACAGCTATTGTGGAGGCTGTATTCCATGGCACTTTGAGATATTTCGGAGAAAGGCACGAGTTAGCAAAGAAGCATATTGAAGATAATCAGAACACACCTTATTGTAGCCGTGTCATGGAATACATGGCAAAGAAGATAGAGAAAGCAAAGAAGCACAATCGTCGGACTCGTAGGTAATCAGGAAAGGAGGTATGAGTTTCAGCTACTATCGATGGTTTTGGTTCTGCGAATGAGGTGAAGACGCATGAGGTAAAAATTGGAACGGAATTTTATCCAATGTGTGAGTGTACATGCAACAAACCAAAGTTGTTGCACCTGCCTTGCTCACATGTGTTGGCTGACTATGGCTAGATTGAGTTGGATGCCGTCTCCTTTGTGTCGCCATACTACTTAAAAGAGGCAAAGGCTCAACACCGGACAAAGTAGATGACAGGTTTAGAGACTTCGGCAATTTCAACAAGGTAAACGATGGTGATAGAGTATACATCCCGCATCCAGACCTTCGGCGAACAAGTAGGGGCAGAATAAAGGACCGAAGCATCAGGAACGATATTGACCAGTCTGAAGCTGGTGGAGCAACCAGCAATGTTTGTTATGCGCGGGTTATGGGCATAGGATGAAATATTGTCCCGACCTGAACAAAGATGGTGCTTCCAAGATCGACGCAAGTGCTTCCACATTGACGGCCATGACAACAAGAGCAAGAGGCGGACGTGGTCATGGCAGTCGAGGCCGAAGGGGCGGACGAGGAAGAAATAACTCACAAGCTATATAATGTGTCGTAGTGGGTTTTAATATGTCAGGACTATGTTTTAATATGTAATATGTCAGGACTATGTTTTAATTTGTAATATGTCAGGACTATGTTTTAATTTGTAATATGTCAGGACTATGTTTTAATATGTAATATGTCAGGACTATGTTTTAATTTGTTGTTTGAATTGCAAATATGTCTTTGTATCCGTTGCTTGATGGTAACATCGATAGAAAGCACTAGGGCGCCCTATTGGAAGCGGGCAACAACTTAGACATGTTGGTCACTCGTACCCCAAAGACTAACTGGCTGATACACGATTCATGGGTTGATAGGTATGTGTGCATATAATGGTGTCCAAATGATGACTTACTATGTTTGACATACTTTCCATAGCCGCTAACAATCTTTTTATTTTGTAGGTTAAGTTGGGCTGGACTTCTACCCTTGGCACGGCTGGTTGAGGGTACATTGGATGAGTGGATTGATGGTCCGGACTTAGATGAGGCAGGTGAACCAAAGGCAACCATTACACAAGAGGCAAGTGAACGCTTTCTCTTACGACAAGTCACTCCTTACCGCTTAGTAGATAGATGGAGGCCAGAGACACATCGCTTTCACTTTCCATGGGGAGAGATGGCGCCTACTTTACAGGATGTGTCTTACTTGTTGGGTTTACCTCGGCGGTGCTGCCATAGGTCCCTTAGAGGCAGAATCTGGGTGGCAAACAGCGATGCAGGCCCGTTTTTTGGCTACGGTCCCGACTGCTAGGGCCATAGACAACGATCCTCATGGACCTCTTTTTAGATGGTTGAGCCAGTTTTAGGTAACCATCACGGCCACTTAAACAAATGTTGTTTTTTAGTTGCCCGATTTTCATACAATTATTACGTTTCTATGTAGATTGTCTCGTTAGGATATCCCGATGTTCAGTTGTCGGAGGCACAGATTGACCGGTCCCTAGAGGCATATATTCTTTGGCTTTTCGGCAAGACGATGTTTACGGAGAACCACGTGACCACTGTCGATGCACGACTCATCGATATTGCACGAGAGATAGGCGACGACGTTGCCTGCGGATATTCTCTGAGGAGTTTTGGTTCTTTGTGTTAGCGGCTACGACAGAGGCATGTGCAAAGCTTGCTTGTTGAAGTCTAGAAAATCTGGTGTTGTTGGATGTCCATTATTGTTGCAGCTCCGGTCATACGAGAGATTCCCTATTGACGACCCTATGTCTACATTGATAAACCTTTTGGTTTGGAGGACTTAGCTGGGGCTTATGTGCCTGCTATCGGTGACTTACCTACTATGGGATCTGTTTGGGCACGGCGAGAGGTACTTTTATATTAAGTAACAATTAATTCAATTATTTCTTGCCATTCAATAGTATTACTAATGCTTATTTGTTGTCATGCACAGAGACAGTTTATGCATAGTCGGGTTAGGGGATGCTACCCATCCTTCACGGGCGTAGCTTTGATAGTTTGCACGAGGATCAAGTTATCCGGGAGCCATACTCGGCTCAAAGCTATATCATCGAGGTACCCAGTTGGGATTTCTGGATTATGCACTAGAGATCGGCACTTTTGGATGACCAAGGCCAAGTTGGTGTTCGATGTGACAGTTGAGGAGATGTCTCTTCATAGGGTGATGAGACAGTTCGGTCTATATCAAGAGCCTGAGATTCCAGATATTCCACACTTGCGGACCACGTGCACAAGTAAGTACTAATACTATTTTAGTTGTCACTATACATTCATAATATACCTAATCATGTATCGCGCATGTCAATATCGAGACGATCGCCTCGGAGGAAACAAGTCCATGGCTTATCGGCTTAAGAGCATTACCCTTACGTTGTGAATGGACTACCGCTGCGACAAATATCCGGGGTGAGGTTCGGCCTTTAATCGGTAAATGTTCGGGTTGTATCTCGCAGCTACCGCATACAACGAGGATCTACTTGGTTCCATCAGCTGCTCTCGATCGATCGAAGCCCCTCTCACCAGCGATATGTACCCAATCGCCTGCTAGGGAACCAGACACCACGCGATAAATGCCTTGGTTCTTATATGTTGAGTCTTTTGTTAATATGGACATATTCGCTTGGGTGTCTATTCGTGGTGTCTATCATACAACGAGGATATAATTGGTTAACTCTTCATCTACAGGGTGACTTGACAGTACAGGCGCGAGAGGAGGTTTCCGCTTTAATGCGGCGCTTTCAGAGGGGAGAAACTATCCCACCGCGAGAGGGCGTCTCATGGTTGAGGCGTCTTGATGACAAGCTACGCGGGATTTACGCAGGTGTTACGTGCAGACGGTCTTCGGATGTTGCACTTCCTCCTCCAGCACATCGTCCGCCACGTCCCTCTCAGACAAAGATTCGTAACCACGACCCTCGTGCACCGCTCACAACCACGACCTTACGTGCACCGTGCGTAACCTCATCCTTCACAGCTGTGGAGCTCTTCCCGGCATGAGCCACCTCCTTCACAGCTGTGGAGCTCTTCTGGCATGAGCCACCTCCTTCACAGCCAGTGGAGCTCTTCACGGCATGAGCCACCTCCTTCACAGCTAGGGAGCGCCATCGGCATCAGCAGATGGAACTAGGTAACCCTACTCACTACATTCTTTTCAACAGAGTATTAATCGTTCATGCATTTGTATCAATTTTACATGTTTTACTTTACCGCAGCGGCAACCAACATAACCGTTCATGCATTCAGAGCAGTCACCCATCCTTAGTGGTGCTGATTACTTTGAGGGCGCATGCGAGGATGATGACCACGCTACAAACATTTATGGCTTCTCGCAGACAAAGGTTTCACACTCCACCACCACCACCGACGCAGGAGACATGCACCGTGATGAACGAGGTTAACTATGGTCGTGGTTATCGCGAGCCTCGGCCCACCGCCTCGGCGCTTATCGCCTTGGGTCCTCGCCCGAGGAAGACCCAGACTCGTCGCCGTCCCCCGCAGTGATATGCTTATCTATCTATGTATGACTCATTATCTATGTTAGTTTCAGACTATTCGCATATGTGTGTCAGTATTTATGTATGAGACATGCTTCATGTATGTGTTACTATCGCACTTCCTTCTATCTGATTAGGAGACATATATTGTTTTATGTATGCGAGAGACATATTACTATTAATTCGCATTCTTATTCCAGTTACATTTCCAAATAGATTACAACCGATAATTAGGATACAAGTACATCTGAATTAAACGGTGCGGCTGAACTTGTGCAATACATCTTACATACTACAAAATGAAATTCAGATAGAACATAATGCCCTACAATAATACAATACAAACTAATAATGCAAATACATCTGAATGAAACGGTACAACTGGAATACATCTTACATACTACATGAAGTCATCATCGTCATCCTCCGTTGATGCAGCCCTCTTGCCCTTCGACGATGCGGTCCTCTTGCCCTCCGTCCGATGCGTAACTCTTGCCCTTGCTGCATGCGTAACTCTTGCCCTTCCAGGATGCGAAGTCTTGCCTTTGGACGATGCGTAACTCTTGCCCTTCGACGATGCGTAACCCGGAAGCGGCAGCATGAAGATATCTTCGTCCTCCTCGCTCTCCTCGGTCCATAAAAATGTATTCTTTGCTGCAGTCCTTCCGAAAGTTTCACTCTTGGCTCCACTACCTTCTTCCACCTTTCATGCAACCTAAGAAGTTCTTGACGTACCTCCTCATAGGTCCTTTCAGGCCACCCAGGACCTACGTAATTGGTGAGCCAACTCATTCATTATGGTGTCACTACCGGTGAGTTCGTCCCATGGAACTATCCTATTGTCCATCCTGAAATCGGTAACTAGATTCAGAAGAGTGTTGCTCATCCTAGGGTGAAAACTACGATCGAATGGATAATGGGACATCTCGACTACACTACACTGGAATGCTTATCCACCTTCTTTGAAGGGGTTTTATAGACACAGAGGAGAAAATGGCGGAAAGAATAAGCTGCGGTATGGCGGGAAAGGGTTGGCGGGAAATAAGGCGGGAAAATAAAGGCGGAAGGGATTGGCGGAAACGGTATGGCGGAACATATATGGCGGAAGGGGTTGGCGGAAACGGTGGCGGGAACATATGGCGGAAGGGGTTGGCGGGAAATGGGTGGCCAGAAAATACATTTCAGCATGAGCCATGCAACTTCGGCCTACACGAGACCGAAGTAGTACTTTTCGGCCTAGACTTGACCAAAAAGTCTATTTCGGCCAAGAGTTGACCAAAAAGTCTATTTTGGCCAAGAGTTGACCAAAAAGTAACTTTTCGGCCAGGTGCCCCACTCTTCGGCCAAGTGGTGGCCGAAAACCCTACTTCGGCCTAACTGTGGCCGAAAACTTCTACTTCGGCCAAAAGATGGCCGAAAACTACTACTTCGGCTAGAAGATGGCCGACGGGCTACTAGTTTTGGTTTTTTTTGCATTTCGTCCTATAGTTTCCGAAAATGCTATAAAATATATCATAGTTTTGAAAAAAAATCAAATATTTCCCCGCTCATAAGAAACATGTTGCTTTAAGGGAAATATATAATTTCGGGCAAATTGAAGAAGAAAGTCTCCCACAAGCTTGGGGGAGACTTCTCCAATTACTTAATGCTTTGCCTGATCATCCTCTCAAGAAAAATTAAATACTTTATATCTTTTATAATGGACTAACCGATGCTTCCAGAGACCACCTGGATAGTTGTGCTGGTTGTGTTTTCAAGGAAAGGACTGCTGATCAAGCTGAATTGCTATTGAATAATATGTTGACTAATGAAAATAATTGGAGACTTCCTGAACCAACTCATAAGCCAACTCTGAAGAAAAGGGGTATTCTATTTCTCAGTCCTGAAGATATGCAGGAGGCAAAGAAATCTATGAAAGAAAAGGTATTAAAGCTCAAGATGTTAAGAATTTACCACCTATTGAAGAAATACATGGTCTTGATAACCCGACACATGTAGTAAAGGTAAATTCTCTCTATAGATTTGATGAAGGTGATATTCCTCGTTATAAGTCTGCTAGCCAATGCTTGGATGAGTTTGAGAATTTTATTCTTAGACAAGAAAACTTCAATGCTTATGTTGGTAGACAATTGAAATGCAATGCTTATATGATTGAACACTTGAGTGATTATATGTCTAGAGTTAAAGGTGAACTTAAACTCATTAGTAAACATGCTTCTATGGTTACCACTCAAGTAGAACAAGTGCTTAAAGCTCAAAATGATTTGCTCAATGAATTAAATAATAAGAAAAATGATAATGTTGTTAGAGTTATGAATATAGGGGGTAAAATGACTCAGGAACCTTTGTATCCTGAAGGCCACCCTAAGAGAATTGAGCAAGATTCTCAGAGAACTAACGTTGGTGCACCTAGTCCTTCTAAAAAGAAGAAAAATAAAAATGATAGGACTTTGCATGCTTCTAGTGAACCTGTTGTAGACACACCTGAGAGTCCCAATGATATTTCTATTTACGATCTTTGAAACACAATCAGGTGATGAACATGAACCTAGTGATAATGTTAATGATGATGTTCATATTGATGCTCAGCCTAGCAATAACAATGATGTAGAAATTGAACCTGCTGTTGATCTTGATAACCCACAATCAAAGCATCAATGTTATGATAAGAGAGACTTCGTTGCTAGGAAGCATGGTAAAGAAAGAGAACCATGGGTCCAGAAACACATGCCTTTCCCTCCTAAACCATCCAAGAAAAAGGATGATGAGGATTTTGAGCGCTTTGCTGAAATGATTAGACCTATCTTTTATGTATGCGTCAATCTGATATGCTTAAAATTAATCCTTATGCCAAGTATATGAAAGAAATTGTTACAAATAAAAGAAAGATACCGGAAGCTGAAATTTCCACCATGCTTGCTAATTATACTTTTAAGGGTGGAATACCAAAGAAATTTGGAGATCCGGGAGTACCAACTATACCATGCTCCATTAAAAGAAACTATGTTAAAACTGCTTTATGTGATCTTGGAGCCGATGTTAGTGTTATGCCTCCCTCTTTATATCATAGACTTGATTTGAATAAGTTGACACCTACTGAAATATCTTTGCAAATGGCTGATAAATCAACTGCTATACCTGTCGGTATTTGTGAGGATGTGCACATTGTGGTTGCAAGCGTTACTATTTTAACGGACTTTGTTATTCTTAATATTCCGAGGACGATAGTATGTCGATTATCCTTGGTAGACCCTTTTGAATACTGCAGGGGCTATTATTGATTGCAACAAAGGCAATGTCACTTTTCATGTTAATGGTAATGAGCATACAGTACACTTTCCGAGGAAACAACCTCAAGTCCACAGTATCAATTCTATTGGAAAAATTCCAACAATTACTATTGGAGGTTTTGAATTTCATCTTCCTACTGTCAAGAAGAAATATGATATTCTTATTGTTGGGGGTGTGCATATCCCCGTTAAGGTAACCTAGTGCTATTCGAAAATTCTCTGGTTTCATGCAAGTGAGAGAATGAGTTTGTTAACAAGACTTGATCAACCTTGTTAATGGATTCCTTTTGATGAGCATGAGATGGATGAAGTTAGAAAGCACAACCTTCTGTCTCCCTCCTTTTATTTTCTGTTATTTAGATTAAATAAAGCAAAAATAGTATTTTCTGTCTGTTTTCTGAATTATCCTTGCAATAAAAAAATACCCCGAAAATAAAAGTTCTCCAAATGTCCCGAAAATGAAATATGATTTTTTCTAGAATATTTGAGAATTATTGGCACTGAGAACACACCAGGGGGAGCCAGCACCTGGCCACGAGGGTCCAGGGCGCGCCCACCCCCTGGGTGCGCCCCCCTGCCTCGTGGGCCCCTCATGGCCCCTCTCCACTTATTCCAGCACCCACACACTCCTTCTTCCTCCCAAAAAAAATCACCAACCAGCTCTAGCACGAGTTCTAGCTCATCTTGCTGCCATTTTTGATCTCCTTGCTCAAAGCTCCACTCACAAAACTGCTTTGGGGGATTGTTCTTTGGTATGTGACTCCTCCGATGGTTCAATTAGTTTTTGTTCTAGTGCTTTATTCGTTGCAATTTTTTGCTGCCTAGGTGACCCTGTTCTTGAGCTTGCATGTCAAATTTATTTGGTCCCAAGTAGTTCTAATGCATGATATAGTCTCTAGGCACTTGTGGGAGTAGTTGCTATCAATTTTGTTGAGTTTGGTTCACTTTTATTTGGAGTTACTAAAATTTTCAGAAATTTTTCAGAGGAAGAAATATGTTTAGGAAAATGTACCAAGGTGGTTCTTAAAGGAAGCAAGGACCCAGGCCCGCAATACGTGAGCCGGACCATGAACTACCAAGAGAAGCTCAAGTGCGGCCTTGTGAATGGCCATCAGAAGATTTCATGGTCCAAGCAAGAATTAAGGAGGAATTTGACGCATATGTGTGTAATGCTGAACTCGAGGGCTTCATGCTAGATAAGTACCCTTAGTATTATCACCTAACTGATTCCTTTGTGAGAAGGTTTAAATTTACATCTTCACGCAATTCTCACACTGTCCTATTTGATCTTTATAATAAATCTTATACCATGGACTTAGAAGATTATAATACTTCTTGTAAACTCCGCAATGGGGAAATGCTAGTGAACCTCGCAAATCTGAGTTTAAAGATTTTCTTGCTAGTATCACTGTGTGGGAATCTAGAGAAATAACACAAGCTACCATAGGGAGCATTCATTTTCCTGCTATACATTATTTTGCTCTCTTTATAGGTAGATGCATTAACGGCAAGGACGAGGCATGTCACATGTGTGTCCCGGATCTTAGTGTTCTGAAGAGTGTTGTATTAGGAGATAAACAATACAAGTTGGGGGCTATTGTTGCACGTAGGTTGCATAATAACAGTATTAGTGGGGATTTGTTCGGTGGAATTTATGCAACCCGTGTAGCTAATTTTCTTGAGATACCCATACATGAAAATGATATGGAATTACCTCCTGTTTATTTAGATTATAATGCTATGGTTCGCCATCAATTTATTGAGAGGAATGAACAGCCTCTCCAGTACCGACTAATGTTTGACAGGCGCTGCATTGTCCATGTTGCTCTCCCTGCTCCTACTTTCTTTGACTTTAAGGCAAAAAGGAGATATATTATACCCAGGGAGGAGGAAAACGTGTACGAGAGGAGGACGGAGGCAGCTCGCCTCCAAGCTGCAGCTCATTAGGTAATAGCTGTTGCATCTCAGTACGACCCCAGCTACAACTTTGATCCTTGGGCATAGACCAACTTAGGCCAAAATCCTAAGCTTGGGGGAGTACTTATTTATCGCCAACATTACATACATGTTCACACATTCATGCCAGTTGTCGGTGCTCATACTTTTTCATTGTACTATCCATGCTAGTTTATCTTCTGTTTTAAGCCTTCTTCTTGTGTGCTTGAATAACCTTAAGAAAAACCCAAAAAATAGTTGTAGCTTTAGTTAGTTTACTTTCCATGCCTGTAGTGGTAGTAATTAAAATAAAACCCAAAAAGATTTCTCATTCTTCTTTTTTATGTTGGGAGCTTTCCCGTGTAAGTAGTTTCATTTCTTTTCTTTGGGGGTCGAGCGGAGAAGACCCTAATGAAAATGTTGAAGTGGCTCTTATATGCATTATTGTTGATTTAACAAAGAGCCCATATTACCTTGTATTCTCCTTTGTATTAAAATGCCTGCAGATTCCAGCTTAGTCCAATGCACGTGCACTATTATTATTATACACATCGTTCGGTCGTGCAAGTGAAAGGCAATAATGACGATATACGATGGACTGGTTGAGATGAGAAAAAGCTGGTATGAACTCGGCCTCTCTTGTTTTTGTAAATATGATTATTTCATCGTTCCTGAGTCAACCTATTATGAATGAAACATGTTTGCAATGACAATTAGAGATTATAGTTGCTCATGCCATGCTTAATTAGCTAGGAGTTTATAATGGTTTACCTTGCGTGCCAACATGCTATTAAAATGGTTGTGATGTGGTATGATAGGGTGGTATCCTCCTTTGAACGATTCAAGTGGCTTGACTTGGCACATGTTCACGCATGTAGTTGAAACAAAATCAACATAGCCTCCACGATATTTATGTTCATGGTAGATTATATCCTACTCATGCTTGCACTCAATGTTTATTAATTTTAATGCATGTTCATGACTGTTGTCGCTCTATAGTTGGTCGCTTCCCAGTCTCTTTCTATCCTTCACTTGTACTAAGCGGGAACACTGCTTGTGCATCCACTTCCATAAACCCCAAAGTTATACCATATGAGTCCACCATACCTTTCTATATGCGCTATCTACCGCCGTTCCAAGTAAATTTGTATGTGTCAAACTCTAAACCTTCAAATGAAATTCTGTTTTGTATGCTCGAATAGCTCATGTATCAACTAGGGTTGTCTATATCTTCCATGCTAGGCGGGTTATTCTCAAGAGGAGTGGACTCCGCCTCACTCACGAGAAAATTGCTGGTCACCGGGATGCCCAAATTCCCATGCTCAAACCAAATCAAAATAATTGCAAACAAAACTCCCCCAGGACTGTTGTTAGTTGGAGGCACCCGTTGTTTTGGGCAAGCCATGGATTGATGCTTGTTGGTGGTGGGGAAGTATAAACGTTACCATTCTACTTGGGAACCGCCTATAATGTGTGTAGCATGGAAGATATCGAGATCTCTCGGTTGTTATATTGACAATGAAAGTATGCCACTTAAAATATAATTTATCTCTATTTCAAAAACCGAGCTCTGGCACCTCTACAAATCCCTGCTTCCCTCTGCGAAGGGTCTATCTATTTACTTTTATGTTGAGTCATCATCCTCTTATTAAAAAGCACCAGTTGGAGAGCACCGCTGTCATTTGCATCCATTACTATTAATTTATATTTAGTATGACTATGACTGGATCTCTTTTACCATAAATTACAATGTTTAGTCAGTCCTTGATCCTCAGAGGTGCTCTGCATTTATGTTTTGCGGTCTCAGAAAGGGCTAGCGAGATACCATCTTGTTATACCATATTATGATTGTTTTGAGAAAGTGTTGTTATCTGAGATTTATTATTATTGCTCGCTAGTTGATTATGCCATTAATATGAGTAAACATGAGACCTAAGTGTTATTGTGAATATGGTTAGTTCATAATCTTTGCTGAAAACTTGAATGCTGGCTTTACATATTTGCAACAACAAGAGCAAACAGAAATTGTAAAAAAATTCTTTATCACTTTCAGTTTGTCAACTGAATTGCTTGAGGACAAGCAAAGGTTTAAGCTTTGGGGAGTTGATACATCTCCATTGTATCTACTTTTCCAAACACTTTTGCCCTTGTTTTGGACTCTAACTTGCATGATTTGAATGGAACTAACTTGGACTGACGCTGTTTTCAGCAGAATTGCCATGGTGTTATTTTTGTGCAGAAATAAAATTTCTCGGAATGACCTGAAACTTCACGAGAATATTTTTGGAATATATAAAAAATACTGGCGAAAGAATCAAGGCAAGGGGGCCCACACCGTGTCCATGGGGGTGGGGGCCGCGCCTACCCCCCTGGCGCGCCCCCTGCCTCGTGGGCCCTCTAGTGCTCCACCGACCTCAACTCCAACTCCATATATTCACGTTCGGGGTGAAAAAAATCAGAGAGAAGGATTCATCGCGTTTTACGAAACAGAGCCGCCGCCAAGCCCTAAATTCTTTCGGGAGGGCTGATCTGGAGTCCGTTCAGGGCTCCGGAGAGGGGAATCCGTCGCCGTCGTCATCATCGACATTCCTCCATCACCAATTTCATGATGCTCACAGTCGTGCGTGAGTAATTCCATCGTAGGCTTGCTGGACGGTGATGGGTTGGATGAGATTTACCATGTAGTCGAGTTAGTTTTGTTAAGGTTTGATCCCTAGTATCCACTATGTTCTGAGATTGATGTTGCTATGACTTTGCTATGCTTAATGCTTGTCACTAGGGCCCGAGTGCCATGATTTCATATCTGAACCTATTATGTGTTATGATCCGTTAACCCCGAAGTGACAATAATTGGGATACTTACCGGTGATGACCGCAGTTTGAGGAGTTCATGTATTCACTAAGTGCTAATGCTTTGGTCCGGTACTCTATTAAAAGGAGGCATTAATATCCCTTAGTTTCCAATAGGACCCCGCTACCACAGGAGGGTAGGACAAAAGATGTCATGCAAGTTCTTTTCCATAAGCATGTATGACTATATTCAAAATACATGCCTACATTACATTGATGAACTGGAGCTAGTTTTGTGTCACCCTGTGTTATAACTATTGCATGAGGAATCGCATCCGACATAATTATCCATCACTGATCCAATGCCTACGAGCTTTTCGCATATTGCTCTTTGCTTAGTTACTTTTCTGTTGCCACTGTTATAATTACTACAAAACTGCCATCTTTACTTTTTATCACCGTTGTCGTTACTTCCATACTACTTTGCTACTAAATACTTTGCTGCAGATATTAAGTTATCCATGTGTGGTTGAATTCACAACTCAACTGCTAATACTTGAGAATATTCTTTGGCTCCCCTTGAGTCGAATCAATAAATTTGGGTTGAATACTCTACCCTCGAAAATTGTTGCGATCCCCTATCACTACTAGGGAAAAGCCTAGCAGTAGCGCGGGTTTTAGGTACATTAGTAGCCTGGTGCCTGCCATCGACACGGGCGCCATAGTTTAACTAGTAGTAGTAGCGCGGTGCCACCCGCCATTACTACGCCGTTAGTAGTAGCGTGGATACCACACGCCGCTACTACTAACTAGTAGTAGCGTGGGTCTGCACTGCCATCGCTAACTAATTAGGAATTAAAAAATAAATTCCAGCAGTGGCTGTTGCTGCTAGCTAGGCGTCGTCGTCCTCTTCATCCATGGTCGATGCTGATCCTAGAGGGAATGAAGTCGTCCATGGTGATACACCTCTCCTTTGCTGCTACTACAAAAAAGAGACAAGGATTAGAAGAGGAAGAGAGAGGTAGAGAGGAGTAGGTGCAGCAAGTCACCGGTGGTTGCCGGAGTTGGAGCCGAAACCCTAGATGACGCCATGGATGGCGCTCTGCTCGATCTGGAAGATGAAGAGAGAGAGACAGAGAGAGAGAGGGGGGGAGTAGGAAGAACAACTCACCTGTGGTTGTGTCCATGGCGGATCTGGCCGCCGCCATGGATGGCGCTCTGCTGGATCTGCCTCTCCTTCCAACATCAGAGAAGGAGGAGGAAGGAGGGTAAGGGGGCTGTGGTGGGTGTGGAGGTCGCCGGATTTGGGGGAGGCATGAGGTGCGAGGCCGGTGGTGGTGGTGGATGAGGAAGGGAATCACGGGTGGGAGGGAGAAGCGGAATGGGAGAGCCTATGGAGAGAGGGAGGAGAGTGAGGGAGAGAGGAGGGATTCGACCGAGGATATGGAGACTTCACCTACCTTGTACTTAGTAGTAGCGAGGGGTATAAACCCACTCTACTACTATCAACTTAGTAGTAGCGCGGGTTCATACACCTCGCTACTACTATGGCATGTCCCGGGGGGCACGGTAGAGACTGCTTAGTAGTAGCGAGGGTTAAAAACCCGCGCTACTACTATCAACTTAGTAGCAGCGAGGGGTAAAAAACCGCGCTACTAGTAAGTAGCAGCAGCGAGGGGTATAAACCCGCGCTACTAGTAAGCGCCTGTCTATAAGCTTTTCCCTAGTAGTGTATGCTTGTGGGTTATCACCACCACCCCACATCCCCGCCGCCGCCCTCCGCCGCCGTCGCCCCTGTCGCCTCCCTCGCTGGTAGCCGGCTCGCAGCCGCCCGGACGCCGTCGAATCGGGAGGCAGCCGGCGCCGGATTCGGCGCCTCCTGCGGTCCGGCTACCGCGGTAGGCCTCCGCTTGGTCTTAGGCTGCCGCCGACCTCCTCCCCGTCGGCCGTGAGCCTGTCCACGGCCATTGCGCCGGCTGCACGACCGCCGCACCAAGCCCTTCGCCCGGCTGCCGAAATATTCTTTGCCGCCCGCCGAGCTCCTCTTGGCCGGCCTCCAAGCTCATTTCTTATCACCGCCGCCGTCCAGAGCCGAACGCAGCCGTCTGCAATTGCCAGCAGCCTAATCCAACCGGGCGGTCATCTTCTTCCACCATGTGCACAAGGTGTTCGACGGAATTCCCCAAGGTAAAAAAAATGACGAAACTTGAGGATTTAACTTGGGATTGGATAGTATGTTTGACGATGGTTGTGTGCATTGTAGATGAGCTCGGTTGACTCCTCTTTCGTGGATGATTCATCGTCGGACGAGGAACTTGATTTGCATGAAGAAGAGGAGATTGCTATGCTACTGGCCATGCACAAGAGGAAGAAACCGAAGCACCTACAACTATGGGTACTATCTTGCAGATGGGATCTACCCGAGGTGGAGTACATTCGTCAAGACGGTTGCAAACCTGAAGGTAAGAAAGAACTTGTCTTTCATAATGCACAAGCGGCGGCTAGAAAAGATGTTGAGAGGGCATTTGGGATTTTGCAATCCCAATTTGCTATTGTGCAAGGACCATCTAGATTTTGGGATCAAAAGATCCTTTGGTACATCATGACCGCTTGCGTGATCATGCATAACATGATCATTGAGAACGAGCGTGGAAAAAATTTAGATTACAACTTCTATCAGTTGATGGGCATTCGTGTTAACCCCATGCGCAAAGAGGAGCGCATCAGACGTTTCATGAAGGTGTACAGTGAGATTAGAGATACCGATGTGCATGACCAACTCCAGAAAGATTTGATGGAAGAGCATTGGAAATGGCATGGCGAAAGATCCGCATAGATTCATTATTTGTTTGTTCAAAACTATGTTGTATTGTGCAAAACTATGTTGTATTTGTGTTGCATTTCATCTCCTGGATCTGAAGAACTATGTAATAATTTGATATTGTGGACATGAAAAAAAAATTATGTTGTTTTAAAACATGTTTTATGCAATATGTGTGGTTGTACAGTGGCTGGACAGCGGCTGAACAGCAGTCGTGCGGCTGCTGGCCAGTTTTGGACCATCTATTGGAGCTGCTCTTTTGAACCATGAATTTGGAACATCTGTTGGAGCTGGCCTTTTTTCGGAGCTCCAAAACGCACTTTTTGGCTGTCCAAATTTTACATTTTCGGTTTTGGACCGTCAAAATTTGAACCATATATTGGAGATGCTCTTAGCACAACGATTTCCCAACTGTGTACTATAACAAGATTTGTCCAGCTCTGGTGATGAAGGGGCGATAATGGTAGTGTGCCTTCGGCTCGCTTTAGTGATCTTAATGTAATTTTTATTTTTAATGTTTTTTATACTATCTTAACAGTTGATGAATAGATAAAAAAATCACTGCGAAGACAAAGAAAGGAGACGAGCAGTGTTAATAATAAGCGAAAGCGAGCAAAAGAATGTCGTTCCTTTATTATGCCATGAAGAGAACTTGTTTAATTTATTTCAGTCGAATGCATGCCGATCGTTCATGCATGTAGTGGCTAAGCGGATACTTGGTGCAGTTCCTGTAGCACATGCATGTACTGAGGTTGAGGTTGTGGCAACGACCGCTGTCGAAGCCCTCGGCCCTGCAGGGCCTGTTGCAGGAGCCTGCAATGACGCAAACGCATCCCATCCACTGCCTGCTTATCTGCTTTTCGCAGCCGTGCGACCCCATTTTTTCTGCATTGATCCACAGATAATACGAATTAACCATCAGCTAACTAATTTGGATCAGATTGATCCGGAGTTGTGTGGGGCGATGGTCTTCCTACCAGATGACAGGAGAAGCAGCATCACCACGGACATGCATATGAAAGCCTTGCTGATTCCCAGTAGCAGCGTTCTTCATGTACGATGCCATATGGCGAAGAGGTAACGTGTGTTGTTTTTCCTAAATTAAGAAACAGTATAATGGGGTGACCTACGAGCCCCCACAACGCTTTGTTGCCCCCAGCCGTTCGTTTGTACTATTGTACGTCCCAGATCATCAAGTTGTCCCGTCGATCATTGATGTGGCTTTTTTATCGTGTCACTCCGTGCGTTTCGTCCAGCCCATCGTTCCTGGGCTGCTACTCCGAAGAACGATCTGGGAGCCGTCAGGTGAACTGGGCCGATTTGATCACATAGATTGTTGATTAGCTCATTGGCCGGTACTTAATTCGCAGGCCAGGTTTCGTGGTTCTCATTGCCGCACTGTCCTTTACGACAAAGGCCTCTAAAAAAACTCCTTAGTTGCATGGGCATTTTGAATATTGTATACTTGCTGTCTCGAACATGAAAATGATATTATTTTTGCGGGAAGAATTTTTTTTATCTACTCCCTCCATTTTTAAATATTAGTCATTTTAGATATTTCAATACGGACTACATAAGAATGTATATAGACGCATTTTAGAGTATAGATTTACTGATTTTGCTCCGTATGTAGTTTGTATTGGAATCTCTAGAAAGAATTATATAGACTTATATTTAAGAACAGAGGGAGTATTCATCAACTATGAACATGGACTGACTATGAAGATAGTACAAAGGACCAGAAGGGATAATTACATCCAGGTCAGTAGACCACCTAGCAACGACTACAAGCGTTGGAGCGAGCGAAAAGCGTGTTGTTGACAGTCGGGAACTCATCTTGCTAAGGTCGTGTAGGACCAGCACATCAGAACATCAATCGCTGCTGATGAAGAGAATGTAGATCGGAAGGATCTCCAACGTGTAGACAAACGAATACACGCGAACGAAGACCAGATCCACGTGGATCCACTGAAGAAAAACACGGATTGAATCCTGTGAGATCCATCAGAGACAAATCTCCACACGCTCCCCATCTCCCCCGACAACACTAGAAGCACCGCCAGGACGGGGACTAGGCAGAAACAACTTTATTCAATCTTCAGAGATCCATCGCTGCCTCGCCTCTCTGGGTAGGACACATACCCAAAATAAACTATAGAAAACATCCAAACACGAAGCCCTCCGGCCGATAAGGGTGGTCGGAATCCACCACGCATCCATGGCCTTAAGGACACAGGAGACGAGGCGGACCGACGGCGCCCGACGGGAGGCACAAGAAATCCTAGCGGCGTGCCCTTTCAAGGCTACATGACAGTAAGTTAGTAGTACTCATGTTTGAACATGACATGTACCATGCAAGTTGTACTTCATTTTGTAATCAAAAATTGAACAATAAGCAGTATAAATTCCATCAATTTTCAACAATAAATATAACACATGCAACTTCTTTTAATAATCATGTTTGATCCCTACATAATGGTACAAATCATATTTGATCTCATTGAATTCATATTCATACACAATTAGATCATGTCATCAAACATGGACGGGCGTTGCAACGCGCGCCATCATGGTCTAGTGAAACTGATGGGTGCGTGAGTATCGCCATGATCTGTATTTATAGCAAAATGCCAATGTTGACACGATTATTTGGTGAGAAATTAATGTGTCTCACCAGTGCTTATCCTAACACATGGCTGCTGCCTTATTCGAACGCCTAATTTTAGACATGATTGATTGCGTATGTCTTCTTTTTTGCAGGGAAAACGGGATAGGTGTACAATAAAAATGGGGGACAGTTATTGTTTTTAGAGCGAAGGCGCAAGATGCAAGAACCTTCAAATTAATAAAGCCTAATCAAGACATGAAATTAGCGTAGATATTGACAACAGACTAAGGCCACACAAGAGCAAATCAAATAAGGATCAGTATTAAGCAGTTGGTTGGTGTGCATAATCTCAAATTGCACATCTCCAATGCTAGGCAGTTGGTCGAGGTAGTAAATAGTAAAAGCTTCACATCCACGAACAGGAAAAAAGTTCCACATCCACTACTACGGAGTTCGCCGTGGTAGCGTATTTAAGTTGCACATCTCATTGGTAGGGAATAGTTTATGGCGGAGGTGCCATCTGTGAAAACTGCATGTCCATGAGTATGAGGGAAAGTTGCACATCGACTGCCCGATAATTGCAAATCGACTGCTAAACAGTTGCACCTAATGAGGACTAAATTGCACACACAAAAATTCATTAAAATATACCCATATGAGATCTAGTTTTAAAGAGCACATCATGATGATTCCAACGGTGAATGCGGATCTTAATTTCGATGTTCGTTTAAAAGTTTTGACTTTAAAAGAAATTAAACTCGGATTAAATGCGTTCACATATATTAGAATCGGTTAAAACTGCACGTCCATGAGTAGGGGAAATATTCACACTGGCTATCAGGTAGTTGCGCCAAACATTAACTAAACTAGAAGACAGCCCGCGCGTTGCGGCGGGAATTTGTAGAAAACTATAATGCACTTGGAAAGTGACTATAATGCGCATGGAAAATCTTAAGGGGAAAAAATCTCTAAAAACATAATATAATTAGGAAAAAATATTTAGGTTCGGGATCACAAACATTAGGACCTCAAAATGCATGTCTTCTTATTTTCTGCTGACCTCGGGCGAAGTATATATAGAACATAATATAGTTTTCAATTTTATCGTGAAATTAGATACTACAGTTATGGCATAGCATATGTTGTGTTTCAATTCACCAATTATGAGGATTTACAGTACTATCATAGTGAGTCTTTGCGGGTGTAGCAATGCAAGATTTCTGTAATGTAACTTCTGCAATATTATGTTATTGGTCATCATCAGAACTAATGTGATGATTTAAGAGAGCTATGACCGGCCAGAAGGACGCGGATCGTCGCCTTCAAGGCGGCGGCGCCATGGTGTTCCGCTGCACGATCAAGGATTATGGCAGCAGTGTGCGCATCTCCAACTGCGATGGACCCTTAAGGCTTGGCCGGCGGCGCAGTATGAGAGAGAGAGGTAGAGATACAGGAAAGATGGAAGAATCGGTTGGGATTTTTGTAGGGCATCGATGGAGATTTATACCTTCAGGGAGATGAAGGAACCTAGTCGTCCGAGTATAAATTCTCATCATAATTTCCTTGTTCACGTCCCGTTAATTCTAGCATCAGTTTCCTACAGTATATTGGTGGCTATCTATGGAACCGACACATGCAAGTATTGATTACCGTTTATTATGCATGGCAAGCAATGGACGCTTGCGTGTAGAGTCTAGCGATTAACTTTTTCTTTTTTGCTAATTATCTGTCGCACGGGAGGCTACCTAAGCTAGTCATAGTGAAGAGTAACTTAGACTAATGTCATGCATATGACACTAGTCTCTGTTACTATCTTCATAGTGCAAAGTAACATACAAGTAGTATCATAGATGATAGCATTTATTACATTCTCATTTTGCTTTGGGTTGCGTTATGTTACAGTAACATATTATGTTACTCCAAACACATCTCTCCTCATTAACTATATGTCACGTAAGCAAACTTGTCTTAGAATGTGCTATGTTACTTGCTAAATTACTCCCATTATGACCAGCCTTAAGGTGAATGGGATGCATGACTCACGGCTGATTGGTGAAGAACTACTGACGTGGCAGCCTGCTGATGTGGGTAGCATGCATGTCTAAAGAAATCAAGTGGTGGGGGGCTTCTATTTAGATATAGTAGATTGCACACAAAAACGTTTATCAAAACATACTCATGTGGGATCTATTTTGAAAGAGCACGGCGCGAGGATTCCAACGTTGAAAATGGATTTTAATTTCGATGTTTGATCAAATATGGCCTTTTGAAAATTCTAAAATTTGAATTAAATGTGTTTACATTCACATGAATACTTTTATGATACCTTTTTCTTTCTTCCTATTTGCATGGTACTTTTTCAATATGGATTAGGGTTTTCCTCATATTGATTAGGGGGCAAAATATTTTTAAATATAGCCGGTCACTACGGATGTCTAACGAGCGAACGGCGACTCGCTATACGCGTCCTACTATAAAGCGGTGAGCGTATCGATGACGCTACCCGGCAAGAGACCAAACCATAAAGATAATAGTGTTGAGAACGAATAGATTATGGCTGAGATGACGTTAATCATAATAAAAAGTAATAAAAATCATGCAAAAGATTGCAGCACATTGGTACTGCCCTATCAAGCTGACAAGCTCCGTTCCTTTATTATGCCATGAAGAGAACCTCTTAATTTATTTTACCTGTCGATCATGCATGGAGTGGCATATACACAGTGGCGGAGCCAGGATTGGCCGACGCCCCCAGGCGAGAAACCAAGGGCTAAAAACTACAAAAAAAATCCAGTTTGAAATCGCTCGATGATATTTGATTCTTTAATATTAATAAATACATCTCGCTCAATGTAACATACCCTTCTATGATTCATTCAATCATCATCCATCTAATATATAGTTCCCGTGGTTCCAACTTGACAAAAAGAATTCAATGTCATGTTCCTTTTACTCATCTTGTCTTCCTGTAACATTATATAGAAACAAATCTCTCCTCGCCGCATTATATAGAAACATTATATAGAAAATAATCCGCCCGCCGGCAGCAGCCCACAACGGAGGTAATTGAGGAGGATTGAAGGGGGGCCGGCAGCTGTATAGGCAGCAGAGGCATAGAAGGGGACTGGGGGGCGGGCTGGATAGGCAGCACGACGACGACAAAGCGGCGCGCCGGGCGGGCGGAGACGCGGCCACCGGCCACGCCTAGGGTTCGACAAGTTGGGGGAATTGCGGCAGACAGGTTCGTACAAAACTCCAAATCCTGATCGTGAGTAGCGCACGCACAACCAGCGAAAAGGCACTGGCCTGGGCGGTTGGGCCAGTTGGCCTGGGCGCCAGGGATTAGTGTGGGCTACGCCCCAGGCCAAACTTTTTTTTCGTATATATGGTCCGAGAAAAATTCCCACGCCCCAGGCAATGGCCTGGGCTGCCTGGGGCCCAGATCCGCCCATGGTGATGGATGATGTGTACATCTATCACGCATACACTTTTTCATTTGTCTCTATGTTGTGTAGATACTCATGATTACTTGTCAACTTCACAATCTCATTAGTTGAAAAACGAGCCATGACTAAGGGTGTGTTCAACGACGTTCTTTACGGACGCCCTCAAATGTCCACGGACATCCGGCCGGGCGGGCGGCACCCATCCAATGATATCCCTTGTATGCCCGGCCCCCTCTCCTTTTTTACTAAGTCAAATTTACTCATCTTGATAGCGGTTCTACTACTAAAAACGCATTGGTCAAGAAATAAACAATGTACAATCATAGGCGTCAGAGGTTTAAGTTACACACTCCATGCAATAACTCAAAATGAAATCCCCACAAATCTTGAAGCTGCTCCATCTATCAGGAGGGTGTACAAAAGCAGAACTAGATTAAACGCAGACACCATGTAACCACCAGTTTAGTACCACGACCAGGGCACTGTACGTCAGATATTAACTACTAAACGTTGCTCCTTATTCACAAAACTCACTCATTGGCTTATTTCTTAGATGCCAGTAATTTGGTACTAAGATCACCATCATCGCTTCCTAGTGCACGCTTCTTAAGCGGAAGATACACGGCGAGTAACAACATCCAGACTAGCGACGCGATAATAGTAACCGGCCATGCATCCCACGGGGTGTTGGAAACCTTCGTAGCCCATCCGATCAGACCAAATGAAAACAGCAAATACAGCGCTATGATCACATCCTACAAAGGAGAGACAAGCAGCATGCAAGATAATAGAAGGTTAGTTTCTGAGCACAAAAGAAAAATTCAGGAGAGATAAATTGTATGGAATTCAACAGTGAAGAGCATGGCAAGCAGGAGCCAGAGGTCACAATATATTCTTAATTAGTATGGTGAAAAAGGTTAACACGTCGCTAGAACAGCACCGAGCATTAGCAAATCAGAATGGCCAAACTGAGCAAACAGATACTTTAAGGTGAATCTATTGGGATGCTTTTGCTATATAGGCTCTTGATACGAGCTGTGAGATTGTTGTCAAAAACAGCTGTATGTATCAGACACAAGGATACGATTCTTGTCAAAACTTTGGTAGGGCACAAAGATCTTGTCATGGCCAAACCATATGCTTCGTTCTTTTCCGGTTTGGGGTGGCAATGAGTGGGCCTCTCAACAATCCACTTTAACCATTATTAGTAGTTCACCGGGAAAGTTTGAGCTTACACCAACACAATCGTGACTTAAGAGTAATTAACTAGCATTTGAAATTAGGATGCGTCAATACATAATTATACCCGACACAATGACCTGCCTACGTACGACTAGCAACACACACTAATGACATGCTTGCATAACTGTCAGAAAGAAACTGAAACTGATGCTGGGTAGATCATCTAGAAGCGAGAGAGGGTGGAGAGGAGCAAAAGACTCACCAGCGCGATGATATACTTGACAAAGCGAGGGTTGAGCACGGCCAGCTCCTCCTCCTTTGTCGCCGCCGGCCAGGCGGCGCCTTTCTCTAGGTCTAAATCCAAGGGGAGATCCGAACTCGGCAACGACATGATTGGACACGCTGACGGGGAATTGATTCGTTGCCACCGATGGCCCGGCGACGTACGCCTTTCTCGAGACCTACGTACGGGAGGATCAGAACTCGGCGACGATGTACGCGGTGAGGGAGAGGGGCTTCGCGGGAAAGCGAACGGACAGGAGGCGCTATTATAATGGCCCGAGAGCAATTCGAGTTGGTTGCGTCGCCAAAAGAGGTTTGGTAGGACACAAAGATTATATTCTATCGTGGCTAAACCAGGCGTCCTTGTTTTGGGCCGAGGCCCATGTCAAATACGCACTTTTGAGATGATTCTCAAAATTGTCTCAAAAAAAAAGACGATCCTAAAAAAAACGCTTTTCAGATCAGAGGCAAACCACACTCACCTGTATCTTCAAGACTTTTTTTTTTTTGATAAAGGGTGTCTTGTATTGATTCATAATGAAGCATTAAGGAGATACAAGCATAATGAGCACACGAGTGCTGATGATGCGCGTTTAATTGCTGATGATGCGCGTGGCGGATGAGGCCAGCCACACGAGTGCTGCAAAACGAGGGGGTAACTGGGATGCAACTTGTTACTACAACAAAGCTGTGAAACGAGTGAACTGGCAAATGCCAAGATGACTTCGCTTCAGTCATGTCCTGGCGTTACATAAAAGCTCAACCATGCATAATAACTTATCAACACACCAACTTCACACAATTAACAGCAAAACCAACATTTCTGTTGCAACACCACCATTTACAGAGTACCGTCCTAAGTTAACTCTGCAGATGTACACCTGCAATGTGAGTTTTTGACCTGACCAAGCCGGCACCAACACCTTTTAGCTGCAGCAACTGGGCGATCAAACACGTCTTCAGAAATAAAAATCAGAACAAGCATTTGCATAGCTGTGGGACTAGGAGGCAAGGAAGTTTCAACGTGTCCTGCGCCAGGCTCCCGGTCATCATGACCGCAGGTTGCTCATTGTGACTGGCAGCTACTTATGCTCTGTTTTCAGCACAGGAGAGTGCAATTCTACAATCTTTTCTGCTGCATGGCGAGCTGAAGCTGCTGGTGCTGTACCATGGTCACTCCATCTCAGAATCTTCATCTTCATCCTCGTCTTCGTCCTCATCGAGGATATAGACCAAAGCATGCCTCCGCGATGAGAAGACGCAAGCCACTCCTCTTGAGGCTGTAAACATTACTCGTTATGTGAAATGAATACGGAGTACCAACTAAAAATCATGTGCAGAAATAAATACTCAACCTACCACTGACTGCCAGCGGAGTAGACAAAGGGTGAGGGATACTACGAACTTTTCCATAATCTGTATCCAATTGGAGTTCCAGCGCCTATACATGTTCATGGCAGGAAATTAGCACTATTACCATTTGCCAGCAAAAAAGTAAAGTCAGCTTCAACAAGCATCTCCTTGTCAATGGACCAGTTTACAGATCCAGTGCGATTTTGTTTATCTTGTTGCAGCGATTAATTACTACTAATGTGGCTAGTTTAATTTTTTGTAGTATAACTTATTTCAGTAGGTTTCTCCCATACTGTTCTCATCTAAGTAAATTCGTACCTCCAATTCTTGGAGATTGTAATAATTTGCAGGGAATGTTCTTGAGAGCTGTGAAAAAGAGAGGTTCTCTGTCTGCAGCATAACCATCCAAGATCTCCCGGAACTTTCAGAGCTGGACTTTCCACTAAGTAGTAAAACCACCTGGTTGTCCTGTGAATAACCGTTTTCTTTTCTAAGATGTGCAAAGTGCTTTACAAAAGCAAAGTATTGCCTCAATAATTGTAACAGGGAATACCTTGTAAAGAGACAGATCAACACACTCGTATTCAACAGGTATATGCAACAGAAAACCTGAAAGTGATGGTGTGCTGGAGGTACTACGTGAGTTGCAGAAGTCCTTTATCACAGCAACGAAATTTCTTAAATTTAACGATCCATCAGGTATCTTGAAGCATATGTAGTCAGTCGAGCTATATGAAGAAGCACTATGCTGAGAATCTTTGTCCTGCTATTTTGAGTAATCAGTTAGGACTTTGAAAAGCGAGAGATCATGGACCCAATGCAAAGCATGTACCGAATAAGTTGCAGAAAAACATGGAAATAAGCAATGAGTATGTTCACATCGGGACCATTACTGTGTTGGAAGAAATCACCAAAGAGAACATAAACCTTATAGAACGCAATTGATGCTGGAGTACTGGTTGATGACAAGGCATCGGACGATGTAACAGGATAAAGAGGAAGCAATCCTTGGTAATGTATTTGTGAAGATACAGTAGTGAATGGCATCAAGAAAGCCTCCTTCAAGCTAAAAAATATGGGATATAGAGTTGTTAGCATAGCATAAAACTGCTTCACAAAAGGAAGGAACAGTTATTTTAAGTAACAAGGAACAAGTTTAAAGTTATTCTGTCTGTAGAAACTGAATACACAAAGATTTGACTGACCAGTACATTGAGTCGAGACACGTGTACTGGCAAATAATTTGAAGCAATAAAATGATTCACCTTTCTTCCAACTCGCTAAATTGCTTGGCCAAACTCCTTTCCAAAAACTTTGTGTCTGTAAATCCTCCAAAAACTACTAGATGCTCAACATGTTTTGCAGTATCACTGAAGAAGTGTGTTGCACACAATTAAATAAGTTAGCCACGCATCATCACAACTTGGGAATAGGTACCATAAATCTTCAAACTATGAAAGCAATGCTAAAAACATACAGACCACAAAGGTACATACATGCAGGAATGATGTTTCTTCTTTAAAGATAAGCCATGCAGTTAGCAATGCCAAGACACAACAATGTACGAAAACTGCATCTACGAAAACTTCCATAGTACAACAGTACAACCCATCCGTGTCCAGATACAACCATGCACTTATGTTTATAAATGGTGAATAGTAACATGCAAATAGGTACCAAAAATCTTCAAATCTATACAGATAGTGTAAATAAAGTCCAATAAATCAATAGCAAACATAAAACAACAACTGGCATGCTACTTACATATCCCACTCAAATATCTGATCTGTTTCAAGTAACTGCTTGATTGGATCCTTATCAAGAAGAAACTTCAGAAAAATCACCACAAGTTCACTACAGAAGATAATCCCCTGCTAGTTAATAACAAAATTCATGACATGAGAATGAAGAGGACAATAAGAAAGAAAGACATAAACCTGTTTGTGGATGGAACTTGATCAGTTGGTTCACTTAACAATATCTTAACACACTTCAAAACCCAGCTGAAGAAATTTTGGAACTGGAAAGTCAATGAATCAATGAAAGTTACTACATGAGAAACTACCAAAGGTACATCATCATCAGTAACCATAACTGGATATGCCCAAAAAAAGGGAAATGATACGCGCACTTGTTCAGGAAGGAGCCTCATTTTAAGATGAAACGAGTCCCAATTCTCAACAAAATTTGAGAAGACATGAAACAAGAAAAAAAGTGTACCAGATAAAGAACAGTAGCTGCAACCCTTGAAAAGCGCTCAACTTGCACAACTAGCATCCCTACCCTCTCAGTTACACCATCCATAAGCTTTTCATCTAACCCAATGTTCTGAAATCTTGAACGCCATCTCGCAAGGCCTCTCAGTTCTGCAAGTCTGAATGAAATAATTTCGACTGCGGGCTATAAATAAAGAACATATTAGCAAGCAACTCAATTTTAATTACAGAAACTTGAAATAGGTTGCAGGTACAACACATGTTTAGTCTGGCCAAACCAGATGGGTTGACCTCCAGTTAGTGAACTATGACTTTAATGTTGTGATATAAAGGAAGACATGGCTGTGGATTCTACCAATACTAACAGTACTTCCTGGTTTGAGTCAACTAACTTTGTTTTTAATAACTGAGTCACCTAACTAGTAAAGCACTACAACTTAACTAATTATAGCAGAAAGACGTGAAGCTGCCTAACAAACTCTATAGTATCCATTAGAAGTGAACCAAAAATACAGACAATAGTACCAATAATATGTTGCTCTGGTATCATTATGTAGTAGCTGACCTGAAGATGCTCACTGACAACAATACGAAGTTCTCTTCCAGCACTTTCAATAGTTTTAGCTATCCTCTTGAGACCCTTTCATATAAAAAATAACAAGTTTAGACAGGTTATTTAAGAAAAGAAGGTATGCAAGTTATGGCAATAGCAATAAATACCGCTTCACCAAGGGAGCTGACTAGAAATTGATGTAGAGCCGGACTTGTATGTGTCCCAAACAAAAGGCTCATAAACTCATCCTCGGAGCTAGATTCCATCCCTGTAAATGGTCAAAAACTTAGACCAACGTAGAAAAATAAAGGTATGTGATTCTTGACGGTTATGGCTTCAAAAGAAACCAATCATACCATGGGCAGTAAGCAGAGAAGGCAAGGCACTAAATTTCTCATGAAATAGGTTCATAGCATTCAACCATTGTTTGGACATCATAGATATGGAAGCACGGACAACTTCGACCAGATCTTGAATACTTGACGCTTGTTGAGACACCTGATGTAGCTCATTTTTCCTTTATTGGTGATAAGACAAACAGAATAAAAAAATATTTATTCAATTTTAGTAGGAACAGCACAGCAGTCAATATCCTTACAAACTTTAGTACTGAAATACTGCTGCTATATTTTAGGGAAACAACAAAAGCCTAAGATATTTACACTTGGCCAAATAATTAGTTACGATCGGTGAATTGGACCGTCAGAGTTCAATCTTTTAGGTGCCAGTGAATGTGTTATTCTAGCACCTTTTGTGGATCTATTTTTATTTTCATACAAGACCACAAGAAGAAGATGGTTTCGGAACAAGGACAGAAGGCATTAAAAGACAATGGAATTGGTATGCCATTACCTGTTGGAAAAGATAGAGGTATCAAGGTGCAAACAATGTACCCCAACAGAAAGATCATTACTGAGAGAAAGGTTGTCAGTATTAATCAGCTTTCCAGAGCACAGAAGAACCAACTGATGGAGATTTCGTGATAAAGAGACCTGATATTAAGAACAACTATTGCTCAGAATATCATATCCAGCAGACTGATACGTGCATAAGAATCTAAGAAGTGAAGAATAATGACCTTGCTTATGGAAACATCCTGAAGTCGGTAGCTAGTTCTTTTTCCAGAGGATTGTACATGGATTGGAACCTTACTTATGTTCTGAAATATCAACAATAAACTCATTACTGCCAGGGTATGCCCCAGAACTAATAATTTACAAAGACAAACAGTAGGCAACAGTTTGTCAATATCCATAGATCGTAAAAATATTGCAGAAATAACTATTTCATAATATCATATTTACTGTTAAGGTATATGAGCCTTGCTGTCAAAGTAACAAAAGGGTATTAATGATAAGAACAACCTTGAGAATCAGAAGAAAGCATGCATAGCTGATTATATTGACTGTAAATGTAGAGCATTCAGTTATTGTGTTTACTTACTATCTTTCCAATTGGAAATATTCCAAAAATACTGAAGCAAATGCAACCATCTTTATCACCAGTGCACAGAATATTAAACCGTTGACACGAAGCACTTGAAAATGCCTGAATGGCTTCTTCATTCTCATCTGCAAGACCAATATCTCCCGAATTGAGCCCACCTATCCTAGGCATCACGGGAGCAGGAGGAAAGAAACGTAGAAAAGCGGTCTTCATAAGATAACAAGTCTTGCTTCTCAGTCTGCAGTAATTAGCAGAGGGCTCTAGTAAGGAACTTTTCCACTGAAACCCTATACTATTCTCAGTAAGTGCAAAATTCAAGCAGTTGATCATCTCCGGTTGCAAGTTTCACTGAATAATTTCAATAAGATGCAAGCTGTATGTGATTTAACAAATAATATCTTGAGTAAATATAGTAAATGTTTTTCAAGGGAATAAATATACCCTTGATAGTGGTCTATCTTCTGCCCAATTCAGGCATACGATGGCAACATCGTGAGATTTTATACTTCGTAACATCTTCCCATTCTGCAATTAGCACTCACGTTATTTATACATACACGAAGTGGTAAAGTAAATAGAAGTAACAAGTAAACTGTAATAGCATGCATGATTGTTTGTGTAATACAAAAAACACAAATTGCACAAGAGTCAAAACATAAAATAGATTATGTACTTATGTTACAACCTTCGAGATCATATAAGGAGTTTCTATAATAACTACTAACACACAGTGATAAAAATGATATTGCAAATTCAGTTACGATGAAACTGCAACGGATTGCAAATTCGAAATGGTGCTCAACAGAAAATAAAGCAATTCGAAATGTGCTGTATCAATGTGTCTAGTTTTAGCATCAACTAACCACTTCATTATATTACTGAGACACAATTTTTTATGGGAAGATCCATATTCTTTATGTATGCACATAGTTGTCTCAGAGGTCCTTGGGAGCATGTGCCCCCAGTGATCTCCTAATAATTCCATACATAAAAGTCAAAAGTTATGAAGGCCAAAATGAGAACAGTGCCATTAGCAAATTATAAGGAACCATGCAGAGTTCAGGTTTGCATGAAGTATGAAAAGATAGTCCTGCAACAAAAAAGAAGGCATCAATAGTTTCTACCCATTGCTTTCAGCATACACACCTCAACATCATGCAAAAGAACAAAACCATCTTCTGTACCAAGTGCTACTATTTTACCATCAGGGCTCCAGCAAATTGATGTGATGCACTTCCCTGAAAAATAAGCATTTTACTATTTTAGTGCCTGCTACCATTTTAACTTGAAAACAGATGTTGTCAGTTCAACTACTGAGAAAGCATACATCAAGGGCCCCTTGCATTTTGAGGAAGGAAAGGAAAAGGGTCAGTTTCGAAGTTCGGCTACCGCCAGGTGATCCACTATCCAGTGCCGATGTCGGATCTGCCAGCTCTTACCATGGGTTGAAGGATTTCTATACGATTTTGTAGGATTTCAATCCATAGCATTACTTTTGAATAGAAGCCCTTTGGATCGAAAGAATGGGACCACCAAAAAATTATATGGGTTGCTCCCCAACATCCCAATTTTAAAGGATCTCTACTAGGGCCTAGGGGTTAGACCTTACGAAAATTATTCTTTGTGTCCTGTATGCACATTCTCTATCTTTAAATTCCAGCAAACTTTTTGTGGAAGTCTAAAGAGACATGTTTGCAAGTTCCTGTAAGATCCAGGAAGTCATGGCATCTGCCTTTTTTAGAATCCTGCATTCCAAATAGGCCCTAAGGGTGCAAGTATAATAAGACTACACAGAAAACGGACAGTGTTCTCAGCTGGTGAAGTTTGTCATGGAGCAGGGATCTCACTTCTTCTAAACACAAATTGCCAAAGCATCTGGCTTTTACTTAGGATACGACTGCAAAATATGTGCTTATGTACTTATTGTTGAATAGACAAGGTGCACCTCAACACAAGACAGGTACTTCTTTGAACATACCGAACATGAGGAATTGTCTATAACTATATTTGCTTTTTTGGCATTTAAAAAGAAAGAAAAAATAATAATTTGATAGATGGCTCGTCGTTTTTATTATGAGCACCAAGGGGTGGGAGGTTAGCAACCAGGGGATATAGTCCACAGCCGTTGCCAATTGAAGCGATGGAGGAGAACCTTGGAGTCATCAGTAACCATAGCAAGCAGATCCTTCTCTGGGTTCCACTCTGCCAATTTTATCTAAGAAAAGTAGAACATATGTAAGACAATTTCTAATGGATCATATTAATATGAATCTACAATAAATAAATAACATAAAATGGAAAGGTGCATAATACATAAAGATGTCAAATACTCAGCAGCGCTAACTGTCGGATCTATATAGCTGAATGTTGCTGAATAGGGTATAAAATAGAAATCGGATGAATCAAGCATGTCTAAGGGCTGAAAAATGGATCACTGGGTGCAAATGCCAAAGGTAAACTCGATAAACAAATATGGTGTTTGTCGCTCCAGATTATCAAAATAGTGTGGTTCCTGATCGTGTTTAGGCCAGACGAATCGATCCACCGCTAAATCCCAGCCAAAACCCCTCTCAGCCGCACGAAGTGACAGTAGGAAACCACTAGGTCCCGGCCCAACCCTCTTAGGAATTTCAGCAAACGGTTGGCATGCGGCAAGGGTGCGGCCACCCCTGGATTACCAGCCGAAATCCAGCCGCGTCCTCCCGCGAGGCCGCCGCCTCGTGTCCGAAGCCCACCCGCGAGAGCGGCGCGAGCAGATCCTCGCCGCCACCTTCACCGGAGCCCACGCGGCGAGCCGGCGGACCCCTGTGGTGGCGACAAGGAGGAGAGAGGGACGGGGAAAGGCCGGCGGCGGGGCTAGGTTTTCGGCCACCCGAGTCGCCCCTGCGGGGGTAGGGAGGATTTTCTGAACTGCACTAATTCGGGGAGGGGAGGGGAGGGGCGATTCAGAAGCTTCAGCGCGGCTTGGTGAAGCTCGTCGAGGCGAGCTCGCGCGCGAGGGGGGTGTTTCCAACAGCGGGAGAAGGGAGGGAGGCGAGATACCTGGAAGGGGATGGGCTTGTCGAACTGGAGCTGGAACGGCGTGCCGGAGGCCGCCGCGGACGACGCCGCCTCCTCCATCTGCTCCTCCGCCATGGCGACCTGCTGCTTGGTGGGTGGTTTTTTGGGGGAAGTTTTTTGGGCGGGCGGACAGGCGGGAAGAAAGATAGAGTTTTTTTTCTTTAGACAAGGAAGAAAGAGGGAGCGAGACGAAGGGAACGAGAGCATGGGCCCCCGATTGGATCGCCCTTTGTAAAGAAATCCGGGTGGGCTTCGATTAGGCTATTGCTTGGTCGTTTTGGTCCGTAAAGTTTACAGGGGTTTTCCAGGTTACACTCGGTTTTGGCCGGCATCAGAAACACTCCTCATCATGTCTGTATTTTTTTTTCTCGTGTCCTGTGATCCAGTCTCTCTTACCTAGTCGAGGAGAAGGGCACACGCCGCCGCCGAACGGCCGGAACCACACAGGATGGGCGAGGCGGCGGTGGCAGGGAAGACGAGCCTGGCGGGTCTCTGGTGTGAGCGCCGCCGTAGCTGGAGCTCCCATTGGCCGATGTGTTGAGGCGGCGATGAGCACGGAACTTGTGGTCCTAGTCAGGCAGGGAGCGCGGGCTGCGCGGGAACGTCGGTAGGGACCGCGGGATTAGCTCCACGGCAACGGCGACTGCCGGAGCAAGGTCTACGGCAATGCTGGCGGCGACTGTTGGAGCTAACTCTGGAACAACGGCGGCGGCGACTGCAGAGTGACGGGTGCCAGCAATAAAAGATGATTTGATACTGTCGCAGACCCTTAACGGACAGGCCAATTCATCTCCACCGCTCTCCGCATCGATGCAGCCTCCAGCACAACCCTCCTTCGTCAACCAAAAACAGTTTTATTTTACAAGGGCGGCCCATGTGCGGGCAGGGATGCCCCTTTTTTTTCCTTTGGTTCATTCCTACTTTTTTCTATAATTCGGGATATTTAAAAGTTCTAATATTTAAAAAAGTTGCAAAAAATTTAAAAAAATATTCATGAATTCAAAAAAAATCATGATTTCAGAAAAAAAAATGGGAATTCAAAAAAGTTCACCGTTTAATAGAATTTTGAGGAATTTGTAAAAACAATGTTCAGGAACTAAAAACTGTTCATGAATTTTAAAAATGTCCGTGATTTCAAAAAAGTTCACGAATTTGTAAAGAAATGTGCGCCAATTTAAGAAATGCTCATGAATTCAAATTCTTGTTCATCAATTTAAAAAATGTTCATGATTCAAAATATATAAACGAATTCTAAAAATGATCATGATTTAAGAGAAAGTTCACGATTTCGAAAAATTGTTTGTGAATTTAAAAAATATTCATGATTTCAAAAAATATGATTTCACAAAATGTTCGTGAATTTAAAATATTTTCACAAATTGGAAAAACAAATAAATGAAAACGGAAAAGAAAAGAAAACAAGAAAAAGAAAACGGGAAAATAAAAATGAAAGAAAGGGGGAAAAGAAAAAGAAAGATAAAACAGAAAGAAAAAAAGAAAAAAGGTTCAGGGAAGGTTCTAGAACCTTGAACCTTTCCAAAACAGGTTAGGATGAAACCCATAAATGGACCGGCCCATACAAAAACGTACGCATGAGGGGGGTACGCACGCGGTCGCTAACCGGTGACCCGCGCGCCAAATAGGTTCCCCCCTTCCATTGGTGACAAGTAAAATACAAATGTAGAAATATTTACATGGGTATATTTTCCAGATCTCCCAAGCGGGCCTGGGTACTTTTTAGGCAAACGAGAGCCTGGGTTGTATGCACTTCCGCGGCCATGGCCTGAGCCCGCAAGATATATCCCCCAACAGTTACTGAAGCCCATGTGGCAAACCTATTTGTGTGTAGTCGTGATTTGCCACCTGGCCCACCCAGTTAACCTTCGGCCACCAAGACTAAAGGAAAAAAAACTTTGGCCGCCAAACGGAAAGCTCGCTCCATTTTTTTTTTCTACCAAAATTTCTTTCTTCACTCCAAAAAAAAATCTCCCGTTTTTTCTATCACAAGCCGAAAGTGGGAGAACTATTTTCAGGTTGTTTCATTCTAGGTTTGTTTTTCGCGACGACATTATAATAAATATTGCACGGCTATATTTTTGCCATGGTGTGACGTTCATAGACCATGCACCCGACACCAACAAGCATTTGGTGTTTTGTTTGGACGGAAAGTCGGCTCTAGTTCAAGTGGATTATCATCAGGGCAGTGGTGGTAGTGATGGTGGTGTGATGATGATAGTGATCAAGTGACAATTCAATGGCTTGCCTTGCAAGGGGTGTGACCCCAACCACACACATGCTCTAGATACCTCATGGGTGGCTATGCGGCTTTTCAAAAAAAAATTGAGGTTAGCCCAGCTTATAATTTTGAAATTCATTTGACTTCACTTAAAGATGTGACTTTTGAAGAACTTTGATTAATTATTAAGAAAGCTAGTTAGTTTGCTAAAAATGTAGCTTAACCTACTTTGGCATTCCTACAAAAGCAAACCTCCCGGTTTGATTTTCGACCGACTTGAATATTGAGATTACTAGAGTTGCACATATATGTGCAACTTAAGATACAGAAATGTGCACACTTTTTTATAATTTAAAAAATGTTTAACCGACCAGCATCAGAGGATAAAGCGGTCGCCGAGGAATAAAGTACAAGTCACATACCCACCGACCAAAAAAGACTTGAGCTTGATGCCAGCTTCCGTCACCCTTTTCCAACACCACCATAGCGGTCACCAAAGTAAAAAGGGGGATAGATCTCCTCTTCGTCCGAGCTCGACGCGGCTCCACTGCTGATCCGCAATTTTTCGGACCTCCAAAGTATCTCTTGAAAAACAAAGCCATTGCCGTTTACTAGTACGTGAATCAGAACATTTCTGCGATGTATTTTGCCACGCATTGCTTGTATGTAGTATTGTACAGTACTGTGTAAACTACCATCACCCACGCATTTCTTCAGTGAAAGAGCAAGGCAATAAAACAGAGAAGCCAAGCTGCTGCAGACTGGTTTACCAATTGACTGACACTAATTGCAGAGTAATGCATCAACAATGCTAATTACTGGGGTGCCAAAACAAGAACGAGACATACCAAGGCTCTCGATTCTGCATTGCCATGTTCCACCGAGCACTGGTTTTCTCGATCTCGTGCAGAAACGGAACCTACTGACGGAGGATCAGGGGTCTGCAAACTGAACTTACTACCGTACGAAAGCAGAAACACATGGCAGCGATTAGTGCAAGCACTTGCTGTTCTTCAAAATCAAATCACAGACTGAAGAAACCACAAACAGCATCAATGCATCATCATTATTCTAAATCGCATCTCAGTTTGCATTCCGATCCATTAGCGCAGACAAAGTGCAAATTGGCCAGACATGGCTGTGTTCAGTTCAGAAGAGTAGAAAAGCCAACATCAGTCAAATCATCGCTGATACGGATACAGAACCACGACTGCAACACTCTAGATAGATATCAGTTTGCAAAAGCAAAGAAGTTCACCTCTAACAACCAAGGAGCCAACAAAGCGTTGGCAATCATCTACCACTACTCGCAGAGAGATAAGCAGAGCCAACAGCAGCGAAATACATCTGTGGCAACAAGGGCGACGCGTTCAGATTCAGTCTAGGAGGAGGTGAACTTGGTGACGGCCTTGGTGCCCTCGGAGACGGCGTGCTTGGCGAGCTCGCCGGGGAGGACGAGGCGGACGGAGGTCTGGATCTCCCGGGAGGTGATGGTGGGCTTCTTGTTGTACCTCGCCAGCTTGGCCGACTCCCCGGCGAGCTTCTCGAAGATGTCGTTGATGAAGGAGTTCATGATGGACATGGCCTTGGAGGAGATGCCCACGTCCGGGTGCACCTGCTTCAGCACCTTGAAGATGTAGATCTTGTACGTCTCCACGCCCTTCTTGGCCTTGCTGCCCTTCTTCCGGCCCCTCGTCTTCGCCTCGCCCTCCTTGGCCGCCGTCTTGCCCGCCGGCACCCGCTTCTCGGCCTTGGGCTTCTTGCCCGCCGGGGTCTTCTCCGCCGCCTTCTCGACCTTGCTCTCGGCGGCCGGCTTCTTGTCTGCCTTGGGGGCCATGGCTGCTGCTTCGGAGGTGGGAGAGGGAGTGGGAGGTGTTTCGCTAGGAGGTGGGGAATTGCTGATGCGAATGGAGGCGGGGGCGGAGGAAGTATATAGCGGGGAGGAGGTGCGCGCTGATTGGTGGAGAGGCCGGTGCCTCGGATCGGTGACGTGGGCGAGATGGTGGGCAACAGGAAATTCTCCGTGGCTGGCGGGAATTTTGCAATTTCGGCGCACAAAAACAGAATTTGGAAACATACTCCCTTCATTACACCTTTTGTAGTAGTCTTTTTCGGATGCTGACGCATATGTTAAAAAAAATGCTATTTACTTCTCTCATAACTAGTATGTTACTCGTGCGACACTAAAAAAAAAACTATGTTACTTGTGGCCCGAGAGGCCACGGTTGTACTCTGCAACCTCGATTCAGGTACTTCCCCTCCCGTCCCTCGACCTTCGGGTTTTGGGTTCTCAGTCCTCGAACGGTTCCTCTAGAGCATTTGGGTGATGTCGCCATAGACGGTGTGATGGTGTTCCGCGACAAGCGTGGGCATTGCTTGGAACAGATTGTATCCATTGGGGCTAAGGAGATATTTGACGGACCCTCACGGCGGCTCGTGCTCGAGCGGGACATGAGCCCCCTAGGCCCTCATACTCGGTTGCATCCATGCATATAGAACATGAGTCCAACAGTGGCGTCCCATCGGCGACCTAGGGGTGGGGAAGCTCTTATCGTCATGACCTCCCAATTTCGAAGCATTGGAGGCCTCCCAACGCGCTTGATGAATCTAAATTTGCATTAGTTTTTACCTTTAGTTTCTACTAGCAAGATGCCCGTGCATATCACGAAACATCAAGATGCATTTTTTTACATAACACCTGTTGTAATCGACCCATGCAGGAGTAATCCCATGTGTAAAAACTAATGATATCTCGAGAATTTTATCGGTAAAATGGTATCTCGAGAATGTCGTCAAAAAAAATGATATCTTGAGAAAGATGAGAGATAAGGTGAGGAGGAGTGGGGCGTGGTGGTGGTGGTGGTGATGGGCGGAGGCATGGGGGGTGGATTTGCACGCAAAGTGCAAATACCACCATGCTAGATTGTTCGAGACTTCCTTTTAATTGCTCAACAATGAGGTTGTGGGAGATAAGGATGAACGAGGCAAGGCCTTATCTATAAATGTGGAGAGAGGTGCGGTATCTTTTGTAAAATTGTCATAGTTTGCTTTCTATCACAGGATATAGATCGAACGATCTATACTACAAGATGGCAGGCACACCATCATCACCAATTCCGTTTTTTATAAGAGTAGAGATGTTGTAGCCGTATGATTGTCTTTTTGGTTGATTCCACCATGATCTTAACCAACGAGGGGATCTAAAGCATTAAAGAGGAGAACACCGATTGTATGGGTGAAAATCATGTTATTTGAGGTGATGGAAACATATCTTAAAGAGAAGCGATCGAGTGGAGCAATTTCCAGCCAAAACAGGGCGTCCACGGAAAGACGTCGCCAAGTACGAGCACGACCTCTCGTACCAGGTGGTTTCACTGTTGGGGAACGTAGTAATTTCAAAAATTTTCCTACGCACACACAGGACCATGGTGATGGCATAGCAACGAGAAGGGAGAGTGTTGTCTACGTACCCTCGTAGACCGTAGCGAAGCGATCACAACGTAGAGGAAGTAGTCGTACTTTCTCCTCGCGATCCTGCCGATCCCAGCAGTTACTCCGGCACCTCCGAGTCGATGATGACGTAGAGGAAGTAGTCGACGTTCTCCTCACGATCCAGCCGATCACAGCCCGTTACTCGGCGCCTCCGAAGTTCTTGGCACACGCTCAGCTCGATGACGCTCCACGGGCTTCGATCCAAAGAAAGCTCCGGGGAGGGGAGTTCCGTCAAGACGACGGCGTGGTGACGATCTTGATGTTTCACCGTCGCAGGCTTCGCCTAAGCACCGCTACAATATGACCGAGGTGGAATATGGTGGAGGGGGCACCGCACACGGCTAAGGAACGATCTTAAGGATCAACTTGTGTGTCTATGGGGTGCCCCGCCTCAGATATATAAAGGAGCAAGGGAGGGAGGAGGCTGCCCTATGTTTGGCGGCGCCAAGGGGAGTCCTACTCCCACCGGGAGTAGGATTCCCCTTTCCTAGTCCAACTAGGAATCCTTCCATGTAGGGGAGGAAGGGAGAAGGAAGTGGAGGAGTAGGAAAGGTGGCGGCCCCTTTCCCTAGTCCAATTCGGACTAGAGGGGAGGGCGCAGCAGCCTTTTCCTCTTCCCACTAAAGCCCATCAAGGCCCATTACTTCTCCCGTAACTACCGGTACTCGAAAAATACCGAATCACTCGGAACCTTTCCGAACTCCGAATATAGTCGTCCAATATATCGATCTTTACGTCTCGACCATTTCGAGACTCCTCGTCATGTCCCCGATCTCATCCGGGACTCCGAACTCCTTCGGTACATCAAAATACATAAACTCATAATAACCGTCATTGAAACCTTAAGCGTGCGGACCCTACGGTTCGAGAACAATGTAGACATGATCGAGACACATCTCCGTCAATAACCAATAGCGGGACCTGGATGCCCATATTGGTTCCTACATATTCTACGAAGATCTTTATCGGTCAGACCGCATAACAATATACGTTGTTCCTTTTGTCATCGGTATGTTACTTGCCCGAGATTTGATCGCCGGTATCCAATACCTAGTTCAATCTGCTATCGCAAGTCTCTTTACTCGTTCCGTAATACATCATCTCACAACTAACTCATTAGTTGCAATGCTTGCAAGGCTTATGTGATGTGTATTACCGAGAAGGCCCAGAGATACCTCTCCAGCAATCGGAGTGACAAAACCTAATCTCGAAATACGCCAACCCAACAAGTACCTTTGGAGACACCTGTAATACTCCTTTATAATCACCCAGATTACGTTGTGACGTTTGGTAGTACCCAAAGTGTTCCTCCCAGAAACGGGAGTTGCATAATCTCATAGTTATAGGAACATGTATAAGTCATGAAGAAAGCAATAGCAACATACTAAACGATCAAGTGCTAGGCTAACGGAATGGGTCATGTCAATCAGATCATTCAACTAATGATGTGACCTTGTTAATCAAATAACAACTCCTTGTTCATGGTTAGGAAACATAACCATCTTTGATTAACAAGCTAGTCAAGTAGAGGCATACTAGTGACATACTGCTTTGTCTATATATTCACACATGTATTATGTTTCCGGTTAATACAATTCTAGCATGAATAATAAACATTTATCATGAAATAAGGAAATAAATAATAACTTTATTATTGCCTCTAGGGCATATTTCCTTCAGTCTCCCACTTGCACTAGAGTCAATAATCTAGTTCACATCATCATGTGATTCAACACTAATATTCACATACGTATGTGATTAACACCCATAGTTCACATCGTCATGTGACCAACACCCAAAGGGTTTACTAGAGTCAATAATCTAGTTCACATCGCTTATGTGATTAACACCCAAAGAGTACTAAGGGATGATCATGTTTTGCTCGTGAGAGAAGCTTTAGTCAACGGGTCCATCACATTCAGAGCCGTATGTATTTTGCAAATATTCTATGTCTACAATGCTCGCACGGGCTACTCTAGCTAATTGCTCCCACTTATAATATGTATCCAGATTGAGACTTAGAGTCATCCGGATCAAGGTAAAAAGCCTGCATCGATGTAACTCTTTACGACGGGCTCTTTTATCACCTCCATAATCGAGAAATATTTCCTTAGTCCTCACTAAGGATGTTCTTGACCAATGTCCAAAGGATCTACTCCTAGATCACTATTGTACTCCTTGCAAAATTCAGAGCAAGGTATACAATAGGTCCGGTACATAACATAGCATACTTTATAGAACCTATGGTGAGGCATAGGGAATGACTTTCATTCTCTTTTCTATTTTTCTGCATTGTGGTCGGGATTTGAGTCTTACTCAATTTCACACCTTTGCAACACATGCAAGAACTTTTCTTTGACTGTTCCATTTTGAACTACTTCAAAATCTTGACAAGGTATGTTCTTATTGAAAAAACTCATCAAGCGTTTTGATCTATCTCAATAGATCTTGATGCTCAATTTGTACGCAGCTTCACCGAGGTCCTTCTTTGAAAAACTCCTTTCAAATACTCCTTTAAGCTTTGCAGAATAATTCTACATTATTTCCGATTAACAATATGTCATTCACATATACTTATCGAAATGCTTGTAGTGCTCCCACTCACTTGCTTGTAAATACAAAGCTTCTCCAAAAGTCTATATAAAACCATATGCTTTGATCACACTATCAAAGCGTTTATTCCAACTCGAGATGCTTGCACCAGTCCATAGTTGGATCATTGGAGCTTGCACATTTTGTTAGTTCCTTTAGGATTGAAAAAACCTTCTGGTTGCATCATATACAACTCTTCTTTAATAAATCCATTAAAGAATGTAGTTTTGACATCCATTTGCCAGATTTCATAAAATGTGGCAATTGCTAACATGATTCGGACAGACTTAAGCATCGCTACGGTTGAGAAAATCTCATTATAGTCAACACCTTGAACTTGTCGAAAACCTTTTTGTGACAAGTCGAGCTTTGTAGATAGTAACACTACTATCAAGGTCCGTCTTCCTCTTGAAGATCCATTTATTTAATACGGCTTGGTCGATCATTGAGCAAGTCAATCAAAGTCCATACTTTGTTCTCATACATGGATCCTATCTCAGATTTCATGGCCTCAAGCCATTTCGCGGAATCTGGGCTCATCATCGCTTCCTCATAGTTCGTAGGTTCATCATGGTCTAGTAACATGACTTCCAGAACATGATTACCGTACTGCTTTGGTGCGGATCTCACTCTGGTTTACCTACGGGATTCGGTAGTGACTTGATCCGAAGTTACATGATCATCATCATTAGCTTCCTCACTAATTGGTGTAGGAATCATCGAACTGATTTCCGTGATGAAATACTTTCCAATTCGGGAGAAGGTACAAATTACCTTATCAAGCTCCACTTTCCTCCCACTCACTTCTTTCGAGAGAAACTCCTTCTCTAGAAAGGATCCATTTATAAGCAACGAATGTTTTTGCCTTCGGATCTGTGATAGAAGGTATACCCAACAATTTCTTTTGGGTATTCTATGAAGACGCACTTCTCCGATTTGGGTTTGAGCTTATCAGGTGAAAACTTTTTCACATAAGCATCACAACCCCAAACTTTTAAGAAACGCCTTTAGGGTTTATCGTTAAACCATAGTTCATATGGTGTCGTCTCAACGGATTTAGATGGTGCCCTATTAAACGTGAATGCAGCTGTCTAATGCATAACCCCAAAATGATAGTGGTAAACCGATAAGAGACATCATAGATCGCACCATATCCAATAAAGTGCGGTTACGACGTTCGGACACACCATAACATTGTGGTGTTCCAGGTGGCGTGAGCTGTGAAATTTTTCCACATTATTTTAATTGAAGACCAAACTCGTAACTCAATTATTCGTCCTCGCGATCAGATCGCAGAAACTTTATTTTCTTGTTACGATGATTACTTCACTCTGAAATTCTTTGAACCTTTCAACTATTTCAGATTTATGTTTCATCAAGTAGATACACCCATATCTGCTCAAATCATCTTGTGAAGGTCAGAAAATAACGATACTTGCCACGAGCATCAACACTCATTGGATCGCATACATCGGTATGTATTATTTCCAATAAGTCAAGAGCTTGTTCCATTGTTAGGAGAACGGAGTTTTAGTCATTTTGCCCAAACGGCACGGTTCGCAAGCATCAAATGATTCATAACCAAGTGATTCCGAAAGTCCATCAGCATGGAGTTTTCTTCATGCACTTTACACCAATATGACCTAAACGGCAGTGCCACAAATAAGTTGCACTATCATTATTAACTTTGCATCTTTTGGTTTCAATATTTATGAATATGTGTATCACTATGATCGAAATGAACCATTTTCATTGGGTGTGTAACCATATAAGGTTTTATTCATGTAAACAGAATAACAATTTATTCTCTTACTTAAATGAATAACCGTATTGCAATAAACATGATCAAATCATATTTATGCTCAACACCAAATAACACTTATTTAGGTTCCACACTAATCCCGAAAGTATAGGGAGTGTGTGATGATGATCAAATCAATCTTGGAACTACTTCCAACACTCATCGTCACTTCCCCTTCAACTAGTTTACATTCATTCTGCAACTCCCGTTTCAAGTTACTACTCTTAGCAACTGAACCAAAGATCAAATACCGAGGGGTTACTACGAACACTAGTGAAATACACATCAATGATCTGTATATCAAATATACTTTTGTTCACTTTGCCATCCTTCTTATCAGCCAAATACTTGGGGTAGTTCCGCTTCTAGTGACCAGTTCCATTGCAGCAAAAGCACTTAGTCTCAGGCTTAGGTCCAGACTTGGGCTTCTTCACTCGAGCAACAACTTGCTTGCCGTTCTTCTTGAAGTTCCCCTTCTTCCCTTTGCCCTTTTCCTTGAGACTAGTGGTCTTGTCAATCATCAACACTTGATGCTCTTTCTTGATTTCTACCTTCGTCGATTTCAACATCACGAAGAGCTCGGGAATCGTTTCGTCATCCCTTGCATACTATAGTTCATCACGAAGTTCTAGTAACTTAGTGATGGTGACTAGAGAATTCATCAATCAACATCTTATCCGGAAGATTAACTCCCACTTGATTCAAGCGATTGAAGTACCCAGACAATCTGAGCACATGCTCACTATTTGAGCGATTCTCCTCCATCTTTTAGCTTTAGAACTTTGTTGGAGACTTCATATCTCTCAACTCGGGTATTTGCTGGAAATATTAACTTCAACTCCTGGAACATCTCATATGGTCCATGACGCTCAAAACGTCTTTGAAATCCCGATTCTAAGCCGTTAAGCATGGTGCACTAAACTATCAAGTAGTCATCATATTGAGCTAGCAAAACGTTCATAACGCCTCGCATCCGCCTCCTGCAATAGGCCTGTCACCTAGCGGTGCATTAAGGACATAATTCTTCAGGCAAAGCAATGAGGATAAACCTCAGATCACGGATCCAATCCGCATCATTGCTACTAACATTTTTCAATACAATTTTCTCTAGGAACACATATAAAAACATAGGGTAGCAACAACGCGAGCTATTGATCTACAACATAATTTGCAAAATACTACCAGGACTAAGTTCATGATAAATTAAAGTTCAATTAATCATATTACTTAAGAACTCCCACTTAGATAGACATCTCTCTAGTCATCTAAGTGATCACGCCGATCCAAATCAACTAAACCATGTCCGATCATCACGTGAGATGGAGTAGTTTCAATGGTGAACATCACTATGTTGATCATATCTACTATATGATTCACGCCGACCTTTCGGTCTCCGTGTTCGAGGTCATATCTTATATGCATAGCTCGTCAAGTATAACCTGAGTATTCGCGTGTGCAACTGTTTTGCACCCGTTGTATTTGAACGTAGAGCCTATCACACCCGATCATCACGTGGTGTCTCAAAGACGAAGAACTTTCGCACGGTGCATACTCGTGGAGAACACTTCTTGATAATTTTAGTGAGAGATCATCTTATAATGCTACCGTCAATCAAAGCAAGATAAGATGCATAAAGGATAAACATCACATGCAATCAATATAAGTGATATGATATGGTCATCATCATCTTGTGCTTGTGATCTCCATCGCCAAGCACCGTCATGATCACCATCGCCACCGGTAGCGACACCTTGATCTCCATCGTAGCATCGTTGTCGCCTCGCCAATCTTATGCTTCCACGACTATCACTACCGCTTAGTAATAAAGTAAAGCATTACATCGCGATTGCATTGCATACAATAAAGCGACAACCATATGGCTTTCGCCAGCTGCCGATAACTCGGTTACAAAACATGATCATCTCATACAATAAAATATAGCATCACGCCTTGACCATATCACATCACAACATGCCCTGCAAAAACAAGTTAGACGCCCTCTACTTTGTTGTTGCAAGTTTTACGTGGCTGCTACGGGCTGAGCAAGAACCGTTCTTACCTACGCATCAAAACCACAACGATAGTTTGTCAAATAGACTCCGCTTTAACCTTCTCAAGGACCGGCGTAGCTACACTCGGTTCAACTAAAGTTGGAGAGACAGGTCTTCCGCAAGCCATCTATGTGCAAAGCACGCCGAGGGAACCGGTCTCGGCGTGAAGCTGACGCGTAAGGTTGGTCCGGATCGCCTCGTCCCAACAATACCGCTGAACCAAAGTATGACATGCCGGTAGGCAGTATGACTTGTATCGTCCACAACTCACTTGTGTTCTACTCGTGCATATGACATCTACGCATAAAACCAGGCTCGGATGCCACTGTTGGGGAACGTAGTAATTTCAAAAATTTTCCTACGCACACACAGGACCATGGTGATGGCATAGCAACGAGAGGGGAGAGTGTTGTCTACGCACTCGTGAGACCGTAGCGGAAGCGATCACAACGTAGAGGAAGTAGTCGTATTTTCTCCTCGCGATCTGCCGATCCCAAATACCAAGCATTCGGCACCTCCGAGTCGATGATGACGTAGAGGAAGTAGTCGACGCTCTCCTCACGATCCAGCCGATCACAGCCGTTACTCGGCGCCTCCGAGTTCTTGGCACACGCTCAGCTCGATGACGCCCACGGGCTTCGATCCAGCAAAGCTCCGGAGGGGAGTTCCACAAGACGACGGGCGTGGTGACGATCTTGATGTTTCACTGCCGCAGGCTTCGCCTAAGCACCGCTACAATATGACCGAGGTGGAATATGGTGGAGGGGGCACCGACACGGCTAAGGAACGATCTTAAGGATCAACTTGTGTGTCTATGGGGTGCCCCCTGCCTGTGATATATAAAGGAGCAAGGAGGGAGGAGGCCGGCCCTATGTTTGGCGCCAAGGGGGAGTCCTACTCCCACCGGGAGTAGGATTCCCTTTCCTAGTCCAACTAGGAATCCTTCCATGTAGGGGAGGAAGGGAGAAGGAAGTGGAGGAGTAGGAAGGTGGCGGCCCCTTTCCCTAGTCCAATTCGGACTAGAGGGAGGGGGCGCAGCAGCCTTTTCCTCTTCCCACTAAAGCCCATCAAGGCCCATTACTTCTCCCGTAACTACCCGCATTCAAAAATACCCGAATCACTCGGAACCTTTCCGAACTCCGAATATAGTCGTCCAATATATCGATCTTTACGTCTCGACCATTTCGAGACTCCTCGTCATGTCCCCGATCTCATCCGGACTCAACTCCTTCGGTACATCAAAATACATAAACTCATAATAACCGTCATTGAAACCTTGCGTGCGGACCCTACGGTTCGAGAACAATGTAGACATGACTGAGACACATCTCCGTCAATAACCAATAGCGGGACCTGGATGCCCATATTGGTTCCTACATATTCTACGAAGATCTTTATCGGTCAGACCGCATAACAACATACGTTGTTCCTTTTGTCATCGGTATGTTACTTGCCCGAGATTTGATCGTCGGTATCCAATACCTAGTTCAATCTCGCTATCGCAAGTCTCTTTACTCGCTCCGTAATACATCATCTCACAACTAACTCATTAGTTGCAATGCTTGCAAGGCTTATGTGATGTGTATTACCGAGAAGGCCCAGAGATACCTCTCCACAATCGGAGTGACAAAACCTAATCTCGAAATACGCCAACCCAACAAGTACCTTTGGAGACACCTGTAATACTCCTTTATAATCACCCGATTACGTTGTGGACGCTTTGGTAGTACCCAAAGTGTTCCTCCGTAAACGGAGTTGCATAATCTCATAGTTATAGGAACATGTATAAGTCATGAAGAAAGCAATAGCAACATACTAAACGATCAAGTGCTAGGCTAACGGAATGGGTCATGTCAATCAGATCATTCAACTAATGATGTGACCTTGTTAATCAAATAACAACTCCTTGTTCATGGTTAGGAAACATAACCATCTTTGATTAACAAGCTAGTCAAGTAGAGGCATACTAGTGACATACTGTTTTGTCTATATATTCACACATGTATTATGTTTCCGGTTAATACAATTCTAGCATGAATAATAAACATTTATCATGAAATAAGGAAATAAATAATAACTTTATTATTGCCTCTAGGGCATATTTCCTTCATTCACCTCCCTGGATCGACTATTTCACCACGGTGGATTCAGCACGAACCAAAGTCACAAAGGCACCAGAAACTTCACTGGAACTAAGAACCCTAGCCTCCGGAAGGGATCCGAGGGGGAATCGATAGGAGGGTTCCGTCATGCCAACATCTCGACCAAGGAGACTTCGGCATCAACACCATCCCTTATATCTTTGTAATATCATACGACTGGGTGGAAACTGTGTATTACTTTGATTGTTCATCCATGTTTACCATTTATTATCCTTCTGATGTTTGTCGTCTCTATGTCCAAGTAATACCCGTAGTTCTCCGAGATATGGAGGAACCCTAGTATGCTTAGGTGTTGAATGCCGATTGGATATAGAATCCTCTTTTGCATATTTGAGTTAATATTCTTCATGAATGTTGTGTGAGTGTAGCGTTCATATACCATGTGGTCGACACCAAGAAGGATTGGGTGATATGTCCGGTAGTTCAGATGGATTATCATCTGGCATTGGGCAGTGGTGGTAGTGATGATGATACATGACAATTCAACGGCTTGCCTTGCAAGGGGTGTGATCCCAGCCACAACATGCTCTACGATACCTCATGGCAAAGCATCTGAATTAAAAGGACGATGATACGTGAAATATGCGGCTTTTTGAAAAGAGATGAGATTAGCCCCGCTTATGCAGATTTGATGTTGTGCAGTTTCTTTGCAAAAAGAAACATGTCAGAGCATCTGAATTAAGCTAGAGATGCACCCTTTAAAGAACTTGATTAACTATTAATAAAATAAGATAATTTGCTAAAAACATAGCTTACCATACGTTGGTATTCCTATACAAAAGAAAACCTCCTGCAATTTCTTGGATTTATATCAGCCTTTTTGGCGATGTTCGTTCAGGAGACAATCTTGTCGACTATGATGACTTCGTCAATCTCCGATGTTCGTTCAGGAGACAATCTCGTCGACTATGATGACTTCGTCAATCTCATGATGTTGTGTTGGCTTACTTCGTATCTCGGAAGCGCTCATAGAGACAAAGTGTGCGTGTGCATATCATGGGAGTGAGTGTGTGCCTATACGTGAGCATGTGTGTTTGTACTGTATTAAAAAAAGACTCCTCGTTTGATTTCAGCCAACTTGAATATTGAGAGAATCAGAGTTACTTGAAGAATGCACAGACCTTTTTGGAATTTTTAAAACGTGTAACCATCCAGCATCATTGGATAAAGCCTTGTTGCATATCTTTGGAACCAAAATGCACATATTTTGAAATTACGTAGCTACCAATTGGTTACCAGAAACAGCTAACGATCCGGAAGAGGATAAGCACAAAGTGTACATGAGAGACTCTCAGTAGTCTAATAGACAGTGGCGTGCAACAATTTCCACAAGAGGCATTTTAATCTTCCCAATCAAAAAGTTACTGAGCTCGCCAATGCCCAGCCAAAAGAAGTTAAACTCTTCCAGCAATCATCAAAAGGGCATACAAACATTAATGAAAGATTTAAAACATCTCAGAATCAGATTTGATAGCTAAATTGCAAGGATAGAACGCAAAAAGCGGGCAAAACAAAGCATCAGGTTCGAACTACATATAACATCATACAATGTGCGACCCACACATTCGAGATAACATGAAGACTACAGTTCTTCACAGGGAAACAGCAGTTCAACTCGCTATCCGGGCCTGAATCCATCTTACAAGACTCTGAAATGAAACCTAAGGGGCGAGCGAAATCCTTCACACTTCAAAATAACCTGCATTCAATGCGACATATAACATTAGCAGGGGGTCAAACAGAAGGCTGTGAATCAAGATTTGCATGAAGAATTTCGAATCATAATTATGCACAAAATAATCATCAAACTAAAATTCTTGAGCATGTACGAGAAATACACCCAGCAATTCCTCATCCCTGTCCCTCTCCTCTCTCTTATTCAGTGCAAGTAAAAAATGATGTATCAACAGTGCTTGCAAATGCCTAAAGGCTAACTAACTAATGCAGCTATTTTTTATGCAAGTTCCAAGTGACTAATCCTCAGTTGATCAAGGTGAAGTCACATGTCCAGAAAGATGCTGTAAGAGCAGAAATATCCATGCACCGTACACAAATTTACACATCGGAGCAAATTCAATGTACGAGTAGTGCCCATTTCGCCACTTCACTATGCAATTTGCTCAAGAGAAGAATGCCAGCACATATTACATATTGCAAGTGTGTGATAAAGATATTACACTGACCAAACAAAATACACATGGATGAATCATGAATAACTGACAATTCGATTTAGAAAAATGTGCTCAGGCAACAATACATTCTGCAACTGACGCTTGGATGGTAAACAAATAACCAGCAATGGATCGATTCTAACCTTTTAGATGCTGCTCGGGTACATGAAGACCCTGACCTTCTTCCCCTGAGGAAAAACAAACACCACAGCACCGTCAGCAGGCAACACAAGTCAGCACATCAAAGAGCAGCAGGCATGCCGCCGAAACAGACAACCGGAGAAGTTGGACCGAGCAACTCACCATGGCCTCGGCGGGCAGGTTGGAGGTGAACTTGGCGCGGACGACGCCGGTGTTGCCGTGGGGGCGGGAGACCTTGCCCCAGATGCAGCGGTAGTGGGTGCCGTTGCTCTTGGTCTTGGCCTTGTAGACGTAGGCCATCCTCTTGCCGCCGTACCAGGCCACGTCCTCCCTGGTGTTCACCCCCTCGATCTGCACCAGCGACGCCGTCTCGTACTGGTTCGACTTGGACCTGCGCGCCCAACCAAACCCCAGGGATTCAGTCAGAGACCCACGCGAGGGAGAATCGGAGAAGGAGCAGAGCCGCGGCGGCGGTGGGAGCTGCTCACCTCTTGTATCCGAGGATGGTGGCGCGGACGTAGAGCCTCACGCGCTGGCCTGTGCGTCCCTTCACCATCTTGCTGCTGCGGCGGCGCCGGGGAGGAGGGCTGCGGGTTAGGGGTGAGCTGCGCAACCAGGAAGGGGAGAGAAAACCCTAGCGGGCGGCGCTCCTGGTGTGTTATGTATCCCTCTGTGTGGAAGCGGATGGTGGGGATTTGCTGGTGAGGGTTTGTATGGACGGTCGTGGTTCGCTTTTGGGGGAGATTGCGCAGCTGAGGCGGGCGGGGCCTGTTACGAATGTGGGTCGCTTCTGTTTTGCAGGCCGAAAGAATTTAACTCATTTGGATGGGCTGACGGAAGGCCGAGCCTAGGGCGTAAGAGGGCTGGAGCCCATCTTTCTCGCTTATAGCGATCGTGTACTAAAACTGTTGACTGTGTACTTAAAAACACAAAACTTGTATTTCAATAATGTTAAACGTGCATTAGAAAAATGTATAAGATATATAAAAAATATACAATATGTATCAAAAAAGGTAGACATAAGAAAATTATAAGTTCTAAAAAAATCATGTATTTAAAAAATATTAATCATGTATATAAAATAATGTTTCAGATGTATAAGAAAAATGTTAAATATGTACATAATATTTTTAACATGTGTTAAAAAGATTAAAAACGATAAGAAAATAAAAAATTAAAAAAAACCAAATAGAAAAACAAGGAAAATGAAAAACCTAAAGAAACTAATTCAACATAATGAAAAATAGAAAAACAATCGAGAAAGAAACAAAGAAAACGATGAAAAGCAAGAAGGAAATAAAAGAAAACCAGAGAAAGAACAAAAGACCGATGAAAAACATAGGATCAAACTAAGAAAATGATGAAAAGGTAAAGAAAATAAAAAACCCACGAAGAAAAAAGTGAAAGAAATTAAAAAACGAGAAAACCCCGAGCGAGAACCAGTGAACTAAGTGAAAAAGAAAAGCCAAACCTAGCAAAGAGAAAAAAGATAAAAAAGGGGTTGGCCTAGTAGCGACAGCACATGGGTAAAACGTTCAGTGAGACCTATGATAACATGATAACCGGAAATTGATTCGCCTAATTACAACGCGACTTAAGCCTCTTCTGACATGCGACACATGTCCCATTGGGGCCCACTCGCCTGCCCATCCTTATCTTCTCCCGTGGTTCATGAGAACCACTCAAAATTTTCACCAAGTTCTGTCCCTTCGTTCCGCACATCTCGCCATGGCTACTACATCCGCCATGGCTGCTGGCCTGCTGCCCAAGCTCCAATGGTTGATGCGTAGGCTCCACACGTGGGTGATGCCAGCCGGTGTTGCGGCGCGACATACTTCGTCGTCATCGGCGCTGCTATGCAGCACTCGTCCGCTCAGCTGTTGTGCGACTTGCTGCAACGCAACCTCGTGGCACTGCTATGCGGCCTATCGGTGGTTGCCGGTGTTGTAATGCAGCGTTTGTGGTACTACCGACGCTATGATGCGATGGTTGTTGGAGGCTGCCGGTGTTGCAACTCAGCCCTCGACATTGCTGCCATGCAACACTACCGAGGCTATGTTGCTATGCGGGTTGTCGCCGACCGCCTGTGCTGCGGTCAATGTTGAGATGCGGTTGTGAGGCGCCACCAGTGCTGCAGGCCGACAATCACTGATGTTCTTCTACAAGCAGTTTTGCATAGGAGTGGCGGGGTTGTGCTCCTACGTGTTGAGAAACATAGTAGAAAACAAAAAAAAATCGCACCTACGATCACCCAAGAACAATATGAAGATGCATAATGGGTTGTGATCAAAAACCATTACCGACTCCAGGAGTGCAGCGGAAGTAGATGAGTCGGTGTAGATCGTACTTGGCGTCCCTTGAACGTTGATGAAGATCCCGCGAACCGCCCTCGAATGATCCCTCAAACAGAAGACCGAAAGCACGACCTCTCTACTTGGTAGCAAGCGTACGGTCTTCACGATCCGGCAGCGCTTCGCCGTCCAGAGATAATCATCGCCAGAGAATTAGAGGGAGGAGACTAAAAGCACATTGGGCTTCTAGTTATGAGATTAGAGGTGGCTAGGGCTAGCTCTAATTAGTCAACTAGGTCCAACTAGAACTAGTACTAGATGACTAGAGGAGGCTCTGAAACTTGTATATCCATAGGGTGGAAATCCTCTAGTATATATAGGTTAGAGGGAAGGGATAGGGAATCCACAAAAGGGGAAAGAGCCACCTTTGGTGCAGCATCTTTGTGAAAGTGCAACTAATCCCCGGGTGGTTTTGGTAATTCATAACAACATATTGCTCATTGAACTAATATCCATTCAAGATAAATATTTAAGGAAGTTCAATGAATGGCATGGCATGGACTAGAGATGTGGAACCCCTTCAAGGTGCTAAGGACAAAGATTGGCAAAATCTCAAGACTCTTCTTCTTTATTTTAGCAATCCAAGATCACATTGAGTCCATACGAAAGCCAACACTATTAAAAGGGGATGAGGTGTTGCTTAATGGCTTGCTTTCTCAAATGCTTAGTGATATTGTACCAAAACCCTCAACCACTTTCTCCATCTAAATATGTCAAAATACTAAACTCCAACTCGGCCCCACCGATTCTTTCTATCCGACGCCACCGAGCTCATATCACACAGCAACTGCCAGAAACCCTAGCAGTTCGGTCTCACCGATACGGGTCTTGGTGTCACCGAGATGGCCCTGCCAACACTCTATGACTTGTTGCATTTATTTCGGTCCCATCGAGTGATGCAATCGGTCTCATCGAGTTGGATTGGCAAATTCTCTGTTGCCTTATTGCTTCACTTTGGTCTCATCGAGTTGATGCAATCGGTGCCACCGAGATGATGCTTGCCATAAAGCCCTAGAACATCGGTCCCACCGAGTTGTTCCAGTCAGTCCCACCGAGATTCCTAACGTTCACATTTTGTACTAATCAGTACCACCGAGTTTAATCATTCGGTCTCGCCGAGATGGGTCAAATGTGTGTAACGGTTGGATTTTGTGTGGTGGCTATATGTACCCCTCCACCCCCTTCTCCATACGTGAGAGAGCCATCAGAACGTGCCTACACTTCCACCATACATTTTCTGAGAGAGAACCACCTACTCGTGTTTTCAGATCAAGATATTCTAATCATAGCACAAGAGTCTTGATTTCTAGCCTTCCCCAAGTTGCTTTCCACTCAAATCATCTTTCCACCGTAGCCAAATCTGTGTGAGAGAGTTGAGTGTTGAGGAAACTATCATTTGAAGCACAAGAGCAAGGAGTTCATCATGAACACACCATCTCACTACTGGAATATGTCATTTTGCCGCCTACCATGTCTTTGCCGTCGGCCAGCTGACGGCAAAGAGGCTCTTTGCCGTCCGCTTCCACAAAGCGGACGGCAAAGAAAGTGCAGATGGCAAAAATTCTATTTGCCGTCAGCTGCTTCTTTGCTGGCGGCCAGCTGGCGGCAAAAAGCTAGAAGGCAAACGGCAAAGAGCTAGGTGGGCCCCATAGGGCACGTCGTGTCTAGGTCAGATTTTTTGTCGTCAGCTAGCTGACGGCAAAAGAGGTGATTACTATCTGGCCGGTCGACGCAATGTTAGTCCTTTGTCACCCCGCTTGCCGACGGCAAAGAGGAGACGTGGGCCAGCCCTAACGGTGGCCCTCCTTGCTGCCTGCTAACGGACGGCAAAGAAGGCGCACTTAACGGGCCGAGCCGTCTCCCCCCTCTCTCTTTCTTTCTCTCCCTCGCGTGCGCCCGCCTCGATCTCCTCTGTCGCCGCCGTCGGCCATTCTCGCCCCGTCGCCCCATCGGCTCGCCCACCGCGCCCGTTGGCCTCATCACCCAGCCGCGCCCGTCGCCGTGCCCGTCGGCCCGCCGCCCTTGCGCCCGTCGCCGGGAGTGGCTGCGCCGGGCACGCCCGATCTTGGGACCCTCCTCTCGAGGTCCTGCGCCCGCCCTTGTCGTCCTCCTCCCCGCGGCCCCTGCGTCGCCTCGCCCCACCGGTCGACCTCGCCGGAGAAGAGGTAATTTTTTTTTCTGTTTTTTTCCTGGTTTTTTGTTCTCTATTTTCTTGATTTGTTTTAGGTTAGTGCTAGGTTTAGGTGTAGTTTTGAGTTTTTAGGTTTAGGTTAGTGCTAGGTTTAGGTGTAGTTTTTTCCTGTTTTGTTTTAGGTTAATTAGTGCTAGGTTTAAGAAGAGGAAGAAGAAGAAGAAGAAGAAGAAGAAGAAGAAGAAGAAGAAGAAGAAGAAGAAGAAGAAGAAGAAGAAGAAGAAGAAGAAGAAGAAGAAGAAGAAGAAGAAGAAGAAGAAGAAGAAGAAGAAGAAGAAGAAGAAGAAGAAGAAGAAGAAGAAGAAGAAGAAGAAGAAAAGAAGAAGAAGAAGAAGAAGAAGAAGAAGAAGAAGAAGAAGAAGAAGAAAAGGAAAAAAGAGAAAGAAGAAGAAGAAGAAGAAGAAGAAGAAGAAGAAGAAGAAGAAGAAGAAGAAGAAGAAAAAGAGGGTTCCTCGGTGTCGATGGTACCCTAAATAGTAAGTATCATCAGTGTGAGGTACATGTGGCCGTCGGTGTCGAATACTACATCCACGTCCCACAAGTGACACAGGGGTCCTGCGTCAAAGAAGCAGCTTCTCGGCATCGATGGCGGTCGAACACCATTGCAAATTTATGCAGCGGCCTCGGAGATGACGATTGAAAGCTAAGTGTTGAAACTTGAAACACCCAAACTAACTCAAGTCGGTTTGGTTGTTTGAAAATTTCAAAACTTGGCTTTAATCCTCATCGCAGAGGCTGCGGAACAAATTCGCCAAGGTGTTCGACCGTCATCGGCCACCGTAACTATTGTTATGGACGCCGCCACGGCTTCACTTGTGGGATGTGGATCTAGTGTTCAACACTGACCGCCTCAGGTACCTTGCACCAATGGTAGTTGCTATTTAGTTTACCCGGGGACGAGCGGATTAGAGGGTTCCTCGGTGTCGATGGTACCGTAAATAGCAAGTATCATCAGTGCGAGGTACATGTGGCCGTCGGTGTCGAATACTTGCTATGTTACTCATCTTTCGATTTAAATATGCAGTTATTTCGTCGTTGCGAGGGTCTAGTGTTCAACGAGCTCCGCCCCTGCGTTCATTGGTGAGCACAAATGACATCTCCTCCTCCCCCCTTCATTTGCTCTGTTCCGGTCTTCGTGCCGATGAAACTTGCTAGCTATAGGTGTCAATCATCAGTATGCGTAACCACTATGCGTCTCCCATTCGAAAGGGTTACATCTACAATTATGCATGCATTTACATATTTATAATCGTGATTCTTTCGAATTGTCCAACGTTATCCATGGACAACCCGAGTATGTGTAGATTGGGTTCGTTTTCCCATATGCTCAACTCCGGATCCGATGCAGAATTTCGTCACTGCCTCCCTATTGTTCTCCGGGTACACATCCTCTCTGCTTATTGCCGAGACGTGTATCAGGAGAACAGCGGGGAGGTGCTGCCTAAATTTTGCGTCGGATCCCGATCTACACATACTCGGGTGGGATTAGGACCTATCCTTACCTATTAGCGTGTAGGTTGCATGGACGTAATAAAACTAACAAACTCCATTAACTAATGGATATGGTTTGCTTAATTATGTATATATTTCTTGTGTGTCCAGTAGGAAGTCAATATGAGTGATCGTGCGTGGATGTACATCGGTTACACTAGTTAGTATGTTTGGACCGAGGAATGGTTAAAAAAACTAAGAGGTTTGTTAGAGCCGCATTTGCAAATGGCCAGAAATTTAGCCGGTGCCCCTGTGTCCGGTGCGACAACTATAATCAGGGACGAGCTTGAAATGAGTAAACACCTGCAGAAGTTTGGTTTTACGCCTGGTTACACGGTCTGGACATTACATGGTGAGTCTGCCCAACGTGCCAGAGCCGAGGTGGTTCGTCGTTGCACCGACGAGCATGGTACCGGGACCGCAGACATGGTGCAAGACTTTGACGATGCTCGGGACTCGGACGAGGAGATGGAGGAATCTGCAAAGGACTTCACTGAAATGTCGGAGTCCTCATAACATCCGCTCCACGAGCACACTGAGCTTTGTCAGCTGGATGCCATCTCACAAATAATGGCTTTGAAGGCTCAACTCAACTTGGGCAGAGAATGCTACGACGCGATGATGACAGTTTTCGGACGATTTGTACCCAAAGGCCATGTGCTACCTCCAACCCTGTACCAGTCAGACAAAATCCTCCGTGCTCTTAAGATGCCCTATGAGAAGATACATGCCTGTGAGAAAGGATGTGTCTTATTTAGGCTTCAGTACGAGGACTTGAACTATTGTCCCATTTGCAATTCTTCCAGGTATGTTGTGGTAGACTACGGTATGACTGAGAAGACGCAGACCAAAATACCTGTTAATGTTCTTAGGTATATGCCAATCGTACCAAGACTTCAACGTCTTTTCATGGTCGAAGAGATGGCCAGACAGATGACATGGCACAAAACGGGCAAAAGAACCGAACAAGATGCAGATGGGAATGTGATGATGGTGCACACATCGGATGATGAAGTGTGGAAGCGCTTCGATGCATTACATAAGGAAAAAACGGCAGATCCAAGGCATCCTCGAGTCGCCACAAGATAGATGGGTTCGGTGTGTTTGGTCGATGGCAGCCCCATACGGTGTTGGGTAACGAGTAATTTCAAAAATTTTCCTACGCACACGCAAGATCATGGTGATGCATAGCAACGAGAGGAGAGTGTATGTCCACGCACTCGTGAGACCGAAGCGGAAGCGTTATAACAACGCGGTTGATGTAGTCGCACGCCTTCACGATCCGACCGATCCAAGTACCGAACGACGGCACCTCCGAAGTTTGCACACGCTCAGCTCGATGACGATCCCGGACTCGATCCAAAGAAAGTGTCGGGATGAGTTCCACAAGACGACGGCGCAGTGACGATGATGATGCTCCACCGACGCAGGCTTCGCCTAAGCTCCGTGACGATATGACTTCACCGGCGCAGGCTTCGCTTAAGCTCCGCGACGATATGACTTCACTGGCGAGGGCTTCGCCTAAGCTCATGACGATATGACCGAAGTGGAATATGGTGGAGGGGGCACCGCACACGGCTAAGGAACGATCCGTAGATCAACTTGTGTGTCCATGGGGTGCCCCCGCCCTGTGATATAAAGGAGGGAGGGAGGAGGAGGCCGGCCCTAGAAGGGGGCGCCATATAGGAGGGGAAACCTACTCCAAGTAGGTTTCCTCTCTTCCTTATCTTATTTGGAGGGAAGGAAGGAGTACTAGTATTAGGAAGTAGTACTAGTAGTAGGAATAGGAAGAGGGGAAGGAGAAAGGAAAGGGGCCGCCCTCCCCACCCGGATTGGGCTTGGGGCGCGCCTCCCTTGTTCCTTCTCCTTCCTCCTACATGGGCCCAATAAGGCCCATATACCTCCCGGGGTTCCAGTAACCTCCGGAGCTCCAAACTTCTCCTAACCTTTCCGTGTCCAAATATATCCGTCAATATATTAATCTTTATGTCTCGACCATTTCGAGACTCCTCGTCATGTCCGTGATCATACCCGGACTCGAACAACCTTCGTACATCAAAACTCATAAACTCATAATATAACCGCCATCAAACCTTAAGCGTGCGGACCCTACGGGTTCGAGAACTATGTAGACATGACCTAGAACTATTCTCGGTCAATAACCAATAGCGGGACCTGGATGCCCATATTGGCTCCTACATATTCTACGAAGATCTTTATCGGTTAAACCGCATAACAACATACGTTGTTCCCTTTGTCATCGGTATGTTACTCGTCCGAGATTCGATCGTCGGTATCCAATACCTAGTTCAATCTCGTTACCGGCAAGTCTCTTTACTCGTTCCGTAATACATCATCTTGCAACTAACTTATTAGTTGCAATGCTTGCAAGGCTTATATGATGTGTATTACCGAGAAGGCCCAGAGATACCTCTCCGACAATCGGAGTGACAAAACCTAATCTCGAAATACGCCAACCCAACATGTACCTTTGGAGACACCAGTAGTACTCCTTTATAATCACCCGATTACGCCAGACGCTTGGTAGTACCCAAAGTGTTCCTCCCAGAACGGGAGTTGCATAATCTCATAGTTACAGGAACATGAAGAAAGCAATAGCAACATACTAAACGATCAAGTGCTAGGCTAACGGAATGGGTCATGTCAATCAGATCATTCTCCTAATGATGTGATCCCGTTAATCAAATGACAACTCATGTCTATGGTTAGGAAACATAACCATCTTCGATTAACGAGCTAGTCAAGTAGAGGCATACTAGTGACACTCTGTTTGTCTATGTATTCACACATGTATTATGTTTCCGGTTAATACAATTCTAGCATGAATAATAAACATTTATCATGATATAAGGAAATAAATAATAACTTTATTATTTCCTCTAGGGCATATTTCCTTCAGTCTCCCACTTGCACTAGAGTCAATAATCTAGTTCACATCGCCATGTGATTTAACATCAATAGTTCACATCTATATGTGGTTAACACCCATAGTTCACATCGACATGTGACCAACACCCAAAGGGTTTACTAGAGTCAAGAATCTAGTTCACATCGCTATGTGATTAACACCCAAAGAGTACTAAGGTGTGATCATGTTTTGCTTGTGAGATAATTTTAGTCAACGGTCCGTCACATTCAGAGCCGTAAGTATTTTGCAAATTTCTATGTCTACAATGCTCTCGCACGGAGCTACTCTAGCTAATTGCTCCCACTTTCAATATGTATCCAGATTGAGACTCGAGTCATCTAGATTAGTGTTAAAACTTGTATTGACGTAACCCTTTACTTACCTAACCTTTTTTCACTTCCATAATCGAGAAACATATCCTTATTCTACTAAGGATAATTTTGACCGCTGTCCATTGATCTACTCCTAGATCACTATTGCACTCCTTGCCAAGCTTAGTGGTAGGGTATGTAATAGATCCGGTACATGACATGACATACTTTATAGAACCTATGGTCGATGCATAGGGAATGACTTTCATTCTTTTCTGCCGTGGTCTGGTTTTGAGTCTTACTCAATCTCACACCTTGTAACACAGGCAAGAACTCTTTCTTTGACTGCTCCATTTTGAACTACTTCAAAATCTTGTCAAGGTATGTATTCATTGAAAAACTTATCAAGCGTCTTGATCTATCTCTATAGATCTTGATGCTCAATATGTAAGCAGCTTCAACGAGGTCTTTCTTTGAAAAAAACTCCTTTCAAACACTCCTTTATGCTTTGCAGAATAATTCTACATTATTTCCGATCAACAATATGTCAATCACATATACTTATCAGAAATGTTGTAGTGCTCCCACTCACTTTCTTGCAAATACAGGCTTCTCCAAAAGTCTCAGATGAAACCATATGCTTTGATCAACTTATCAAAGCGTAGTATTCCAACTCCGAGATGCTTGCACCAGTCCATAGATGGATCATTTGGAGCTTGCACATTTTTGTTAGCTCCTTTAGGATCGATAAAACCTTACGTTGCATCATATACAACTCTTCCTCCGTAAACCCATTCAGAATGCATTTTTACATCCATTTGCCAAATTTCATAAATTGTGGCAATTGCTAACATGATTCGGACAGACTTAAGCATCGCTACAGCTTGAGAAAATCTCATTGTAGTTAACACCTTGAACTTGTCAAAACCTTTTATGCATAAGTCGAGCTTTGTAGATAGTAACACTACTATCAACGTCCGCCTTCCTCTTGAAGATCCATTTATTTTCTATTGCTTGCCGACCCTCGGGCAAGTCAACCAAAGTCCACACTTTGTTTTCATACATGGATCCCATCTCAGATTTCATGGCTTCTAGCCATTTAGCGGAATCTGGGCTCACCATCGCTTCTTCATAGTTTGTAGGTTCGTCATGATCTAGTAGCATGACTTCCGTAATGTGATTGCCGTACCACTTTGGTGCGGATCTCACTGGTTTACCTACGGATTCGGTAGTGACTTGATCTCGAAGTTACATGATCATCATCATTAGCTTCCTCACTAATTGGTGTAGGAATCATCGAACTGATTTCGTGATGAAATACTTTCCAATTCGGGAGAAGGTACAAATTACCTTATCAAGCTCCACTTTCCTCCCACTCACTTCTTTCGAGAGAAACTCCTTCTCTAGAAAGGATCCATTTATAAGCAACGAATGTTTTTGCCTTCGGATCTGTGATAGAAGGTATACCCAACAATTTCCTTTGGGTATTCTATGAAGACGCACTTCTCCGATTTGGGTTTGAGCTTATCAGATGAAACTTTTCACATAAGCATCACAACTTCCAAACTTTAAGAAACGATACTTAGGTTTCATCGTTAAACCATAGTTCATACGGTGTCGCCTCAACGGATTTAGACGGTGCCCTATTAAATGTGAATGCAGCTGTCTCCAATGCATAACCCAAAACGATAGTGGTAAATCGGTAAGATACATCATAGATCGCACCATATCCAATAAAGTACGGTTACGACGTTCGGACACACCATAACGTTGTGGTGTTCCAGGTGGCGTGAGCTGTGAAACTATTCCACTTTGTTTTAATTGAAGACCAAACTCGTAACTCAAATATTCATCTCCACGATCGGATCGCAGAAACTTTATTTTCTTGTTACGATGATTTTCTACTTCACTCTGAAATTCTTTGAACTTTTCAACTATTCCGGACTTATGTTTCATCAAGAAGATATACGCATATCTGCTCAAATCATCCGTGAAGGTCGAAAATAATGATACTTGCCACGAGCATCAACACTCATTGAATCGCATACATCGGTATGTATTATTTCCAATAAGTCAAGAGCTTGTTCCATTGTTCCGAGAACGGAGTTTTAGTCATTTTGCCCAAAAGGCATGGTTCGCAAGCATCAAATGATTCATAATCAAGTGATTCCAAAAGTCCATCAAGATGGATTTTTCTTCATGCGCTTTACACCAATATGACCTAAACGGCAAGTACCACAAATAAGTTGCACTATCATTATTAATTTTGCATCTTTTGGTTTCAATATTATGAATATGTGTATCACTATGATCGAGATCCAATGAACCATTTTCATTGGGTGTGTAACCATATAAGGTTTTATTCATGTAAACAGTAACAACAATTTATTCTCTTACTTAAATGAATAACCGTATTGCAATAAACATGATCAAATCATATTTATGCTCAACACCAAATAACACTTATTTAGGTTCCACACTAATCCCGAAAGTATAGGGAGTGTGCGATGATGATCATATCAATCTTGGAACTACTTCCAACACTCATCGTCACTTCCCTTCAACTAGTCTTTGTTTATTCTCAGAACTCTGCTTCGAGTTACTAATCTTAGCAACCGAACGAGTATCAAATACTCAGGGGCTACTATAAACACTAGTAAGGCACACATCAATAACCTGTATATCAAAATATACCCTTGTTCACTTTGCCATCCTTCTTATCCACCAAATATTTGGGGTATTTCCGCTTCCAGTGACCAGTTCCATTGCAGCAAAAGTACTTAGTCTCAGGCTTAGGTCCAGACTTGGGCTTCTTCACTCGGCAGCAACTTGCTTGCCGCTCCTTTTGAAGTTCCCCTTCTTCCCTTTGCCCTTTTCCTTGAGACTAGTGGTCTTGTCAACCATCAACACTTGATGTTTTTCTTGATTTCTACCTTTCACGATTTTTGCATCGCGAAGAGCTCGAGAATCTTTTTCGTCATCCCTTGCATACTATAGTTCATCACGAAGTTCTACTAACTCTGTGATGGTGACTAGAGAATTCTGTCAATCACTATCTTATCCGGAAGATTAACTCCCACTTGATTCAAGCGATTGAAGTACCTGCATAACCGAGAACATGCTCACTAGTTGAGCGATTCTCCTCCATCTTTTAGCTATAGAACTTGTTGGAGATTTCATATCTCTCAACTCGGGTATTTGCTTGAAATATTAACTTCAACTCTGGAACATCTCATATGGTCCATGACGCTCAAAACGCCTTTGAAGTCCCGATTCTAAGCCGCTAAGTATGGTGCACTAAACTATCAAGTAGTCATCATATTGAGCCAGCCAAACGCTCATAACGCCCGCATTTGCTCCTCGCAATAGGTCTGTCACCTAGCGGTGCATTAAGGACATAATTCTTCCAGGCAGCATTGAGGATAAACCTCAGATCACGGATCCAATCCGCATCATTGCTACTAACATTTTTCAACACAATTTTCTCTAGGAACATATGAAAATAAACATATGAAAGCAACAACGCGAGCTATTGATCTACAACATAATTTGCAAAATACTACCAGGACTAAGTTCATGATAAATTTAAGTTCAATTAATCATATTACTTAAGAACTCCCACTCAGATGACATCTCTCTAGTCATCTAAGTGATCACGTGATCCAAATCAACTAAACCATAACCGATCATCACGTGAGATGGAGTAGTTTTCAATGGTGAACATCACTATGTTGATCATATCTACTATATGATTCACGCCGACCTTTCGGTCTCCGTGCTCGAGGCCATATCTGTTATATGCTAGGCTCGCCAAGTTTAACTCGAGTATTCCGCTGCAGTAACTGCTTTTGCACCCGTTGTAGATGGACGAGAACTTATCACACCCGATCATCACGTGGTGTCCGGGTACTACTTAACTTTGGCAACGGTGCATACTGTGGAGAACACTTCTTGATAATTTTAGTGAGAGATCATCTTATAATGCTACCGCCAATCAAAGCAAGATAAGATGCATAAAGGATAAACATCACATGCAATCAATATAAGTGATATGATATGGCCATCATCATCTTGTGCTTGTGATCTCCATCTCCAAGCACCGTCGTGATCACCATCGCCACCGCGCGACACCTTGATCTCCATCGTAGCATCGTTGTCGTTTACGCCATCTGTTGTTTCTACGACTATCGCTACCGCTTAGTGATAAAGTAAAGCAATTATGTATGCGTTTGCATTTCATACAATAAAGCGACAACCATATGGCTCTCGCCGATTGCCGATAACTCGTTACAAAACATGATCATCTCATACAATAAAATATAGCATCACGCCTTGACCATATCACATCACAACATGCCCTGCAAAAACAAGTTAGACGCCCTCTACTTTGTTGTTGCAAGTTTTACGTGGCTGCTACGGCCGAAAGCAAGAACCGTTCTTACCTACGCATCAAAACCACAACGACATTTCACAAATAGACTCCGCTTTTAACCTTCTCAAGGACCGGGCGTAGCCACACTCGGTTCAACTAAAGTGAGAGAGAGACACCCGCCAGCCACCTTTAAGCACGAGTGCTCGTAGAACGGTGAAACCGGTCTCGCGTAAGAAGCGCACGCTGTAATATCGGTCCGCCGCTTCATCTCACAATACCGCTGAACCAAAGTATGACATGTCGGTAGGCAAGATGACTTGTATCGCCCACAACTCACTTGTGTTCTACTCGTGCATATGACATCAACGCATAAAACCTGGCTCGGATGCCACCGTTGGGTAACGAGTAATTTCAAAAATTTTCCCACGCACACGCAAGATCATGGTGATGCATAGCAACGAGAGGGAGAGTGTATGTCCACGCACTCGTGAGACCGTAAGCGAAGCGTTATAACAACGCTGTTGATGTAGTCGCACGCCTTCACGATCCGACCGATCCAAGTATCGAACGACGGCACCTCCGGAAGTTCTCGCACACGCTCAGCTCGATGACGATCCCGGACTCGATCCAAAGAAAGTGTCGGGATGAGTTCCACAAGACGACGTGGCAGGACGATGATGATGCTCCACTGACGCAGGGCTTCGCTTAAGCTCATGACGATATGACTTCACCGGCGCAGGGCTTCGCCTAAGCCCGCGACGATATGACTTCACGGCGCAGGGCTTCGCTTAAGCTCCGCGACGATATGACCAAGTGGAATATGGTGGAGGGGGCACCGCACACGGCTAAGGAACGATCCAGAGATCAACTTGTGTGTCCATGGGGTGCCCCCGCCTCAGATATAAAGGAGGGAGGGAGGAGGAGGCCGGCCCTAGAAGGGGCGCCATAGGGAGGGGAAACCTACTCCAAGTAGGTTTCCTCTTTCCTTATCTTATTTGGAGGGGAAGGAAGGAGTACTAGTATTAGGAAGTAGTACTAGTAGTAGGAATAGGAAGAGGGGAAGGAGAAAGGAAAGGGGCCGCCCCTCCCCACCCGGATTGGGCTTGGGGCGCGCCTCCCTTGTTCCTTCTCCTTCCTCCTACATGGGCCCAATAAGGCCCATATACCTCCCGGGGTTCCAGAACCTCCTGAGCTCCAAACTTCTCCTAACCTTTCCGGTGTCCAAATATATCCGCCCAATATATTAATCTTTATGTCTCGACCATTTCGAGACTCCTCGTCATGTCCGTGATCATATCCGGGACTCAACAACCTTCGGTACATCAAAACTCATAAACTCATAATATAATCGCCATCGAAACCTTAAGCGTGCGGACCTCTACGGGTTCGAGAACTATGTAGACATGACCTAGAACTATTCTCGGTCAATAACCAATAGCGGGACCTGGATGCCCATATTGGCTCCTACATATTCTACGAAGATCTTTATCGGTTAAACCGCATAACAACATACGTTGTTCCCTTTGTCATCGGTATGTTACTCGCCCGAGATTCGATCGTCGGTATCCAATACCTAGTTCAATCTCGCTATCGCAAGTCTCTTTACTCGCTCCGTAATACATCATCTTGCAACTAACTTATTAGTTGCAATGCTTGCAAGGCTTATATGATGTGTATTACCGAGAAGGCCCAGAGATACCTCTCCGACAATCGGAGTGACAAAACCTAATCTCAAATACGCCAACCCAACATGTACCTTTGGAGACACCTGTAGTACTCCTTTATAATCACCCGATTACGCCAGACGCTTTGGTAGTACCCAAAGTGTTCCTCCAGTAAACGGGAGTTGCATAATCTCATAGTTACAGGAACATGTATAAGTCATGAAGAAAGCAATAGCAACATACTAAATAATCAAGTGCTAGGCTAACGGAATGGGTCATGTCAATCGATCATTCTCCTAATGATGTGATCCCGTTAATCAAATGACAACTCATGTCTATGGTTAGGAAACATAACCATCTTCGATTAACGAGCTAGTCAAGTAGAGGCATACTAGTGACACTGCTTGTCTATGTATTCACACATGTATTATGTTTCCGGTTAATACAATTCTAGCATGAATAATAAACATTTATCATGATATAAGGAAATAAATAATAACTTTATTATTGCCTCTAGGGCATATTTCCTTCATACAGCTGTTGGCCCGTGTTGTCATTCCACTCAATCTCCCCCCCCCCCCCCCGGGCATATTATGCAAAGAAAGAACATTTTCCTGACGTTGATAATTCCAAAGGCCCAACTATCCGGGGAAGAATATGAATGTGTACATGCAGCCGCTTAAGGACAAATTGCAAGAAGCTTGGGATAATGGGTTCAAGACATACGACGCCTTTAGCAAAGAGAACTTCATAATGCGTGCCTGGTACATGTACTCGACACATGACTTGCCGGCATATGCAATATTCGTTGGCTGGTGTGTGCATGGAAGGTTCTCGTGCCCCACATGCAAGGGAGCTCTTGAGTTTCGTTGGCTGATGGCGGGGCACAAGTATAGTTGCTTCGACTTGCATAGACAATTTCTAGATCCTCGCCATAAGTTCAGGAAAGACAAGAAGAACTCCATGAAAGGTAGAGTTTGTTGGAAATATGCCCTAGAGGCAATAATAAAAGGATTATTATTATATTTCCTTGTTCATGATAATTGTCTTTTGTTCATGCTATAATTGTATTATCCGGAAATCGTAATACACGTGTGAATACATAGACCACAATATGTCCCTAGTGAGCCTCTAGTTGACTAGCTCGTTGATCAATAGCTAGTCATGGTTTCCGACTATGGACATTGGATGTCATTGATAACGGGATCACATCATTAGGAGAATGATGTGATGGACAAGACCCAATCCTAAGCATAGCACAAGATCGTGTAGTTCGCTTTTGCTAGAGCTTTTCCAATGTCAAGTATCTCTTCCTTAGACCATGAGATCGTGTAACTCCCGGATACCGTAGGAGTGCTTTGGGTGTACCAAACGCCACAACGAATCGGGTGACTATAAAGGTGCACTACGTATCTCCGAAAGTTTCGCTGGGTTGACACGGATCGAGATGGATTTGTCACTCCGTGTTACGGAGAGGTATCATCGGGCCCATTGGGTAGTGCATCATCATAATGAGCTCAAAGTGACCAAGTGTCCGGTCACGGGATCATGCATTACGGACGAGTAAAGTGACTTGCCGCAGAACGAGATTGAACGAGGTATTGGCATACCGACGATCGAATCTCGGCAAGTAACATACCGTCCGACAAAGGGAATAGTATACGGGTTGCTTGAATCCTCGACATCGTGGTTCATCCGATGAAATCATCGAGGAGTATGTAGGAGCCAACATGGGTATCCAGATCCCGCTGTTGGTTATTGACCGGAGAGCCGCCTCGTTCATGTTCCAGATGTCTCGAACCCGTAGGGTCTACACACTTAAGGTTCGGTGACGCTAGGGTTATTAGGAAGACTTGTATGTGATTATCGAATGTTGTTCGGAGTCCCGGATGAGATCCCAGACGTCACGAGGAGTTCCGGAATGGTCCGGAGGTGAAGATTTATATATGGGAAGTTGTCATACGGACACCGGAAAGTTTCGGGGGCATATCGGTATTGTACCGGGGCCACCAGAGAGGTTCCGGGGGTCCACCGGTAGGGGACACCCCTCTCGGAGGGCCTCATGGGCCACAAGGGGCAGGGAACCAGCCTCGGAGGCTGGGCGCACTTCTTAGGCCCATGCGCCTAGGGTTGGGGAACCCCAGTGGGGGCGCCTTTTTGCTTGGGGGGCAAGCCCCCTCTCGCCGCCGCCTCTAGATCTCATCTAGAGGGGCCGGCCCCTGCCCCCTTCCCTATAAATAGAGGGGTGAGGGAGGCTGCATCACACATCCAAGGCGCAGCCCTCCCTCCCAACACCTCTCCTCCTCCGCTGAGTGCTTGGTGAAGCCCTGTCAGATCGCCTCTCCACCATCATCACGCCGTCGTCTGCTCTTGGAGCCTTCTTCCTCAACCTCTCCTTTCCCTTGCTGGATCAAGAAGGAGGAGACGTCGTCCATTCCTTACGTGTGTTGAACGCGAGGTGCTGTCCGCTCGGCACTTGGTCATCGGTGATCTGAATCACGGCGAGTACAACTCCATCATCACCGTTCCCTTGAACGCTTCCGCACGCGATCTACAAGTGGTATGTAGATGCAATCTCTCTCCCATGACTCGTTGCCTAGATGAACTCATAGATGGATCTTGGTGAAACCGTAGGAATTTTTTTTAATTTTCTCGCAACGCTCACCAACAAAGTGGCATCATGAGCTAGGTCTATGCGTAGTTCTCTATTGCACGCAGTAGAACACAATTTTGTTGTGGGCGTAGATCTTGTCAACTTGCTTGCCGCTACTAGTCTTTTCTTGCTTCAGCGGTATTGTGGGATGAAGCGGCCCGGACCGACCTTACACGTGACGCTTACGTGAGATGTGTTCCACCGAATCGACATGCACTAGTTGCATAAGGTGGCTAGCGGGTGTCTGTCTCTCCTACTTTAGTTGGAGCGGATTAGATGAAAAGGGTCCTTATGAAGGGTAAATAGAAGTTGACAAAATCACGTTGTGGTTATTCGTAGGTAAGAAAACGTTCTTGCTAGAACCCAATTGCAGCCACGTAAAAGATGCAACAACAATTAGAGGAGGCCTAACTTGTTTTTGCAAAGAATTGTCATGTGATGTGATATGGCCGAAGTTGTGATGAATGATGAATGATATATTGTGATGTATGAGATCATGTTCTTGTAATAGGAATAACGACTTGCATGTCGATGAGTATGACAACCGGTAGGAGCCATAGGAGTTGTCTTAATTATTGTATGACCTGCGCGTCATTGATTCAACGCCATATAAATTACTTTACTTTATTGCTAAACGTGTTAGCCATAGTAGTAGAAGTAATAGTTGGCGAGCAACTTCATGGAGACACGATGATGGAGATCATGATGATGGAGATCATGGTGTCATGCCGGTGACAAGATGATCATGGAGCCTCAAGATGAAAATCAAAGGAGCTATATGATATTGGCCATATCATGTCACTACTTTATATAATTGCATGTGATGTTTATTATGTTTATGCATCTTGTTTACTTAGAACGACGGTAGTAAATAAGATGATCCCTTAGAATAATTTCAAGAAAGTGTTCCCCTAACTGCACCGCTATAAAGTTCGTCGCTTCAAGCACCACGTGATGATCGGGTGTGATAGATCCTTACGTTCACATACAACGGGTGTACGACAGTTTTACACATGCATAAACACTTAGGGTTAACTTGACGAGCCTAGCATGTACATACATGGCCTCGGAACACAAGAGACCGAAAGGTCGAACATGAGTCGTATGGAAGATACGATCAACATGGAGATGTTCACTGACGATGACTAGTCCATCTCACGTGATGATCGGACACGGTCTAGTCGACTCGGATCATGTAACACTTAGATGACTAGAGGGATGTCAAATCTGAGTGGGAGTTCATTAAATAATTTGATTAGATGAACTTAATTATCATGAACTTAGTCTAAAGTCTTTGCAAAATATGTCTTGTAGATCAAATGGCCAACGCCATGTCAACATGAACTTCAACGCTCCTAGAGAAAACCAAGCTGAAAGATGATGGCAAAGCAACTATTCGGATCGGGTCCGGAACCCGAGGATCATCCTCATAGCAGCCAAGAAACAATATGTCCTAGAAGCACCGCTAGGTGATGCACCTATCCTGCAGAACCAAGACATTATGAATGCTTGGCAGTCTCGTGTCGATGATTACTCCCTCGCTCAAAGGGCCATGCTTTACAGCTTAGAACCGGTGCTCCAACAGCGTTTTGAGCAACAAGGAGCATATGAGATGTTCGAGGAGCTGAAAATGGTTTTCCAAGCTCATGCCCGGGTCGAGAGATATGAAGTCTCTGACAAGTTCTATAGTTGTAAGATGGAGGAAAACAGTTCACAAGGAGCACATACTCAAAATGTCCGGTTGCACAACCGCCTGTCCCAGCTGGACATTAACCTCCTGGACGAGGCGGTCATCGACAGAATCCTTGATTGTTCTACCAAGCTACAAGAGCTTTGTGATGAACTACAATATGTGGGATGGTGAAGACCATTCTTGAAGTATTCTCAATGTTGAAGTCAGCAGAGGTTGAAATCAAGAAAGAACATCAAGTGTTGATGGTCAATAAAACCACTAAGTTCAAAAAGGGCAAGGGTAAGAAGAACTTCAAGAAGGACGGCAAAGATGTTGTCGCGCCTGGTAAGCAAGTTGCCAGGAAGAAGTCAAAGAATGGACCCAAGCCTGAGACAGAGTGCTTTTATTGCAAAGGGAGGGGCCACTGGAAGCGGAACTGCCCCAAATACTTAGCGGACAAGAAGGCTGGCAACACTAAATGTATATTTGATATACATGTAATTGATGTGTACCTTACCAAAGATCGTAGTAACTCCCGGTATTTGATACCGTGCCGCTGTTCATATTTGTAACTCACAGCAGAGCTGCGGAATAAACGGAGATGGCGAAGGGCGACGAGGTGACAATGCTGGCGTGGAATGGTTCCAAGGTCGATGTGATCACCGTCGCACACTACCTCTACATTTACCTACGGATTAGTTTTAAACCTCAATAATTGTTATTTAGTGCCAAGTTTGAGCATGAACATTGTATCGTGATCTCGCTTAATGCGAGATGGCTACTCATTTAAATCCGAGAATAATGGTTGTTCTATTTATATGAGAGATATGTTTAATGGTCATGCTCCGATGGTCAATGGTTTATTCTTAATGAATCTCGGCGTAATTTACACATATTCATAGTGTGAATACCAAAAGATGTAAAGTTGATAACGATAGTCCCACATACTTGTGGCAATCGCCGCCTTTGGTCACAAAGTGGTGTCAAGCTTATGAAGAAGCTCCATTCGATGGACTTTAGAGTCTCGATTATGAATCATTTGACACATGCTAACCATGCCTCATGGGCAAAATGACCAAGACTCCGCTTCCAGAACAATGGAGCGAGCAACCAACTTATTGGAAATCATACATACCGATGTAAAAGCGGTCCAATGAGCGTTGAGGCTCATGGAGGATATCGTTATGTTCTCACTCTCACCGATGACTTGAGTAGATATGGGTATGTCTACTTGATGAAACACAAGTCTGAGACCTTTGAAAAGTTCAAGGAATTTCAGAATGAGGTAGAGAATCAATGTGACCGAAAGATAAAATTCTTACGATCGGATCGTGGAGGAGAATATTTAAGTCACGAATTTGGTACACACTTAAGAAAATGTGGAATCGTTTCACAACTCACGCTACCGAACACCTCAAATAAACGGTGTGTCCGAACGTCGTAATCGCACTCTATTGGATATGGTGCGATCTATGATGTCTCTTACCGATTTACCGCTATCATTTTGGGGATACGCACTAGAGACAGCTACATTCACTTTAAATAGGGCACCGCCTAAATCCGTTGAGACGACACCGTATGAATTATGGTTTGGGAAGAAACCTAAGTCGCTGCTTTCTAAAAGTTTGGGGATGCGATGCTTATGTCAAGAAACTTCAACCTCAAAAGCTCGAACCCAAGTCGGAAAAATGCGTCTTCATAGGATACCCTAAGGAAACCATTGGGTATACCTTCTACCTTAGATCCGAAGGCAAGATCTTTGTTGCCAAGAATGGATCCTTTACGGAAAAGAGTTTCTCTCGAAAGGAGTAGGTGGGAGGAAAGTAGAACTCGATGAAGTACTACCTCTTGAACCGGAAAGTAGTGCAGCTCAGAAAATGTTCGTGGTGGTGCCTACACACCACCGGAGAGGAAATTAATGATGATGATCAAGGTACTTCGGATCAAGTTGCTACGAACTTCAGAGGGTCCACAAGGACACGTTCCACACCAGAGTGGTATGGCAACCTGTCCCGGAAATCATGTTGTTAGACAACGGTGAACCTTGAACTATGAAGAAGCGATGGCGGCCCGGATTCGACAAATGGCTTGAAGCCATGCAATCCGAGATAGGATCCATGTATGAAAACAAAGTATGGACTTTGACAGACTTGCCCGATGATCGGCGCAGCGATAGAAAACAAATGGATCTTTAAGAAGAAGACGGATGCGGATGGTAATGTCACCATCTATAAAGCCCGACTTGTCGCTAAGGGTTATCGGCAAGTTCAAGGGATTGACTACGATGAGACTTTCTCTCCGTAGCGAAGCTTAAGTCCGTCCGAATCATGTTAGCAATTGCCGCATACTATGATTATGAGATATGGCAGATGGACGCCAAAACGGCATTCCTTAACGGCTATCTTAAGGAAGAGTCAGTATATGATGCAGCCGGAAGGTTTTGTCGACCCTAAGAATGCTAACAAGGTATGCAAGCTCCAGCGATCCATTTATGGGCTGGTGCAAGCATCTCGAGTTAGAACATTCGCTTTGATGAGATGATCAAAGCGTTTAGTTTATGCAGACTTATGGAGAAGCCTGCGTTTACATAAGAAAGTGAGTCGGAGCTCTTTATCATTTCTCATATTATATGTAGATGACATACTTTTGATGGGAAATGATATAGAACTCTTGGACAACATTAAGGCCTACTTGAATAAAAGTTTTTCAATGAAGGACCTTGGAGAAGCTGCTTATATATTAGGCATCAAGATCTATAGAGATAGATCGAGACGCCTCATAGGTCTTTCACAAAGCACATACCTTGATAAGATTTTGAAGAAGTTCAAAATGGATCAGTCCAAGAAAGGGTTCTTGCCTGTCTGCAAGGTTTGAGATTGAGCTCGGCTCAATGTCTGACCACGGCAAAAGATAAAGAAGAGATGAGCGTCATCCCTATGCCTCGCCATAGGATCTATTATGTACGCCATGTCGTGGTACTGCACCGATGTAAACCTTGCCGTAAGTTTGGTAGGAAGGTACCAAAGTAATCCCGCAAGGAACACCGGACAGCGTCAAGAATATCCTGAAGTACGAAAAGGATAAAGGACATGTTTCTCGCTTATGGAGGTGAGGAAGAGCTCGTCAGAAGGGTTACGCCGACGCTTAGCTTCGACATGCATCTGGATGACTCTAAGTCACAAACCGAATACGTGTATATGTTGAATGGTGGAGCAAGAAGCTGGTGCATGCAAGCAGAGCGTCGTGGCGGGATCTACATGTGAAGCGGAGTACATGGCAGCCTCGGAGGCAGCGCATGAAGCAATTTGGGTGAAGGATTTCATCACCGACCTAGGAGTCATACCCAATGCGCTTGGGGCCGATCAAACTCTTCTGTGACAACACCGGAGCTATTGCACTTGCCAAGGAGCCTGTGTTTCACAAGAAGACCAGGCACATCAAGTTGCCGCTCAACTCCATCCGTGAAAATGTTCAAGATGGAGACATAGAAATTTGCAAAGTGCACACGGATCCGAATGTCGCAGATCCGCTGACTAAACCTCTTCCGCGGGCAAAACATGATCAACACCGTAACTCTATGGGTGTTCGATTCATCACAATGTAACTAGATTATTGACTCTAGTGCAAGTGGGAGACTGTTGGAAATATGCCCTAGAGGCAATAATAAAAGGATTATTATTATATTTCCTTGTTCATGATAATTGTCTTTTGTTCATGCTATAATTGTATTATCCGGAAATCGTAATACACGTGTGAATACATAGACCACAATATGTCCCTAGTGAGCCTCTAGTTGACTAGCTCGTTGATCAATAGCTAGTCATGGTTTCACGACTATGGACATTGGATGTCATTGATAACGGGATCACATCATTAGGAGAATGATGTGATGGACAAGACCCAATCCTAAGCATAGCACAAGATCGTGTAGTTCGCTTTTGCTAGAGCTTTTCCAATGTCAAGTATCTCTTCCTTAGACCATGAGATCGTGTAACTCCCGGATACCGTAGGAGTGCTTTGGGTGTACCAAACGTCACAACGTAATCGGGTGACTATAAAGGTGCACTACAGGTATCTCCGAAAGTGTCATTGGGTTGACACGGATCGAGACTGAGATTTGTCACTTCGTGTTACGGAGAGGTATCACCGGGCCCACTCGGTAGTGCATCATCATAATGAGCTCAAAGTGACCAAGTGTCCGGTCACGGGATCATGCATTACGGCACGAGTAAAGTGACTTGCCGTAACGAGATTGAACGAGGTATTGGGATACCGACGATCGAATCTCGGCAAGTAACATACCGTTTGACAAAGGGAATAGTATACGGGGTTGCTTGAATCCTCGACATCGTGGTTCATCCGATGAAATCATCGAGGAGTATGTAGGAGCCAACATGGGTATCCAGATCCCGCTGTTGGTTATTGACCGGAGAGCCGTTCGAGTCATGTTCCAGCATGTCTCCCGAACCCGTAGGGTCTACACACTTAAGGTTCGGTGACGCTAGGGTTATTAGGAAGACTTGTATGTGATTACCGAATGTTGTTCTGAGTCCGGATGAGATCCCGGACGTCACGAGGAGTTCCTAATGGTCCGGAGGTGAAGATTTATATATGGGAAGTTGTCATACGGACACCGGAAAGTTTCAGGGGCATATCGGTATTGTACCGGGGCCACCAGAGAGGTTCCAGGGGTCCACCGGGAGGGGCCACCCCTCTCGGAGGGCCTCATGGGCCACAAGGGGCAGGGAACTAGCCCCTGGAGGGCTGGGCACGCCCCCCCTTGGGCCCATGCGCCTAGGGTTGGGGGGAACCCTAGTGGGGGGCGCGCCCCCTTTTGCTTGGGGGGCAAGCCCCCCTCCCTGGCCGCTGCCCCCCCTCTAGATATCATCTAGAGGGGACGGCCCCCCTTGCCCCTTCCCCTATAAATAGAGGGGTGAGGGGAGGGCTGCATCACACATCCAAGGCGTAGCCCCTCCCCTCCCCAACACCTCTCCTCCTCCGTTGAGTGCTTGGCGAAGCCTCGCTTGAGTATCGCCTCTCCACCATCATCACGCCGTCGTCAGCTGCTGGAGCCTTCTTCCTCAACCTCTCCTTTCCCTTGCTGGATCAAGCAGAGGAGACGTCGTCCGCTCCGCACGTGTGTTGAACGCGAGGTGCTGTCCGTTCGGCACTTGGTCATCGGTGATCTGAATCACGACGAGCACGACTCCATCATCACCGTTCCTTGAACGCTTCCGCACGCGATCTACAAGTGGTATGTAGATGCAATCTCTCTCCCATGACTCGTTGCTTAGATGAACTCATAGATGGATCTTGGTGAAACCGTAGGAATTTTTTTTAATTTTCTGCAACGTTCACCAACAGAGTTGTCAAACACTCTGCACCACCTACGTTGACAGGCCAACATACCCTAGATCAGTTAAACGCTCTCGAGCCAGATCCAGAGCGTCCAGGGTATTTCAAGGGGTATAATAAGGAACACGCATGGACTCACAAGACATGCTTCTGGGATCTGCCTTACTTCAAAGACCTCCTTTGCCCACACAACATCAACGTGATGCACACTGAAAAGAATATCGCCAAAGCCATTTTTGGTACATTGTTCGGCATAGAGGGGAAATCAAAGGATAATACTAAGGCTAGAGATGATCAAGAGGAGCTTTGTGATAGATCGTTACAAAACATGCAAGAACCGAAAGGAAAGCAGAACTGGAAGAGGCCAAAGGCATGGTTCAATCTTGGAAGGCCAGCTATGAAGGAAATTATTTTGTGGGTGAAAATGTAGTTGATGTTCCCCGATGGGTATGCAGCAAATCTAAAGAGGGGAGTGAGTCTTGATAAATTGAAAATATTTGGTCTAAAAAGTCATGATTGGCACATATGGATAGAGCGGATAATGTCGGTGATGTTGCGTGGCTTCATCCCTGAGGATGAATGGCTAGTACTGGCAGAGCTGAGCTATTTCTTCCGTGTTCTTTGTGCGAAAGATTTATCGCTTGGTCTCCTAGAAGAAATGGAACAGTTGGCACCGGAGTTGATCTACAAGTTAGAGATGATCTTTCCGCCAAGCTTCTTTAATCCAATGCAACACTTGATTTTGCATCTCCCGACCAAGGCACGATTGGGGGGCCCTTGCAAAATTGTTGGTGCTACTCAACTGAGAGGATGCAGAAGACGCTTCGAGCAAAATGTAAAAATAAACGTAGAATAGAAGCATCGATGGCCGATGCATCAATCACTGAGGAGGCGTCAAACTTCGTGACATCACACTATGAAGCAAAAAATCGTCATTTGCATAATCCGAAGCCTCTGTACAATGCTGACGAGCCTAAAAAGGGTCAATCCAACCTCAACCTATTCAAAGGGAATCTCGCACCATCCAGTGCTTGGAAACCAGTATCGTTGGATGTTGAAGAACGGCGGACCATTTCGCTGTATCTCTTTAACAACCTAACAGAAGTGCGGCCGTACATCGAGTAAGATCTCGTTACATTGTTTTGAACTTCTAAATTCTTTGAACTGCTCTTATTCCTGGATATTTGATGCAGTCGATACGTCGCCATATTCTCGTATGGAGCGGTGATCCAAGAGGATTCCGTCGAAGAGTATGAGCTCGGCAAAGCAAGGAGGCGAATATCCGGTTTCATCTCTTGGTTCAAAAAACGGTAATTTCCATTAGACCCTTTCATTTCTTTGGCTAATTTGCGACTAATGCAACAATCCTTTCTTATTAAACCTCAGAGGCTAATTCGTAGATTATGGATGCCGAATTGAGACAAGTAGCTAATGGTTTTGACTATAAGGTCCGTTCATTTGACAATTACGACATCAACGGGTATCACTTTTGTACCTATGGCAAAGAGCTATCTATGGCCGACCGAAAGTCTACAAATTGTTGTGTCTCTGCTATCGGTGAAGGAGGTGTCGAATATTATGGAAGAGTTGAAGCAATTTATGAACTTCAATTCTATGGTGATAACCCACCAAACGTCATACTCTTCATATGTTATTGGTTCTAGCCCAGGGAGACTAGAAGGACTCATGAGCATATAGGGCTAGTCGAAATCAAACAAAGCACCCATTTGGATGTTCCCATGTCTATATTACGGCTCAACATGCAACCCAAGTTTTCTATCTACCGTGGGCCTGTCAAAGTGATCCAAATCTCAGTGGTTGGGATGTCGTTTATGAAGTGCCTCCACGTGTTAGACCACCTACCCCCAATGAAGAGGATTATGAACGTCACATTAACCAAGACACATATGACGAAGAAGAATTCTTCCAAGAAACACGTCTTGCCAAAAAACATTTCAAGAAACGCTCTACTCCACCCCAGAACATTGAAGTAGACAACGATAGTGAATCCAACCCTGAGCCGGAACAAGAAGAGCCGGAAGAAGAAGAAGTTACTGCTGCAAATGACCTGTCAATGCTTGAACGATTACGTAAAGGTGGCCTTCCACATGATGATGCATTTATTAATGATGATGATGAGCACGTCATTACCGATAGTGATGATGATGATGCATTTATTAATGATTATGATGAGCACGTCATTACCGATAGTGATTCTTAGGTATTCAAAATTTTATGTTGTACTTTGTATGATTTATATAGTTGGTATGTATAATTTTCTTACTTTGTATGATTTTTTCTAATACATAGTGCCATGGTCTTGATTTTCTTCCCCGTCGGCCCTCGCCCGCTTTATGATTCGGATGTGGTAAATTCTCTTTCATAACTATTTGTTGCATTTCGTATTTATGACAATTATGGCCATCAAGTTGACATAGAGATATTTTAGTCTAGGAGGTACGTGAACTAGAATTTGAAACCGACCCTCTTGTCGAGAAGTTAAATTTAGTTGAAAGAAAATGAGTATTTGAAAGAAAAAATTAAAAGAATTGAAGAAGAGAAGATGACATTGGAGTTGTATGTTGCCGATGTCATCGATGATCACAAGATGAAGATGAATGCAATGCGCTTGAAGATGGATGCAATGCTTTGAAGCTTAAGAAGATTAGAAAATATGCCATTGATAATGAGGCTTGGTATCATTATGCCGTTGGATCAATTGTTACCTTAGTTGCGATCTTCATCATATTTGTTGTGACGAGGGTAAGTTCTGTAATGTTTTGCTTTACAAATGGATACTTAGCTTATTTTCCTTCTAAATGGCATAATTACCTAAGTTATATAAAAAAATGAGCTATACTTAGCTTATTCAGTTCATTTATGACATACTTAGCATACTTAGGTAAAAAATGGCATGATAATCTTTGTTACGTCCAAAATGATATAGACTTAGCTTATTTTCCTCGAAAATGGCATAATAACCTTACTAAGCTCCAAAATGACCTATTTACCTAGCTTAGCTCTAAAATGACCTACACTTAGCATTTTTTTACCTAGCTTAGCTCTAAGAAGAGGAGAGGAGAAAAAGAAAGAGAAGAAAAAAATCTTCTTCTTCTTCTTCTAACTAGTCTTCTTCTTCTTCTTCTTCTTCTTCTTCTAGATTTCATCTTTCCCAATTTGCAGATTTTCTTTACATGAGGAAGGCTTGGATTCATGGAGTGTACTATTCTTCTGGTGCTTCCTTGTTGTTTATGAAAACTTGCTTGGATATGTATGTCTATATGGATATGTTGTTGGAAACTTGTTTGTGGTTATGTATATATGGATATGTTGGACTTTGTTGAACTATGTTGTTAGATTTGATCAAATATGTTGTTGGTCACGCTGTTGGATATGTATGCATGTATATCTGTGTTTGAAACCATGTCTAATTAATTGGATTTAAATAAAAATAGGGGATGTGTAGCCTCTTTGCCGTCTGCTAGCGGACAATAAAGGGATTTGCTGTCAGCTAGCAGATGACAAAGAGGACACATGGCAATCACCTGTGCAAACTGGCAACACTGGCTGCCTATTTGGTCATTTTGCCGTCTGCAAGCGGACGACAAAGTGACCAAATAGGCTCTCAGAGGGCCATCTATGCCGTCTGGCGGCCGACGGCATAGCTGGCCACGTGGAAGCATCCCAGTGCTGCCCTAGCTAAGCTCTTTGCCGTCCGTCAGCGGACGACAAAGAGCTTTGCCTCTTTGCCGTCGACTGGTGGACGGCAAAGAGCGCAGTTAACCCCCTAACGGCTCTCACCCCACACCGCTGCCATCCATCGTCGTTGCTGTCTGCTGGTCTCAGATGGCGGATGGCACAATCCTTTGCCGTCCGTTTCTACGAAGCGGACGACAAAGAAGGCCTTTGCTGGCACGCGGACGGTTTGCCGTCCGCTGGCTGGCGGCAAAGGTCTTTGCCGTCCGGGATCTGTGCCTTTGTCGTCCGCCATGGCGGACAGCAAAGAAGCTGATTCCAGTAGTGCCTATTACCTTTTGGAGAGTGGTGTCTCCTAGATTGGTTAGGTGTCACTTGGGAGCCTCCGTCGAGATGTGGAGTTGAACCAAGAAGTTTGTAAGGGTAAGGAGATCGCCTTCTTCGTGAAGATCTACCCGAGTGAGGCAAGTCCTTCATGGGTGATGGTCATGGCGAGATAGACAAAGGTTGCTTCTTCGTGGACCCTTCGTGGGTGGAGCCCTTCGTGGACTCGCGCAACCGTTACCCTTTGTGGTTTGAAGTCTCCATCAACGTGGACGTACAATAGCACCACCTATCGGAACCATGCCAAAAATCTCTGTGTCTCCATTGCATTTGCCTTCTCCAAACCCTTCCCTTTACCTTCATATGCAATGTTTTACTTTCCGTGCTATACTCTTAGAATTGCATGTGTAGGTTGATTTCTTGACTTGTGCTAATTGCTAAAATCTGCCCACAACTAAAATTGGGAAAAGGATAGATTTTTATTTGGTCAAGTAGTCTAATCACCCCCTCTAGACATACTTTCGACCCTACAAGTGGTATCAGAGCCTTGGTCTCCATTTGCCTTGATTTCCATAGCTTTGGTGATCATAGCCTTGGTTTCACAACCTAGGAGAGTATGGCGTCTAGCGAGGGAAATTACCACTGCAGAGGTCCTTACTTTGATAGTACAAATTTTGCTAGTTGGAAGCATAAGATGAAAATGCATATTCTTGGTCATAACCCCACTGTTTAGGATGTTGTGCATATTGGCTTGCAAGGTGATTTCTTTGAGGATGGAAAAGAACTGGATTGTGAAGCGACAGCGGAAGAGATGAAGATGTTGCAATACAATGCTCAAGCTTGCGATATTCTCTTCAATGGGTTATGCCCCAAAGAATTCAACAAAATCAGCCGCCTTGAAAATGCAAAGGAAATTTGGGATACTTAGTTGATTTGCATGAAGGTACCGAGTCCTTCAAGAAATCCAAGTTGGATGTGCTTCAAAGTCATCTTGACAAGTTCAAGATGAAGGATGGTGAAGGAGTCGCCGAAATGTACTCTAGGCTTGCTCTCATCACAACTAAGATTGCCGGCTTAGGAAGTGAAGAGATGACCGACAAATTCATCATCAAGAAGATACTAAGAGCTTTGGATGGAAAATATGATACCGTGTGCACCTCCTAATGATGCCCAATTACAAAGATCTCAAGCCCACGGAAGTCATTGGTAGAATTGTTGCTCATGAGATGTCACTCAAAGATAAGGAAGAGCTCCACAACAAGTCAAGTGGTGCTTACAAAGCTTCAAGTGATGCTCCAACAACATCAAGTGAGAAGCAAGTCTCAAATGAAGAATTGAGCTTAATGGTGAAGAACTTCAACAAGTTCTACAAGTATAGAAGCAAAGAGAGAAGCTCCAAATCAAGGTCCTAAAATGACAAAAGATCTTCTAGTCATGATCGTACTTGCTACAATTATGGAATACCCGCACACTACTCTAATGAGTGTATGGATCCCTACAAGAAAAGAGAAGACTCACCAAAAAGGAGGAGTAGAAGAGATGAATCACCTCCAAGAGAGAGAAGGAGTAGAGATGATCATTATGAAAGAAGACCCTCTCATAGAAGCAAGGATTCAGAAAGGAAGGACAAGTCATCAAAGAGCTACACAAGACGAAGACATCAAGCTCATGTTGGTGAATGGGTATCTGGTTCCGACTCCGACAGCTACTCCAAGAGAAGCTATCACTCTGACTCCGACTATACTCAAGATGTAAGTGTTGCCGGTCTTGCACTTGTGTCATCCAACTCCTATGACATATTTGACTCACCAAATGAAGGAATTGGAAGATGCTTCATGGCTAAAGGCCCAAAGGTATCACACCCCGAGTATGTTGATTTCAATAGTGATGAATATGATTTGCTAGGTGATGATGATTTACTTGTTGACAACACTAGTGATGAAAACTATGATGAACTTGCTAGTAATCATGCTAATCAAGATGAAACGAATGAAAATGATAAGAAGGAGATTGAGCGTCTAACTAAAGAACTAAACACTCTTAAGTTATCTCATGAAACAACTCTAGAGGATCATGGAGAGCTCCTAAAGACTCATGAGAAGCTACACTTCGAGAAGCTAAATTTAGAGCAAGAGCATGAGTTTCTAAAGGCTATCAATGATGTTCTTCGAAATAAGAGTTCTTTTTTATCTTGCCAAGCATCTCCTCTTGTCTACTTATATGCCACAAGTAAAATCTAGCAATAAGAGTAAGAAAGATTCTTCCTCTAGTAGTAACAATAACCATGTTAAATCCAATATTGTTGCTTCTAGTAGTTCTCTTGATTCCACTAATGATTCTCTTAGCCAAGTTACACTTGAGCAAGAAAATAGCTTATTGAAGGGAATTATAGAGAAAGGTGTTTACAAGAGCCTTGCCGGGAGTAAGCAATTTGAGGAGATTGTACGCAAGCAAGGAAGGCACCGGAAGAATGAAGGTGTTGGTTTTGACCGAAAGTTCAATGCCAATGTAGTTGAGTGGGAAGAAGATCAATACCCCAAGACGAAGTTTGTTCCTTAAGAAGAGAAGTATGACCCCACTTCTTTCAAGGGAACACAAGCTCAAGACGATCTTCCACCACAAGACCACAATCTAAGAGGCAAGGACAAGCTTCAAGAAGAGATTGATTCATTTGAAGAAGCTCCTAAGGCCACGGTCAAGTGGGTTCCCAAGACTACGTCAAGTTCTACATCATCAAGTACGACTACACCTCCAAGGATTCCCATCAAGTTGATGTGGATCCCAAAGAAGAAGAACTAAAGTGTTCTTGAGGGTGACTCCGCCAACATACTTCACTCATACTCATTTTGGCGAGGATTTGTGCAATGAACTTTCATATCTTGCACTAGCTCATGGAGTCACAAACCCTCTTGTTGGTAAGACAAGGGACAAGGTGCTTTCATGGAAATCATCATATGTGCAATTCATTCTATGTCTATGGATATCCTTATATGTTCCTTGTGGGACTAACCCATGTAGGTATTGAAAGTGCAACACTCCAATGGATTGCTCCAAACGATCTACATCAACGTTGAGCATCCACATCTTCACTATCTACATGAAGCCATCATCGACAAAACCCAAGGTTAGTTCATCCCTCTTAGGGGGGATATCACATCTAATGAGAGATTTGCTCTAACAATTGAGCTAAAGCAACTCTAACGGTGTGAACACATGAATGCTTTATGTAAAAGTGGTAACCCCACTTGTGCTTAAACGATGAGTATGACCTACGATCAAATGTTCTCATTTGACTCCTCAATCAATATACTCATATATAGATGACCTAGTCATCGCCAATTGCTTGATATATGCTAGAATTGTTTGTGCATGCTTTGTAACATACTTCATTTGTTATCTTATTGTGTGAGCATGTTGGTTGCATAATTTCTCCATTCGAGGACATCCATTTGTTGTTTTGATTGTCTTGGTTTTTATTGGCCAAATGGATGGACAAGAATGCCTAAGAACCTTCTCTAGCTATCTATGCCTTTTCTCTTCTCAAACTCTGTTCATGCTACATCACAAAAATAGAACAAGTCTTTTTCGGACCCTTCGGGTGAGGAGCACTCGGAGTCACCGATCCGTCAAGGGTTGCCTTCCAAAACCTTCTTGTGATTTTTGGTCAGACCAACTCACTCCTATTCGGTCCCACCGAAATCATCAGATTGATCTAGGTTTCCATCTCGTGATACCGATTAGAATGACTCTGTCCCACCGAGTTGCACTAACTGCACACAGTTTTGCATCTCGGCGCCACCGAACCATTCCATTCGGTGCCACTGACAGCGGCTGGGTATATATACTCTATGTACCCGTATGGTTGAAAATTCCTTCAAGCCGCACGAGCTCGCACCCCAGTGCTGCCGCCCCTTGGTTTTCGGATCATCGTCGTCTCCGCCTGTGCGCCTCCGCCGCAAGTCTCCGCCGCCATCAATGAGATTCTCCACCGCCGTTGCTACCGTAGTGAATCGTCACCAAGTTAGGGTACAGTTCAACCACTTTGTGCCATTCCCCTTTCTGATTCAATGCACAAAGTTTTTGCCAAGTTTCTCACCACATATGTGAGGGAAATATGCCCTAGAGGCAATAATAAAGTTGTTATTTTATATTTCCTTATTTCATGATAAATGTTTATTATTCATGCTAGAATCGTATTAACTGAAAACTTGATACATGTGTCGATACATAGACAAAACACCGTGTCCCTAGTAAGCCTATATAGAACTAGCTCGTTGATCAAAGATGGTTAAGTTTCCTAACCATAGACATGTGTTGTCATTTGATAAACGGGATCACATCATTAGGAGAATGATGTGATGGACAAGACCCATTCATTAGCTTAGCATTATGATCATTCAGTTTTATTGCTATTGCTTTCTTCATGTCAAATACATATTCCTTCGACTATGAGATTATGCAACTCCCAGATACCGGAGGAATGCCTTGTGTGCTATTAAATGTCACAACGTAACTGGGTGATTATAAAGATGCTCTACAGGTATCTCCGAAGGTGTTTGTTGGTTTGGCATAGATCGAGATTAGGATTTTTTTTACTCGGAGAGGTCTCTCTGGGCCCTCTCAGTAATACACATCGTAAGAAGCCTTGCAAGCAAAGTGACTAATGAGTTAGTTGCAGGATGATGTATTAAGGAACGAGTAAAGAGACTTGTCGGTAACGAGATTGAACTAGGTATGAAGATAACGATGATCGAATCTCAGGCAAGTAACATATCGATGATAAAGGGAATAACGTATGTTGTCATTACGGTTCGACCGATAAAGATCTTCGTAGAATATGTAGGAGCCAATATGTCGGGCGGATGAACCCCGGGCAGGCAACGGAACCCAGATCCTTTTTAAAAACAGTGGGGCCCGCATCGCCTCTGAGCCGGCACGCGCCTGGCCGGGCCGCTCGACCCGGGAAGGCCCGCAACCCGGCCAAACTCTCCGACCCGGCAAGGTACGTCGACCCGGCCGCAGCAACTGGCGCAAGACAACTCAACCCGGCGCAACAAAGGCTTCCCCAGCAAGCCAACCCCACCCGTGGCGTCCACGGCAACCTAGCCACGGGTCAGCTCCCGTCCCATCCAGGACGTACGATGGGACGAGACCTCAACCAGCGATGACCAAGACAACAGTGTTTCCACCCATGCCTGTGGTCAGCCGGAGCATGGCAACAATGCCCCTCACCTACCCGCTGACCAGGGTTGGCGTGGCAAAAGTGCTCCCGCCCTCATCGCGGCAGCGGCAAGCGGCAACTGACGAGAAACAGCATACACGACTCGACTTCGGCCATGCCACGACGATCGACAAGGCAGCGACGCAGTTCCCCTAGGCACGCGGGGCCCGCACCTAGGGGAACCCGTGACCACAAGCCCTGGCGGGACCCAGCCCGGTATCCCGGACACCGATAATACGGACCCACCGACTTGGCATATTACCATTGTAACCCTGGGTGGGTTGATCTATAAAACCCCCCAGGAACCCGCGCCTACAGAGGCATGTGATGTAAGGCACGCAGAGAAGACAACAGACAATATGAGAGAAACACAAGCAAGCATAGGACTAGCCACCCAACGGCAACACCGGGGAGAAGGAGCAGCCCAAGCCTTGGCCAGCTTCCTTCCTCCTCCATACAGCTCCAGGAGCAACCTTGTACTATCGATCATCCAACTAAACTCGGCAGGACTAGGGGTGTTATCTCTCCGTAGAGCCCCGAACCTGGGTATGTCTAGCGTCCCGCGCCCGCGCATGCCAACCTCGCCTCTGGAGCCCACCAGCGCCCTCGAGCCTCCTCCTCTCTTTAGCCATCCCTTGGCATCTGCCGTGCGCCCACCACGACACAATATGAGCATCCATGTCCCGCTATTGGTTATTGACCGGAGAGGTGTCTCGGTCATGTCTACATAGTTCTCGAACCCGTAGGGTCCGCACACTTAATGTTCAATGACAATATTGTATTATATGAGTTATGTGATTTAGTGATCGAATGCTGTTTGGAGTCCCAGATGAGATCATGAAATGATGAGGAGTCTCGAAATGGTCGAGAGGTAAAGATTGATATACAGGACGATGGTATTTGGACACCGGAAGTGTTTCAGAGGGTACCGGGTACATATCAGGTCACCGAAAACGAGTTTCGGGCAACCCCGGCAAAGATATGGGCTTAATGGCTGAGGGAGGGATAGAACAGCCCACAAGGGGCTGATGTGCCCCTTTCCCTGGCCGCAGGCCCTAGAGGAAGGAAAGGAGGGGGCGACACCTCTTCCTGCCTTTCCCCCTTGGTGGGAGAAAGGAACGCGGGGGGGGGGGGGGGCACCACCACCTTCCTTCCCCTCACCGCCAAAAGAAGGAAAGGGGGGCGCCGGCCTAGCGCAGGAGCCCAGGATCCCTCCTACTTTGGGTGCTCCTAGGGCTGCTCCTCCCTCCCTCCCACCTATATATACATGGGGGGAGGGGGCGCCACACATAGACCAGACAATTGCCTAGTCGTGTGCGGTGCCCCCTCCACAGTTTACACCCCCGACCATATTCTTGCGGAGCTTAGGCGAAGCCCTGCGCGGATCATTTCACCATCACCGTCACCACACCGTCGTGCTAACGGAACTCATCTACTTCCTTAACACCTTGCTTGATCAAGAGGGCGAGGGACGTCATCGAGCTGAACGTGTGCAAAACTCGGAGCTGCCGTACATTCGGTACTTGATCGGTCGGAGCTAGAAGAAGTTCGACTACATCAATCGCATTGTCAAATGCTTTCGCTCTTCGGTCTACGAGGGTACATAGACACACTCCCCCCCTCTCATTGCTATGCATATCCTAGATAGATCTTGTGTGAGCGTAGGATTTTTTTTGAAATTGCATGCTACGTTCCCCAACAGTGGCATCCGAGCCAGGTCTATGCGTAGATGATATGCACGAGTAGAACGCAAAGAGTTGTGGGCAGTGATCGTTATACTGTTTACCACCAATGTCTTATTTTGATTTGGTGGTAGTGTTGGATGAAGCGGCCCAGATCAACCTTACATGACCACGTTCGTGAGACCGGTTCCACCGACAGACATGCAACTAGTTTTGCATAAAGGTGGCTGGCAGGTGTCTGTTTCTCCTACTTTAGTTGAATCAAATTTGACTGCGGCCGGTCCTTGTTGAAGGTTAAAACAACAAACTTGATAAATCACCGTTGTGGTTTTTGTGCCATAGGTAAGAACGGTTCTTGCTAGAAGCCCGTAGCAGCCACGTAAAACTTGCGACAACAAAGTAGAGGACGTCTAACTTGTTTTTGCAGGGCATGTTGTAATGTGATATGGTGAAGACATGATGTGATATACATTGTTGTATGAGATGATCAAGTTTTGTAAAAGTTATCGACAACTGGCATGATCTTTATGGTTGTCGCTTTATTGTATGAAATGCAAGCGCCATGTAATTGCTTTACTTTATCACCAAGCGGTAGCGATAGTTGTAGAAGCAATAGTTGGCGAGACGACCACAATGCTACGATGGAGATCAAGGTGTTGAGCCGGTGATGATGGAGATCATGATGATGCTTTGGAGATGGAGATCAAAAGCACAAGATGATGATGGCCATATCATGTTACATATTTTGATTGCATGTGATGTTTATCTTTTATGCATCTTATTTTGCTTAGTACGACGGTAGCATTATAAGATGACCCGTTAACTAAAATTTCAAGGTATAAGTGTTCTCCCTGAGTATGCACCATTGCGACAGTTCTTTGTGCTGAGACATCACGTGATGATCAGACATTGTTTAGTTGATTTGGATCACATATCATTTAGATGACTTGAGGGATGTCAATCTAAGTGGGAGTTATTAAGTAATATAATTAATCGAACTTAATTTATCATGAACTTAGTACTGATAGTATTTGCAAATTATGTTTTAGATCAATAGCTCGCGTTGTAGCTCCCCTATGTTTTTGATATGTTCCTAAAGAAAACTAAGTTGAAAGATGATAGTAGCAATGATGCGGACTGGGTCCATAATCTGAGGATTATCCTCATTGTTGCATAGAAGAATTATGTCCTAGATGCACCGCTAGGTGACAGACCTATTGCAGGAGCAGATCCAGACGTTATGAATGTTTGTCAAGATCAATAGATGACTATTTGATAGTTTAGTGCGCCATGATTTATGGCTTAGACTCGGGGCTTCAAAGATGTTTTGAATGCCACATAGCACATGAGATGTTCCAAGAGCTGAAATTGATATTTCAGATTCATGCCCGTGTCGAGAGGTATGAGACCTCTGAGAAGTACTTTGCCTACAAGATGGAGGAGAATAGCTCAACTGGTGAGCATGTGCTCAGAATGTCTAGGGTACTACAATCACTTGAATTAAGTGGGGAGTTAATCTTCCAGATAAGATAGTGATTGACAGAGTTCTCTAGTCACTATCACCAAACTACTAGAACTTTGTGATGAACTTAGTGATTGACAGAAGTAATATGCAAGGGATGAGGAAAATGATTCCCGAGCTCTTCGTGATGTTGAAATCAGTGAAGGTAGAAATCAAGAAAGAGAATCAAGTGTTGATGATTAACAAGACCACTAGTTTCAAGAAAAAAGGGCAAGGGAAAGAAACGGAACTTCAAGATGAATGGCATGCAAGTTGCCACTCCCGTGAAGAAGCCCAAAGATGGACCCAAGCCTGAAACGAAGTGCTTCTACTGGAAAGGAAATGGTCACTGGAAGTGGGACTGCCCCAAATACTTGGCAGATAAGAAGGATGGCAAAGTGAACAAAGGTATATTTGATATACATGTTATTAGTGTGTATTTTACTAGTGTTCATAGTAACCCCTAGGTATTTGATACTGGTTCAGTTGCTAAGATTAGTAACTCGAAACAGGAGTAGCAGAGACTAGTTAAAAGCGAGGTGACGATGTGTGTTGGAAATGATTCCAAGGTTGATATGATCACCATCGCACACTCTATCTTCAGGATTAGTGTTGAACCTAGTTAAATTTGGTGTTTGCGTTGAGCATGAATATGATTAGATCATGTTTATTGCAATACGATTATTCATTTAAGTTAGAGAATAACTGTTATTCTATTTACATGAATAAAACCTTCTATGGTCATACAACCAATGTGAATGGTTTATTGAATCTCGATCGTAGTGATACACATATTCGTAATATTGATGCCAAAAGATGCAAAGTTGATAATGATAGTGCAACATACTTGTGTACTTCTTTATTTAGGTCATATTGGTGTAAAGCGCATGAAGAAACTCCATGCAGATGGACTTTTGGAATCACTTAATTATGAATCATTTGATACTTGCGAACCATGCCTCATGGGCAAGATGACTAAAACTCCGTTCTCCGGAACAATGGAGCGAGCCAATAACTTATTAGAAATAATACATACCGATGTATGCGGTCCGATGAGTGTTGAGGCACGCGGCGGGTATCGTTATTTTCTGACCTTTGCAGATGATTTGAGCAGATATGTGTATATCTACTTAATGAAACACAAGTCTGAAACATTTGAAAAGTTCAAAGAATTTCAAAGTGAAGTGGAGAATCATCGTAACAAGAAAAATAAAGTTTCTACGATCTGATCATGGAGGCGAATATTTGAGTTAAGAGTTTGGCCTTCATTTAAAACAACGTGGAATAGTTTCACAACTCACGCCACCTAGGACACCACAGCGTAATGGTGTGTCCGAACATCGTAACCGTACTTTATTAGATATGGTGTGATATATGATTTATCTTACCGATTTACCACTATCGTTTTGGGGTTATGCATTAGAGACAACTGCATTCACGTTAAATAGGGCACCGTCTAAATCCGTTGAGACAACACCGTATGAACTATGGTTTGGCAAGAAACCTAAGCCGTCATTTCTTAAAGTTTGGGGTTGCGACACTTATGTCCAAAGGCTTCAGCCTGTTAAGCTCAAACCCAAATCGGAGAAGTGCATCTTCATAGGATACCTGAAGGAAACAATTGGGCACATGTTCTGATATGTCCATTTTGCATCATGCTTTTATATCGATATTTATTGCATTATGGACTGTTATTACACGTTATGTCACAAAACTTATGGCTATTCTCTCTTATTTTACAAGGTTTACATAAAGAGGGAGAATGCCGTCAGTTGGGATTCTGGGCTGGAAAAGGAGCAAATATTAGAGACCTATTCTGCACAGCTCCAAAAGTCCTGAAACTCCACGAAAGTCATTTTTGGAATTAATAATAAATATTGAGCGAAAGAAGTACCAGAGGGGGGCCACACCCTGGCCACGAGGGTGGGGGGCGCGCCCCCTGCCTCGTGGGCCCCTGGCACCCCTCTGGTGGCCATCTTCTGCTATATGAAGTCTTTTACCCTGGAAAAAATCATAAGCAAGCTTTGGAATGAAACTCCGCCATACAGGCCGGAACCTTGGCGGAACCAATCTAGGGCTCCGGCGGAGCTGTTCTGTCGGGGAAAATTCCCTCTGGGAGGGGGAAATCATCATCATCGTCATCACCAACAATCCTCTCATTGGGAGGGGATGAATATCCATCAACATCTTCACCAGCACCATATCCTCTCAAACCCTAGTTCATCTCCTATATCCAATCTTTGTCCCAAAACCTCAGATTGGTACCTGTGGGTTGCTAGTAGTGTTGATTACTCCTTGTAGTTGATGCTAGTTGGTTTATTCGGCGGAAGATCATTTGTTTAGATCCTTAATGCATATTAATACCCCTCTGATTATGAATATGAATATGCTTTGTGAGTAGTTACGTTTGTTCCCGAGGACATGGGTGAAGTCTTGCTATTAGAAGTCATGTGAATTTGGTATTCGTTCGATATTTTGGTGAGATGTATGTTGTCTCTCCTCTAGTGGTGTTATTTGAACGTCGACTACATGACACTTCACCATTGTTTGGGCCTAGAGGAAGGCATTGGGAAGTAATAAGTAGATGATGGGTTGCTAGAGTGATGAAGCTTAAACCCTAGTTTATGCGTTGCTTCATAAGGGGCTGATTTGGATCTATATGTTTCATGCTATGGTTAGGTTTACCTTAATACTTCTTTTGTAGTTGCGGATGCTTGCAATAGGGGTTAATCATAAGTGGTATGCTTGTCCAAGAAAGGGCAGTACCCAAGCACCGGTCCACCCACATATCAAATTATCAAAGTAACGAACGAGAATCACATGAGCGTGATGAAAACTAGCTTGACGATAATTCCCATGTGTCCTCGGGAGCGCTTCTCTCTATATAAGAACTTGTCCAGGATTGTCCTTCGCTACAAAAAGGATTGGGCCACCTTGCTGCACTTTATTTACTTTCATTGCTTGTTACCCGTTACAAATTATCTTATCACAAAACTATCTGTTACCGATAATTTCAATGCTTGCAGAGAATACCTTACTGAAAACCGCTTGTCATTTCCTTGTGCTCCTCATTGGGTTCGACACTCTTACTTATCGAAAGGACTAGGATAGATCCCCTACACTTGTGGGTCATCATCTTCTGCCATAGATCCGAAGGCAAGATCTTTGTTGCCAAAAATGGAACCTTTCTAGAGAAGGAGTTTCTCTCGAAAGAAGGAGTGGGAGGAAAGTAGAACTTGATGAGGTAATTGTACATTCTCTCAATTTGGAAAGTAGCCCATCAGAGAAATCCGTTCCCGTGATGCCTACACCAACTAGAGAGGAAGCTAATGATGATGATCATGAAACTTCAGATCAAGTTACTACCAAACCTCGTAGGTCAACCAGAACACGATTGACACCAGATTGATACGGTAATCCTGTTCTGGAAGTCATGTTACTAGACCATGGCGAACCTACGAACCATGAGCCTAGATTCCGATAAATGGCTTGAGGCCATGAAATCTGAGATAGGATCCATATGTGAGAACAAAGTGTGGATTTTGGTGGACTTGCCCGATGATCGACAATCCATAGAGAATAAATGGATCTTCAATAAGAAGACCGACACTGATGGTAATGTTACTGTCTACAAAGCTCGACTTGTCGCAAAAAGGTTTTCGACAAATTCAAGGGGTTGACTATGATGGGACTTTCTCAACTATAGCGATGCTTAAGTCCGTCCGAATCATGTTAGCAATTGCCACATTTTATGAAATCTGGCAAATGGATGTCAAAACTGCATTCCTTAAATGGATATATCTAAGAATAGTTGTATATGATGCAACCAAAAGGTTTTGTCGATCCTAAAGGTGCTAACAAGGTGTGCAAGCTCCAGCGATCCATCTATGGACTGGTGCAAGCATCTCGGAGTTGGATTATACGCTTTGATGAGGTGATCATAGCATATGGTTTTATACAAACTTACAGTGAAGCCTGTATTTACAAGAAAGTGAGTGGGAGCTTTGTAGCATTTCTGATATTATATGTGGATGACATTGTTGATTGGAAATGATATAGAATTTCTGAATAGCATAAAAGGATATTCGAATAAGAATTTTTCAATGAAAGACCTCAGTGAAGCTACTTACATATTGGGCATCAGGATCTATAAGGATAGACCGAGACACTTAATAGAACTTTCACAAAGCACATACCTTGGCAAAGTTTTTAAGATGTTTCTTTGACTATTTACTGTGAGGCAACAGCCCCACAGTCCTTTATTTATCACCCAAAGTTCAATAGAAAAGGTACAAAAAATGTAGAAAATAGGAAAAAAAGCCTCACCTATTTACAAGAATACTCACCTAGATACAAGAAACTAGACAAGCCTATGGAAGGCCCTGAATCCAGAGAAGGAGCTTTGGTTTGATGCTATCCTTAACCCTATGGACTAACAAGGAGATATCATGAATGAATAAACATCTCGAAGAGTTAAAGGAGGGTCTAGTATGCTTGAAGGTTTTCCCATTGCATGTGATCCAAATACACCAATCAACAGTTAGAAAAACCTCAAAAAAGAAAGGATGGCCAAAGCTGTTCTTGGCATGGAGTAGGCAATCTCCATTTTCTCCCTGGTGCGACCAATCAATCTGCAGGTAATTCCACACTCTGATACTGAAGTTACAAGTGAAGAAAAGGTGGATTCTATCCTCATAGCTCCTGGTAGGACACATGGCACAAAGATTATCCTCATCAGGGTTCCTCCAATGACGTCGCACCAACATATCCTTTGTGTTGAGTCTATCAAAGAATAACATCCAAGTAAAACATTTTATCTTCATGGTGCATTTGCTCTTCCAAAGCCAATTACATGGAGGGATGATAGGCAGGTGAGTGTGCATGAGCGAGTAATATCTCTTTGCAGAATAGTATCCCTTGTCCATCCAACCCCATACATCATTTTCCAATGGATCACGTTGCAGATCAAAAATCCACACCTTAAGACACTCTAGTTGAGCAGCAACAACTTGGGAAATAGGCAGGTTAAACAAAGAAAAGACCTCAACAGTTGAAAAGAACTCGGCCACAGAAAGCTTATCATCAATATCATAAGAGAATAACTATGGCAATCTATCACGAAGAGGGCGGGCTGACCCTCCTACATGCCAACCATCAGACCACAGCAGCACAAAATCTCCAGAGTTAATAATAGCTGTGGCTACAACTCTATAATTATCAGCCAATCTGAAAACATCCTTCCACCAGAACGAGCCACAAAGGACTTTAGCTTGAGGAACTACACCATGGTAGTAAGAATCCCAAATCAGAGACACCCAAGGAATATCAGCTTTGTTGAAGAATTTATGAAGGTGCTTAATCAAAAGAGCCTGATTATGCAAGTGAAGATTTATGACACCAAGACCACCATTTTGCTTTGGCCTACAAACCATGTCCCAAGCTGCAAGGGATTGCCTAGGTGTGTCAGAGTTACCCTGCCAAAGGCACTGCCTCTCTATCCTCTCAAGCTGCTTGATTATGCCCAAAGGTATGTCCAGCAAGCAAAGGAAGTAGATGGGCAGAGATGATAAAACATAAGTTAAGAGCTAGAGTCCGGAACCCTGGTTTAACAAAGCAGAGCTAGCTGTCAGACGCCTTTCTATTCGATCGACCGGGGGCATAAGATCTTGAATCCTGGGCTTTGTTGTCCCCATAGGAAGTCCAAGATAAGTGAAAGGAAGAGTTCCTATAGAGCATCCAAACACTGAGGCTAGCCTAGTTGCTTCATCATCACTGACATTAAGAGGGTTAAAAACTGGATCAGTTAAAGAAAGGGTTCTTGTCTGTATTGCAAGGTGTGAAGTTGAGTAAGACTAAAAGCCCGACCGCGACAGAAATAGAGAGAGAATGAAAGTCATTCCCTATGCCTCAGTCATAGGTTCTATAAAGTATGCCATGCTGTGTACCAGACCTATTGTGTGCCTTGCCAATGAGTTTGGCAAGGGGGTATAATAGTGATCCATGAGTAAATCACTAGACAACGGTCAAAATTATCCTTAGAGGACTAAGGAAATGTGGGACTAAGGAAATGTGGGACTAAGGAAATCTTTCTCAGTTATGGAGGTGATAAAGGGTTCGTCGTAAAGGTTACAGCGATGCAAGCTTTAACACTAATCTAGATGACTCTGAGTCTTAGTCTGTATACGTATTGAAAGTGGGAGCAATTAGCTAGAGTAGCTCCATGCAGAGCATTGTAGACATATAAATTTGCAAAATACACACAGATCTGAATGTATGTGGCACCCCGACTCAGAGAAACCGGAACACCCCGTATTCCAGCCCAGAGATCGAGGAGAAGTCTTCTAGAATACGGCACTTCTTAGCATTGAACAAATAAGCTCTTTATTCCAATATATATTGGGTACAAGGGGATTCCGATATAACAGGGAATTACATCGGCAAGGCGACACTATGCCTGCCACGATTGCTCTATGCAAGCAGCACAACAACTCGAAGCAGCGAAAGAACTATTGGTAGCGGGACAACAACGACGGTGATGAACTCCACTCCGCAGGGACTCTGGCTGGAACGCGTATGCTAGCTCGCACACAAGGACTCCACGACAAACAAGCAATCAAATCCGGCATGACCTGCAAACTGTCATGACACGCTAGGTCAGTAGATTGAATGTACTTGCAAGCTCACAATAACTAGAAGCATTCAAGACAAACAACAACATGGCAATTACAGGTTAAACAGGAATTAACATGAGATCATCATAACAACATGGCATGAACAACAAGAACATGGTGCAGCTAGAACAATATGAGCATGGCATGAACATATGAATCTGACGATACTAGCATGCAACATGATGACACTATCATGCACCACTTATTCTGCTCGGGTTACCTCGTAACCATCACATGCATCACTTACCATCATGGACATCACACGATCATCTCAGGATCAAATCAAGCTTGGTATAAACAATACCGCAGTAATCATTACATGACCACCAGGAGCTTGACTTTTACCCTTGACTCTCGCACAACATCACAAATATTCAACAACTCGGTATCCTCGATACCACGGTGATCATTCACGGATCACAAACGGAACCACTCTTGGTTCAACGGGTTACCTCGTAACCAAACGATGATCATTCACGGATCACATAACCAACTTATCTCATCATCGAACCTGGGTTGTTATTAAGCACATCATTATTATTACTGTTGACACATAGTGTGACCAACTACGAACTGGGCCCTTATCCGCAGGCGCGGCTATCGATAGATTTAACACACACACTCTGCAGAGGTAGCGCACTTTACCCACACCATAGAACCCATGGCCTCGCACTCCCATTCGGGTGGACCAACGGCGTTCTGACAAAACCGATCTATTGCCATGACACTCTCCCGGCCACTCCGACCAACTCCCCTTTGGGCTAAGTCATGGGTGGCCTCGTGCCTACCAAAGGCATCAATACACCGTTGTGGCAAAATAAACGGTCCCAAACGGGGACATGAGCTCAAAAACCAAACCTGTGCACACAAGGCTTATGTCGTCCTACCTGATCAGGGTAGCGCCCACGCATAACCTTCGCTCATTGGAGGCACCGACGAGAGGCATGGCAATAGACCCAGTTAGGACCTCCCCATAAAGGCAAATGTGGTTGCACTGGTCACCACGATATGTTGGCACCATGACTCAGCCAACAGTTGTTCAAGTTCAATTAAATCAGGTTAAACTTGAATGCAATAAGCTGAGTCATAACAGATTAACATGATGCAACTACAATGCATGAGCATGACATCAACATAAGCATGGCTGTGCAGCATTACTTCTTAATATATCAACAACAACAAATCATATATCCGACTGAGCATGGCATACTGACTAGCATGAACATCCCAAGTATACACTTCTCAGAAACATAGCATGACCGCTAGCATCAACAATAACTATCATGCACGAACATATCAACAATGCTACCATGCAAGCATTTAACCGACTGGATGCAATGGAACATGCATAACAACGGCATTCTAATGCATTTATAGTCATGCACCGAAGACCATCACCAACATCAACATGTACTAGTAGCAAGCATAAGCATATGAAAGGAATACTGGCATGTAGAACATGATAACAGAGTGCAAGACAACATAGCACGAAAGTGAACATGAAGCTGTAAGCATCACCGGAACCACGACAACAGTAGCAAAACCAGCAGATATTTATTACATATTCAAGTTGAAAACCATGGCTACTGCATGACTATCATGCAAGTGGGTGTTGTGTCTTGCCTGGGGGTGAAGAAGGCTCCGGGAAGAAGTGTGGTGAAGCCGCAGAAAGATTTGCCCGAAATAGTTCTCTCCCGGAGGGGGCTGTTTACGGACAAGGAAAAAATGGTCATTTCCAGTATGTCAAACCATAGTGAAAATGATGTAAACAGAACGGGCTCGACGAGACAAAGACATGGGCATTGGATTCACCTCAATCGGAGTTACGAGTGAAAAGTAGTGGCCGTTCACTTTTTAGGCAGAAAAGAGGCTAAATAGTGAACATTCACAATATAAACACTTTGGCCGGCTGAGCTGAAAAAGAGAAAGCGTATTACTGAGAATACGTTTTCAGAACGGAGAAAGCGCATTTCAAGCTGAAGTAGAAACAGAATACACTATCTAAGAGTGAACGCATACTCTGTGGTTGACGCTTCCACTTATCCACGTGGCAAAGGTGGGGCAGGCTCCTGGGATGCTGACAGGCGGGGCCCACTTTATCCACTTCTCTCTCTCCTCCCTTCTCCTCTTCCCCTCTCCTCATCCCCGACGGTGAGCAGAGACAGGAGCGAGGCCGAGCGCTCCGACGATAGCTGCCGGGGCTACAGGGCACCTCCGGCGAGGCTCCGCCCATGGATGAGCTCGTCGAGGAGAGCCGCATCCAGAGGGATAGGTCTCGGCCACCGGGACGGGTCGAGGCGACGATAGCTGGGACTCTAGTGGGGTGGCCTTTGGGCATGAGTGGGTTTGGGGCTTTGGGTTGCTCCGGCGACGAGGGAAGAGGATGGGAGAACTCGCCGGAGATCAGGGGAGCTGGTGGTGGTGGAGAGAGGGAGGGAAGAGGCAAAGCTGGCCCAAATCAAGGAGGGGCAGAGGCAGCGGCCATGGTGATGAAGGGAGACGAGGAGAGGTCCTGGAGCTCGATGGAGAGGTTGGAGAGGCTGCTGGAGGTGAGGTGAAGCTGGTGGAGAGCTCGGAGGGGGTTGGGGTGGCCTTAAATAGCCAAGGGAGAGGATGGACGAGCTAGCGTCGCCGCGGACGCGTGGCCGGCGGCGCGGACGCATGTGCACGCTCAGGAGCTCAAAGGAAAGCGATGCGGGGAGCAGAGGACAGGCTCACGGGGTAGAGGAAGACAACGGGCACGGGGGAAGACTAGCATTTGGAGGATGCAACAAGCTGGCAAAGGTTGTCTGGGAGTTAGTCCTTCCTGTGTAGGTTGCAACTGCGGTGGTAGCTTGGTAAAAGGTGTTGTGGTTAAGTGGGAATTAACCTCTGAAGTTTGCAGTTTCAAACTTGATCAAGTTAGTGTGATCAACAGAGATATGTTATGGGTCAAATGTGATGTCTGGTAGGTTTAGGGTAGGAAGGACTACAGTCCTGGGGAGTTTGAGGAGAAATGAATCAAGTTTTAATATAGTTGTTTTGCAACTGACCAAAATGGTCCAGAAACTTGAGCATGATGATGCACTCGCATGGATATATCAACTTCAGCTCAAATTGGGCAAGGGAGAGTCATTTGGTCCTATGAAGGTGTTCAAAAAGTGTCATACCAATTGGCCAAGCCAAAATAGTACTTGCTTCACAAACATCTTCTCTGGACTAAACTTGCAAAAATTCTATAGGAATAATGGCTTGATGAAATATTCCCAAATTGGGTGGAGATAGGTTATATGGATAAAAGAAGGCCTAGGAAAATTTTCAGCCATAATGGAGCAAGATAAATTATACTTGCTTCACAAACTGAAGATTTGGACAGAATCAAAGAATTGAATATGGTCTCACATGGAGGCATGAAATGAGCTCAACTTTGGTGGAGGGCTATGATATGATGATATGAAGGACCATGCAAAATTTCAACTCATTTGGATATGCCTAGCTTGTTCCTCCTTCACAAAGTTTCTTTCTGGACAAAAACTTTGGAAAATCATTAATAAATAATTACTAGGAAAATGAGGTTGCATTTTGGCATGTGGCAATTATATGGACATGAAAAGATGTCCAAGGAGTTTGAGGTCAATTGGGCAAAGGAAAATAGCACTTGCTTCACAATGTGCCATTTAGGGCATAATAGGAAATGAATTATTTGAGGATTATTTTTGAACATGGCAATGAATTTTTTTGCCACATTTGATGAACATACGACCCAGAAATTTATGAGAATTATTTGGGAATTTTTGGAGTGAGGGAAATATGGGTTGCTTCACAACCTAGGGCAAATTGAGTTATTCCTTTAATAGAAAAGGAATATTCCCAATAAAAAGAATATTGGGATTTGGTCCAAGGTGGAAATGGAAAGGTATAGGGAAGGATTTGGGGATGACAAGCCACTCTGGAAGCAAAGAAGAGGTCATCTTCTTCAGTTTCTAGACCACATAGCCATGAAAAAAGAAAACTCAGGCAAAAACCTCAGGAAATCAAAAGAAAAAGAAAGGGCCAGAAATCAGGCTGTTACAACTCTTACCCCCTTAAAGAAATCTCGTCCTCGATATTTGGTTGCTCAGGGAAAAAGTATGAATATACTGACTTAAGGAAACCGTTTCCATCTCGGGTATCCTTTTTTCCTTTATTATTGTTCCCACTGAATATCATATGACTTGACTGACTGGCTATGGGGTGGTTTGCTTCACTGTATCCACATTCTGATAGATCTTACCTTGCTTGTTCATGCTTATACTGGCTCCAATTATTTTCAGATTTGCTGACTTAGTCGAGTGTGATTTGTTATCATGACTGAAATATATGCCCGTCTCACAAGTCCGAGAGTGAAACCCGATGGGTGTGTCATCCGGCATTGACAACCGTTCATGAAGTGGTGATCAGCTTTTCCTGGTGGACACCCAAATTCTGACTCCTTGCATTGGGTTTCTCCACTAAATGCAAGTCCTTCGGGTTCCAAGCAGTGAGTTGAGGCATAACCGTCTTTCTGACAGGTTCTGACTTATCGCAGGAATTTCTGAATCGTCCTGACTGGCTACACTGTCTTGAGTATCAGATCCGTCCCAAATATTTGACTATCGCTTGTTGTGGCCAGCATGAAAGGGTATGACCTTATATGATAATATCCTCAGACTTGACTGACGGTGGCTCTGGGGAAAAAAATTGTTCCAGAAGGGCGGCTTTTTGATGCTTCCCATAAGTGAGGGCACATGCTATGAGATTGTCATTCATCATTCCGATTGCTCATACTGTCGATATGCCCATGGGGATAGTAGGTTGTGTGATGCTTCCCCATAGTTGCTGGAGTCAACTGTTTAATTGAACCTTAGTCTGACTTGACAGACTCAGATATGTGATACTGACAAATCTGAGCATATACTATTAACTGAGCGGGTTGTTTGGATAGGGGTCCTTACCAAAATTTGAGTAGACCCCGCAGGTGAATATTCATGGTGATCAATACTAACTCAGGCTGTCCGGGGTATCTACACCATGTGGGTCATGCAAAAAAATTCATACCTTTATTTCCGGTCTTGCTCCTTCATTATTGTTTTCTTGGTCTGGGTCCTTGGCTGAAAGAGCTGGGTCATATTGCTTCTTCGTATGACCATAGGCACTGTTGGTGCAATTCTTCGGCAATCATAACTTATCCTCATTCTTTTGACATGGTAATATTGTTTAAATGGCAGGTTCATCACTTCTCAAGTTCTGATCATTGGGAAATGATCATCCAAACCCTTGTAAGAAATCGGCAAATAAATCAGTAGCCACCAGAACGGTCTTTACAACTCAGATCTGGGACATTACTGAAATAACTCAACCACAACTCAAGTCGGCCGAAAAGCAGCTCAGAGCATGAGACCGTGTTGATAAGAAGATTGTGGCAGCCCCCTAAGATAGCCGAAAAGCAGCTATAGGGCCACTGTCACAAAAAGAAACTCAACAGCTATATGATACAGCCGGAAAGTAGCTCAGAACTCGTGACAGTTGTTGAATCGGGAAAATAAAATCGGCATCCACCCCGGAGGGCCAAAACAGCTCAGATCACAGGCGTGGTGCCGCTACCAGAGAAAGAAGACAAGGGCTCATCAGGATCATATTCCAGGTTCACAGGTACTTGTACTGAGCTCATTGATGTCGTTAATACCCATAATCCTTTGTCACACTGTGGTGTATACTGACTTTCTTCTCTTAACAATCCTCACGTGGTTGTCAAATCCTTGTTCGAGTAACTTGCAAGACCTTGGTGGTATGCTTACCGCATATATATGAGAATCTGATTTCCGAGACAGACGTGTGCTCTAACTGATTCTTGCTTCGGACCAAACTGTTGCGGATATGATTCTTGGGATTCACTACCATATGCTGTCAATTCACAGCGTATTACCTTGTACCAATGCCTTACTGAGGAAAATTGGATGGCTTGTGCTCAAAACTTTCATCGGACAGCTTGCCGAAGAAGACTGGATATCGTGCTTCAGAAGCTTCCCCCCTTAAAGACTTTGCTGGGGAAAGACTCGATACCTTATGCCGGAAGCTTTTGCGGTTGCTTACTGAAGAAGGCAGAGTACCTTGCACGGGAAAACATCCCTGTATCGTACTGAGGAAGATAGATGAATCTTGACTTGGAAGCTTCTCTGGTTTCTTGCGAGGGAAGACCGGGTTGCTTACACCAGAAGCTTCTCATTGTGATATGCAGACCGATTTCCACAGATACATACCATCTTGATATTTCTGCTGTTGATTACTGGTATGAAACGGGGTTTTGCGGGACTATCCTTCCTTTTAAGTATTAAATACATACCATATTTTTGCTTTCTTCCAGGCATATCATTTTTTTTCAAAATCATCTTCAACGAAAAATCACACCTTGTATCTGAACCATACCTTTGACTGATAATATTCTGTCAATCTTGCACACAATTGATCTTCTTGTTGATTTGATCATTTCTGCTATGAAGAGTGCACACTGATGGAGACTTGATATTCAGTATCATGATCAGATATCCCCAATCTCAAGGCAGACGGCTGAGAATTCCATACTTTTGTGAGGAGGATACACTAATGCAAACTTGATACTGACGGTCCATCCATGATTTCTTTTGCATTCAGATGAGATATTCCCAATTTTACTACAGTTGGCTGATAACTCCATTCTGTTTAGCTGAGTTTCCAAATACATGCATTCCTTGCTGACTGTTCGGGTCTGGTGTCGGTTGATGAGCAACTTTAATAGGGGCAAAATATGTAACACCGAAGGCCCAAAGAAAGAAGGAAAAGAAACGACGAAAACCAAAGCACACAAGCACACAAATCTCGCGGAAACTCTGGTATTACGGTCTAATATGCTGTGGCGGTATGTTGATAACCCACAAGTATAGGGGATCGCAACAGATTTCGAGGGTAAAGTATTCAACCCAAATTTATTGATTCGACACAAGGGGAGCCAAAGAATATTCTTGAGTATTAGCAGTTGAGTTGTCAATTCAATCACACCTAGATAACTTAGTATCTGCAGCAAAGTATTTAGTAGCAAAAGTGGTATGATAATAATAGTAACGGTAGCAAAAGTAAAGATAAATGTTTTTGGGTTTTTGTAGTAGTTGTAACAGTAGCAATGGAAAAGTAAATAAGCGAAGAACAATATGTGAAAAGCTCGTAGGCAATGGATCAGTGATGGATAATTATGCCGGATGCGATTCCTCATGCAATAGTTATAACATAGGGTGATATAGAACTAGCTCCAATTCATCAATATAATGTAGGCATGTATTCCGTAAATAGTCATACGTGCTTATGGAAAAGAACTTGCATGGCATCTTTTGTCCTACCCTCCCGTTGCAGCGGGGTCCTTACGGAAACTAAGGGATATTAAGGCCTCCTTTTAATAGAGAACCGGACCAAAGCATTAACACATAGTGAATACATGAACTCCTCAAACTACGGTCATCACCGAGAAGTATCCCGATTATTGTCACTTCAGGGTTGTCGGATCATAACACATAATGGGTGACTATAGACTTGCAAGATAGGATCAAGAACACACATATATTCATGAAAATATAATAGGTTCAGATCTGAAATCATGGCACTCGGGCCCTAGTGACAAGCATTAATCATAGCAAAGTCATAGCAACATCAATCTTAGAACATAGTGGATACTAGGGATCAAACCCTAACAAAACTAACTTGATTACATGGTAAATCTCATCTAACCCATCACCATCGAGCAAGCCTACGATGGAATTACTCATGCACGGCGGTGAGCATCATGAAATTGGTGATGGAGGATGGTTGATGATGACGACGGCGAAGAATCCCCCTCTCCGGAGCCTTGAACGGACTCCAGATCAGCCCTCCCGAGAGAGATTAGGGCTTGGCGGCGGCTCCGTGTCGTAAAACGCGATGAAACTTTCTCTCTGATTTTTTTCTCCCCGAGACGGAATATATGGAGTTGGAGTTGAGGTCGGAGGAGGTCGAGGGGGCCCACGAGATAGGAGGCCGCGCCCTAGGGGGGGGAGCCCCCCTATCTCGTGGACAGGCTGTGGGCCCCCTTGCATTAATTCTTTTGCCAAAAATTCTTATAAATTCCAAAAAGTGCCTCCATGGATTTCCAGGACATTCCGAGAACTTTTCTTTTCTACACATAAAACAACATCATGGTAGCTCTGCTGAAAACAGCGTCAGTCCGGGTTAGTTTCATTCAAATCATGCAAGTTAGAGTCCAAAACAAGGGCAAAAGTGTTTGGAAAAGTAGATACATTGGAGACGTATCAACTCCCCCAAGCTTAAACCTTTGCTTGTCCTCAAGAAATTCAGTTGATAAACTGCAAGTGATAAAGAAAAACTTTTACAAACTCTATTTGCTCTTGTTGTTGTAACATGAAAAGCCAGCATTCAGGTTTCAGCAAATATTATGAACTAACCATACTCACAATAACACATAGGTCTCACAATTACTCATATCAATAACATAATCAGCTAGCGAGCCATAATAATAAAACTTCGGATGACAACACTTTCTCAAAATAATCATAACATGATATAAGAAAATGGTATCTCGCTAGCCCTTTACGAGACATAAAACATAAATGCAGAGCACCTTTAAAGATCAAGGACTGACTAAACATTGTAATTCATGGTAAAAGAGATCCAGTCAAGTCATACACAATATAAACCAATAGTAATGAATGCAAATGACGGTGTGCTCTCCAGCGGGTGCTTTAAATAAGAAGGATGATGGCTCAACATAAAAGTAAATAGATAGGCCCTTCGCAGAGGGAAGCAGGGATTTGTAGAGGTGCCAGAGCTCGATTTTAAGATAGAGATTGAATAAAATTTTGAGCGGCATACTTTCACTGTCAACGCAACAACTATGAGATGGCTGTATCTTCCATACTACATGCATTATAGGCAGTTCCCAAACAGAATGGTAAAGGTTTATACTCCCAACCACCAACAAGCATCAATCCATGGCTTGCTCGAAACAACGAGTGCCTCCAACATACAACAACCTTGGGGGAGTTTTGTTTAATTATTTTGATTTGCTCTGATCTTTTTGGATCAAGGGACTGGGCATCCCGGTTACCGGCCCTTTCTCGTGAATGAGGAGCGGAGTGCACTCCTCTTGAGAATAACCCACCTAGCATGGAAGATATAGGCAGCCCTAGTTGTAACATGAGCTGCTCGAGCATACAAAACAGAATTTCATTTGAAGGTTTAGAGTTTGGCACATACAAATTTACTTGGAACGACAGGTAAATACCGCGTATAGGAAGGTATGGTGGACTCATATAGAACAACTTTGGGGTTTAAGGAGTTTGGATGCACAAGCAGTATTCCCGCTTAGTACAGATGAAGGCTAGCAAAATACTAGGAAGCGACCAACTGAGAGAGCAACAACAGTTGTAAACATGCATTAAAATTAATTCACACCGAGTACAAGCATGAGTAGGATATAATCCACCATGAACATAAATATCATGAAGGCTATGTTGATTTGATTCAACTACATGCGTGAACATGTGCCAAGTCGAGTCACTCAATTCATTCAAAGGAAGATACCATCCCATCGTACCACATCATAATCATTCTAATAACATGTTGTACATAAGGTAAACCATTATAACTCATAGCGACTCAAGCATGACACACGCAACTATAATCTCTAAATGTCATTGCAAATATGTTTACTTCATAATAGCTGACTCAGGAACGATGAACTCATCATATTTACAAAAACAAGAGAGGTCGAGTTCATACCAGCTTTTCTCATCCCAATAAGTCCATCATATGTCATCATTATTGCCTTTCACTTGCACGACCGAACGATGTGTATAATAATAAGAGTGCACATGCATTGGACTAAGCTGGAATCTGCAAGCATTCAACTCAAGAGAGAAGACAAGGTAATATGGCTCTAAGTTAAATAGACAATCATGCATATAAGAGCCACTAAGCATTTTCAATATGGTCTTCTCGACCCCCAAAGAAAAGAAAAGAAAATAAAACTATTTACACGGGAAAGCTCCCAACAAGTAAGAAAAAGAATAGGAAATCTTTTTGGGTTTTCATTTTAATTCTACTAGAAGCATAGAAATTAAAGTAACTACTTTTTTGGGTTTTCTCAAGGTTTATCAAACACACAAGAAGAAAACTAGAAAAAGAAATTTAAACTAGCATGGATAATACAATGAAAGAGTATGAGCACCGACAACTAGTGTGTGAACATGAATGTAAAGTCGGTGAGAAATACATACTCCCCCAAGCTTAGGCTTTTGGCCTAAGTTGGTTTAATACCAAGGACCGCCTGGCTGATATCCATAAGTGAAACTGGGGTAGTACTGAGATGCAGAGGCAACCGCCTCCTGAGCTGCAGCGTGTTGGCGAGCTGCCTCCATTCCCCTCTCATATTCAGCTGCTTCTTCCCACATATCTTCCTTTTTCCTGATAATCAAAAAGGTAGGGAGCAGGAAGAGTAACAGGGACGACGTTGCGCCTGTCATAGATTAGTCGATAATGGAGGAATTGTTCATTCCTCTCAAGAAAATGATGACCAAACATAGCTTCTTTATCCAAATAAATAGGAGGTATAATCATATCCCCTTCTCATGGAGCTATATTAAGAAAATTAGCCACACGGGTTGCATAAATTCCTCCAAAGAAATCTCCCCTTCTACTATATTCTGCAACCTACGTGCAACTATTGCCCCCAAGTTATAACATTTATAACCCGAAACAGCACTCTTGAGGACACACAGATCAGGGACACACATGTGACAAGCTTTGTCTTTACCGTTAATGCATCTACCAATAAAGAGAGCAAAATAATGTATAGCAGGAAAATGAATGCTCCCTATGGTAGCTTGTGCTATGTCCCTAGATTCTCCCACAGTAATACTGGCAAGAAAATCTCTAAATTCAGATTTGCGAGGATCATTAATATTACCCCACTGGGGGAGTTTGCAAGCAGTTGTGAAATCCTCTAAATCCATGGTATAAGATGTATCATAAATATCAAACATGACACTAGGAGAATTACGCGTACAGTTATATTTGAACCTCCGCACAAAGGAATCAGTCAGTTGATAGTACTGCGGACACTTATCTTGTAAGTAGTCCTCCAGCTCGGCATTACGCACATATGCGTCAAATTCTTCCTTGAAGCCTACTTCGACCATGAAATCATAGGATGGCCACTCACAAGCCCGTACATTCGCATCCCTTAGCAAATTAACATCTTGTTCTCGTATAGCAATTCTTGGCCCTTTCTTTGCCGAGGAACTCCTTGATACATTCTTCTAAGCATATTTCTTTTTCTGAAAATTTCTGAAATTTTAGTAACTTCAAAATAAAAGTGAATCTTATATTTACTAATTGGAAGCACCAATCGAGGTTCCACGTTAATCCTCAAAAACTAATCTAATTAACCGCACGATCTCCACATTACGTATCTACAGCCGTAGGATGAAGGACTTGAGGAGTCCAAGCCATGTGTCCCACCTCCCACGTGCAAAAGCTATCAAACTCTTCATGGGCTGCTATCAAACTCTTCATAGGCTTTGCAAAACAAACTCTTCCATGGCCTGCAAAAAGAAAGCCCCCCGCAGTACATTGCTCGATCCCAAACCATCCTACCATCGATGCCCGTCGGCGAGAGATCCCAAGCATCACGTCTCCTCATAATTCTGAAAAAAAACACGCATCATGTCTCCTCATATTCCTGCTTGCCTATCCCCTAAGATTCTAAACTCTCATGTTCTAATCCATCTAAAAAATCCAATCGGCCTCTCCTTGATCCTCTCCGGCCGTTGAATCTCATCTGCCCAGACCATGTTTCAATCCATGTTAGCTTATGCAGAGGTCCTTTCTATCTCAGTTTCCATGTCCCAACCACACTGAAGTGTAATCTATCATGGGCGATGCCCCCCGCATAGCAGTTGCGAACCCTAGCCTAGGTGCCTCCTCGACAAGATTCCTTGCGCCTCGCACCGTCGAGGACGGCAGCAATCTAGCAGCCTCTGCGCGTAGCAGCCGTGTACCCTTGCCTCGCTGCCTGCTCGAAAAGATGCCTCGCGCGTCTAACCATCGAGGACCGTAGGAACACCGGAACCATGCTCGAGTCAGCTCCTGTGTGCATGCAACACCGCCGACTCGCTGACTTTCTCCTCTACATCACTTCAATTAATATCCTCCTCCTCCTTCTTCCCATCGTCAGTCTTCACGTAAAGCCATCCAATAAGTCTCCTTCATCTTCATGCAGCAATCTCAAGTTCTCAACTTCCCAACCACGTTGCAGACCAGAGGTCCATCTTGGCCGAGGATACGGTCCTTTCAATTTCCTCAGATGCCATGCCCTGACTAAACGTCAACCCATCATATGAAAGATGCACTGGAGAAGGAGGGCTCCTGAATCAAATCAGACAGCTGCCATTGTTGTTGAAGCCACAAAGTCGTCGAACTATGGTAGACTGATTGCAGGTAAGCAATATGCTAGCCAAGATGTAGTAGGTTTTTGTTTTCGGGGATTTTTATGTTCTGAGACTTGGTTTCTAAGGAACAAGTACAACCTAGGGTTTCATCTTGGTGGATTTTGATAATGCATTCTTTAGTTCAGGCCTATCTACATGCTTATTGCTATGATTTGTAGGTGTCTACACATATTACTGAGATGGATAAGATTTGTAGGTGTCTATACATACTTCTGCGTAACGAACTCAAGCACCTCTTCTTATTTTGTTGGAAAGTGTAGAAGTCTTTTTGGAGCATTACATTACATGGTCACTCTTAAGTCTACTTTCCCATACATAGGGAGCAAAAACTATGGGTTTGTTTATTTGGATCTGTTCTGACAATTTTATGCCAGTTATCCAATAGGAGAGATGTAACTTAGTAGAACCGACCATACTCAGTTCTGATGGATTTTTATTTATAGTGTGGTCTGCACTTTTCTTATATTGTTATTTGCAGACATGAAATGTATATGCATTCAAGAGGTCAAGAATATGGCAGCTTAGTAGTATCTATTTGAAACAAGCCTAGGGATCAAAAATTTACACTCAAGTTTAACGTCATGGTACAGCTTAACGGTAAGCTGTTCACCTCCCCGACACTGATTACTTTTATAACCGGCCACTCCAAGTAGCCCTGTATGTAAAATAAAAAACGCCAAGTTTTGTCATCTTATTTCTCTCTATATTATGGAGCAAGTGCTAACTGTTACGATTGCTTTCATCCCTACAAAAAAAATCAATTTTTGGCGTGTCATTTCTCAAGTAAACAAACTGTTGTAGTAGGAGGATATCCTGACCAGCCTTTATTTTTTTCTCAGAGATCTGTACGGGTTAGGTTTCAAAGTTTTGTTGTTGATTCACAGTGCTTAGCTTGCTGCTGTTAAGATCAAGTTTCAACATGTCCTACATTATAGATTGGTTGGAGTTTCTGTGACAATCGGCTTAAAGGTCTAAAGTTGTGTGAGAAACCAATCTGTATGGTCTTCGAATTCAGGATAACTCTGAGCCTAAATTCACATATATTTCGAGGTAATCATATGTTAGCTGCAAACTAGATTATATGAGCATAACACGGCTGTTTAAATCAGGTCGGTCGGCCGCCGCAGTTGGAAAGCATGCCAAGTGTTGTTGGAGTTGGTCGCCCATCACTCCTATCCCCACGAAACTATGATGAAGGCAAGTAACCAATCATCCTTAATTGCCAACAAATTAGATTAATTGTTAATCCACGATGAAGAAAATTTGGTATCTTAGATGTCCATGGCGGATTTCTAAAAGAGGGAATAATAACATAGAAGTCGTGTTTTGTGGAATCGTGAAATATACAAAGCAAAGTAGGGTACTGTGACATAGCCCTGATTCAAAAAATATGTAGTATTTAATTCGTTTCAAGGGGGATTTACGGAGATCTTCATCGAGGTTCCTGCACGCTCGAGGTACATCGATGCATTTGCTCTCAGAAAAGGAGGTTTGTTTTATCGTTCTGTTTAAGGTTAAAACTTTTTGTAGTTCTTACCCAGTAGTTCAGTTAGAATATGATACTTAGGTCTGACGCTTTCTTTCAGCTTCACATGGCTTTAAGTTTGGCGAACGTACAGATCCAAGGGTTCTTTAGGGGCTAAATGCATTTCCTCCAATGGCATCTTGAAATCCCTAGAACAGAGTTGAGCGTTAACTACACTAACTAAGAAAACACCAGGAGAGACTTTACAGATATTTTCTATTTCCACTACGAGAATCAACTAATTCACCAAGTGTCATCAATCATACTTCCACAAGTCCAGGAGCAACAACCTCGCACTTTCAACTTGATGGATGGTCGTTGGCTAAAATTGGTGTTCTGCCAACGTACAACCCAGCAGAAAAGAAGGATTACCATTGCAAGAGATCAAAAAAGGGCCTGCAGCCAGCGAGTTAGATTCAGGTCAGTTTACTTCTCATTGAATCATAATATTTTGTTTTTTATATGGATGCAACCAACCAGATTGCAGAAGCTGCTCGATTGGTGAGGTTCCAAAGAAATACAGTACTATTGACTTGCGTTTTCCTATCGGACATGGCCTGATTTGGCTAAGAGATTTACTCCTCATGGTGCCTCTTACATCACTATTCCGTGCATGCATTAGGACCAAATTAATATCACATGAAGTTGCTCAGAGACGGAATTTGTTAGTACGTAGCTCCTACTACTTGGTGACTACCTAGAGAATTAAATAGCATTAATAGCAGAGTTAAAGAATCTATTATTATACTTTTCAATAGCTGCCTAAATATCCTGCCGTGCCTTACTTTTCGATAGCTGCCTAAACAACATTAGTCGCTTATTTGAAATTTTCAACCCTTAATTTTCGATACCTAACTAAATAATCCTACCGTACCTTAATAGCTTATTTGAATATTTTCAATCTTACTTTTCAATAGCTGTCCAAATAATCCTTCGCTACCTTGAAACCTTATTTCGAATGGTTTTAATCCTTACTTTACAATGGTCATCTAAATAATCTACCGTGTTTTTTTGGACGTTTAGTTTGCAGTTACCAGTTTAATTAGTAATTTGTTGGATACTTGGATCGTGATTTTTTCTGTTCTCAGTGCAGATGTACCCTTTGTTTGTATTCTATTTTCCATGTAGACCCTAAATAAGATTTATAACCTAGACGATCATAATAGAGATATGGGTTGCACAATGTAATTTGTTTTAAAGAATACTTTATATGTTTCCACTTTTTCAAGAACATGCTAAAGTATGCGCCATGCTTGGAGGTCGCAATATTAATTATGACACTCACCATGGATGAGAAGCAAAGTTTGAAACCTATTATGGAAGGTCCTACAAACTCAAATTGCTATTGTCCCCTACTATTTATATGAATTCAATTCTGAATACCTTATTGATGTGAACTTACAAGCTATACAGATGAAGTTTACGAACACATCTACTGAATTGTGTACTCTATTTTATTTTAGTTTTTGAAATATAAGTTTATTATTAGAAGGATTTCAGTTTCTCTTATGTCAATACATTCTCTTTATTGCATACTACAAGTAATACTAATTGATACTAACGATTTTCTCCATCTTTAGCGCGGTTGCTCATTGTCGTGCAGTTGCTAAGATATTTATAATTTTTGCTTCTGATGTCATTTCTATCTAGCAGAATATGACAACTAATCAAAAACTAATTACACAACTATACATGATAATACAGAAGATTTATGCCATTAAATAAAGGGGATTTAGAAATGTCAACAAATGTTAATATCAATATAAAAAATATACCCATTGATCGAATGAATATAACAATATGCCTGTTGATTCGGGTAAGAATTTTAATCAGATATATAAGAAATAGAGAAACAAATCGCCAATCCATCAAACTATTAAACAAAATGTGTAGGTCCATACCATGGCACAAAATCCCAACATCACACAATTTCTTATATCACTCCTTGCATGCTTATTCTAATATATAGCTATTATTTTTTGGGATGTTTGATCTGAGGTAAAGAATGACAAAGAGTCACATGTACCATGCATGCAATAGCAAAATACATCTTCGGTAATTGAGTCAACTGAATTGCTCCATGCGAAGGTCCACACTTCTACATCGATTTTCCATCATATACACACTAACAAATCGCACATTCGGGACAAGCAGGTGCAATAAAGCTCACCCATTAATATAAACACATCTTATCTTTGCTTAATAATCAAATCTCATGTTAGTGATTAACTGCTTGCTCATGTTTTAATTATATTTCAATTCTTGCATGCTTACATCGATAGAAATGCTTAAACTCCTAGACATCTAAATGTATTATGCTTGGTTACATTTGTAACTAGAACCTCTTCATAGAAACGGTAAGAATAAGTATGAGGTTGCTTAATAATGAGGTCTATCATTTAGAAGTAGCTTCACCTATTTCTTAAAAAGTATTTCTAGAGTACATATCACAAGAGTGCCAATAGTAATCAACCATCTTATCCAAACATAACTAAAGAAATATTTTCATCTTACGACAATCTAGAGAAAACTATGCATGGTGATGTATAATTATCTTTCCAAAAAATTCTATATTTTATAAAATTCAAATAACAAAAGGATTCCTTGACGTTATATAAATCCTTCAATAATAAATACTTTTCTTTCAAAATTTACTAGCCCGTGCAGCGGCACGGGTTGATGACTAGTAAAACTAAACAAGATTGATAGCAACTACTCCTACAAGTTCCTAGAGCCTATATCATGCATTGGAATTGCTTGGGACCTCAAAAATTTAACATGCAAGCTCAAGAACATGGTCACCTATGCAACAAAAAATTGCAATGAATAAAGCACTAGAACAAAAACTAATTGGACCAATGGAGGAGTCACATACCAAGCAACAATCTCCCAAAGCAGTTTTGTGAATGGAGCTTTGAGCTAAGAGATCGGAAATAGCAGCAAAGCAGGCTAGAACTCGTGCTTGAGCTGGATGGGGATTTTTTTGGGTAGAAGATGGAGTGTGTGGGTGCTGGCATAAGTGGAGGGGGGCCACCAGGGGCCCACGAGATAGGGGGCGCGCCCTACAGGGGGGCCGCGCTCTCCTCTCTCGTGGCCTGGTGTTTGGCCCTCCTGAAGTGTTTTCAGTGCCTAAAATCCTCAAATATTCCAGAAAAAATCATACTAAGTTTGCAGGGCATTTGGAGCACTTTTATTTTCGGACTATTTTTTAATGCACGGATAATTCAGAAAACAGACAGACAATACTATTTTTGCTTTATTTATTCTAAATAACAGAAAGTAAAAAGAGGGTACAGGGGGTTGTGCCTTCTAGTTTCATCCATCTCGTGATCATCAAAATGAACCCGCTAACAAGGTTGATCAAGTCTTGTTAACAAACTCATTCCGAATAACACGGAACCGGAGAAATTTCGAATAACACTAAGTTACCTCAACGGGGATATGAAAATCCCCAACAATAAGAATATCATACTTTTTCTTGACAGTAGGAAGAGGAAATTCAAAACCTCCAAAAATGATAGTTGGAACTTTTTCAATAGAATTGATGCCATGAGCCTGAGATTGTTTCCTCGAAAAGTGTACCGTATGCTCATTACCATTAACATGAAAAGTGAAATTGCCTTTGTTGCAATCAATAACAGCCCCTGTAGTATTAAGAAAAGGTCTACCAAGGATAATAGACATGCTATCGTCCTCGGGAATATCAAGAATAACAAAGTCCGTTAAGATAGTGACATTTGCAACCACAACAGGCACATCCTCACAAACACCGACAGGTATAGCAGTTGATTTATCACCATTTGCAAAGATATTTCAGTAGGTGTCAACTTATTCAATTCAAGTCTATGATATAAAGAGAGGCATAACACTAACACCGGCTCCAAGATCACATAAAGCGGTTCTAACATAATTTCTTTTAATAGAGCAAGGTATAGTTGGAACACCCGGATCTCCAAGTTTCTTTGGTATTCCATCTTTAAAAGTGTAATTAGCAAGCATGGTGGAAATTTCAGCTTCTGGTATCTTTCTTTTATTAGTAATGATATCCTTCATATACTTAGCATACATATTTACTTTAAGCATATCAGTTAAGCGCATACGTAAGAAAATAGGTCTAATCATTTCAGCAAAGCGCTCAAAATCCTCATCATCCTTTGACTTGGATGGTTTAGGAGGAAAGGGCATGGGTTTCTGAACCCATGGTTCTCTTTCTTTACCGTGCTTCCTAGCAATAAAATCTCTCTTATCATAACGTTGATTCTTTGATGGTGGGTTATCAAGATCAACATCAGGTTCAATCTCTACATCATTGTATTTGCTCGGTTGAGCATCAACACGAACATTATCATTAACATTATCACTAGGTTCATGTTCATCACCTGATTGTGTTTCAGCATCAGAGATAGAAATATCATTGGGATTATCAGGTGTGTCTGCAGTAGGTTTACTAGAAGCATGCAAAGTCCTATCGTTTTTCTTCTTCTTCTTTTTAGAAGAACTAGGTGCCTCTAAATTATTTCTCTGAGAATCTTGCTCGATTCTCTTAGGGTGGCCTTCAGGATACAAAGGTTCTGAGTCATTCTACCAGTTCTAGTAGCCACTCTAACAACAAAGTCATTTTTATTATTTAATTCATCAAGCAAATCATTTTGAGCTTTAAGTACTTGCTCAGCTTGAGTAGCAACCATAGAAGCATATTTGCTAACGCGGTGAAGTTCATCTTTAACTCTAGCTAGATTATCACCTCTGGCGTCCTATCTCGAAAGCATTATTCTTTAACTCTCTACCAACATAAGCATTAAAACTTTCTTGTCTAGCCATAAAGTCATCAAATTCATCTAAGCATGGGCTATGAAATTTAGTAGAGGGTATTTCAACTTTATCATATCTATAGAGAGAATTTACCTTTACTACCTGTGTCGGGTTATCAAGAAAATGAGGTTCTTCAGGCGGTAAATTAAGACCATGTATTTCTTCAATAGGAGGTAAATTCTTAACATCTTCAGCTTTAATACCTTTTTCTTTCATTGTTTTCTTTGCCTCTTGCATATCTTCAGGACTGATAAATAAAACACCTCTCTTCTTCGGAGTGGGTTTAGGAATAGGCTCAGGAGTTGGCTCAATTGGTTCTGGAATTACTTCAGGAACTGGCTCAGGAAGAGTCCAATTATTTTCATTAGTCAACATATTATTAAATAATATTTCAGCTTCGTCGACTGTTCTTTCCCTGAAAACACAACCAACAAAACTATCCAAGTAGTCCTTGGAAGCATCGGTTAGTCCATTATAAAAGATATCAAGTATTTCATTTTTCTTAAGAGGGTGATCAGGCAAAGCATTAAGTAACCGGAGAAGCCTCCCCAAGCTTGTGGGAGACTCTCTTCTTTGATTTGCACAAAATTATATATTTCCATAAGGCAGCTTGTTTCTTATGACCAGGGAAATATTTAGCAGAGAAGTAATAAATCATGTCCTGGGGACTACGCACACAACCAGGAGCAAGAGAATTATACCAAGTCTTAGCATCACCCTTTAATGAGAACGGAAATATCTTAAGGATATATAAATAGCGAGACTTCTCATCATTAGTAAACAGGGTGGCTATATCATTCAACTTGGTAAGATGTGCCACAACAGTTTCAGATTCAAGGCCATAAAAGGATCAGATTCAACTAAAGTAATAATATCAGGATCAACAGAGAATTCATAATCCTTATCAGTAACACAGATAGGTGAAGTAGCAAAAGCAGGATCGGGTTTCATTCTAGCATTAAGAGACTGCTGCTTCCATTAGCTAATAATTTCTTAAGATCATTTCTATCATTGCAAGCAAGAATTTCCATAGCAGCTTTTTCATTCATAACATAACCCTTAGGAACAACAGGTAATACATAATCATTGGGGGAACCTTCATCATCACTATCATCAATAATAGGTTCTTCAATATTTTCATTCCCCCTAACTCTAGCAAGTTGTTCATCAAGAAATTCACCTAGTGGAAAAGTAGTATCACGCACATAAGTAGTTTCATCATGCATAGCAGAAGTGGCATCATCAATAACATGCGACATATCAGAATTCATAGCAGTAGCAGGTTCAGGTGTCGCAAACTTACTCATAACAAAAGGAGAATCTAGTGCAGAGCTAGATGGCAGTTCCTTACCTCCCCTCGTAGTTGAGGGATAGATCTTGGTTTTAGTGTCTTTCAAGTTCTTCACAGTGATCAACAAATATAAATCCCAAGTGACTCAGAGAATAGAGCTATGCTCCCGACATGGCGCCAGAAATTAGTCTTGATAACCCACAAGTATAGGGGATCGCAACAGCTTTCAAGGGTAAAGTATTCAACCCAAATTTATTGATTCGACACAAGGGGAGCCAAAGAATATTCTTGAGTATTAGCAGTTGAGTTGTCAATTCAATCACACCTGGATAACTTAGTATCTGCAGTAAAGTATTTAGTAGCAAAAGTGGTATGATAATAATAGTAACTGTAGCAAAAGTAAAGATAAATGTTTTTGGGTTTTTGTAGTAGTTATAAAGATGTAGCGGAAAAGTAAATAAGCGAAGAACAATATGTGAAAAGCTCGGAGGCAATGGATCGGTGATGGATAATTATGCCGGATGCGATTCCTCATGCAATAGTTATAACATAGGGTGATATAGAACTAGCTCCAATTCATCAATATAATGTAGGCATGTATTCCGTAAATAGTCATACGTGCTTATGGAAAAGAACTTGCATGACATCTTTTGTCCTACCCTCCCATTGCAGCGGGGTCCTTACAGAAACTAAGGGATATTAAGGCCTCCTTTTAATAGAGAACCAGACCAAAGCATTAACACATAGTGAATACATGAACTCCTCAAACTACGGTCATCACCGAGAAGTATCCCAATTATTGTCACTTCGGGGTTGTCGGATTATAACACATAATAGGTGACTATAGACTTGCAAGATAGGATCAAGAACACATATATATTCATGAAAACATAATAGGTTCAGATCTGAAATCATGGCACTCGGGCCCTAGTGACAAGCATTAAGCATAGCAAAGTCATAGCAACATCAATCTCAAAACATAGTGGATACTAGGGATCAAACCTTAACAAAACTAACTTGATTACATGGTAAATCTCATCCAAACCATCACCGTCCAGCAAGCCTATGATGGAATTGCTCACGCACGGCGGTGAGCATCATGAAATTGGTGATGGAGGATGGTTGATGATGACGACAACGATGAATCCCCCTCTCCGGAGCCCCGAACGGACTCCAGATCAGCCCTCCCGAGAGAGAGTAGGGCTTGGCGGCGGCTACGTGTCGTAAAAAGCGATGAAACTTTTCTCTGATTTTTTCTCCCGAGACGGAATATATGGAGTTGGAGTTGAGGTCGGAGGAGGTCCAGGGGCCCACGAGATAGGAGGCGGCCACAGAGAGGGCACCCCTGTCTCGTGGACAGGCTGTGGGCCCCCTTGCATTAATTCTTTCGCCAAAAATTCTTATAAATTCCAAAAAGTGCCTCCGTGGATTTCCAGGACATTCCGAGAACTTTTCTTTTCTACACATAAAACAACATCATGGTAGCTCTGCTGAAAACAACGTCAGTCTGGGTTAGTTTCATTCAAATCATGCAAGTTAGAGTCCAAAACAAGGGCAAAAGTGTTTGGAAAAGTAGATACGTTGTTGACGTATCATGTGTACGAAAGTGAATCTACGTGTGGAAGGAATTGACATAACCCAGGCTACACCAAGCGCTGGCTGAACACCGGTTACATCTGGATGGATACAAAGGCGAGGATGGACTTGGCGATCAAGTAGCAAGACACAAAGGTCACGACTACCTCATCATCAAGCGTACGGAAGGGAATCGTACACGTCCAAAGGATGTAATGACAGGGCAAGATAGAAGTGGAAAACAGGGCTTGATGGCATTGCCCTTTCCTGATGACAAAGATCAGTAAGGGTTGCCCAAGGGATGAGATGGATGGCATGTTTCGGGATGGAGATAAGTCTATCACCAAAATAATAGGGGTGGATGGCGGAAAGATATTGACTCAATACCTAGGCATAACTCATGCAAATGGCGTCTGGAACACTTGGTACCAGGGCATCACTCTGCTAGGACAGAGATGACGCCGAACACCGAAAAGCAGACATGCTAAGAAGGAGGGTTGATACGTCTCCAACATATCTATAATTTTTGATTGTTCTATGCTATTATATTATCTTTTTTGGATGTTTAATGCGCTTTAATATGCTCTTTTATATTATTTTTGGGACTAACCTATTAAACGGAGGCCCAATGCTAGTTTTTGTTTTTTTTGCCTATTTTAGAGTTTTGCAGAAAAGGAATACCAAACGGAGTCCAAACGGAATGAAACCTTCGTGATGATCTTTCTTGGACCGAAAGCAAACTAGAAGACTTGGAGTTGAAGTCAGAGACGCAACGAGGCATCCACGAGGTAGGAGGGTGCGCCCAGGGGGGTAGGCGCGCCCCCACCCTCGTGGGCCCCTCTAGCCCCACCGACGTACTTCTTTCGCCTATATATACTCTTATATCCTAAAAACACCAGGGAGAGCCATGAAACCACTTTTCCACCACCGCAACCTTCTGTACCCGTGAGATCCCATCTCGGGGCCTTTTTTGGCTATCTGCCAGAGGGGGAATCGAGCACAGAGGGCTTCTTCATCAACACTATTACCTCTCCAATGAAGCGTGAGTAGTTTACAACAGACCTTCGGGTCCATAGTTATTAGCTAGATGGCTTCTTCTCTCTCTTTGATTCTCAATACAAAGTTCTCCTCGATGTTCTTGGAGATCTATTTGATGTAATACTCTTTTGCGGTGTGTTTGCCGAGATCCGATGAATTGTGGATTTATGAACAAGATTATCTATGAATATTATTTGGGTCTTATCTGAATTCTTATATGCATGATTTGATATCTTTGCAAGTATCTTCTAATTATCGGTTTATTTTGGCCTACTAGATTGATCTTTATTGCCATGGGAGAAGTGCTTAGCTTTGGGTTCAATCTTGTGGTGTCCTTTCCCAGTGACAGTAGGGGCAGCAAGGCATGTATTGTATTGTTGCCATCGAGGATAAAAAGATGGGGTTTATATCATATTGCTTGAGTTTATCCATCTACATCATGTCATCTTGCTTAATGCGTTACTCCGTTCTTATGAACTTAATACTCTAGATGCATCTTTGGATAGCGGTCGATGTATGGAGTAATAGTAGTAGATGCGGTGAGTCGGTCTACTTGACACGGACGTGATGCCTATGTTCATGATCATTGCCTTAGATGTCTTCATAATTATGCGCTTTTCTATCAATTGCTCGGCAGCAATTTGTTCACCCACCGTAATACATGCTATCTCGAGGGAAGCCACTAGTGAAACCTACGGCCCCCGAGTCTCTTTTCCATCATATTGCATTTATTTTCCATATTATTGAATCTCGTTTACTATTTTGCAATCTTTACTTTCCAATCTATACAACAAAAATACCAAAAACATTTACTTTATTATCTCCATCAGATCTCACTTTTGCGAGTGACCGTGAAGGGATTGACAACCCCTTTATCGCGTTGGTTGCAAGGTTCTTGATTGTTTGTGCAGGTATTCGGTGACTTGTGCACCATCTCCTATTGGATTGATACCTTGGTTCTCAAAACTGAGGGAAATACTTACGCTACTTTGCTGCATCACCCTTTCCTCTTCAAGGGAAAACCAACGCAAGCTCAAGAGGTAGCAAGAAGGATTTCTGGCGCCGTTGCCAGGGAGATCTACGCCAAGTCAAGCCATACCAAGTACCCATCATAAACACTTCTCCCTTGCATTACATTATTTGCCATTCGCCTCTCATTTTCCTCTCCCCCACTTCTAAAACGATTTTCAAAAACCTTTGCCTTTTCTTCGCCCATCTTCCGTTCGTCTTTTTTTCGCTTGCTTCTTGTGTGCTTGTGTGTTGGATTGATTGCTTGTCACGATGGCTCAAGATAATACTAAATTGTGTGACTTTTCCAATACCAACAACAATGATTTTATTAGCACTCCGATTGCTCCTACTACCGATGCTGATTCTTGTGAATTAATACCGCTTTGTTGAATCTTGTTATGAAAGATCAATTTTCTGGCCTTCCTAGTGAAGATGCCGCAACACATCTAAACAACTTCGTTGATTTGTGTGATATGCAAAAGAAGAAAGATGTGGATAATGATATTGTTAAATTGAAGCTATTTCCGTTTTCGCTTAGAGATCGTGCTAAAACTTGGTTCTCTTCTTTGCCTAAAATAGTATTGATTCATGGAATAAGTGCAAAGATGCTTTTATCTCTAAGTATTCCTCCCGCTAAGATCATCTCCCTTAGGAACGATATTATGAATTTTAAGCAACTTGATCATGAGCATGTTGCACAAGCTTATGAAAGGATGAAATTAATGATACGCAATTACCGTACACATGGTTTGAATTTGTGGATGATTATACATAATTTTTATGCCAGATTGAATTTTGCTTCAAGAAATCTTTTAGATTCGGCTGCGGGAGGCACTTTTATGGAAATCACTTTAGGAGAGGCTACTAAGATCCTAGATAATATTATGGTTAATTATTCTCAATGGCACACCGAAAGATCTACTAGTAAAAAAGTTCATGCGATTGAAGAAATTAATGTTTTGAGTGGAAAGATGGATGAACTTATGAAATTGTTTGCTAATAAAAGTGTTTCTTATGATCCTAATGATATGCCTTTGTCCACTTTGATTGAGAATAATAATGAACCTATGGATGTGAATTTTGTTGGTAGGAACAATTTTGGTAACAACGCGTATAGAGGCAATTTTAATCGTAGGCCGTTGCCTAGTAATTCCTCTAATATTGATGGTAATTCCTACAACAACTATTATGGAAATTTTAATAAGATGCCCTCTTATTTTGAGAATAGTGTTAAAGAATTTATGAGTTTGCAAAAGAATTTCAATGCTTTGATTGAAGAAAAATTGCTTAAGATTGATGAGTTGGCTAGGAACGTTGATAGAATTTCTCTTGATGTTGATTCTTTGCAACTTAGATCTATTCCACCTAAGCATGATATCAATGAGTATCTCAAAGCCATGAGAATTTCCATTGATGAGTGCAAAGAAAGAACCGCTAGGATGCGTGCTAAAAAAGATTGGTTTATGAAAGCGTGTTCTTCTAGTTTTCAGGATAATAATGATGAAGATCTAAAAGTGATCGATGTGAATCCTATTAAATAATTGTTTTCCAATATGAATCTTGATAAAGATGGGACTGGAGATGAGTCAACTTTAGTTAAAAGGCGTCCCAATGATTCGGAGTTTCTAGATCTAGATGCAAAAATTGATAAAAGTGGGATTGAAGAGGTCAAAACTTTAAGTAGCAATGAACCCACTATTTTGGATTTCAAGGGATTTAATTATGATAATTATTCTTTAATAGATTGTATTTCCTTGTTGCAATCTGTGTTAAATTCTCCTCATGCTTATAATCAAAATAAAGCTTTTACCAAACATAATGTTGATGCCTTGATGCAATCTTATGAAGAAAAGCTTGAACTAGAAGTTTCTATCCCTAGAAAAATTTATGATGAGTGGGAACCTACTATTAAGATTAAGATTAAAGATTATGAATGTTATGCTTTGTGTGATTTGGGTGCTAGTGTTTCCACGATTTCAAAAACTTTGTGGGATGTGCTAGGTTTCCGTGAATTTGATGATTGTTCTTTAAATTTGCATCTTGCCGATTCCACCATTAAGAAACCTATGGGAAGGATTAATGATGTTCTTATTGTTGCAAATAGGAATTATGTGCCCATAGATTTCATTGTTCTTGATATAGATTGCAATCCTACATGTCCTATTATTCTTGGTAGACCTTTTCTTAAAAGAATTGGTGCAATTATTGATATGAAAGAAGGAAACATTAGATTCCAATTTCCATTAAGGAAAGGCATGGAACACTTTCCTAGGAAGAAAATTAAATTGCCTTATGAATCTATTATGAGAGCCACTTATGGATTGCATACCAAAGATGGCAATACCTAGATCTATCCGTGTTTTTATGCCTAGATAGGGGCGTTAAACGATAGCGCTTGTTGGGAGGCAACCCAATTTTATTTTTGTTCTTGGCTTTTTGCTCCTGTTTAGTAATAAATAATTCATCTAGCCTCTGTTTATATGTAGTTTTATGTTTTAATTAGTGTTTGTGCCAAGTAGAACCTTTGGGAAGACTTGGGTGAAGTCTTTGTGATCTTGCTGTAAAAAACAAAAACTTTTGCGCTCACGAGAATAGCTGTCATTTTTTACAGAAGAGTGATTTTAGGTTGATTCTTTTTTAAGATGATTAATAGACAAATTATCACGTCCACCAATTTATTTCAGAGTTTTTGGAGTTACAGAAGTATTCAAAAGTTACAGATTGCTAGAGACTGTTCTGTTTTTGATAGATTCTATTTTTCGTGTGTTGTTTGCTCATTTTGATGAATCTATGAGTAGTATCGGGGGGTATGAACCATAGAGAAGTTGGAACACAGTAGGTTTAACACCAATATAAATAAATAATGAGTTGATTACAGTACCTTAAAGTGTTGGTTTATTTTCTTATACTAATTGAGCTCATGAGATTTTCTGTTGAAGTTTTGTGTTGTGAAGGTTTCATGTTTTGGGTAAAGATTTGATGGATTTTGGAATAAGGAGTGGCAAGAGCCTAAGCTTGGGGATTCCCAAGGCACCCCAAGGTAAAATTCAAGGACAACCAAAAGCCTAAGCTTGGGGATGCCCTGGAAGGCATCCCCTCTTTCGTTTTTGTCTATCGGTAACTTTACTTGAGGCTATATTTTTATTCACCACATGATATGTGTTTTGCTTGGAGCGTCTTGTATGATTTGAGTCTTTTCTTTTTATTTTACCACAATCACCCTTGCTACACACACCTTTTGGGAGAGACACACATGAATCAGAATTTATTAGAATACTCTATGTGCTTCACTTATATCTTTTGAGCTATACAATATTGCTCTAGTGCTTCACTTAAATCGTTTTAGAGCACGGCGATGGTTTTATTTTATAGAAATTGTTGATCTCTCATGCTTCACTTATATTATTTTGAGAGTCTTTTAGAACATCATGGTAATTTGCTTTGGTTATAAAATTAGTCCTAATATGATGGGCATCCAAGATGGGTATAATAAAAACTTTGATATAAAGTGCATTGAATACTATGAGAAGTTTGATTCTTTATGATTATTTTGAGATATGAAGATGGTGATATTAGAGTCATTCTAGTAGAGTAGTTGTGAATTTGAAAGATACTTGTGTTAAAGTTTGTGATTCCCGTAGCATGCACGTATGGTGAACCGTTATGTGACGAAGTTGGAGCATGATTTATTTATTTATTGTCTTCCTTATGAGTGGCAGTCGGGGACGAGCGATGGTCTTTTCCTACCAATCTATCCCCCTAGGAGCATGCGCGTAGTACTTCATTTTGATAACTAATAAATTTTTGCAACAAGTATGTGAATTCTTTATGACTAATGTTGAGTCCATGGATTATACGCACTCTCACCCTTCCACCATTGCTAGCCTCTCTAGTACCGCACAACTTTCGCCGGTACCATACACCCACCATATACCTTCCTCAAAATATCCACCATACCTACCTATTATGGCATTTTCATAGCCATTCTGAGATATATTTCCATGCAACTTTCCACCATTCCATTTATTATGACATGCTCCATCATTGTCATATTGCCTTGCATGATCATGTAGTTGACATAGTATTTGTGGCAAAGCCACCGTTCATAATTTTTCATACATGTCACTCTTGAATCATTGCACATCCGGTACACCGCGGAGGCATTCACATAGAGTCATATTTTGTTCTAAGTATTGAGTTGTAATTTTTGATTTGTAAGTAAATAAAAGCGTGATGATCTTCATTATTAGAGCATTGTCCCAGTGAGGAAAGGATGATGGATACTATGATTCCCCCACAAGTCGGGATGAGACTCCGGACTAAATAAAAAAAGATAAAAAAGAGGCCATAAAAAAAGAGAAAAGGCCCAAATAAAAAAAAGAGAGAAAAAGAGAGAAGGGGCAATGCTACTATCCTTTTACCACACTTGTGCTTCAAAGTAGCACCATGATCTTTATGATAGAGAGTCTCCTATGTTGTCACTTCCATATACTAGTGGGAATTTTTCATTATAGAACTTGGCTTGTATATTCCAATGATGGGCTTCCTCAAAAGTGCCCTAGGTCTTCGTGAGCAAGCAAGTTGGATGCACACCCACTTAGTTTCTTTTGTTGAGATTTCATACACTTATAGCTCTAGTGCATCCGTTGCATGGCAATCCCTACTCACTCACATTGATATCTATTGATGGGCATCTCCATAGCCCGTTGATACGCCTAGTTGATGTGAGACTATCTTCTCTTTTTTGTCTTCTCCACAACCACCATTCTATTCCACCTATAGTGCTATGTCCATGGCTCATGCTCATGTATTGCATGAAGATTGAAAAAGTTTGAGAACATCAAAAGTATGAAACAATTGCTTGGCTTGTCATCGGGGTTGTGCATGATTAAATACTTTGTGTGATGAAAATAGAGCATAACCAGACTATATGATTTTGTAGGATAGCTTTCTATGGCCATGTTATTTTGAGAAGACATGATTGCTTTGTTAGTATGCTTGAAGTATTATTATTTTTATGTCAACATTAAACTTTCGTCTTGAATCTTTCAGATCTGAACATTCATGCCACAATAAAGAAAATTACATTGATAAATATGTTAGGTAGCATTCCACATAAAAAATTCTGTTTTTATCATTTACCTACTCGAGGACGAGCAGGAATTAAGCTTGGGGATGCTTGATACGTCTCCAACGTATCTATAATTTTTGATTGTTCCATGCTATTATATTATCTATTTTGGATGTTAAATGGGCTTTAATATGCTCTTTTATATTATTTTGGGAACTAACCTATTAACCGGAGGCCCAGTGCCAGTTTGTGTTTTTGCCTATTTTAGAGTTTTGCAGAAAAGGAATACCAAACGGAGTCCAAACGGAATGAAACCTTCACGATGATCTTTCTTGGACCGAAAGCAAACCAGAAGACTTGGAGTTGAAGTCAGAGACGCAACAAGGCATCCACAAGGCAGGAGGGCGCGCCCAGGGGGGTAGGTGCGCCCCCACCCTCGTGGGTCCCTTGTAGCTCCACCGACGTAATTCTTTCGCCTATATGTACTCTTATACCCTAAAAACATCAGGGAGAGCCACAAAACCACTTTTCCACCGCCGCAACCTTCTTTACCCGTGAGATCCCATCTTGGGGACTTTTCCGGCGATCTGCCAGAGGGGGAATCGATCACGGAGGGCTTCTACATCAACTCCATACCTCTCTGATGAAGCGTGAGTAGTTTACCACAGACCTTCGGGTCCATAGTTATTAGCTAGATAACTTCTTCTCTCTCTTTGATTCTCAATACAAAGTTATCCTCGATGTTCTTGGAGATCTATTCAATGTAATACTCTTTTGCGGTGAGTTTGCCGAGACCCGATGAATTGTGGATTTATGAACAAGATTATCTATGAATATTATTTGGTTCTTCTCTGAATTCTTATATGCATGATTTGATATCTTTGCAAGTCTCTTCGAATTATCGGTTTAGTTTGGCCTACTAGATTGACCTTTCTTGCCATGGGAGAAGTGCTTAGCTTTGGGTTCAATCTTGCGGTGTCCTTTCCCAGTGACAGTAGGGGCAGCAAGGCACGTATTGTATTGTTGCCATCTGTAACATCCCAAAATTCTAAATTTTGGAATGTTATAATAAATAAATAGTTTTGATTGATTGATTGTTTGTTGTGTGATTGATTGAGTGAAATTGAGTGGAATTTGAAACTTTTTGAAAGTTGAATGAGAGGGAATGAAATGACTTTCCCTGACTTTCACTTTGCCTTTTTGTATCCATGAATTCAAATTCAATTCAAACACAAAACCCTAGAGAGAAGATGATATGACTTCTTCCATTTGAATGAATGAAAAGGGTTTTGAAAAGATTTGAATTCTGTTTGAAAATATTTCAAGTTTTAGAAACTTTATGCAACTTAATGATTTTCACGAGAGAAGATAATGACTTCTTCAATTATATGAAATATGAGTTGGAAGTTAAAAAGAATCAAATTGAAAGTCATTTGAAGGTATTTTGAAACTCCCCTTCAAATTTGGAATTATTTGGATTTTATTCAAATTATTTTCTCCTAAAAATAAATAAATGGAAATATGGGTAAAATGATTCCCTTCAATGGAAAATTAGGAGAAAATAAATTTGAAGTCATTTTGGTATTTTTAAAATGATTTTTATTGGATTTTATTAGAGCAGAAACACTCTTTGTTTTATTTGAATTTTTGTGTATTTTATTTGAAGCTGGAATAAAGTTCATCGTGTAGGATATAATTTTCTGAAAATTTTGATATATATATGTCCTATATAAAAAAATATATATCATATATATATTCCCCCTCCCCTTATTTCAAAAAAAAGGAAAGAAAAAAGAAGAAAACCCCACGCATGACCAATCAGCCCGGCCAGTAGAGGCAGCCATGACCGGCCTTGACCCGGCCAGTGACCGGGCAGCCCAATGACGGCCGGCCGAGCCCCTCGAATCGGCTCCGCATCGGCCAACCGACCGACGCCCCCTCTCTCCCCGACAGTGCGGACCCCACCCTCTCTTTCCCTCGCCCGCCTCGCACCACTTGAAACCACCGCGCGCCCGACTTGCCCGGTGACCCCGGGATCCTCCCCCGATTCGCCCCCTCCTCCAAGCCGACCCCTCCCCCCTATATATACCCCCCCTCACCCCGTTCCGCCCCTCCCCGACCCCCGTAACCCTCTCCCCTCGCCGCAATCCCTCGCCGGAGCCCGGCCGCCCGCCGCCATTACTGCCCGGCCGCCTCAGGCCCCAGGCTCCACCGACTCCACCCGAACCCTCGAGCCGCCCGACTGCAGACGCCTCCGCCGTCGCCCGGACCACCGGAGCCTTCCCGCCGCCGCCCGTCGCCGTCGACCACCATGATAAGCCAGCGGAAACCCCTCCGCCGTCCGATCTATAATCTCGCGCTTAGATTAGATCCTAGAAGAATACGGTCTTATTTCAAAAGGCCGGTTCGAGTTACGGTTTTTTTTAAGTTAGCGGTTTAGTTAGACCGGCCCGATCGGGTTATTTCCAGTTAGCCGCGAGCACTTTTTAGTTATTTAACGCCCGAGCGCTAGATAGGCCCATTAGCCCAGTTTTCCTTTTTAATTTTATTTTTTCGTTTCTGTTTTTAACATAATAGTTTCAGTTTTGTAAAATCCATATCTTTTAATCTACTTAATATTTTTAAGTGATTCTTTTTTTTGTTGGTTTGCAAATTTATTGTAGTTTCTGTAGAAAATATGTTTGGCCATGTTTAAATTATTTAAAATTGCTTTATTTTAGTTTTAGACAGATTAGTAATTCTGCTATAAAATGAGTTAGGAATATTATTTTTTATTGATTCTTTTGTCACAACTTTGTTTTGACTTTACCTAACCGTAGGAATTTAATTGGGAATTTTAGATTTAATAAAAAATAGTTTTAATCAGAATCATGTTATTCCTATTTATTTAACTAGCTACTGTTTTCCTATTGTTTTACTTAGCAAATAATTTTATTTTTCCTATGTGATAGTTTATTCTAGTTCAGTTTCTGTAACTTTAGAACATGAACTTTTATTTATAATAAATAAAACTTTCATTTTATTTTTACTTGCTAGGATTGTTTTAGGCATAACAGGAGTTTTATAATAGCTTTTAAGGTGATTCTTTTTGCTCCTAGTTGCATGATGAATTCTTTTTTGTTAGTTAGAAAAAACCCATGCTTAGGTTCTGTTAAGAAGAGTTTTAGTTGTGTGAAACTATTTCTTAGTTGATGCTTGATGTGGTGAAAACCTTGATTTGTTTTCTCCGAGTTTTTCTTTGGTAGTTTTGTTGTGTAGTTTTCCATTGTTTTTATTTGGTGTCCCTTGATTTGCATTTTTAATTGTTGGTTTTATTATGAGTGTTAGAATTGTTTGCTAGGATGTTTGCTTATATGAATGCTATGACTATATAGATTTTCAGCGGAGTGTGAATAGTTCTACCAAGTCATTATTCGAGAGTGTTGTTATCTTCATCAACTTACCAGGCAAGTTCACTTTGACCATGCTTTCATACCTATGTTTTTATTGCATTTAATGGCATCTTTGCAACAACCCTACAGTAGTGATATTGAATTCTTGTAGTTGAGTAGTATGCATGAGGTAGGAACCCATCACCCTGTTACCAAGCCCGGGACGATATTTTATTTTAATGCTACGCTATAGTAGACGGGGTTTGGTATGAGTGCACGAGAGTGGTGTGAGATTGGAGGATCTCGTCAATAGCGACAACTCCATGATGGAATCTGCAAGGACTGCATCTTCAAGGCCTCAAGACTTCAAGACTCGAGACAAGAATTCAATACACACTCTTGGGTGAAGGATGGTTGTGGGCACCTGGAGAAACCAGTGGTTGGCCGGGATGCATGGAGAAGCGCCATGATATCTTGCGGAAAGCTTCACCCAGACTAAAAGAGACGGAAGAATACTTCATGCCCGGAAGCTTACCTGTGCAACCGCAACTCAATATGGGCTCTGGCTTGGTTGACCTTAGTTGTGACTCTGGCTGGGACGGTGCTAGCAGATGGATGACCGAAACATGGTCTTCCGAAGAGTTCCCCTGACCACTGTCCGGTGCTCATCCAATCCTACCATAGTTCTATCTTGTTCTCAAACACCCTGAAGTGCGAGAACGTAAAAATAGGGATCGAATCTTGCGGGTAAAGTGTACAAACCTCTGCAGAGGGTTAAAACCTAATCGATTAGCCGTGTCCCCGGTTACGGACAATTTGAGCATCTGGACTTGGACCTATCTCGGAACTCTCAACACCGGATTGATAACTTAATTGTGGGCAACATATGATGATTTTGGGCTATGAGACATCGGTTGGCGGAACCATGTCATGATAGAAAACTCCATAGTACAGACTTCATTTATTCCTTTGATGTAGGGAAAATAAATCAGCTTTTACGCATAAGCAGAACTGGAACCACGAGCCACAAAGCCATATTGCATATAGTATAGTTTTATCATCTGTTTTCTCATGTTGTGATCTTGCGGTACATTCAATGTCTTGACCTACACGGCTGCAACGTATCATGTTGCAGACATTTACTTCAAGAGTAAAATGCAGTGCAGAGTTACGGTCTACACTCAACCTGCCGATGGCGTTGATGGGACTCCACACACGATTATTTGTTTCATTGTGACTTATGAGGTATATATCAGTTTTACGTTAATTATACATGTGATTGCACTTTGATATATACATTGATGTACTTGTGTAAAGCCAAAGACATCGATCTGTGGATGGCACAAAGAACACGAGGCTTGACCGTCACGAGGTTGGGTCGCTCTGAGATATGGTATCGAGCACATGTTGGTGTAGGACGTGACCCTAGGAAATGACTTAGTAATATGAAGACCCCAGCAGGAACGACCTTTGTTTTTGTTACTACTCTCGTAACACCTGATTCCTTTTACTAAACCTTCCTTAATTCAAACTATAGATGGAGAGCTACATTACGAACAAAAGAGAACACTACAAGAAGGTTCTTGGAGGCCCCTTCCTTGTGGAGCTAGTCATTTCTTTGAAGTTACCGATACACGAGATCAAGGCAACTAAGAGGACGTCTAGATCATGGGGAGTCAAGACCCAAGTTTTTGGCCGTAAAGAAGACCCCAAGGCTGCAGACATCAGCTTCGGCACCATAAATGGTGGTGTGATATGGGCATCAACACAGCCGTCCATGATGCTATTGCACGCTTATGCTATCGTCATCGTGCTGCACTAAACCCACACTTCTTTGGAAGGATTGGATGGCAGAAGTTTGATGGAGCAACTATTGCCTTGACGGAAGTGCAAAAGATGAAGTTCTCCCCACTGTTAGTGTACAATCAGGATCTAGAACAATACGTCAAGAATCTTCAGATGGACCTCCTGGAAGCCCTGTTTGACAATGAAGCACTACGAGAAGAGGTCAAGACTCGAGTGAAGGTAAACAAGCTGGAGGAGGAGAACCTCTAGATCTCGAGTATTCGTCATGAACTGAAAAGCAGCAGGACCTTGTATCATGCCAAGGACGTTGAATCCAGAAGCTCAAGGAACAACTTCAGGACATACAGGGTCGTCACAAGAAACTTCGCGTCGACAGGGAAAATCTAGCAGAAAAACTGGAGGAGATCAAGTCCACACAGAAGAAGCCCCGGTGGGGACAATGATCAAGTTCCTAATAAATTAGCTTAGTAGTATCCCACCATGAGAGAAATAAATATGAACGCCTTACGGATTTAAGTATCGACCATACCAATTTATGTGGGTGGCGATCTTTGTAGAATTGATTGAATAAATGAATGTTTGGTTGCTATTATTTTTTGTGTTTATTGAATGGTTGGATAGATGCGATATTAAATGAAGCTTGTATTTATTTCCACCATGAGAGGCGTAAGTTACGGAAGAATGGTAGAAGGCCTTCATATGGGAAAAGCATCGTGAATTGGAAACTCCGAGCATTGAAGACACGAAGAAATGAGGACTTAGAAAGCGAAACCATAGTAGAACGGCCCATTACAAACGGTACTTTTGAGCTAGGATTCTTTTGTTGATGGGTGGGTATTTGCTTTCTCTTTCTATCTCAACCAGACCCCGAAATCTTGAACCCATGGACAACTGAACACCAAACTTTTCTGGAGATAATTGCAATTTCTCCATGGAGATACATTCCTTGTTCTGAGCACCCCTCTTATCCTACACATGCAGATGACAACCCTTTATGAGTCTTTCCTAAGGGCCCTGAAACGATCATGACCCTGACAAGTGATCATGATTACCCGAAGATCCTGAAGGACATGATGAAGCATATTCACCTTGAAGGAGATGCACGGTTTACAAAGGCTACCCTTCATGCAAAAGGGAGTGGAACTTTGGTATGTGGAGGTACACCTCCACCGTTTGAAAGGAGTTTGCCCAAAGATGATGGGGCAGTACTTTTTCATCTCACGTGTACCACAAGCAACTTTCTTCGATTAATCGCTCGTGAAGCAGCCATGGAAGCCATACGCGGATCGAAGAAATACTTGAAGCAAGACTCCGTTATACTCGGGAATACCTCGGAGAAGTGCATGGAGAGATGATGGAGGTGAAGCTCAAGGCCACCACGATGAAACAGAAGATTGAAGATTTCAAGGCGCTTGTCGCACAATTCCAGTTGGACTGAAGAATCCTCAAGGAGGAAAAATGAATAAAGTTGGAAGTAATGTCTGACCATACCGAACCATGTGGGTAGCAGCATTTGTAATAAACTTTTGGAATTTGGATTCTGAAAAATGGTTAAGGATGTAATAAAAGATTTGATATGAAAAATAATATGATTTATGGATAAACTAGTGCATTTCATTTTAAGTGTGGTAGTACTCCGTAACGCCACCATATCAATGAAGAAAGAAACGTGTTATTCATGACGGTCCATAGAAGGGAGCTGGACCAAATGAGTTGGAGTTTTGTATGATCGTCACCACAAGAGTATGAAGAAAGCAGTACTCTTTGGATTTAAAGGAGGTGTAATATGGAACAAGGGAGTTACTTCAAGGATGAGTTAAAGCTGCATTAGTGTTGAAGTGGGCCATAACCCACAGGCCCGTGGATTTTGAAAAGGAACAGATGTAACCTTGATGAAGGAAGAAAAATTGGAAGAATCAGTGATTCAATCAGCATACGTTTCTTAGGAGGTTACGAAAACCCAAGAGTTGTGAAGAACGATAGATGTTTTGTTTGGCTTGCTGTACCAAAGGATTTACTCGAACTCAGTTCGTCAACAAGAGAAATTCCGCAATGCTTGTGAGTATGCCCAAGTGTTAGAATACGTGATACGATGTGCGCATATATAGTAATGGTTCAAATGCGGGATGGATTGGCCCCATACGGAGACTTCTATCATGAACTATCATATGTTGATGGAAAATCCAGAGAGCCTTGAAAACCTTAGAAGAGTGTCGACCGTCAAGCCGTAAAACCATAGAATGGTAGGGTGATGGAACCCTTCTGAGCGATCGATGCCAATCGTAGAATTTACGGTGAGATCTATCCCCGACAATATTCCTGTAGGAGAAACCTTGAATTGTAGTCCACCTTGTGATTTTCGTTAGTTGTTTTTTATTGGCGTCAGACCCGTCGGAGATGTAGACCGAGTCTCGGAAGAACCTCACCAGGATGAAAGGACACGTGTTGAGAAAAAGGTTATACCCTACCGAAAGAGCCTCGGTGAAACCGGAGCGACCTTAATCACAACCCAAAGGGATGGAGTACACGAGTTCCGTCGGAACCATAACCTCGCTTTTAAGTGTGGTAGCACACTAGACCATTCCGATCGATGGAATTGCTGGAAGACCCCAAGCTCTAACCCTTTCTTGCTGGCCTCTTCGAATCTCGAGGACGAGATTCATTTTAAGTGTGGTAGATTTGTAACATCCCAAAATTCTAAATTTTGGAATGTTATAATAAATAAATAGTTTTGATTGATTGATTGTTTGTTGTGTGATTGATTGAGTGAAATTGAGTGGAATTTGAAACTTTTTGAAAGTTGAATGAGAGGGAATGAAATGACTTTCCCTGACTTTCACTTTGCCTTTTTATATCCATGAATTCAAATCCAATTCAAACACAAAACCCTAGAGAGAAGATGATATGACTTCTTCCATTTGAATGAATGAAAAGGGTTTTGAAAAGATTTGAATTCTGTTTGAAAATATTTCAAGTTTTAGAAACTTTATGCAACTTAATGATTTTCACGAGAGAAGATAAAATGACTTCTTCAATTATATGAAATATGAGTTGGAAGTTAAAAAGAATCAAACTGAAAGTCATTTGAAGGTATTTTGAAACTCCCCTTCAAATTTGGAATTATTTGGATTTTATTCAAATTATTTTTCTCCTAAAAATAAATAAATGGAAATATGGGTAAAATGATTCCCTTCAATGGAAAATTAGGAGAAAATAAATTTGAAGTCATTTTGGTATTTTTAAAATGATTTTATTGGATTTTATTAGAGCAGAAACACTCTTTGTTTTATTTGAAATTTTGTGTATTTTCTTTGAAGCTGGAATAAAGTTCATCGTGTAGGATATAATTTTCTGAAAATTTTGATATATATATGTCCTATACAAAAAAAAAATATCATATATATATACCCCCTCCCCTTATTTCAAAAAAAAAGGAAAAAAAAGAAGAAAACTCGGTAGCCAGAACCAACCAACCCGGCCAATGAGGCAGCCCACCAGCGCTTGACCACCGGCCTAGCCAGCCTTGAAGCCCGGCCCGGCCAGCCGACCGAGCCCCTCGCCCGAACCGGCTCCGCATCGGCCAACCGACCGACGCGCCGCCCCCCCTCTCTCCCCGACAGGCGGGCCCCACCCCTCTCTTTCCCTCGCCCGCCTCGCACCCGCAAAACCACCAGCGCCCGCACCATGGGAGACCAGGATGCTCCCCGATTCGCCCCCTCCTCCAAGCCGACCCCCCCCCTATATATACCCCCCTCACCCCGTTCCGCCCCTCCCCGACCCCCGGAACCCTCTCCCCTCGCCGCAATCCCTCATGGGAGCCAGCGCCTTGCCCGCCTCATTGCCCCTTGCCCGGCCGCCTCCGACGCCCCCGAGCTCCACCGACTCCACCCTCGAGCTCCCCTCGCCCGTCCGCACCCGCCTGACGCCTCCGCCGTCGCCCCGGACCACCGGAGCCTTCCCGCCGTCGCCGCCCGAGCCGCCGTCGCCGTCGACCACCGCGGTAAGCCGCCGGAAACCCCCTCCGCCGTCCGATCTATAATCTACGCGCTAGATTAGATCCCCCGAAGGGGTACGGTCTTATTTCAAAAGGCCGGTTCAAGTTACGGTTTTTTAAGTTAGCGGTTTAGTTAGACCGCCCGATCGGGTTATTTCCAGTTAGCCATGAGCACTTTTTAGTTATTTAACGCCCGGCGCTAGATAGGCCCATTAGCCCAGTTTTCCTTTTTAATTTTATTTTTCGTTTCTGTTTTTAACAGAATAGTTTCAGTTTTGTAAAATCCATATCTTTTAATCTACTTAATATTTTTAAGTGATTCTTTTTTGTTGGTTTGAAAATTTATTGTAGTTTCTGTAGAAAATATGTTTGGCCATGTTTAAATTATTTAAAATTGCTTTATTTTAGTTTTAGACAGATTAGTAATTCTGCTATAAAATGAGTTAGGAATATTATTTTTTAGTGATTCTTTTTGTCACAACTTTGTTTTGACTTTACCTAACCGTAGGAATTTAATTGGGCATTGTAGATTTAATAAAAAAATAGTTTTAATCAGAATCATGTTATTCCTATTTATTTAACTAGCTATTGTTTTCCTATTGTTTTACTTAGCAAATAATTTTATTTTTCCTATGTGATAGTTTATTCTAGTTCAGTTTCTGTAACTTTAGAACATGAACTTTTATTTATAATAAATAAAACTTTTATTTTATTTTTACTTGCTAGGATTGTTTTAGGCATAACAGGAGTTTTATAATAGCTTTTAAGGTGATTCTTTTTGCTCCTAGTTGCATGATGAATTCTTTTCTGTTAGTTAGCAAAAACCCATGCTTAGGTTCTGTTAAGAAAAGTTTTAGTTGTGTAAAACTATTTCTTAGTTGATGCTTGATGTGGTGAAAACCTTGATTTGTTTTCTCCGAGTTTTTCTTTGGTAGTTTTGTTGTGTAGTTTTCCATTGTTTTTATTTGGTTTCCCTTGATTTGCATTTTTAATTGTTGGTTTTATTATGAGTGTTAGAATTGTTTGCTAGGATGTTTGCTTATATGAATGCTATGACTATATAGATTTTCAACGGAGTGACGAATAGTTCTACCAAGTCATTATTCGAGAGTGTTGTTATCTTCATCAACTTACCGTGCAAGTTCACTTTGACCATGCTTTCATACCTATGTTTTTATTGCATTTAGTGGCATCTTTGCAACAACCCTCTGATAGTGATATTGAATTCTTGTAGTTGAGTAGTATGCATGAGGTAGGAACCCATCACCCTGTTACCAAGCCGGGACGATATTTTATTTTAATGCTACGCTATAGTAGGCGGGGTTTGGTATGAGTGCACGAGAGTGGTGTGAGAATGGAGGATCTACGTCAATGGCGACAACTCCATGATGGAATCTGCAAGGACTGCATCTTCAAGGCCTCAAGACTTCAAGACTCGAGACAAGAATTCAATACACACTCTTTGGGTGAAGGATGGTTGACGGGCACCTGGAGAAACCAGTGGTTGGCGGGATGCATGGAGAAAGCGCCATGACATCTTGCGGAAAGCTTCACCCAGACTCAAAGAGACGGAAGAATACTTCATGCCCTAAGCTTACCTGCAACCGCAAGTCAATATGGGCTCTGGCTTGGTCGACCTTAGTTGTGACTCTGGCTGGGGCGGTGCTAGCAGATGTAGAACTACGGTAGGATTGGATGAGCACCGGACGGTGGTCAGGGGAACTCTTGAGGAAGACCATGTTTGATCATCTTGTTCTCAAACACCACGAAGTGCGAGAACGTAAAAATAGGGATCGAATCTTGCGGGTAAAGTGTACAAACCTCTGCAGAGGGTTAAAACCTAATCGATTAGCCGTGTCCCCGGTTACGGACAATTTGAGCATCTGGACTTGGACCTATCTCGGAACTCTCAACACCGGATTGATAACTTAATTGTGGGCAACATATGATGATTTTGGGCTATGAGACATCGGTTGGCGGAACCATGTCATGATAGAAAACTCCATAGTACAGACTTCATTTATTCCTTTGATGTAGGGAAAATAAATCAGCTTTTACATAAACAAAACTCGAACCACGAGCCACAAAGCCATATTGCATATAGTATAGTTTTATCATCTGTTTTCTCATGTTGTGATCTTGCGGTACATTCAATGTCTTGACCTACACGGATGCAACGTATCATGTTGCGAACATTTATTTCCGACGAGTAAAATGCAGTGCAGGGGTTACGGTCTACACTCAACCTGCCGATGGCATTGATGGGACTCCACACCCGATTATTTGTTTCCTGTGACTTATGAGGTATATATCAGTTTACGTTAATTATACATGTGATTGCACTTTGATATATACATTGATGTACCGTGTGTGCCAAAGATCTTGATCCGAGGATGGCACAAAGAACACGTAGGCTTGACCGTCTGAGGTCGGGTCGCTACACCATCAAGGATAAAAAGACGGGGTTTATATCATATTGCTTGAGTTTATCCCTCTACATCATGTCATCTTGCTTAATGCGTTACTCCGTTCTTATGAACTTAATACTCTAGATGCATGCTGGATAGTGGTCGATGTGTGGAGTAATAGTAGTAGATGCAGGCAGGAGTCGGTCTACTTGACACGGATGTGATGCCTATGTTCATGATCATTGCCTTAGATGTCTTCATAATTATGCACTTTTCTATCAATTGCTTGGCAGTAATCTGTTCACCCACCGTAATACATGCTATCTCGAGAGAAGCCACTAGTGAAACCTATGGCCCCCGGGTCTCTTTTCCATTATATTGCATCTCTTTTCCATATTGTTGAATCTCGTTTACTATTTTGCAATCTTTACTTTCCAATCTATACAACAAAAATACCAAAAATATTTACTTTATTATCTCTATCAGATCTCACTTTTGCGAGTGATCGTGAAGGGATTGACAACCCCTTTATCGCGTTGTTGCAAGGTTCTTGATTGTTTGTGCAGGTATTCGGTGACTTGTGCGTCATCTCCTACTAGATTGATACCTTGGTTCTCAAAACTGAGGGAAATACTTACGCTACTTTGCTGCATCACCCTTTCCTCTTGAAGGGAAAACCAACACAAGCTCAAGAGGTAGCAAGGGTGCAGGTAGTGGATCGAAACCGATGCCACCTACACTCACAAAATCAACCGTTAGCGACAAGATAAAAATCTATATGCATGATATGCAACAAACAAATGTGGCAATCAAGTGCAACAAACCAACTGGGCTCAATACTACCGCAATCTATCATTTGCGCGAGCTAGGGCGTCCTACAACCAGACCTGCTCTGATACCAAGCTTGTGGCACCCCATCTCAGAGAAACTGGAACGTCCCGTATTCCAGCCCAGAGATCGAGGAGAAGTCTTCTGGAATACGACCCTGCTTAGCATAGAACAAATTGACTCTTTATTGCAATCTATATTGGGTACAAGGGGATTCCGATATAATAGGGAATTACATCGGCAAGGCGACACTACGCCTGCCACGGTTGCTCTATGCAAGCAGCAGAACAACTCGAAGCATCGGAAGAACTATTGGCAGTAGAACAACGACGACGATGATGAACTCCACTCCGCAGGGACTCTGGCTGGACGCGTATCCTAGCTCGCACACAAGGAATCCACAACAAACAAGCAATCAAATCTGGCATGACTTGCAAACTTGCAAGCTCACAATAACCAGAAGCATTCAAGACAAAGAACATCATGGCAATTATTGGTTAAGCAGGAATTAACATGAGATCATCATAACAACATGGCATGAACAACATGAACATGGTACAGCTAGAACAATATGAGCATGACATGAATAGATGAATCTGATGATACTAGCATGCAACATGATGACACTATCATGCACCGCTTATTCTGCTCGGGTTACCTCGTAACCATCACATGCATCACTTACCATTGCGGACATCACACGATCATCTCAGGATCAAATCAAGCTTGGTATAAACAATACCGCAGTAATCATTACATGATCACCAGGAGCTTGACTTTTACCCTTGACTCTCGCACAACATCACAAATATTCAACAATTCGGTATCCTCGATACCACGGTGATCATTCATGGATCACAAAAGGAACCACTCTTGGTTCAACGGGTTACCTCGTAACCAAACGATGATCATTCACGGATCACATAACCAACTTATCTCATCATCAAATCGGGGTTTTTATTAAGCACATCATTATTATTATTGTTGACCCATAGTGTGACCAACTATGAACTGGGCCCTTGTCCGTGGGCGCGACTATCGATAGATTTAACACACACACTCTACAGAGGTAGCACACTTTACCCACACCACAGAACCCATGGCCTCGCAGTCCCATTCGGGTGGACCAACGACGTTCCAACAAAACCTATCTACTGCCATGACACTCTCCCGGCCACTCCGACCAACTCCCCTTTGGGCTAAGTCATGGGTGGCCCCGTGCCTACCAAAGGCATCAATGGCCACCGTCGTGGCAAATTAAGCGGTCCCAAACGGGGACATGCGCTCAAAAACCAAACCTGGGCACACAAGGCTTATGCCGTCCTACCTGATCAGGGTAGCGCTCGTGCATAGCCTTCCCTTGTTGGAGGCACAGGCGAGAGGCATGACAGTAGACCCAGTTAGGACCTCCCCATAAAGGCAAATGTGGTTGCACTGGTCAACACAATATGGTGGCACCATGACTTAGCCAACAGTTGTTCAAGTTCACTTAAGTCAGGTTAAACTTGAATGCAATAAGCTGAGTCATAATAGATTAACATGATGCAACTACAATGCATGAGCATGACATCGACATAAGCATGGCTGTACAACAAATCATATATCCGACAGAGCATGGCATACTGACTAGCATGAACATCACAAGTATACACTTCTCAAAAACATAACATGACCACTAGCATCAACAATAACTATCATGCACGAACATATCAACAATGCTACCATGCAAGCATTTAACCAACTCGATGCAATGGAACATGCATAACAACGGCACTCGAAACATACGACAGTCATGCACCGAAGACCATCACCAACATCAACATGTACTAGTAGCAAGCATAAGCATATGAAAGGAATACTGGCAGGTAGAACATGATAACAGAGTGCAAGACAACATAGCACGAAAGTGAACATGAAGCTCTAAGCATCACCGGAACCACGACAATAGTAGCAAAACCACCAGACATTTATTACATATTCAAGTTGAAAATCATGGCTACTGCATGACTATCATGCAAGTGGGTGTTGTGGCTGGCCTGGGGGTGAAGAAGGCTCCATGAAGAAGTGTGGTGAAGCCGCAAAAAGATTTGCCAGAAACATTTCTCTCCCAGAGGGGGCGGTTTTATGGTCAATTGAAAAATGGTCATTTCCAGTATGTCAAACCATAGTGAAAATGATGTAAACAGAACGGGCTCGATGATATGAAGACGTGGGCATTGGATTCACCTCAATCGGAGTTACGAGTGAAAAGTTGTGGCCGTTCACTTTTTTGGCAGAAAAGAGGCTAAACAGTGAACGTTCACAATATAAACACTTCAGCCGGCTGAGCTGAAAAAGAGAAAGAGTATTACTTAGAATACGTTTTCAGAATGGAGAAAGCACATTTCGGGCCAATGTAGAAACATAATACGCTTTCTAAGAGTGAACACATACTATGTGGTTGACGCTTCCACTTATCCACGTGGCAAAGGCGGGCCAGCTCCTGGGACGCTGACAAGCGGGGCCCACTTTATCCACTTCTCTCTCTCCTCCCTTCTCCTCTTCCTCTTTCCTCATCCCCGACGGGAGCAGATACAGGAGCGAGGCCGAGCGCTCCGATGATGGCTGCCAGGGCTATAGGGCACCTCCGGCGAGGCTCCACCCATGGATGAGCTCGTCGAGGAGAGCCGCATCCAGAGGGACAGGTCTCGGCCGCCATGATGGGTCGAGGCGACGACAGCTGGAACTCCGGTGAGGTGGCCTTCGGGCACGAGTGGGTTCGGGGCTTTGGGTTGCTCCGGCAACGAGGGGATAGGATGGAAGAACTCGCCGGAGCTCAGGAGCTGGTGGTGGTGGAGAGAGGGAGGGAAGAGGCACAACTTGCCCGAATCGAGGAGGGACAGAGGCGGCGGCCATGGCGATGAAGGGAGATGAGGAGAGGTCCTAGAGCTCGACGGAGAGGTTGGGGAGGCTGCTGGAGGTGAGGTGAAGCTGGTGGAGAGCTCGGAGGGGGTTGTGGTGGCCTTAAATAGCCAGGGGAGAGTATGGCTGAGCTGGCGTCGCCGCGGACGCGTGGGCAGCGCCGCGGACATGTGTGCATGCTCGGGAGCTTGAAGGAAGGCGATGCGGGGAGCAGAGGGCAGGCTCACGGGGTAGAGGAAGACAACGGGCACGAGGGAGATGCAAAGAGAACAGGAAGACAATGACCATCTACAATGCGTCCGTGGGCGCACGGTGACGAGAGCCAGCGAGGAAGTGGACGGAGGGGGAGATGAGTCCAGGTGGACGGCGACGATGCATGCTAGTTGTTGGACACACTCACGCGCGCGAAGACGACGAGAGGAGGAGGGGCCCGAGCACAAACAACGTCCAGAGCGCATGCACTGCATGCCAAGTCGGTGGTCACCGTGCAGACTAGCATTTGGAGGATGCAACGAGCTGGCAAAGGTTGTCTGGGAGTTAGTCCTTCCAGTGTAGGTTGCAACTGCGGTGGTAGCTCGGTAAAAGGTGCTGTGGTTAAATGGGAATTAACCTCTAAAGTTTGCTGTTGCAAACTTGATCAAGTTAGTGTGATCAACAGAGATATGCTATGGGTCAAATGTGATTTCTGGTAGGTTTAGGGTAAGATGGATTATAGTCCTAGGGAGTTTGAGGAGAAATGGATCAAGTTTTAATATACTGGCTTTGCAACTGACCAAAATGGTCCAGAAACTTGAGCATGATGATGCACTCACATGGAGTATCAACTTGAGCTCAAATTGGGCAAGGCAGAGTCATTTGGTCCTATGAAGGTGTTCAAAAAGTATCATACCAATTGGCATAGCCAAAATGGTACTTGCTTCACAAACATCTTCTCTGGACAGAAACTTACAAAAATTCTATAGGAATAATGGCTTGATGAAATATGCCCAAATTGGGTGGAGATAGGTTATATGGATAAAATAAGGTCTAGGAAAACTTTTTTCAGCCATAATGGAGCAAGATAAAGTATACTTGCTTCACAAACTGAAGATTTGGACAGAATCAAAGAATTGAAGATGAGCTCACATGGAGGCATGAAATGAGCTCAACTTTGGTGGAGGGCAATGATATGATGATATGAAGGGCCATGCAAAATTGTAACTCATTTGTATATGCCTAGCTTGTTCCTCCTTCACAAAATTTCTTTCTGGACAGAAACTTTGGAAAATCATTAATAAATAATTACCAGGCAAATGTGGTTGCATTTTGGCATGTGGCAATTATATGGACATGAAAAGATGTCCAAGGAGTTTGAGGTCAATTGGGCAAATGAAGACAACACTTGCTTCACAATGTGCCATTTAGGGCAGAATAGGAAATGAATTATTTGAGGATTATTGAACATGGCAATGAAAAGTTTTGCCACATTTGATGAATATATGACCCAAAAAATTTATGAGAATTATTTGGGAATCTTTGGTGTGAGGGAAATATGGGTTGCTTCACAACGTAGGGCAAATTGAGTTATTCCTTTAATAGAAAAGGAATATTCCCAATAAAAATATATCGGGATTTGGTCCAAGGTGAAAATGGAAAGGTCTAGGGAAGGATTTGGGGATGACAAACCACTCTGGAAGCAAAGAAGAGGTCATCTTCTTCAGTTTCCAGACCACATAGCCGCGGAAAAAGAAAATTCACGCAAAAACCTCAGGAAATCAAAAGAAAAAGAAAGGGCGAGAAATCAGGCTGTTAGAATGTAGCAGACCCGCTGACTAAACTTCTCTCACAAGAAAAACATGATCACACCTTAGTACTCTTTGGGTGTTAATCACATGGCGATGTGAACTAGATTATTGACTCTAGTAAACCCTTTGGGTGTTGGTCACATGGCGATATGAACTATTGGTATTAATCACATCAAGATGTGAACTATTGGTGTTAAATCACATGGCGATGTGAACTAGATTATTGAATCTAGTGCAAGTGGGAGACTGAAGGAAATATGCCCTAGAGGCAATAATAAAGTTGTTATTTTATATTTCCTTATTTCATGATAAATGTTTATTATTCATGCTAGAATTGTATTAACCAGAAACTTGATACATGTGTGGATACATAGACAAAATACCGTGTCCCTAGTAAGCCTCTACTAGACTAGCTCGTTGATCAAAGATGGTTAAGTTTCCTAACCATAGACATGTGTTGTCATTTCATAAACAGGATCACATCATTAGGAGAATGATGTGATGGACAAGACCCATTCGTTAGCTTAGCATTATGATCATTCAGTTTTATTGCTATTGCTTTCTTCATGTCAAATACATATTCCTTTGACTATGAGATTATGCAACTCCCGGATACCGGAGGAATTCCTTGTGTGCTATCAAACGTCACAACATAACTGGGTGATTATAAAGATGCTCTACAGGTATCTTTGCAGGTGTTTGTTGGGTTGGCATAGATCGAGATTAGGATTTGCACTCTGAGTATCAAAGAGGTATCTCTGGGCCCTCTTAGTAATACACATCATAAGAAGCCTTGCAAGCAAAGTGACTAATGAGTTAGTTGCAAGATGATGTATTACGGAACGCGTAAAGAGACTTGCCGGTAACGAGATTGAACTAGATATGAAGATACCGACGACCGAATCTCGGGCAAGTAACATACCGATGACAAAGGGAATAACATATGTTGTCATTACGGTTTGACCGATAAAGATCTTCGTAGAATACGTAGGAGCCAATATGAGCATCCAGGTTTCGCTATTGGTTATTGACCGGAGAGGTGTCTCAGTCATGTCTACATAGTTCTCGAACCCGTAGGGTCCGCACGCTTAACGTTCGATGACGATATTGTATTGTATGAGTTATGTGATTTGGTGACCGAATGTTGTTCGGAGTCCCGGATGAGATCACAGACATGACGAGGAGTCTCGAAATGCTCGAGAGTAAAGATTGATATATAGGACAATGGTATTCGGACACCGGGAGTGTTCCGGAGGGTACCAGGTACATATCGGGTCACCGGAAAGGAGTTTCGGGCAACCCCGACAAAGATATGGGCTTAATGGCCGAGGGAGGGACATACCAACCCACAAGGGGCTGATGCGCCCCTTTCCCTAGCAGCAGGCCCTAGAGGAAGGAAAGGAGGGGGCACCACCTCTTCCTGCCTTTCCCGCTTGGTGGGAGAAAGGAAAGGGGGGGGGGGGGCACCTCCTCCTTCCTTCCCCTCATTGCCAAAAGAAGGAAAGGGGGGCGCTGGCCAAGGGCAGGAGCCCAAGTAGGATCCCACCTACATGGGGTGCCCCTAGGGCTTCTCCTCCCTCCCTCCCACCTATATATACATGGGGGAGGGGGAGCCACACATAGACCATGCAATTGACTAGCCGTGTGCGGCGCCCCCCTCCACAATTTACACCCCCGGTCATTTTCACGCGGAGCTTAGGTGAAGCCCTACACGGATCACTTCACCATCACCGTCACCATGCCATCATGCTGACGGAACTCATCTACTTCCTCGACACCTTGCTGGATCAAGAGGGTGAGGGACGCCATCGAGCTGAACGTGTGCAGAACTCGGAGGTGCCGTACGTTCGGTACTTGATCGGTCGGAGCTAGAAGAAGTTCGACTACGTCGACCATGTTGTCAAACGCTTCCGCTCTTCGGTCTACGAGGGTATGATACGTCTCCAACGTATCTATAATTTATGAAGTATTCATGCCATGTTTATAATATTTTTACATGATTTTGGCATGATTTGATTAGAACTAACCCAGACTGACGCTGTTTTCAGCGGAACTATCATGGTGTTGTTTTTGTGCAGAAATATAAGTTCTCGGAATGCGCTGAAAATCAACGGAGAATATTTTTGGAAAATATAAAAAATACTGGAACAAAAAGCTACCGGAGGGGAGTCCCAAGGCCACCACGAGGGTGGGGGACGCGCCCTACCCCTCAGGAGGGTGCGCCTACCTCATGGACTCCCTGTGGGCCCCCTTGACGTGAAACCAACGCCAACCCCTCCTATAAATCCTAAAAACCCTAGAACAGAAGAGAGGTCGGAAGTTCCGTCCGCCGCAAGCCTCTGTAGCCATGAGAAATCAATCTAGGCCCTCTCCGGCACCCTGCCGGAGGGGCCCATCATCACCGGAGGCCAAGTGGGAGGATCCTAAAGGGGCCATCATCGCCATGAAGGCCAAGGACCAGAGGGAGAACCTCTCCCCATCCAGAGGGACGCCATGGAGGAGGAAGCACAAGGGGGAGAACCTCTCCTCCTCTCTTTCGGTGGCGCCGGAGTGCCATCGGGAGGGGAATCCTCGCCGTGGTGATCGTCTTCATCAACATCACCACCATACCCACCATACTCATCTCTTTTATGCGGTCCACTCTCCCGCACCCCGCTGTAATCTCTACTTGAACATGGTGCTTTATGCCACATATTATGATCCAATGATGTGTTGCCATCCTATGATGTTTTTGAGTAGATATCCTTTTTCTTTGGGTTGATTGATGATCTAGATTAGTATGAGTTGTATGATTTATTTTGGTGCTGTCCTATTGTGCCTTCCGTGCCGCGCACACGTGAGGGATTCCCGCTGTAGGGTGTTGCAATATGTTCATGATTCACTTATAGTGGGTTGCTTGAGTGACAGAAGCATAAACCCGAGTAAGGGGGTTGTTGCGTATGGGATAAAGGGGACTTGATATGTTAATGCTATGGTTGGTGTCGGTGTCAAAACCGGCGGATCTCGGGTAGGGGGTCCCGAACTGTGCGTCTAGGCGGATGGTAACAGGAGACAAGGGACACGATGTTTTTACCCAGGTTCGGGCCCTCTCGATGGAGGTAAAACCCTACTCCTGCTTGATTAATATTGATGATATGGGTAATACAAGAGTGGATCTACCACGAGATCGGAGAGGCTAAACCCTAGAAGCTAGCCTATGGTATGATTGTTGTTAGATCCTCTGGACTAAAACCCTCCGGTTTATATAGACACGAATAGGGTTAGGGTTACACAGAGTCGGTTACAATGGTAGGAGATCTACATATCCGTATCGCCAGGCTTGCCTTCCACGCCAAGGAAAGTCCCATCCGGACACGGGACGAAGTCTTCAATCTTGTATCTTCATAGTCCAGGAGTCGGCCAACGGTGATAGTTCGGCTATCCGGACACCCCCTAATCCAGGACTCCCTCAGTAGCCCCTGAACCAGGCTTCAATGGTGATGAGTCCGGCGCGTAGATTGTCTTTGGCATTGCGAGGCGGGTTCTTCTCCAAATTCCATATACTTGTTGAATAGTGTCCGGCTTCTGATAAATGCTGCACTCCTTGGCTTCCACGCCCAATAATGGCCATCTTCCACGTGTTGAATGAATGCGAAAAGCCAGGGTATTTTTACACTTATCCCCCTAGCTGCGCAAATGAGCCGTCTATAAAAGGGACGAGGATCTAGATCCGAGTCACACCATCCTCCCTCCACGAGCTTTCATTGGAGCGCCTCTGACAAAAATCCATTCCATCATGGGCGGTCGGTGGCTCCTCCTCTCGCGCTCCCAGCCCTCGGCACTGAAATTGGGAGAGATGCTCAGTCCCGCATAGCGAGCTAGTGACACTCCAAACCAAGGGATTTCTTCCCCGGCCTTCATGGTTCGATTCGAGCCGGACTCGCCACCTATAAGGGCGGAAAGCAAGCAGAGAGTGTCCCCGATCCCTCCAAAGGAGAGCGGGTATGCTTTATCTCTTATCTAGTAAGAGGACTCGGATTTCCAATTCATCTGTTTCTCCGGGGGCTCTTGGAGTTCTACGGCCTCCAATCGCACCACCTTACGCCTGCCTCCATTTTGCACATCGCGGGCTTCGTGGCCCTTTGCGAACTGTTCTTGGGCGTCGGGGCTCATTTTGCGCTGTGGAAGAGATTATTCTGCCTTGTACCCCGTTCTCATGAGGGGTCAATATATCAAGTGGGCGGAGCGGAGTTGTGGCGCATCGCCGGGACCGGATATCTATCCAGAACCCCGAAGAAGGCGTCCGAAGATTGGCCTTCAGAATGGTTTTATATAGAAGACGTCCCGCTGCCGGATCCTGTTCGGATCGGTCTCCCGGAGTTCAGCAATGCTCCTTTGAAGAAAGCGCTGAGTTGGCGCCATGAGCCCCGGAGGGAAGACGGCAGGGACGTCCTTTACCTGATGAGGCGAATAAGATTGTTAGCTCATTCCGGACTGACCATGATCGGTGTCATGGCCACATGTATTATGCGGGGGGTGCAGCCGCTCCAGTATAGGGGCCACCCCATGTGGGATTTCAACGGGGAGGACGATGCCACCCGTCACGGCCGTAAGGGGCCGGGATCGGTCACCGATCTGTGAAGATCTTGTCCGCGCTGTACAAGGGAGAAGAGGAGGATTTTCTCCGCGTCAGTCCATTGAACGGATTTTCTATGAACAATCCTCGAAGCTGGGTAAGCGGACATTTCTTTTTTGCACATCCGATCCGTATTCCCATGGTTAGGTATCTCATTTTGTGATTTTGACGCGGGAACTGCGCCAGGCTGTAAAAGACATAAACAGCCCGCCTCCACAACCCGAGGATCCGGAACGGCTCCTCGACCCGGCCTCCCAAGAGGATCCGGACATATTGGTGGAGCTGATTGATGGGGTATTTCACCAACTGAGCATCGATAATGCCTTGGTTGCCATTACGGCCGATTACCCCGGAATACTTCTAGCCTCATAGGTAACTGAGACCGAGGTCCTAATACTCTGATAATGACCCATCCGTGCTTATTTTTTATCACCGTATACCAGTGGTGTTTCGCAAGGGGTGCCTTCAAGGCAGGAGGCCGAGCCCGCGGCGGCTAGCCAACAAGGGGCAGCACGGCCCCGCAGGCTAAAAAGAAGTGCGGTCCGGACCGAAATGCCGACGCAATGGTATGGCGCATCACCATATTCCCAGGATTGATTCCTGGAAGGCGTACTAACGCTGGTGCTCTTTTCAGGAAAAAGAGCGCTCGCCGGACTGTGTCCGGAGAGGTTGCCAATCGAGCCTCCGCCAGCCAGGCTCCAAAGCCGGGTCCAGAAGCGGAGGCGAGCACGAGGCGTGCGTCGGATGCTCCTCCGACAGAGGATGCCGACAGATTGTCCGCCACCAACTCTGAGGTGGAGAGTGCCATGAATCACATGCGCCGCCGGACAGTTGTTCGTGACGCATGTTTCTCCCAAGGGGCATTGAATGCCTTCAATTCGGGAGATGCGCACCTCCGTGCCGCTCAAGATGGTCTAGCCAGAGCCACGGAGCAGTATGTTAAGGACATACGGGTGAGGAAATTTAGCGGTTATATATGCCAAGTAGCCCCGAGACTTAAAATAGTTAGAATAACTGATTTAAGGATCATTTGTTATCGAGGATGTTACAAAAAGGAATACCCGACTGTCGCAGGAGCTTGAAGAATGCAAGGCACAACTTGAGGCCGGACTAGCAGCTACAGGGGGAGCCACAGAGACCCCCTCTGGTTATATATGCTTCAAAAGATAAGTAGTTTGTTAAGTGCGGCGTGTGTGTAAATCGACAATAATATTGCAGATGGCGCGGACTAGATCCGGACAAGCAACAACTCTTGCGTGGTTGAAGGCGGCGAGAATGTGATGACAAGGGTGAGGCAAGAGAAAAATAATCTCCAAGATGCCAAAACCCAGCTGGGTGAGGAACTAAAGGATGTTCGTGCCCAGCTGTCTGACTCCGTGAAGGAGAATCGGCGACTTTGTCACGGCATTTATAGTAAGTGCTTGAGCAAACTTTGAAAAGGAGTTCGGCGAGGAAGTCAACTAACAGAGTTATGTGCAGAGGTATGCTCACGGGTCGTCCTGCGGAGGAAATGCCGGTTCTACGGGTGACCTTCTTCGAGCTATTGCAATCGCATTTAACGACTTCGTCAGTGATGAAAGGCGTCGCCCAGGCCTTGTGGCCATCTACCTCCCTGCCGAAGGCCTTGGAGAGCTTGCGAGAGAAGCTTCAGGAGCATGGCGGAGCTTCCGACTATGGAAGATATCGGCTGTCGTCAAGGCGCCAGGAGGCACAGGCCATGGTGAAGACACGGTACACGAAGGCGGACCCAAACCACATGGCCGAGGTCGGACCTGTGGGGCCCGACGGGAAGGAGATCCCTGTGAGCTTAGTGTACGGCCAAGTAGAGTTTGCCGCAAAGTATTCCCAGCGAGACTGTAAACTATACAGCCTATTAGATGTCATTGAAGAGGAATACAATCAGTCAATTTGACTATGCAATTTAAAATGACATGTAAAATGCCTTCTAGCCGGATTGTAGATCGTTTGTCGTAGCGGACCTTTTCGCTTCAACCTCGGGACCCAATAGTCCGGAGTGTACGAATACCCTCGCGATTATGTAAAAACCGGGGCATGCATGGAGACCGAGCGTAGGGGTCATGAGTGCTTTATCGGACAAGTGCCCAACTAGTTATGTTATATTACATGGTTAGTAAGAAACATCTTCCGGGAGAATAGTTCCGTTAGGGTTCCTTTCCACAGGAGGCATGCCTAAAGTGCATGTCCGGACTGCGAAAAAAGCAGAAAAGCATCTGGGGGCAGATAAATGAAAAATAAAAAATCGTCTTTTAGTTCACCGACCGAATATTCCCTTAAGAACGCTAGCTTTTGGCTTCACCCGATCCCGAGGTACACGTCCGGCTGACCAGCGGTAACAATCGCAGAGGTGCTCCTTTACCACCTAGCCGAACAATCGGGAGCGAGGGGTAAGCACAGAGCCAGCAACCCAGCTTGGCCAAAACTTAAGTCATATCGATGCATATAATGGTGAATAAAAGGTACATGCGGAAGTGTGACACATGTGTTGGGCATAAAGCCCGTATAAATAAGCTTACATTAAAGAAGCCCCGGTATAATGAGCGTGGATAGCGCATCAAGTGTGTCTGAACAATGCACAAACGAGCCTTTAGCAACCCGGAAAAAGGAGGAAGAAGGAGAGAAATAAAAGACAGCTTAAAGTATAAAATATAGGCGGAGGAAGGAGGCGAACTCAGAATCCGGCGCTAGGCGTAGAATCTTCGGAGGCGTGCTTCGTTCCATGGGTTCGGCTCGAGTCGGTTATCCGATGCGTTTCACGGGCCAGTGCGCTCCGCGGTCAGGACTTGGTCGATGATGAAGGACCCTCCCAGTTGGGCTTGAGTTTGTCCTTTTTCTTGTCCGGCAGGCGTAGAACTAGTTCACCAACATTGTAAGCTTTGGCCCGTACTTCCCTGCTTTGATATGTTCGAGCCTGCTGTTGATAGAATGCGGAACGAGCTTTTGCCACGTCGCGCTCCTCCTCCAAGGCGTCCAAACTGTCCTGCCGATCGAGCTCGGCTTCTCTTTCTTCATTACATGCGCGCCGAGGTGAGTCATGAATTATGTCGCGAGGCAAAACTGCCTCTGCACCGTATACCATAAAAATGGTGTGAATCCGGTAGTGCGATTCGGCATGGTCCGCAGCCCCCAGAGTACGGAGTCGAGCTCCTCTGCCCAGTGCGTGTTAGATTCCTTGAGGGACCGCACTAGTCTGGGTTTAATGCCGCTCATGATTAGACCGTTTGCTCGCTCGACTTGACCTTTAGTTTGGGGGTGATAGACTGAAGCGTAGTCGAGCTTGATGCCCATGTTTTTGCACCAGAGTTTGACCTCGTCGGTCGTGAAGTTCGTGCCGTTACCGGTGATGATGCTATGGGGGATGCCATAACGGTGTACTACCCCTGATATGAAGTCTATCACCGGTCCGGATTCGCCGTCTTCTGTGCTTGGCCTCTATCCATTTGGTGAATTTATCCACCATGACCAATAGGTATTTTTGCTTGTGGGTTCCTCCTTTAAGGGGTCCAACCATGTCAAGCCCCAGGACCACGAAGGGCGGTGATGGGTATAGTTTTGAGGCGGTGGGTGGCATGTGGCTTTGATTAGCAAAGAGGCGGCAACCGACACATCGTTGGACTAAGTCCTGAGCATCTGCCCGGGCCGTCGGCCAATAAAATCTTGTACGGAAGGCCTTGCCTACAAGGGCCCGGGCTGCGGCGTGGTGCCCATCGAGTCCGGCATGAATTTCAGCCAGGAGATTCCGCCCTTCCTCTTCGGAGATACACCTTTGAAGGACTCCGGTTGTGCTTTTCTTATAAAGCTCTCCCTCATGGACCTTATAGGCTTTAGATCGCCGCACTATGTAGCGGGCCTCGTTTTGGTCCTCGGGAAGTTCCTGCCTAGTTAGGTAGGCTAGCAATGGTTCTGTCCACAGGGCAATGACTGCCATTATTGCCTGGGCTGACGGTGTTATTTCGCTGGCGGAACCACCAACTATGTCAGAATGTTCGGTGTGGGGCGGTGTGGTTGGGTCGGGTTGTTATTTCCGGAGTCTCCCTCCCATAATACGGATGGCTTGAAAAGCCTCTCGAGGAAGATGTTGGGGGAATGCATCGCGCTTTGGCGCCAATGCGTGCCAACACGTCTGCTGCTGGTTGTTATCCCGAGCTATATGGTGAAATTGAGCCCCTCAAACCGAGCTGACATTTTAGGGCGGCATTGCGATAAGCTGCCATTTTCGGATCCTTGGCATCAAAGTCCCCATTTATTTGGGATATCGTGAGGTTCGAATCCCCGCGCACCTCTAGGCGTTGAATGCCCATGGAGACTGCCATCCGGAGACCATGTAGAAGGGCCTCGTATTCGGCTGTGTTGTTTGAGTCTGTGTACATTATTTGAAGTACGTATTGGACTGTATCTCCGGTTGGGGACGTCAGAACGACACCAACCCCCAGGTCGGCCAACATTTTGGAGCCGTCGAAGTGCATGATCCAGTTGGAATATGCGCCGTACTCTTTAGGGAGTTCAGCTTCAGTCCATTCGGCGGCGAAGTCAGCCAAAACTTGCGACTTAATAGCTCGCCGTGGCTTGTAGGTTATGTCGAACGGGAGGAGCTCAATGGCCCATTTAGCAATCCGGCCTGTTGCATCGCGGTAGTTTATAATGTCATTAAGAGGTACTTCGGAGGCTAATGTTGTTAAGGTCCTTAAAATCGACACATAGGCGCCAGGATTTGTCCTTCTTTGGTACCATTACCGGGTTTGCTAGCCAGTCCGGATGTTTAATATCTCTGATGAATCCGGCCTCCAATAGTTTGGCTAGCTCCTCTCCCATGGCCTATCTCTTGGGTTCGGAGAAACGCCGAAGAGCTTGTTTGACTAGCTTGAATCCTTTTAGGATATTTAGGCTGTGCTCGGCCAGCCGGCGTGGGATTCCTGGCATGTCTGAAGGGTGCCAGGCAAAAATGTCCCAATTTTCGCGTAGGAATTCTCGTAGTGCGGTGTCCACATCAGGGTTTAATTGTGCCCCGATGGAGGCCGTTTTTGTAGGGTCCGTTGGATGGACTTGGAATTTGACTATTTCCTCTGCCGGTTCAAAAGAGGTGGACTTGGATCTCTTATCGAGTATCACATCGTCCCTGTTCACCGTGGGCGCTTGGTGATGAGTTCCTCTGCCGCTAGGGCTTGGATAGTGCCTCAAGGCAGGTGCGGCTGTTTTATTTTTAGCGGCGGGCGCTATGTCCGGTCACTAGCGAGAGTGATAATTCCGTTGGGTAGAGCATTTTGAGCTTCATGTACCCGTAATGGGGTATAGCTTGAAAAATTGTGAATGCCTCTCGCCCTAATAGGCGTGGTATCCGCTGCTGAGCAGGGGCCACTTGGAATGTGACCTCCTCGGACCTATAATTGTCCGGCGTTCGAACACCACATCGATGTGATCTTTCACAGACAAAGCATGCTTCCCGGTAGGATTATTCCTCTAAAGGTTGTGCTGCTTTTCTCAATGCGGCTCCAGTCTATTTCCATTTTGAAGGGTTTCCTCGTAGATGAGTTTTAATCATTGTCGCCGTCCATGAGTACCTTGGTAAAGCGGCAAATCCACTATTGGACTGAGGACCAATGCGGCTGGTCCTCGGGCTGTTCGGAATTTAGGTTCGTCACTGGCGTTAAAGGTAATAGCCGTGTCACTCCATGGATTTATTGTTGCTATCTGGTAGACTTCGGCAAGGCCGTGAAAGTCTCGAAGACTGTTAATACCGTACTGGTATTGCTGGGCTAGTGCTCTGGAGCTAAGAGCTCTTCGCCACTTTTGGCCACCTGCCGTAGTATCCAACATGCTCTAAGGCTATGAGTTGGAGTGGCGCCCTCTGTGCTATGAATTTTGCAGGGTCCATTGAGCCATCCCTCCAGTACGGTTCCATGCCCTTTGGTTTTTTTTTTGCTTTTTGGTATGTAACCCAGGTGCCTGGTGATGATGCACCCTTTTATTTCGGACTAGGGTCGTATTCGGGGCCGGATTATCCCAAAATTTGATTTCTGTTTTCGAGCGCTCTCCATCGCGATACTTTTCGTACTATGGACGCTAAGTCAGCGGCGTGTAATTTCAATGACGACATATGGCGTTTAGGATTCCCTTGTCCGTGCGATTATTGCGGAAGAATGAGATTGCGTCCTCCTCACGGCAATCCTTTATCCTGTCCATAACCGGGAGGAATCGGCCCGATAATGATGTCTTTGTTTCACGGGCTCTTGCGGATTTGGGATAGATCGCTTATGTTTGGGTGGGCGGGTGGAATTAAATTCCGAACCCGTCCGATCTAAGATTCGAGGCCAAGAAGTTTCGAACACGGAAGCTTGGGTTCTTGGAGGTTGTCCAATGAATCTAACTTCTTTGCTGACTTTAAGTTCAGGGCTTGAGTGGTGTCCTCCCCTCCGCGGGAATCCGGCATGGAGGGGTCAGGAATCCATACATAGCTAGTCCTTAAGGTAGGAGAAGAGTCGCCGTATTGTTCCTCTACCACAGCAACGTGGTGGGTAGCACAGGAGAGTTGATCTCTCTCGAGATCGGTTTTAGGCCCAATCGATCATAGTCTGTAGCAACTCCAGGCGGCGTCACGATCCAAGAGCTCGTTTAAGGAAGAGCTCCATCGGATCTAACTGCTTTCGGCGAGTTCGAGTTAACGTGAAGATTGCTTTCGATGACCCGAGAAGTCATCGTCGGTGGCAATGACGAACAGCGGTCATAAGAAAACCGCCTAGCCGGAGAGTTTGGCGGTGGCCAAAGCTCCTTTAACAGCAGTGCCGTCTTTAAAAGGCGGGACGAGGCATCCTTCCCGACAATGACGACACGGAGGAACTCTCAATGAAAGCACCAATGTCGGTGTCAAAACCGGCGGATCTCGGGTAGGGGGTCCCGAGCTGTGCGTCTAGGCGGATGGTAACAGGAGACAAGGGACACGATGTTTTTACCCAGGTTCGGGCCCTCTAGATGGAGGTAAAACCCTACTCCTGCTTGATTAATATTGATGATATGGGTAATACAAGAGTGGATCTACCACGAGATCAGAGAGGCTAAACCCTAGAAGCTAGCCTATGGTATGATTGTTGTTCGTCCTACGGACTAAAACCCTCCGGTTTATATAGACAAGGATAGGGTTAGGGTTACACAGAGTCGGTTACTATGGTAGGAGATCTACATATCCGTATCGCCAAGCTTGCCTTCCACGCCAAGGAAAGTCCCATCTGGACACGGGACGAAGTCTTCAATCTTGTATCTTCATAGTCCAGGAGTCCGGCCTTCGGTGATAGTTTGGCTATTCGGACACCCCCTAATCCAGGACTCCCTCAGTTGGGTTTTACCTTAATGATGTTTAGTAGTTACGGATGCTTGCTAGAGTTCCAATCATAAGTGCTTATGATCCAAGAAGAGAAAGTATGTTAGCTTATGCCTCTCCCTCATATGAAATTGCAATACTGATTACCGGTCTTGTTAACAATTGCCTAGGACAATTCCGCACACCGATCCATCATTATTCCACACTCGCTATTTATAATACTTAAGTAATATATTCTAGCTTTATGTTAACAACACCTACTTTTATATTTTAGCTCTCCGATATCATGCAAAGTTATCCTCTTCATACCCACAACATAGTTTTATTTCTCGTTTCTAGTTAGAAGCAAATGTTCGGTGTACGTAGAGTCGTACAAGTGGCAGATGGGACTTGAGAGAATATTGGTCTTACCTTTAGATCATTGTGGGTTCGACATTCCATACTTATCACTTCCACCTTTGGAAATTTCTATGATGATTCCTTGCACTTGGGGATTATCAAGCTCTTTTCTGGCGCCGTTGCCGGGGAGCAATAGCGTGGGGTTGATATTTTCGTGTATGCTTATTTGCTTTCTTCACTAAGTAGATTTTATTTTCCCTTTTGTTTCTGTTTAGTTGTGGGTGAAACAAATAAAAAATTAAAAGAATGAAAATACAAAAAGATTCACTTGCCTCATATGCCTAAAAAGTTTTTCAAAAAGAGAAGTGGTTGGAAAGTTATGCATTGGAGAAGTGAGGGTCGACCTTGAACACTTGTGTTCATTCTCATGGAAACAATGTAGAATTTTTCATGGAAGTTTCTCTGAAAATAATTGTCCCCTTGTATATATCCATTGTATTATAAAAATAATGTGCCAAGCTTTGGTTTTAGGATGATTAGAGTGCTTGTTTACTATGTGCAATGCAAAAACAGAAACTTTGGCTGTAGCGCGTGAATTTACATTTTTTACTGGAAAGTCAAACGGGCCTGAAACTTTTTGCACAGTACTTCTATCTTTAAATTGTCATATTGTTTTTAGAATTTTTGGAGTTACAGAAGTATACAAAATTTCCAGATTACTACAGACTATCCTGTTTTTGATAGATTCTGTTTTCTATGTGTTGTTCGCTTATTTTGATGAATCTATGGGTAGTATCGGGGGGGGGGGGGGTATGAACCATGGTGAAGCTGTAATACAGTAGATATAATGCTAATATGAAATTGGAATGAGTTTACAACAGTACCTAAAGGTATCGATTTACTTTATTATACTAACGGATCTCACAAAGTTTTTGTTAAGATTTGTGTAGATGAAGTGTTCGAAGAACGAGGAGTTACCGATGTGAGAAGAATAAAGAGAGGCAAGAGTTCAAGCTTGGGGATGCCCAAGGCACCCCAAGTAAATATTTCAAGGATACTCAAGCATCTAAGCTTGGGGATGCCCCGGTTGGCATCCCATCTTTCTTCTTCAACAATTATCGGTATACCTCGGTTTTTGTTTTGTTCACATGATTTGTGTCCTTTGTGTTTTTCTTTTTCTTTAAGAACCATGCTAGTATGAGATATCCCTTCATTTATTTATAGAAGGCTTCATGTGCTTCACTTATATCTTTTGAGTATGACCTTATAGAAGGCTCTTTGTGCTTCACTTAAATCTTTTGAGTATGATTTTATAGAATGCTTCATGTGTTTCACTTATATATTCTGAGCTTGGATATTGGTTAGTCTATATTATTGGTAGAATGCTCCATGAACTTCACTTATATCTTTTAGAGTATGAATAATACTATCATCGAAAGTGGGTTTGGAAGAGTGTCAACTTTAGTAAGTAATGATCCCACTATTTTGGAGGGTGTTGAATCTTAGTATGATATTTATGGAAGTGGATTTGGAGAGGTCTTGACTTTAGTTAGTGATGATTCCACTATTTCCGAAGAGGTTCCAATTGATTATGAGAACAAAGTTGCTATCTATGATGACATGTATGCTATAAGGGAATATGTTAACCATGAAACTTGTCATCATGATTTTAATTTTCAATTGGATTGTGCCTCACATGACAGTTATTTTGTTGAGTTTGCTCCCACTATTCCTACTGAGAAGAATTTTGCTTAGGTGGAGAGTAGTAAAATTTCTATGCATGTAGATCATGAAAAGAATTCTTTATGTGATGGTTGTATTGTTAAATTTATTCATGATGGTACTGAAAATTATTATGAGGGAGGAATGTATGTTTGTAGGACTTGCAATAATATCAAGTTTCCTCTCTATGTGCTTAAAGTTTTGAAGTTATACTTGTTTTGCCTTCCTATGCTAGTTGATTCTTGTTCCCATAAGTTGTTTTCTCACAAAATCCCTAGGCATAGGAAGTGGGTTAGACTTGAATGTGCTAGTCATATGCTTCATGATGTTGTCGTTATGTTTTCATTCTTATCTTTCATATGAGCATCATTTAAATCATCATGCCTAACTAAAAGGCATTAAAGAAAAACACTTGTTGGGAGACAACCCAATATTTATCCTTACTGTTTTTGTGTGTTCACATGATTAAGCTACCGTAGTAATCATGTTCTATAGCTTTTGTTTCAATAATGTGCCAAGTTAAACCTTTAGGATAGCTTACGGTGATAGTTGTGTTGATCCTGCTGAAAATCAAATACTTTTGCGCCCAGTAAATTAGTTTTGATAATTCACAGAAACGTGCTTTTATCTGATTCTTTTTTCTATGGATTGGTACACAAATTGCTGAGGTTTTTAATTTGGTTGGATTTTTGGAGTAGCAGAAGTATGGTTGCTGTTCAGTTCATTGCAAACTGTTCTGTTTCTGGCAGATTCTGTTTTCAATGCATAGTTTGCTTGTTTTCTAGTTTCTATGGCTTATATTTCTCAATATAAATTGTAGAAATGATATGGTACAGTAGGCATTGTGTGAGAACAATTATGAATCTTGTCTAACGGTACCAAAGTGAATGATTTACTCTTTATCATACTAACCCATCTCACGAAGTTCCGTTAACTTTTGTGTGATTGAAGTTTTCAAGTTTTGGGTGAGATATCAATATGAGGAGAATAAGGAGTGTAAAGACCCTAAGCTTGGGGATGCCCAAGGCACCCCAAGGGAATAATCAAGGAAGACTCAAGCGCCTAAGCTTGGGGATGCCCCAGAAGGCATCCCCTCTTTCGTCTTTGAAACTATCGGTATACCTTACTCGGACCTATATATTTATTCGTCACATGATATGTGTTTTTCTTGGAGCGTATTTTCAATTTTACTTGCTGTTTGAATAAAACCATTGGATCTGAAATCTTCAATCAGAGAGAATCCTCCCATGGCTAGTTAATTATTTGACTACTCATTGTCCTTCACTTATATCTTTTTGGAGTAGTTTGACATTTACTCACGTGCTTCACGTATATCCTATGAGTAAATGGTTGAATGAATTGAATATCAGAAATCTAATTTATATATGTTTCATATGCTTAGACCATGGGGAGTAATGACTTCACACATAATAAGTATAGGTGGTAAATTTATTGAAAGTTAGCAAATGCAGTATTGGTCACTTCAACAATTCATGAAAGAATATTTAAGGAAGAGATATTTCACATATAAATATACTATCTTGGACATCTTTTGTAATTGTGAGAACTCATTAAAATATGGCATGCTAAAAAGTTGATGTTGGACAAGGAAGACAACTTAATGGGTTATGTTTTCCTATATCCGAATAGATGTTATATTGTCTTGGATCATCCAACATGTTGAGCTTGCCTTTCCCTCTCATGCTAGCCAAATTCTTTGCACCAAGTAGAAATACTACTTGTGCTTCCAAACATCCCTTAAACCTAGTTTTGCCATGAGAGTCGACCATACCTACCTATGGATTGAGTAAGATCCTTCAAGTAAGTTGTCATGGGTGCAAGCAATAAAAATTGCTCCTTAAATATGTATGATCTATTAGTGCGAAGAAAATAAGCTTTATACAAACTTGTGATATGGAAGAAATAAAAGGGACGGACTGCATAATAAAGGTCCTTATCACAAGCGGCAATATAAAGTGACGTTCTTTTGCATTAAGATTTTGTGCATCCAACCATAAAAGCGCATGACAACCTCTGCTTCCCTCTGCAAAGGGCCTAACTTTTACTTTTACCTTCCACCCTTATACAAGAGTCATGGTGATTTTCACCTTTCCTTCTTACACTTTTTCCTTTGGCAAGCACTTTGTGTTGGAGCGATCTAGATATATATATATATATATCCACTTGGATGTAGGTTTTCATAAAGTATTATTGTTGACATTACCCTTGAGGTAAAAGGTTGGGAGGCGAGCCCCTATCTTTCTCTGTGTCCGATTAAAACTTTGAACCCATAAATATCACGTGAGTGTTAGCAATTGTGAAAGATTAAATGATAGTTGAGTATGTGTAATTTGCTAAATCAAAGCTCTTACATAGATCCGTCCTGAAAATAAGATGAATTGCAATTGTTTGATGACTAAGAGCATGGTTTGTTAGTTTTCAAGAAAGTTTATGATCTATACTTTATCATGTGAATAGCTTGTTACTTGATCATGAGAAGTTCTATGAGCTGAGCTACTTCTATGATATATAATGATGCTAATAAAGGTGATTGAAATTATCGTTGATCAAACTTGTGCACTTTCTAGCATTCCCACTTCATAAATTATTTCTTTTATCATTTACCTACTCGAGGTAAATAAAAGTTCTCGGAATGCGCTGAAAATCAACGGAGAATATTTTTCGAAAATATAAAAAATACTGTAATGAAAAGCTACCAGAGGGGAGTCCCGATGCCACGACGAGGGTGGGGGCGTGCCCTACCCCTCGGGGAGGGTTCTCCTACCTCGTGGACTCCTTGTGGGCCCCCTTGACATGAAACCAACGCCAAACCCTCCTATAAATCCTAAAAACCCTAGAATAGAAGAGAGATCAGAAGTTCCGCCGCCGCAAGCCTCTGTAGCCATGAGAAATCAATCTAGGCCCTCTCTAGCACCCTGCCGGAGGGGGCCATCATCACCGGAGGCCATGGGGGAGGATCCCAGAGGGGCCATCATTGCCATGAAGGCCAAGGACCAGAGGGAGAACCTCTCCCCATCCAGGGGGAGGCCATGGAGGAGGAAGAAGAAGGGGGAGAACCTCTCCTCCTCTCTCTCGGTGGCGCCGGAGTGCCATCGGGAGGGGAATCATCGCCGCGGTGATCGTCTTCATCAACATCACCACCATCATCACCATCCTCATCTCTTTTACACGGTCCACTCTCCCGCACCCCGCTGTAATCCCTACTTTAACATGGTGCTTTATGCCACATATTATGATCCAGTGATGTGTTGCCATCCTATGATGTTTCAAGTAGACATCCTTTGTCTTTGGGTTGATTGATGATCTAGATTGGTATGAGTTGTATGTTTTATTTTGGTGTTGTCCTATTGTGCCTTCCGTACCCACGCCTTGTGAGATTCAGCTGTAGGGTGTTGCAATACGTTCATGATTTGCTTATAGTGGGTTGCTTGAGTGACAGAAGCATAAACCCGAGTAAGGGGGTTGTTGCGTATGGGATAAAGGGGACTTGATATGTTAATGCTATGGTTGGGTTTTACCTTAATGATCTTTACTAATTGCGGATGCTTGCTAGAGTTCCAATCATAAGTACATATGATCCAAGAAGAGAAAGTATGTTAGCTTATGCCTCTCCCTCATATGAAATTGCAGTAGTGATTACCGGTCTTGTTAACAATTGCCTAGGACAATTCCGCACACCGATCCATCATTATTCCACACTCGCTATTTATAATACTTAAGTAATATATTCTAGCTTTATGGTAACAACACCTACTTTTATATTTTAGCTCTCCGATATCATGCAAAGTTATCCTCTTCATACCCACAACATAGTTTTATTTCTTGTTTCTAGTTGGAAGCAAACGTTCGGTGTACGTAGAGTTGTATCAGTGGCAGATGGGACTTGAGAAAATATTGATCTTACCTTTAGCTCCTTGTGGGTTTGACACTCCATACTTACCACTTCCACCTTTGGAAATTGCTACGATGATTCCTTGCACTTGGGGATTATCAGGGTACGTAGACACACTCTCCCCCTCTCGTTGCTATGCATCTCCTAGATAGATCTTGCGTGAGCATAGGAATTTTTTTGAAATTGCATGCTATGTTCCCCAACAATATGAAATCATCCTATCCAGTGAAAACTTCTTTAGATTAGATTCGATGAAAAATCTTCGGGTTAGGTTTCCGACAAGCTCATCTCGGACCGACCGAAATGAAGTTTACGGTCCCATGGATTGGCCCTGGCCATTGCACTAAGTACAACTTGGTGCCGGCGAAGTGTACTGATCAATGAGACCGAAAGCAAAACCTCAGTGAAACCCTAGCATCTCGTTGTCATCAAACTGCAACTCGGACCGACCGATGTTTTATGTTTAGACTCTGTTAGTGCTTCGATGTCACCGAGATTTTCATATCGGTAGCTCCGAAATGCTTTCTACAGAAAACTAAGATTTTGACTCAATTTTTGGCCAAATCAGTTGCTATTTGTGATGCTCGTCCACTATGCCCATACCTATCTATTCACAGGGTCTGTCTGCAAGATGTTTGAAGCAAGTGATAGCCAGAACATGTCAGAGCAACAAGTTAACCTCAGTGAAGGCACAAGCCCTAGTGGAAGCTATGATGAGGGCAGGAGAAGCACTCCTAGCAATCTGCCCAAAGCTGCCACTAGACATAAAAAGAAGAGGAAATAAAGAGTCAAGAAAACTATTTCCAGAGTGATTGACAGACCATCCATGATGAGCGATGAAGATGAAGATGAGGAGGAAGAGGAACCAGCTGCACCCCTGCTAAATCTCAGAAGTTGATGGCAGATGCCATGAAAACTTCAGGTGCAACCTCCAAGCCCAAGCCTGCACCTAAGGCTACTGCTCCAAAGAGATCCACTAGAATCATCCCTGCTGCTGAGAAGAACAAGGCCCCAATGCTAGAGGTTCAAGAAGATGAAGAGCCCCAAGTGCTCCGAAAGTTGAAGCCCAAGATTCTAGACCAGATGATGGACATCCAGTGGCTGAGAACATGAAGCTCAAGAAGGATAGTGGACTGAGAGCCTGGAGGAACACTGATCCTTATTCTGTCAGGACGAGAACAACTGTTGATTATTGTTTCCATACCAAAGAACAACAAGATTTCTATGAGACAGTTTTGCTCGACAAGATGCCCATCATAAGCAACATCAAGTGGGTGGATTGGAAGTACATAGACAACAATGAAGATTACTCCCCCCATGTTCATGAGAGCTTCAAATTGACAGGTGTTGATGCTTTTGTGGTACAAAAGCTAACCAAGTGGAATGATGAGATGGTGATTCAGTTTTACTCCACTACACACTTTTCCTAGATGGAAAGATTGTGTGGATGACTGAGGGCACTAGATACCAGTCAACAATCTTAGAGTGGGCTGCTCTCATCAAGGCCCTAGAAGAAGGAGAGAATGACATTGATGTATATGGCAAACCCAGGATGGATCACAACACAATGGCTCACATGTAAAAGACCATTCCTGATGAAGCATTGGATACTCACAAGTTTGGCTCCATATACTTTCTGCTTGCTGGTTTGGCCACTATAAACTATATCTTGAGGCACACCTTGTTGCCTAAGTCTGCAGATGAGAGAATGATCCGTGTCCACTCCATCAACCTGCTGCATTTGTTTGACATACCACAAAAGTTCAAAGTCATGAGCCTGATTGTTGAGACAATCAAACAGACTATTGTTGATCAAAAGAGGTCATGTGGATATGTACCTCATATACAGATGCTTATCAACTTCAAGGTTGGTTCTGACACATATCTGCAGGACAGAGAGCACCTTCCTCTTTGGCCAGAATATGAGGATAATGAAGTGGTGATGGATGCTTCCCATCCAACTTCAGTTGAGGCCCAAGAGAAGGCTGAGAAGGCAAAGGCAGCCATATCTGTTGGAAGAAACTCTGAGGTTTGAGTGAAGTTTGGCCAACTTAACCAAGAATTAGGAGAGCCTATAGCGGATAGTGGAAGATAAGATGTATAATCTCAATGTCAAGGTCACAGAGACCCAATACATTGTTGATAAGCTGAGAGATGATGCTGAGGATAGTGATGACAAACCTACCACTGACAGAATCCAAATAGTGCCTAGGGCACAGAGGTCATCAGCTGAGCCAATTGCAGATATTAGGACTACACACTTTGCTCCAGCCGCCACTGCCACAGTGCGACCACCAGTATCAACTCCACCTGCTCAACAGACATCAACTAAGGCATTTTTCAGAGGAAATTCTCTCAAGCCATCTACGCACACCAGAGAGACAAGGCAGAAGACCCCTTTAGGAGCTCCCGGAGATCGTGCCTAGAGTGTCGTATAGCACTATACTTTTCAAGCTTTTTGGTAACTTGTTGCCAATGGGGGAGAAAATGTATAGGTCATAAGCTGAGAGAGAGAGAGAGAGAGAGAGAGAGAGAGTCTCTTACTTCTTTGTTGGTTTTTATTGCCTTGCTACTTCGTTTGGTTGATGCTACTTATTGCTTTATGCTCATGAGATACTTTGCGTGGTTATGTTTTTGATCATACTATGCTTAAAGTGTGACATATGCCTATCTCTATGATTATTTGTGTATAATTATTCATTTGTATTTGGTGATGCATGCATGTTATCTCACTCTTATTATTTTGTGCGCTCCACCAAGATGTTGTGACATGGAAGAGTGACCCATGATCCTAATCGATTGTGCATTTTCATTCAAACGCAAATTTTAAATAATGCACAAATTTAGGGGGAGCTCTTGCTTATCACATACTTATCAAAGCTACGATGTATTTCATTAACTTTATCATTTGTCGAAGCTTTGATCTATATGTTGTCATCAATTACCAAAAAGGGGGAGATTGGAAATGCAACTAATCCCCGGGTGGTTTTGGTAATTCATAACAACATATAGCTCATTGAACTAATATCCATTCAAGATAAATATTTCAGGAAGTTCAATGAATAACATGGCATGGACTAGAGATGTGGAACCCCTTCAAGGTGCTAAGGACAAAGATTGGCAAAAGCTCAGGACTCTTCTTCTTTATTTTAGTGACCAAAGATCACATTGAGTTCATAGGAAAGCCAATACCACTAAAAGGGGATGAGGTGTTGCTTAATGGCTTGCTTGCTCAAATGCTTAGTGATATTTCTCCAAAACACTCAACCACTTTCTCCATCCAAATATGTCAAAATCATAAACTCCAACTCGGCCCACCCGATTCTTTCTATCCGGCGCCACCGAGTTCATATGACATAGCCACTGGCAGAAACCCTAACAGTTCGGTCTCACCGATACGGGTCTCGGTCTCACCGAGATGGCCCTGCCAACACTCTGTGACTTGTTGCATTTATTTCGGTCTCATCGAGTTATGCAATCGGTCTCACCGAGTTGGCTTGGCAAATTCTTTGTTGCCTTATTGCTTCACTTCGGTCTCACCGAGTTGATGCAATCGGTGCCACCGAGATGATGCTTGCCCTAAAGCCCTAGTACATCGGTCCCACCATGTTGTTCCAATCGATCCCACCGAGATTCCTAACATTCACATTTTGAACTAATCGGTGCCACCGAGTTTAATCATTCGGTCTCACCGAGATGGGTCAAATGTGTGTAACGGTTGGATTTTGTGTGGATGCTATATATACCCCTCCACCCCCTTCTCCATACGTGAGAGAGCCATCAGAATGTGCCTACACTTCCACCATTCATTTTCTAAGAGAGAACCACCTACTCATGTGTTGAGATCAAGATATTCCAATCCTACCACAAGAATCTTGATTTCTAGCCTTTCCCAAGTTGCTTTCCACTCAAATCATCTTTCCACCATAGCCAAATATGTGTGAGAGAGAGTTGAGTATTGGGGAGACTATCATTTGAAGCACAAGAGCAAGGAGTTCATCATCAACACACCATCTATTACCTTTTGGAGAGTGGTGTCTCCTAGATTGGTTAGGTGTCGCTTGGGAGCCTCCGTCAAGATGTGGAGTTGAACTGAGAAGTTTTTAAGGGCAAGGAGATCACCTGCTTCGTGAAGATCCACTCGAGTGAGGCAAGTCCTTCGTGGGCAATGGCCATGGTGGGATAGACAAGGTTGATCCTTCATGGAACTTTCGTGGGTGGAGCCCTTCGTGGACTCGTGCAGCCGTTACCCTTTGTGGGTTGAAGTCTCCATCAACGTGGATGTATGATAGCACCACCTATCGGAACCATGCCAAAAATCTCCATGTCTCCATTGCATTTGACTTCTCTAAACCCTTACCTTTACCTTCATATGCAATGTTTTACTTTCCGCTTCTATACTCTTAGAATTGCATGTGTAGGTTGATTGCTTGACTAGCGCTAATTGCTAAAATCCGCCCACAACTAAAATTGGGAAAATAATAGATTTCTATTTGGTCAAGTAGTCTAATCACACCCCCCTCTAGACATACTTTTGATCCTACACCTTGGCTCCCCAAGTAGATTCGCCCCCCACACAAGGTAAGGGGGGGGGGCACTTCCATATGGGCCTAAGTGGCGCCCATATTTCCTTCCACCTCTTGGCCTTTTAAGGCCCATTCATATAATTAAATATAAATATTCTAAATAATTCCATACCATTATATATATATATGTGTATATATATATATATATATATATATATATATATATATATATGAAAAATCCATCCTACCACCCGTGGTAGTTACCCCACATGTGTCATATACTACCATGTGATACTATATATAATATTTTATTATTTTAAATATGTTTATATACTATATGTAAAATATTTCAAAGCAAGTTATATGAAAAAATTGCATATGAGCCCATAGTTTTTGTTATATTTGTGAAATACGTACATATTTGTACATAAAAAAGAGCATACTCAAAACATGGTACATACTACCTAAAAATTAGTATATATACTACCTAATCATCGTTATATACTACATACTACACGTACATACTCACGGCTTCGACAGATACTACATACAACATACAAAACGCAAGTGGTGGTAACTACCACTGCTTGTAGGAAACATTTGTCCTATATATATATACAACTTAACATCCCCGGAAACATTTCCCACCTATATATAATTAATCGGTAATACACCGAAACACTTCCATTGACCCCAGAACGCTTCCGGAACCTCTCGGAACTATTCCGAATATTAATGAAACAATTACACAAATATATTCTCATTACTCCCATCCTACTAATACTCAACATATCATGATTACCTTAAGCTTGTGAACCTGTAGGTTCGGTAAATCATAGACATGAACGAAACCCCTTCGTTCAGTGACCGATAGCGGAACCATGGACATCCATATTGCTCCCTATGATTACACAATTGATATTCGAGTGAACCTTTGGTTATCATGTGATGTTCCCTTTGCTTCGTGACACTTTAAAAAACCCGATGTGCATTGGCATCCTCCAGAGTCATCACCATGCTCACTATACCATTGCTCTCGTTACCGGTTTTGTTCTTCTTTCTCGTTGACGTGTTCCGACATCCCCGTAATGTAGTCACCTGTGTCTGGACAAACAATGATGGATGCCATCACACTGAGAGGGCCCTAAGAATATCTCTCCATTGTCGGAGGAGCAAATCCCACTCTCGAGCTGTCCAGTCACTTGTAAAACTTTCAGGTGAGCCTGCAAGTTGTCGTTATGATCACCGTGTTACAGATGACGTTTGAGCACCCCAAAGTGTCGGTGGGAAGCAACACCTATGGGATCACAAGAATCCCTACTAAGGTTGCGGGGCGCTGGGTTGTGAGGAGAGCAGGATCAGTAGTCAGTACGAGCACGCGGGTCGTTTACCCAGGTTCGGGCCGCATGGATGGGTAACACCCTAGTCCTGCTTTGATGTGTGTATTTGTGTTATTGAGGTTCTTGAACTAGCTACAATGGGCGTAACTTGTCCAAAAGTCCGAATCCTTCTCCTGGAAGCCTTGGGCCTCCTTTTATAGGCAAGGGGATCGCCACAACTGACTTTAAGTATTTAATTATTACTAGTTTAACCCGAGCTGACTTTAAGTATTGCTATGATGAGACAATCTCTCCATAGTCGATTCTTTGATCTTGTCATAAACTATCTGTAATAAGTCAAGCATTATAAAACATTTTTATCTTTGTTAGTTTATAGATCCATTGCTATTCTTTAGACTCTACGTCTTTCAAAGGGTTCATCAAGTTCTAAGCTTGAATGATGTGGATGGATACTATCTCAGATTATGTTGGCATATAGCAAATTTCCGGAGTCAGGGCCCATCAATGCTTCTCTGTGATTTATAGGTTCACTGTTTGCCCAATAATATTTTGTCTGCATACCAGAATCATCAACACGAATTTTCCCAACCTATATAGTTCAGCTGTAAGTTCGATCGTAGTCTCTATATCTTATGTAGATGCTTTTGTATCGGTTGCAGTAAGAAATTATAGAATTACCGCCAGTGTCTCTATATCTTGCGTGGCCGAGGATGCGAGGGAGAAGGAGACGCCGGAGAGCGAGGCAGCGGCGCGGCGGGAGCAGGCCGCCTACTTTGTCCCGTCGTCCGTCGACGCCCTCGAGCTCAGGGATTACTACAAGCCGTTGTGGGGGCCGGCGATGCCGGCGCACCCCGCCACACGTGCCCTCCCCGCGGATTGCAAGAAGGGCTGCCGGAAACGGTACCCATTCTTCGTCGACTTCTTCTTCTGTGGGCTTTGCCCCCCCTTTTCAGACTTCTTCAACGATAATATGCACACTTTTGGCTTCCACTTGTTGGACCTCACGCTGAATGCCGTGGCGCACCTGGCATATTTCGCCCATCTCTGCGAGGGCTTCGCCGGGGTGGTGCCCAGCATGGCTCTTTTCCGCCACTACTTCTCCCCCCGCGTCCAACCTGGGGGTGCTCTTTCCGGAACCATCACCTGGATCCTGAGGATTCAGGAGAGAGGCGCATACCCAGATGGCGCCAGGAAGGAGAGGTGGGAAGAGTGGCGGGGCCGGTGTTGTTGGATCATGGAGGAGGACCCGTCGGAATTCCGCCCGGGCGTTTGTCGGGAGCCGCTGCCCCGCGGCGTGAATTGGAGCGACCTCGACCCCAACGATAAGAAGTTCTCGATTGCCACCACCAGGATCCGCCGCCTTACTGAGGCCGGGCTCACCCTCGAGATGATCGTGGCGGATTTCATCCACCGCCGGATCGCTCCACTGCACAAGAAGGGGTGGCCGGCCTGGGATTTCAGGAACGCGGCTGACATCATCAGGATCTGCACCGGCTTGCAGAACAACTTCACGGTGCTGGTCCACTGCTGGAATTGCCGGAGGCTCTTCCAGCTCGAGGAGTACGCCGACGGCAAGGTGAGGAGGACCGACAAGGCTGCAATGTCCGGCAAGGTTTTCAAGGTGCCCTTGTTCGGGCTGCCGCCGGGAGTGGCCCCGCTGAGCAACAACTCCCGGTAGGCCAAAATCTTGGCCATGATGCCACCCTTCAACGCGCATGGTCTTGACCCAGCCTGGGACGAGCCCCCGACACGCGATGTGGAGGAGTTCTTTGCCAATTTGGTCGAAGAACTCGACCACGACGAACCGCGATCATGTAGGACACCACCCAGGAGGAGCTGAACTATATTGCCGCTAGGGCGATGGAGGCGGAGCTTGCTAGGCTTGTCGGCGAGGCCGGCAACATGGAGAACGAGGCTGCCGCGGCCGCAGAGGAAGAGGAGCTCGCCGCATGGATGAGGTCCATCAAGGAGGCGGCCGGTGCCAGCACCGAGGTCCCCATTGCCGAAGGCATGGGCTAAGGGTCATCCGAGGAGGAGGCCGAGGCCGGCGAGCCCCCGGCTACACAGAAGAGGCGCGTCCGGCGTCGGGCCAGCTCCGGCAAGTCGGTCCAGCCCGGCAGGGCTGAGGCGCGTCAAGGGGCACTGGGGGAGACCGTGCGCGTGACGAGGGCCACGGCGGCGAAGAAAGAGGCCGCGGTGGTGAAGAAGAAGATCACGGTGGTGAAGAAGAAGACGACCGCCTCTTCTTCATTCAAATGCTTCCAGACTCCTTCGCCCCCCCGTCGCCCCGCAGGCGCCGGCACGGACATCGGCTTCGACTTTTCGTCCCTCAGCCCGAGGGGAAGAGGAAGGCAGCAGAGGAGGAGGAAGAGGACGAGTAAGTGCTCCGCCTCTCGCTGTTTCTATCCTTACGGATCACGCTGCCCTCCTTGATTTTACTTATTCTCGTAGGGAGATGGAGACACTGGCTCAGCGGGCGGCGAAGAGGGCCAAAGCCTCGACGGACAGCCCCCCCATGGGTACTTCAAAGGCACCGCTGGTGGTGGAGAGCAGCCCGGACAGTAGCCCGCGGTGTAGCCCCCGGCTCAGCCCCCAGCGTAAGCTCACCATCCACCCTTTGCCCACGATTGCCGGGGCCTGATTCTCTTGTCCTTGACCTTGCCGCGGTTTGCAGGAGAAGAACGGCAGCAGGAGGAGCCACCAAGGGCCTCCCTCGCTACACCGCCCCCATCGACCCCATGCACACGGAGCAGGAGGTAGACTTGGGCGCTGGCGGCTCCATCCCGGCAACAGACGTTGGCGGGGAGGGGGCCACATCTTCCCAGCCTGGCACGAGTGAGTCATTTGTTCTCCCTTGATTATCTTTCTTTTCTCCAGAACCTTGGCTTTGGCCCTGCCTTATTTCCTCCTTCGGCGTCCAGGTCCCCCCCGTCGGACCAGGGGGACACCGACACCATCATCGAGGAGGTCGCCGCGAACGCCGTGGCTGAGGCTGAGAAGGTCGCCACCAAGGAGGCCGCCGAGACCGCGGCCGAGGATGCCGCCAAGGGGCTTGCTGGGGATACTGGGGAGGGCGCCGCCGAGGAGGCCGACAAGGGCGCTGCTGAGGAGGAGGCTGACAAGGCCTCTGCCGAGGAGGAGGCGGTTGACGACCAACCCTCCTCGCCCGCTGCCTCCGACTCAGGCAAGTACCTGAAGGTGAGCGACGACGTGTTCGTTCACCTCCCAGGGTTGGCAAGCACCAGGGCGCCGATCGAGGGGGAGGTGTTCGACGATGAAGTGCTCGCTGTAGCCGGGCTTGAGGTCGTCGACGAGCCGAGCGCTGGTGGCGGCACCCAAGAGGAGCTGCTCCTCTAGGCCATGAGTGCCAGCTTCAACAAGCTTCAGGTGCTCCACCGTGCCCGTCTGGACAAGGCGAAGTCCAAGGAGGCCGTGGCGCACAATGTGGAAGTAGACCTTGCGGAGCACGTCGCCGAGGCGTAGGCTTGGTTCCGTCAGGCCCACGAGGAGCTGAAGGCCGCCCAAGACCAGCTGGCGCAACGCGACCTGGAACTTCTCCTGAAGCAGGCTGACTTTGAGAAGGCCCGGGAGGAAGCGAGGGAGGAGGCCTCCAAGGCCGAGGCCATCCGGTCTCAGCGCGAGGCCAAGCTGAACTCCCAGGAGGAGGATCTTGTCGCCCGTCGCTTGCCGCTACGCTCCGCGGCAAGGACGAGGAGGTCGAGAAGCTTGCCGCGGCGCGGACCCAAGAGCTGGAGCATAAGCACAGGGAAGCGCTTGATGCCCAGGCCCTGGCCCACGACAACAAGGCGAAGCAGCTGGAGGCGGAGCGGGACGGCCTGGTGAAGCAAATCCCGGAGCTGTCCTCGGAGAAAAACACGCTCAACGAGGCTCCGGTCGAAGCGCATTCCTCGGTCCTCAGCAAGGCTGGGCTGCTCTCCACAGCTAACGACACCATCAAGGACCTGAAGTTCAAGCTGGTGAGCCTTGAGGGGGCGCTTTCGAAGGCCCAGACCTGGGAAGGAGCCCTGACCAAGAGCCTGGCGGAGGAGAAGCAGCTACGGAAGAACGACGCCACCAACCACACAGATTCTGTGAAGGGATACAAAATCTGGACCGACCGCCTCGCTGACGTCGCCAACAGGATCACCAAGCAGCTGGCCGACATGAATATGCCGGAAGTGAGGTATGCCCCGGAACCGGGCACGAGCCCCCACGCCAAGCTGCCCTTGTTCTTCGAGGGCGTTCTCCGTGCCCTGGAATTGCTCGACTCCAACCGGGCGAGCTCCTTGGTCAACGAGTCCTGAACGATTTGCCAGGGCGCCATGACCGAGGTTCTCACCAAGATGGCATTCTGGAACCCCGACCTCGACTTCGATGCCGCGCTGGACAACTTGCTGGGCGATGCAGACCTCTCGGGGGTCAAGGAGCGCATCGAGCCCATCATCAGCCGCGTCGGCGGAATCCAGAGGTTGGAGGGCCAGCGCCGGGACTAGGCGCCCTGTTTCTTGTTGCTGCTAGAGGTTCATGACCAAGACAATTCACATCTTTAGTTAGAACCGCAGCAACAATCGGTGTAATATAACTCTGCAGTACTTTTAATATGATGCATGTTATTTCCCTGTTTAACCTTCCTCTGTACGTCCACCCTACACTTACTGGGTAGGCTGGCCGGTGCGTAAACCTAAACCCCTGCACTTTGAAGGACGAATCCTTTAGCGGCCGACAGGGCGTGCTTGCCGCCGTGCAAACCACCTTGCCGTTCTCAGCGTGGCCGCTCGAACTGCCGAGCGGACTCGAGGCAGAGTGAGAGCGTCGCCAATAGCGGAAGGCCACCCAGCCGCTCTCAACGCAGCCGCTCGATCTGTTGAGCGGACTCGAAACAAACCAAGAGCGTTGCCGATAACAGAAGGGCCCCACTATGTGCAGGTTTCCCATACAGAGGAAAGATCTCCGAGGAAGATAACCTTATATAAGAAGGAATTATTCGAAGTTTTTGCATGACTTAGCTTTTTTTCGTCGTCCCGCGAACGATCGTCGCATCCGCCGACGGGGCTGCTCGCCTGATCGCCTTCTTCCTCGGAAGCCATGGCGATGAAGACCTGTGCTACTAGCTGCTAAACCAGATGCTCGCTACCTTGCGCCCCCTACCTGGCACGTCAAAGATGTCGGTGGGAAGCGACACCTATGGGATCACAAGAATCCCTACTACAGTTGTAGGGCGCTCGGTTGTGAGGAGAGCAGGATCAACGGTCGGTCTGAAACGCTGGTCGTTTACCCAGGTTAAGACGCGAGGGATGCGTAACACCCTAGTCCTGCTTTGATGTGTGTATTTGTGTTCTTGAGGTTCTTAAACTAGCTACAATGGGCGTAACTTGTCCAAAAGTACGAATCCTTCTCCTGGATGCCTTGGGCCTCCTTTTGTAGGCAAGGGGATTGCCACAGTGGCACACAGGAGGTGGCATCGGGGTACTATGATTAAGACTATCCCTTGCCTTTCTGGGACAAGGTGCATTTAATGCGCCCAGCGTGTCCTCTCCACTTTACCGCCGCTTCGCCTGTCTCGACACGCGCCTGGGCCAGCGAGGCGGTCAACGCCATGTAGGCTGGCAGGCTGCTGAGGTGGCGCGGTGGTAGGGCCTTCATGAAGATTTGCATGCCACCACGTAGGCATGCGCTGAGTTGGCCGAGAAGCCTGGTGCTAACACGCGGGTGCCTGCCCAGCTGGTGGGCTGGTAGCTGCATGGGAGCGGTGGCAGAAACCTGGCGGGTGCGGGTTTGGCCGTGGCCTCGCAGATGTCCTCGGCAAGGGCCCTGTCGGGGCCCCGGCAAGGGTCTTGCCGCGGCATTGCGGTCGTCCCCGGCAAGATCCTTGTGGGTTTCCTTGGTGAGGGTCTCGCCGAGGTTTGTCGTCTTTTACTCTTCTAATTCAAAGTGTTCCTTGTCTTCACAAAGATCTGCATGCCACCATGGAGGCGCCCCCGAGCCCATGTCCCAACGTGGTTGGTGACGCTGGAGAAACTGGGGCCCAAAGGCGGCGCGCCCTGCGGGCATCAGGTAGGCTACCCCGGCAAGGGTCTTGCCGGGGGAAACCACCTCACCTTGTCGCTCTTCATGCCTCTATCTTGGCGTTGCTTCAGCCATCCCGTGGCTTTGATTTCCTGTCTCTGCCCTGCTCAAGTGTGGTCGTGGGCGCGGCTCTGACTGCCCGTGCACAAATAAGGGGTACAAAAGAGCATCCCTATTTTGTTACACCGTCACAAAGCCCACCGTCCAGTAGGAAGTGACCGATACACTCTCAAGGTTCAAGGAACTAAAACACATGCTTATAACAGATAATTTTAGACGATGCAATCACATAGTATAACACACAAGTATTGGGTCAATTCAATATGATTTTTCTTCTAACGTCATACCCTCAATGTTGTTATAGGACTATCGTTACAATTCACAATATCCTAAGATCCGTAAAACATGATCATTAACAACACTTGAGCCAGTCTTAGAGGCGAGATCAGGAACCTATTGTTTATCATTCAGCATTCCACACGTGCATATAAGTTTTCCACTAAATCGCATATTCCAGGATCATAGCAATTATAACATGGAATATAAACTCTTAACTATGAAAAATGGAAACATAATAATACAATATTATTGCCTCTAGGGCATATTTCCAATAGTCTCCCACTTGCACTAGAGTCAATAATCTAGTTAGCACTTTAACTTTTACATCAATGGCAATCCGGTGTGAGCCCATGTTTTTGCTTGTTGTATAGACTTCGTCCTATTGAATCTGATAACTTCAGATCCACGTGTATAATTTGCATTTCTATGCATCTGTAATGCTTTCACAAGAATTCATAATTTGTGTGAGACCAGCTTTGTATACATATTGAATTACTGATAGAACCTTTGATTCCTTAGACTAACTTATGGAACCACTATTAAGAATAGTGTTCCAACGATTCAATCATCTAGAAACCATACCAAGCTCATGAATGAACTTTTGATTCATCACCCTTCATTTTTGCTTCTAAAGCAATAATATACTTAGCCTTCTGTTATAGAATTCACCATAATAATTTTTGGACTAAATCCAACTTACTGTGCCATCATAAACCACTTTTTCTTTGAAATCAAAAAATCACTTGGAGCATAGATGAAGATTTTACCGATGTACTACTTACAACTAGCCTTTCATGGATGCAACTCCTTACAACAATCTTTCATTTCTCCGTGTGTGAGAAACATGTCGTTAATCCTTAATGACATTTTCATTGTTGTCCTATGATCAACAATTTTGACCATAGTAGTAACTTTTAATTACAACTAACTTGGAGTATTGGAAATATCTGGTTGTTTACATACCATGGAATACAAGTGTGGTTGAAATCATATTTCGCTCATCAGTATTTCAGGATACTGACTGCTTCCATGCGATAACAAGAAACTTTTCTTGACATTTTACATACTAATCTGCTTTAGTATCCTGTCAATATGTATTTTGGCTAAGTCCGATTAGACACTACTATCTCCATAGATCATTATGTCTACTACCAAGAATATTCATTGCTTAAGTATTTTAATGGAAAACTAGTTTCAATAAAGTCTTAATCTGTGTCAAGAAATTTACATAACTTCCAATCAACAATATGTCATGTACATATAGTGTTTAGAAATGCTCCCACTTACTTTCTCGTAAATACAAGCATCTTCCCTTTACTCGATGAAATCAATTTATTTAACCATTTCATCAGTATGAAGATTCCAACTCCACTATGCTTGCTTCAGATCATTATAGGATTTCTTGAAGTTTGCATACTTACTAGCATCCTCTAGATTGACAAAATTACCTTGGATCATATCAAACATACAACCTTGGTTCTATTGCCGTATCATGGAATCATTTTGACATCCATCCGTTTTATCTCATAATTGAAATATTTAATTATTACTAGCTTAACCCGAGCTGACTTTAAGCTTTGCTATGATGAGACAATCTCGTCATAGTCAATTCTTTGATCTTGTCATAAACTATCTGTAATAAGTCAAGCATTATAAAACATTTTTATCTTTGTCAGTTTATAGATCCATTGCTATTCTTTAGACTCTACGTCTTTTGAAGGGTTCATCAAGTTCTAAGCTTGAATGATGTGGATGGATACTATCTCAGATTATGTTGGCATATAGCAAATTTCCGGAGTCAGCGCCCATCAATGCTTCTCCGTGATTTATAGGTTCACTGTTTGCCCAATAATATTTTGTCTGCATATCAGAATAATCAACACGAATTTTCCCAACCTATATAGTTCAGCTATAAGTTCGATCCTAGTTTCTATATCTTATGTAGATGCTTTTGTATCGGCTGCAGTAAGAAGTTCTAGAATTACCTCCAGTGTCTCTATATCTTGCGTGGCCGAGGATATGAGGGAAAAGGAGCGGAGAGTAAGGCAGCGGCGCGGCGGGCGCAGGCCGCCTACTTCGACCCGTCGTCCGTCGACGCCCTCGAGCTCAAGGACTACTACAAGCCGTTGTGGGGGGCGGCGATGCCGGCGCACCCCGCACGCGTGCCCTCCCCGCGGATTGCAAGAAGGGCGGCCGGAAACGGTACCCATTCTTCGTCGACTTCTTCTTCTGTGGGCTTTGCCCCCCTTTTTCTGACTTCTTCAACGATAATATGCGCACTTTTGGCTTCCACTTATTGGACCTCACGCTGAATGCCGTGGCACACCTGGTATATTTTTCCTATCTCTGCGAGGTCTTCGCAGGGGTTGCGCCCAGCACGGCGCTTTTCCGCCACTACTTCTCCCCCCGCGTCCAACCTGGGGGTGCTCTTTCCGGAACCGTCACCTGGATCCCGAGGATTCAGGAGAGAGGCGCATACCCAGATGGCGCCAGGAAGGAGAGGTGGGAAGAGTGGCGGGGTCGATGTTGCTGGATCATGGAGGAGGACCCGCCGGAGTTCTGCCGGGGCGTTCGTCAGGAGCCGCTGCCCCACGGCGCGAATTGGAGCGACCTCGACCCCAACGATAAGAAGTTCTCGATTGCCACCACCAGGATCCGCCGCCTTACTGAGGCCAGGCTCACCCTCGAGATGATCGCGGCGGATTTCATCCGCTGCCGGATCGCTCCACTTCACAAGAACGGGAGGCCGGCCTGGGATTTCAGGAACGCGACTGACATCATGAGGCTCCGCGCCGGCCTGCAGAACAACTTCACGGTGCTGGGGCACTCCTGGTATTGCCGGGGACTCTTCCAGCTCGAGGAGTACGCCGACGGCAAGGTGAGGAGGACCGACAAGGCTGCAAAGTCCGGCAAGGTTGTCAAGGGGCCCTTGTTTGGGATGCCGCCGGGAGTGGTACCGCTGAGCAACAACTCCCAGCAGGCCAAAATCTTGGCCATGATGCTACCCTTCAACGCGCATGGTCTTGACCCAGCCTGGGTCGAGCCCCCAGCACGCGAGGTGGAGGAGTTCTTCGCCAATTTGGTCGAAGAACTCGACCACAACGAACTGCGGCTCATCCAGGACACCACCCAGGAGGAGCTAAACTATATTGCCGCTAGGGAGATGGAGGCGGAGCTCGCTAGGCTTGCCGGCGAGGCCGGCGGCATGGAGAACGAGGCCGCCGCGGTCGCAGAGGAAGAGGAGCTCGCCGCGTGGATGAGGTCCGTCAAGGAGGCGGCCGGTGCCAGCACCAAGGCCCCCCCTGCGGAAGGCATGGGCTAAGGGTCATCCGAGGAGGAGGCCGAGGCCGAGGCCGGCAAGCCCCCGGCTACGCAGAAGAGGCCGGTGTCGGGCCAGCTCCGGCGAGCCAGTTCAGCCCGGTAGGGCTGAGGCGCGTCAAGGGGCTCCGGGGGAGACCGCGCGCGTGACGAGGGCCGCGGCGGCGAAGAAAGAGGCCGCGGTGGCGAAGAAGAAGATCACGATGGCGAAGAAGAAGACGACCGCCTCTTCTTCATCCAAACGCTTCCGGACTCCTTCGCCTCCCCCTCACCCCGCAGGCGCCAGCACAGACATCGGCTTTGACTTTTCGTCCCTCAGCCCGAGGGGGAAGAGGAAGCCAGCAGAGGAGGAGGAAAAGGACGAGTAAGTGCTCCGCCTCTCGCCGTTTCTATCCTTACGGATCACGCTGCCCTCCTTGATTTGACTTATTCTCGTAGGGAGACGGAGACACTAGCTCAGTGGGCGGCGAAGAGGGCCAAAGCCTCGACGGGCAGCCCACCCCCGATGGGTACTTCAAAGGCACCGCTGGTGGTGGAGAGCAGCCCGGACAGCAGCCCGCGGTGTAGCCCCCGGCTCAGCCCCCAGCGTAAGCTCACCATCTACCGTTTGCCAACGCTTGCCGGGGCCTGATTCTCTTGTCCTTGACCTTGCCGCGGTCTGCAGGAGAAGCACGACAGCAGGAGGAGCCACCAAGGGCCTCCCTCGCTACGCCGCCCCCATCGACCACACTGCCCCGAGGGGCGTCCCTGACAAGGGTGCCAGATATCGAGCCCATGCGCACGGAGGAGGAGGTAGACTTGGGCGCTGGCGGCTCCATCCCGGCAACAGACGTTGGCGGGGAGGGGGCCACATCTTCCCAGCCTGGCACGAGTGAGTCATTTGTTCTCCCTTGATTTTCTTTCTTTTCTCCAGAACCTTGGCTTTGGCCCTGCCTTATTTCCTCCTTCGGCGTCAAGGTCCCCCCCGGCGGACCAGGGGGACACCGACATCATCATCGAGGAGGTCGCCGCGGACGCCGTGGCTGAGGCTGAGAAGGTCGCCACCATGGAGGACGTCGAGACCGTGGCCGAGGATGCTGCCAAGGGCTTGCCGGGGAGACCGGCGAGGGCGCCGCTGAGGAGGCCGGCAAGGGCGCTTGTCGGTGTCAAAACCGGCGGATCTCGGGTAGGGGGTCCTGAACTGTGCGTCTAGGCGGATGGTAACAGGAGACAAGGGACACGATGTTTTTACCCAGGTTCGGGCCCTCTCGGTGGAGGTAAAATCCTACTCCTGCTTGATTAATATTGATGATATGGGTAGTACAAGAGTAGATCTACCATGAGATCAGAGAGGCTAAACCCTAGAAGCTAGCCTATGGTCTGATTGTTGTTCGTCCTACGGACTAAACCCTCCGGTTTATATAGGCACCGAAGAGGGTTAGGGTTACACAGAGTCGGTTACAATGGTAGGAGATCTACATATCCGTATCGCTAAGCTTGCCTTCCACGCGAAGGAAAGTCCCATCCGAACACGGGACGAAGTCTTCAATCTTGTATCTTCATAGTCCAGGAGACCGGCCAAAGGTCATAGTCTGGCTATCCGGACACCCCCTAATCCAGGACTCCCTCAGTAGCCCCTAAACCAGGCTTCAATGACGACGAGTCCGGCGCACATATTGTCTTCGGCATTGCAAGGCGGGTTCCTCCTCCGAATTCTTCATAGAAGATTTTGAACACAAGGATAGTGTCCGGCTCTGCAAAATAAGTTCCACATACCACCGTAAAGAGAATAGTATTTACACAAACTCAATCTGCTGACATATTCCGCAGCGTGACATCACACCATGGCCAAGCCTTTATTCGAATCGTTTTCACTGTCCCACCTTAGCGTGTTTAGCGAGGCGGCTTCCTTGGCACGTCTTGTCAAAGCAGAGATCGTGTCCCCTTATTCCGGGATTCTCATCAATACGGGCATGGGTAACCTAACCGCGCCATTGATTACGGCGCTTGGGAGATAAGCGAGTTTTATCAGGCCGGTGGGGACGCATAGCTTTCTCTGTCCATATAAGGGGATAAGGATCCACTTTTTCACACACGCCTTCCTCCTCCTTTGGTCATCATTTCCGCGCACTTGAGCTCTAGCGCCCAATTCCGCACATCCCACCTCAACCTTCTCCAACTATGTCCGGAGCGGGAGGCAAGTGGATGGCCTCCTCCATCACGGAGGGGCACATCAAAAAGCTGCGAAAGGCCGGATACTTGTCCGACGACATCGCGCATCGGCTCCCCGACAAGGGGCAGCTCATCCCCACCCCCAAGGCCCATGAGAGGGTGGTGTTCCTCCCCCACTTACTCCACGGACTAGGTTTTCCACTTCACCCATTTGTCCGGGGGCTCATGTTCTACTACGGCCTAGATTTCCACGATCTGGCCCCGAATTTCATCCTCAACATCTCGGCATTCATCGTCGTGTGCGAGGCCTTCCTCTGCATCCAGCCCCAATTCGGCTTATGGCTGAAGACCTTCAATGTCAAGCCGAAGGTAGTGGGCGGCCTCCAAGCGGAGTGCGGAGGTGCCATGGTGGGCAAGATGGCCAACGTCCTATGGCTCGAGGGCTCCTTCGTGGATACCATAAAGGGGTGGCAATCGGGGTGGTTCTACATCACCGAGCCGCGTGACTCTAAATGGGCAGCGGCCCCGAATTCCGATCTGGCTTCCCTACACGGCTCACCTCATGGAAAGAGACGGGCCTGACGTGGGGTAATTCGGAAGAGCTGACCGGACTCCAAACCTGCGTCCGAAACCTGGTGGACAAGAAGCTCAAGCTTGTCAACATAGTTCAGGTTATGCTCATCTGCCGGATCCTCCCATGCCAGCAACGGGCCTTCAACTTGTGGGAGTTTGATCCGGCACAGCACGGAACCTTGAGCCGGCTCTTCGACACTACGTACGAAGATGCCTGGAAGGTGCTGTTCAAGGGCGCCTAGGCTCCCGCATCCGCTACCGAAGATCGCGGATTCAGCTCGCGGCATCAAGCTAGCGAGGTAAGCTATTTTACCATTTACGGGACTCTTTTTTCATAGTTTGACTCTATGCGGGATCTAAAAACTCCCTCACCTTTGACAGGACTGGCAGAAGACGTCCGGACAGGTTGACTGTCCGGCTCCCTTGCCAGAAGACCCAGCGGACGCCCGATTGACGGGGCTGCTGGTTCTGGCACCTTACGTGGTGCCGGAGAAGAAACCAAGAAGGCCACGGGAACTCGAAGGAGTTCCGGCGCCAGTGTTGTCGGACTCATCGTCCGATGACTCCAAGCGGACTCCTCCAGCGAAGACGAGGAGGAGGAAGAGGCCTCTCCCGGCGGGGAGAGAAGAAAAGGAAGGCCGCCCCAACTGGGGAGGCCGGAGGGTCCAAGAAGGGAAGGACCCTTCCTCCGGACTACACCACCAATGCCGACGACGGTGAAGAGGAGTGGCCACTTAGGACCAAGCCCCTGGCGAAATCATAAGTGTCCGGACAACAGAATAACTCATGGCGTTCCATTTGTCGCACAACATCTTGTAACGCCGAATATAACCATGCAGCCCGTCCAAGGATGGGCTCGACGCTCCGACGAGCGGCTCCCTGGATTCGTCGGATGTGAATAGCACCTCACTTCCGACCGCCTCGTCTCCTCCCACCGCGGATGACGCTGAGGTGGAGTCCCAAAAGGGGCCCAGCCAGGAGGAGGTGGCCCTGGAGGCGCCGCAAGGCGACCTCCCGAACTTCGGGCACAAAGGGGATAAAACCCCGAAGGGCTTTAAGTCGACCTGTGCGGACTCCGCATCGAACCTTCAGTGGTTCCGGAGTCCGGCAGGTGACCCCTTCGTAAGAAGGGCAAGACTGCGACGCCGGTGACCTCCGTCCAACCGGAGGCACCGGATAATTTGATGGAGGCGCTTAACGGCGCTTCCATCAACGAGGAGCACCACACTGTTATGAGTGTGGTGATCCAAAAAGTTCAGTCCGCCAAGAGCGGGCTGACTGAAGCCTGTGCCAGCCTTCTAACAGGCTTTGAGGTATGTATTTAAGATATATAAAAATATTACCGCATAGGCGGTAGCCTCGATGCTCGGTTTGGTGTTCGGAAAGAAAAAGCCCGGGCGAGGATCTAAAAGATATACGCAGGATTCTAACATAAGTATGTAAATATGGGAATGCAGGCTTTGATGCTGACCACTGCCGCACTGACTGCGGAGGTTGATGCATTGAAGCAGAGCCTCGAGCGGTCCGAGAACGAGCTCGGCCTTGCCAAAAAGCAGCTCGAGGACAAGGAAGGTAAGTAATACCTTATGGGAGTATTTAAAAGATGTGGTTGCAAAAAATGACAGGAATAACGTGAATACTGCAGGGGCCACGAACGAGGTGGCGACCCTGAAGGAAGCAGTGTCCAAGGACGAAAGTAATGCGTCCGCGGAGCGCACCGAGCGAGAGAAGCAGGAGGCGGAGGTGCGGCAAGAGCTCCGGGCTCTCATGGAAAAACACGAGAGTTTGGGCGTGACTCAAAGACTCGAGTCGAGGCTCGCCTCGGCCCTTGAGAGCGCCAAAGCCGCTAAGGCGAAGCCCAAAAAGCCCTCCAGGAAATTGAGGCGATGAAGAAGATAGCGGCGGGTAAGGCATTCTTTATGCAAAGCAAGCATGTGAAAGTGAATTATCTGTTACTTACCCGAATCCGGAGCTCTCCAGGAGCATCCGCAGATCTGCCCCGTAGTGTGTCCGATGCTGCAGCATTCTACCGAGCCGAGGAGGGAAGCTCGACGGAGAAGGTGTTCTGGTCTCAGTATGTTGAGGCCGGACACCCGGTGCCTTTAAGCGACCAGTTGAAGCAGTTGGTCGAGCTCCATAAGGTGGCCGAACAGGCCATGAAGGGCCTCATAGTTCGGCTGTGGCCTAAGGAAGCCATGCACAGGAGCTACTTTCGGGCTGGTGAGGCGGCTGGTTGACGCCTTTGTCCATGGGTTGAAGTCGTCAAGCGCTCCGTCGCATCGAAGGTGCTCAGGGGCCCTTGCCCATGCTAAGGTGCATTGGGGCAAGATGGACGCTGAGAAGCTTGTGACGGACGGACCACCACCGGGCAAGGAGCATCGCAAGCCTGAAATGTATTATGAGGGCGTCCTGAAGGGTGCTCGCCTTATAGCGGGTGAATGCTCCAAAGATGTAATTTTTAGTAGACTGCATTTGTTATCCTGTCGCTGAAAACTTGTTCATATGCGCTAAGCAACACTTTTGAATTTAAAATATTACCTTCTATGCGGCCGTGTATTAAATTTGAGAGATGGCGAGTCGTTGGCTTCAAATTTCATGCCATGAGTCTTTGGGGTGTTCAGGATAAACTTGAGCGCTCTTGTTCCCATTCTTGGGTCCTTCGAGGGAGGCGCTCAATGCAACGAACAAGGCAACCAGACTATAATGCTTGAACACTCTCACTTAGCCATAGAATTCTATAATTCTAAATTTCGTGAAGCCTGGTATTCGGAAGACCGATTTGGGCGCTATCCACGCCTAGGCAGGACAATGCCGACTCCTCGCTCTAAGCGACATAAGTCTTTAGGGACTCGAAAACCTCTCGAACAGCTGACCGGATCTCGCCCTATCATGACGGTCAGTTTTAGCTTTCTCCATCGAGGTGCTTAACCCAGCTCAACCGGGGCACAATCGCAGTGGTTCTCCCAGCGCTACCTCAGCCGATATAACGGAACATAAGGTACCAAAACATGGGAGCCGGGCAAACCCAACTATTGACCCAGGACATGATTCAGAGCCGATGCATATAGTGCTATAAGTTCGGGGTGCCGCACTTGTGAAAGTGTTCGGACTTATCACACCATATTGTGGGGTACTTAAGCCCCTGGTGTATTGCCCGTACCAAAGTGTATGGTTGCACAATGTCATAACTGAACATATATATATATATAGAAAAAAGTAATTCAATAATAGGCAGAAGCTATGTATTGTTTATTCAAAAGGGCTGCAATAAGAGCAGAACGATACAAATAGTGCGATAAGCAAGGGAAGAGACTTTTTAACATGTCCCCCTCCAGGGGTAAGCTGTGGGATGGTATGTAAAACAGGTATACTGCTCGTAATAGAGACCAGCTGGACACTCAACGTAGCTTTCTGCTTCCCTGGCTGTTGCATCGTGTGTTCGGCGATTCTATCACGGACAGGGCTTCGTGAGAACGGAGTCCTGAAAGTAAAAATAAAGAAGAAAAGAAAAGAATGACACAATCGGAGCCCACAGTGCGGTTGAGCCGCATTCGGGCATGCCGTGGTCGTGCCCTCCCCTATGCCCATTGTATTTCCAGAGTGTAAATATGTACGCGTAGTACTGGTTTACATAATTCGCGAGGGCTGGGGTTTGGCCGCATTGCTATGCGTGCTCGGAACGTGCCAGGCGGTCTTGTTGTAGGTTACTCCGGGCGCGCTTGACGGTGTCCGGAAGTTTAATAGCCGGACTCGAGAATTGCCTTAAGAGGCTGCTTTGTACTTCCGCCGCGAGGGCCGCCGTATGCTCCTCCGTCCGAAGAGAGCGTTTGGTGTTTCCATTGACCGTAATGACTCCTCGAGGACCTGGCATCTTGAGCTTGATATATGCGTAGTGCGGCACCGCATTGAACTTTGCAAATGCGGTTCGTCCGAGCAAAGGCGTGATAGACGCTGCGGAACGAGACTATGTCGAAGATTAACTCCTTGCTTCGGAAGTTATCTGGGGATCTGAAGACCACTTCAAGTGTAACTGAGCCTGTACAGTTGGCCTCTACACCTGGTATGACGCCTTTAAAGGTCGTCTTTGTGGGTTTAATCCTTGATGGGTCTATGCCCATTTTGCGCACTGTATCTTGATAAAGCAGGTTCAGGCTGCTGCCGCCGTCCATTAGGACTCTAGTGAGGTGAAATCGGTCAATGATTGGGTCTAGTACCAATGCGGCGAATCCGCCATGGCGGATTCTAGTGGGGTGGTCCCTTTGATCAAAAGTGATCGGGCAGGAAGACCACGGGTTGGACTTTGGGGCGACTGGCTCCATCGCATATACGTCCCTTAGTGCACGCTTCCGCTCCCTTTTGGGTATGTGGGTTGCGTATATCATGTTTACCGTCCGCACTTGTGGGGGGAAGCCCTTCTGTCCTCTATTTTTTCGTGGCGGGCTCCTCCTCGTCATCGCTATGCAGCCCCTTGTCATTGTTTTCGGCATTTAACTTGCCTGCCTGCTTGAACACCCAACAATCCCTGTTGGTATGGTTGGCTGGTTTTTCGAGGGTGCCGTGTATCTGGCACGAGCGAGCGAGTATTCGGTCCAAATTGGACGGGCCCAGAGTATTTCTTTTAAATGGCTTTTTCCGCTGACCAGGTTTAGAGCCTCTGAATCCGGCATTGACGTCCGTATCCTCAGCATTATCGCTGTTAATGCGGCGCTTGTGCTTGTTGCGACGCGACCTGCCATTGCTGTCCTTGGTAACCGAATTACCAGGGCTCTTGGTTATGTTGTTACTACGAGCTAGCCAGCTGTCCTCTCCCGTGCAAAAGCGGGTCATGAGTGTTGTGAGGGCTGCCATGGATTTCGGCTTTTCCTGTCCTAGGTGCCGGGCAAGCCACTCATCGCTGATGTTGTGTTTGAAGGCTACAAGGGCCTCTGCATCCGGACAGTCGACGATTTGATTTTTCTTGGTTAGGAACCGTGTCCAGAATTGTCTGGCTGATTCCTCTAGCTGCTGAATTATGTGGCTTAGGTCATCGGCGTCTGGTGGTCGCACATATGTGCCCTGGAAATTGTCGAGGAATGCGGCTTCCAGGTCTTCCCAACAACCAATTGACTCTGCTGGCAAGTTGTTAAGCCAATGTCGGGCTGGTCCTTTAAGCTTGAGTGGGAGGTATTTGATGGCGTGTAGATCATCACCGCGGGCCATGTGGATGTGAAGGAGATAGTCCTCGATCCAAACCGCAGGATCTGTTGTGCCATCGTATGATTCAATGTTTACGGGTTTGAAACCCTCAGGGATTTGATGATCCATCATGAAGCATAGTGGGTGTGCGGCACCTCTGTATTGGGCTATATCACGACGCAGCTCAAATGAGCTTTGTCTACTATGTTCGGCCCGGCTGGAGTTGCCATATCCGGCGTGACGGTTATCGTCACGTGTCGTGGGGCGCCCACGTGATCCGTAGATCGATCTTGTTTGCCTTGCCTTGTCCTCCAATATATCTCGCAGTCCGGCGCATTTCCCCGCCTTTGGTATTTTTTGAGCGGCGCGAGTGCGGCTTGAGTTGAGGGCCGAAGGCCTCTCTGTCGCGCCACGAGGTGGCCGGTCACCCGTATTGGCGCGCTGGTGATGTAGGTTTGGGTGCTTCCTCCTCTAATCGGGGTAGCAGCCTGCGTTTTGGGTAGCTCTTGGAGGGGCGCTCAAGTTCATACTCTTCGGCCGCAAGGACTTCAGTCCATCTGTCAGCTAGCAAGTCTTGGTCAGCTCTAAGCTGTTGCTGCTTTTTCTTGAGGCTGCTTGCCGTGGCCATAAGCCTGCGTTTGAAACGCTCTTGTTCGACGGGATCCTCGGGCACGATGAATTCGTCATCGTCGAGGCTTGCCTCATCTTCGGAGGGAGGCATGTAATTATCGTCCTCTACCTCTCTTTCTGCCACTCTCTCATGAGGGCTGGCTTCTCCATCCTCCTACGCTGAATCCTGCTGGAGGGGGTTGTCTTGACCTGTCTGGGGTGTTATTGTCTCCGTGCGAGAATCACCGTTTTCTTTGTGGCGGGATTTAGAGCGGCGCCACGACGCTTGGCGCTTAGGCTGTTTCTTGGAGGCGTCATCCTCCGCTGTTCCATCGCCATTCCCATCTTTTGGGATGTCCACCATGTATATGTCGATGATTTGAGCCTTCCAGGTGCTCGTGGGCGCTGGTTCTTGGTCGTCTCCTGCGTAAATCGTCCATCTTGCCGATGTCTTGGAGTCAAGTCGAGCATGTTGGTTAAATCATCGGCGGTGGCTCTGAAGTGGGTGGTGGGTGGGCTTTGAATTTCTTCGTCGTCTGCATCCCAACCTTCCTGACCATAATCCGGCCAGGGCTCTCCTGATAAAGAGAGAGACTTTAGTGAATTCAGGATGTCGCCAAAGGGCGAGTGCTGAAAGATGTCCGTGACAGTGAATTCCATGATCGGCGCCCAATCGGATTCGATTGGCGGGGGTGCGGAAGGCTCAGAGTCCGGAGAGGAGTCCGGCACCTTGGAGTCCACGAAGCCGCAAAGGACGGGGTAGGTGTATGGCTCAATCGCCGTAGAGATCGCAGCCCCCGAGGTGGTGTCCAGCCACCCGTCCTCGATCGGCGCAGTCAGCTCTGAGCTAAAGGTCGGAGCGGACACTGGTGCGGCCTCCAGGACACTGTTCGGTGGCAGAGCTAGATCATGCCCCTCAAGACAGTGCGGCGCGCTTGGCTGTGGCTCGAACCCGTCGAAGATCAAGTCTCCGCGGACGTCAGCCGTGTAGTTCAAACTTCCAAATCTGACCTGGTGGCCAGGGACGTAGCTGTCGATCTGCTCCAGATTGCCAAGCGAATTGGCCCGCAGGGCAAAGCCGCTGAATACGAAGATCTGTCCGGGGAGAAAAGTCTCACCCTGGAGTGCATCGTTGGTGATGATCGGAGGAGCCATGGGCCTAAAGATGACGACACGGAGGAACTCTCAATGAAAGCACCAATGCCGGTGTCAAAACCGGTGGATCTCGGGTAGGGGGTCCCGAACTGTGCGTCTAGGCGGATGGTAACAGGAGACAAGGGATACAATGTTTTTACCCAGGTTCGGGCCCTCTCGATGGAGGTATTACCCTACTGCTGCTTGATTAATATTGATGATATGGGTAGTACAAGAGTAGATCTACCACGAGATCAGAGAGGTTAAACCCTAGAAGCTAGCCTATGGTATGATTGTTGTTCATCCTACGGACTAAAACCCTCCGGTTTATATAGGCACCGAAGAGGGTTAGGGTTACATAGAGTCGGTTACAATGGTAGGAGATCTACATATCCGTATCGTCAAGCTTGCCTTCCACGCCAAGGAAAGTCCCATCCAGACACGGGACGAAGTCTTCAATCTTGTATCTTCATAGTCCAGGAGTCCGGCCAAAGGTCATAGTCTGGCTATCAGGACACCCCCTAATCCAGGACTCCCTCAGCACTACTGAGGAGGAGGCCAGCAAGGCCTCTGCCGAGGAGGAGGTGGTTGACGACCAACCCTCCTCGCCCGCTGCCTCCGGCTCAGGCAAGTACCTGAAGGTGAGCGACGACATGTTCGTTCACCTCCCTGGGTCGGCAAGCACCAGGGCGCCGACCGAGGGGGAGGTGTTCGACGACGAAGTGCTTGCTGCCGCCGGGCTTGAGATCGTCGACGAGCCGAGCGCTGGTGGCGGCACCCAAGAGGAGCGGCTCCTCCAGGCCATGAGTGCCAGTTTCAACAAGCTTCAGGCGCTCCACCGCGCCCGTCTAGACAAGGCGAAGTCCAAGGAGGCGGTGGCGCACAAGGTGGAAGCAGACCTTGCGGGGCGCGCCGCCGAGGCGCAGGCTTGGTTCCGCCAGGCCCACGAGGAGCTGAAGGCCGCCCAAGACCAGCTGGCGCAGCGTGACCTGGAACTTCTCCTGAAGCAAGCCGACTTTGAGAAGGCCCGGGAGGAAGCGAGGGAGGATGCCTCCAAGGACGAGGCCATCCGGTCTCAGCGCGAGGCCAAGCTGAACTCCCAGGAGGAGGATCTTGTTGCCCGTGAGACGTTGCTTGCCGCTACGCTCCACGGCAAGGACGAGGAGGTCGAGAAGCTTGCCGCCGCGCGGACCCAAGAGCTGGAGCATAAGCACAGGGAAGCGCTCGATGCCCAGGCCCTAGCCCACGACAACAAGGTGAAGCAGCTGGAGGCGGAGCGGGACGGCCTGGCGAAGCAAATCCTGGAGCTGTCCTCGGAGAAGAACACACTCAACGAGGCTCTGGTCGAAGCGCATTCCGCGGTCCTCAGCAAGGCTGGGCTGCTCTCCACAGCTAACGACACCATCAAGGACCTGAAGCTCAAGCTGGTGAGCCTTGAGGGGGCGCTTTTGGAGGCCCAGACCTGGGAAGGAGCCCTGACCAAGAGCCTGGCGGAGGAGAAGCAGCTGCGGAAGAACGACGCCGCCAACCACACATATTCCATGAAGGGCGACAAAATCTGGACCGACGGCCTCGCCGACGTCGCCAACAGGATCACCAAGTAGCTGGCCGACATGAATATGCCGGAAGTGAGGTATGCCCCGGAACCGGGCATGATCCCCCACGCTAAGCTGACCTTGTTCTTCGAGGGCGTTCTTGGTGCCCTGGAATGGCTCAACTTCAACCGGGCGAGCTCCTTGGCCAACGAGTCCTGAACGATTTGCTAGGGCGCCATGACCAAGGTTCTTACCAAGCTGTCATTCTGGAACCCCGACCTTGACTTCGACGCCGCGCTGGACAGCTTGCCGGGCGATGCAGACCTTTCGGGGGTCAAGGAGCGCATCGAGCCCATCATCAGCCTCGTCGGCGGAATCCAGAGGTTGGAGGTCCAGCGCCGGGACTAGGCGCCCTGTTTCTTGTTGCTGCTGGAGGTTCATGACCAAGACAATTCACATCTTTAGTTACAACCGCAGCAACAATTGGTGTAATATAACTCTGCAGTACTTTTAATATGATGCATGTTATTTTCCTGTTTAACCTTCCTCTATACATCCACCCTACACTTACTGGGTAGGCTTGCCGGCGCGTAAACCTAAACCGCTGCACTTCGAAGGATGGATCCTTTAGCGGCTGACAGGGCGTGCTTGCCGCCGTGCAAACCACCTTGCCGTTCTCAGCTTGGCTGCTCGAACTGCCGAGCGGGCTCGAGGCAGAGTGAGAGCGTCGCCAATAGCGGAAGGCCACCCTGCCGCTCTCGACGCAACCGCTCGATCTGTTGAGCGGACTCGAAACAAACAAAGAGCGTTGCCGATAACAGAAGGGCCCCACTACGTGCAGGTTTCCCATACAGAGGAAAGATCTCCGAGGAAGATAACCTTATATAAGAAGGAATTATTCGAATTTTCTGCATGACTTAGCTTTTTTTCGTCGTCCCGCGAACGCTCACCGCATCCGCCGACGGGGCTGCTCGCCTGGCCGCCTTCTTCCTCGGAAGCCATGGCGATGAAGAGCTGTGCTACTAGCTGCTAAACCAGATGCTCGGTGGGAAGCGAGACCTATGGGATCACAAGAATCCCTACTATAGTTGTGGGGCGCTGGGTTGTGAGGAGAGCAGGATCAACAGTCAGTATGAGCACGCGTGTCGTTTACCCAGGTTCGGGCCGCAGGGATGCGTAACACCCTAGTCCTGCTTTGATGTGTGTATTTGTGTTCTTGAGGTTCTTGAACTAGCTACAATGGGCGTAACTTGTCCAAAAGTCCGAATCCTTCTCCTGGATGCCTTGGGCCTCCTTTTATAGGCAAGGGGATCGCCACAGTGGCACACAGGAGGTGGCATCGGGGTACTATGATTAAGACTATCCCTTGCCTTTACAGGACAAGGTGCATTTAATGCGCCCCTGACGTGTCCTCTCCACTTTACCGCCGCTTCGCCTGTCTCGACACGCGCCTGGTCCAGTGAGGCAGTCAACGCCATGTAGGCTGGCAGGCTGCTGAGGTGGCGCGGTGGTAGGGCCTTCACGAAGATTTGCATGCCACCACGTAGGTATGCGCTGAGTTGGCCGAGAAGCCTGGTGCTGACACGCAGGTGCCTGCCCAGCTGGTGGGCTGGTAGCTGCATGGGAGCGGTGGCAGAAACCTGGCAGGTGCGGGCCTGGCCGTGGCCTCGCCGATGTCCTCGGCAAGGGCCCTACCGGGGCCCGGCAAGGGTCTTGCCGCGGTGTTGCGGTCGTCCCCGGCAAGGATCTTGCCGGGGGTCTTGTGGGTTTCCTTGGTGAGGGTCTCGCCGAGGTTCGTCGTCTTTTACTCTTCTGATTCGAAGTGTTCCTTGTCTTCACAAAGATCTGCATGCCACCATGGAGGCGCCCCGAGCCCATATCCCAATGTGGTTGGTGATGCTGGAGAAACTAGGGCCCAGAGGCGGCGCGCCCTGCTGGCGTCAGGTAGGCTGCCCCGGCAAGGGCCTTGCCGGGGCCGTGGGGGCTGCCTTGGCAAGGGTCTTGCCGGGGGAAACCACCTCACCTTGTCGCTCTTCATGCCTCTATCTTGGCGTTGCTTCGGCCGTCCCATGGCTTTGATTTCCTGTCTCTGCCCTGCTCAAGTGTGGTCGTGGGCGCGGCTCTGACTGCCCGTGCACAAATAAGGGGTACAAAAGAGCATGCCTATTTTGGTACACCGACACAAAGCCCACCGTCTAGTAGGAAGTGATCGATACACTCTCATGGTCCGAGGAACTAAAACACATGCTTATAATAGATAATTTTAGACGATGCAATCACATAGTATAACACACAAGTATTGGGTCAATTCAATATGATCGTTCTTCTAATGTCATACCCTCAATGTTGTTATAGTACTATCATTACAATTAACGATATCCTAAGATCCGTAAAACATGATCATCAACAACACTTTAGCCAGTCTTAGAGGAGAGATCGGGAACCTATTGTTTATCATTTATCATTCCACACATGCATATGAGTTTTCCACTAAATCGCATATTCCAGGATCATAGCAGTTATAACATGGAATATAAACTCTTAACTATGAATAATGGAAACATAATAATACAATATTATTGACTCTAGGGCATATTTCCAATAGTCTCCCACTTGCACTAGAGTCAATAATCTAGTTAGCACTTTAACTTTTACACCAATGGCAATCCGGTGTGAGCCCATGCTTTTGCTTGTGGTATAGACTTCATCCTATTGAATCTAATAACTTCAGATCCACGTGTATCATTTGCATTTCTATGCATCTGTAATGCTTTCACAAGAATTCATAATTTGTGTGAGACCAGCTTTGTATACATATTGAATTACTGGTAGAACCTTTGATTCCTTAGACTGAGTTATGGAACCACTATTAAGAATAGTGTTCCAATGAATCAATCATATAGAAACCATACCAAGCTCATGAATGAACTTTTGATTCATCACCCTTCATTTTTTCTTCTAAAGCAATAATATACTTAGCCTTCTGTTACAGAATTCACCACAATAATTTTTGGACTAATTCCAACTTACTGTGCCACCATAAACTACTTTTACTTTGAAATCGAAAAATCACTTGGAGCATAGATGAAGATTTTACCGATGTACTACTTACAACTAGCCTTTCATTGATGCAACTCGTTACAACAATCTTTCATTTCTCCGTGTGTGAGAAACATGTCGTTAATCCTTAATGGCATTTTTCGTTGTTGTCCTATGATCAAGAATTTGACCATAGTAGTAACTTTTAATTACAACTAACTTGGAGTATTGGAAATATCTGGTTGTTTACATACCATGGAATACAAGTGTGGTTGAAATCATATTTCGCTCATCAGTATTTCAGGATACCGATTGCTTCCATGCGATAACAAGAAACTTTTCTTGACATTTTACATACTAATCTGCTTTAGTATTCTGTTAGTATGTATTTTGGCTAAGTCCGATTAGACACTACTATCTCCATAGATCATTATGTCTACTACCAAGACTATTCATTGCCTAAGTATTTTAATGGAAAACTAGTTTCAATAAAGTCTTAATCTGTGTCAAGAAATTTACATAACTTCCAATCAACAATATGTCATGTACATATAGTGTTTAGAAATGCTCCCACTTACTTTCTTGTAAATACAAGCATCTTCCCTTTACTCGATGAAATCAATTTATTTAACCATTTCATCAGTATGAAGATTCCAACTCCACTATGCTTGCTTCAGATCATTATAGGATTTCTTGAAGTTTGCATACTTACTAGCATCCTCTAGATTGACAAAATTACCTTGGATCATATCAAACATACAACCTTGGTTCTATTGCCGTATCTTGGAATCGTTTTGACATCCATCCGTTTTATCTCATAATTGAAATATTTAATTATTACTAGTTTAACTCGAGCTAACTTTAAGTATTTCTATGATGAGACAATCTCGTCATAGTCAAATCTTTGATCTTGTCATAACCTATCTGTAATAAGTCAAGCATTATAAAACATTTTTATCTTTGTAAGTTTATAGATCCATTGCTATTCTTTAGACTCTACGTCTTTCGAAGGGTTCATCAAGTTCTAAGCTTGGATGATGTGGATGAATACTATCTCAGATTATGTTGGCATATAGCAAATTTCCGGAGTCAACGCCCATCAATGCTTCTCTGTGATTTATAGGTTCACTGTTTGCCCAATAATATTTTGTCTGCATACTAGAATAATCAACACGAATTTTCCCAACCTATATAGTTCAGCTGTAAGTTCGATCCTAGTCTCTATATCTTATGTAGATGCTTTTGTGTCGACTGCAGTAAGAAATTCTAGAATTACCTCCAGTGTCTCTATATCTTGCGTGGCCGAGGATACGAGGGAAAAGGAGACGCCGGAGAGCAAGGCAGCGGCGCAGCGGGCGCAGGCCGCCTACTTCGTCCCGTCGTCCGTCGACGCCCTCGAGCTCAGGGACTACTACAAGCCGTTGTGGGGGCAGCGATGCGGTGCACCCGCGCTGCGTTCTCCCCGCGGATTGCAAGATGGGCGGCCGGAAACGGTACCCATTGTTCGTCGACTTCTTCTTCTGTGGGCTTTGCCCCCCTTTTTCTGACTTCTTCAACGATAATATGTGCACTTTTGGCTTCCACTTATTGGACCTCACGCTGAATGTCGTGGCGCATCTGGCATATTTCGCCTATCCCTGCGAGGTCTTCGCCGGGGTGGTGCCCAGCATGGCGCTTTTCCGCCACTACTTCTCCCCCCGCGTCCAACCTGGGGGTGCTCTTTCCGGAACCGTCACCTGGATCCCGAGGATTCAACCCCTCGTCCGAGCCCAAGTTATAGCAGGCGTATGGATGAACCGGAGGTGTCTAGCAGCGCGCGGCATCGCAATGCTCAAGATGTGGTGGATCATGGCAGGGCACGAAGGGATGCCGCTTTGGGTCGTTATCAACCCGCCCAGGTTCAGCCAACATCGTCAGTTGAACGTGGCACCAGGCTTGCCTTCAGTTCCTGGGGAGTGCCGTGCCTTATTCCGGCTCTCCGTAATGTGCGTTTGCCCAAAGATTTCAAGGGTCCATGCAAAGTGCCTAACTACACGGGGGATCAGCCACCTGAGGCGTGGGTTGAGAGTTATGAGATGGCAATGGAGATGCTAGATGTAGATGAAGCATCTTGTGCAAAGTACTTCACGATGATGTTGGAGGGAACAACCCGTACTTGGTTGAAAAATCTGCCAGCTAATTCCATCGAGTCATGGGATCAGGTGAAAGCCCGGTTTATAGCCAATTTCAAAGACACATGCAAGCAGCCCATGTCCATTGTGGATCTGGATGCTTGTGTTCAAGGAGAGAACGAGTCCACAACTCATTGGGTGCACCGGGTTTCAGAAGTTTTACACTCGTCCGACCGGATTAATGCTGGTTAAGCGATTATCACACTGGAGCGCAATTGCCGGTTTAAGTCACTGAAGATGAAGTTGGGACGGCTCAAGCGCCACTGCAGCGACATGGGAACCCTCATGGCAACCTTGGTAAAGTATGCCGATTCTGATAATACCAAGGATCCCGATTCTGATAATGAGAAACCGGAGAAGGGAAAGAAGAATGGCGGTGCGAAGGGACAGCAGCACAACCAAGGAGGCCATGGGAATAATGGTAAGCGTAAAGCGGATTCAGATTTTGTGGCTAACGCTAATGTGCAGTGCCGAAAAGGTAAACCTCCCCACCGCGGTGGGGCGATGAATCTAGAGCGTTTGTTGAATCAGCCCTGTCCGAAGCATGGGACCAAGGTGGCTCCCGCAACGCATCTCTGGAAGGATTGTCATATTATGAAGGAGTTCAAGAACTACGATCTTTTCGGTATGATCAGGGTCCGTCAGGCAGTTCAGGTCCAGGTTTCCATGGTGGCGGCGGTTCAAGCTCGGGTTTGGAATAATTATGGCAACCAGAACAACCAAGGTGGTAATAACCAGCAGAATAATCAAGGGAATCAGCAGCGATCCGGGTTACCGTGAGTCACCCAAAGCAGTTGAATGGTGGGCAGTATCATGTGTTCACCACTAGTCTGTGCAAGCGTGATCAGAAGCTTCACAAGAGGGTAGTCAATGCTGTTGAACCGGTTGTTCCACGTTATCCGCGGTGGTCGGAACAACCTATTGTGTGGAGTAGGGAGGATCATCCACCCCAGTTGACTATCCGGGTCAACTAGCTCTGGTGGTGGCACCTCAGGTGGGAGGTTATAAGTTCACCAAAGTACTCATGGATGGAGGAAGCAGTATCAATATTCTGTATTATGAGACATTCCGTCGCATGGGGTTGACAGATAAGAATCTTAAACCATCCAACACTGTCTTTCATGGTGTGGTACCAGGTAAATCGGCGTATCCCGTAGGTAAGATCGCTTTGGAAGTTATGTTTGGTGATGAGCATGACTCTAGGTCTGAGACATTGACCTTTGAGGTAGTAAGAATCCGTGAGCCCGTATCATCTGCGCTTGTTTGGGCGGCCGGCTTATGCAAAATTCATGGCAAGGCCTTGTTATATTTATTTGCAGCTCAAGATGCCGGGTCATAAAGGGACTATCACGGTTCATGGAAGTCCAAAAATCACGTTGGATTGTGAGGAGGGTGACACGGCTTATGCTGAGGCGGTTTGTGCTACAGAAGAGCTAAAGTTTTATAAGGAGAATGTAGATCCGGCAGATATGACCCCTCTGAAGAAGCTCACCACTGAGCATGACCCAACCCTGCATTTCAAACCGGCTGACGAGACTAAGCTTGTTGACTTCGTACCTAGCGATTCGCCCAAGCAGTTCAGCATCAGCACCAATCTGGATCCAAAATAGGAAAGCTTGCTCATCGAGTTCATCCATGAGAACCGGGACATTTTTGCATGGAAGCCTTCTGACATGTCAGGTGTATCGAGGGAACTCGCTGAGCACACCCTCAATATTGATCCGAAGTTCAAACCAGTCAAGCAATTTCTTCGTCGCTTTAATGAAGAAAGACGCAAGGCAATTGGTGAAGAGGTAGCCCGGCTGTTGGCTGCTGGTTTTATCGTCGAAGTGTTTCATCCTGAATGGTTGGCTAATCCAGTGCTGGTTCTTAAGAAAAACGACACTTGGCGTATGTGTGTGGACTACACGGACTTGAATAAAGCTTGCCCGACTGATCCCTTTTCTCTCCCGCGTATTGATCAGATCATTGATGCGACGGCGGGTTGTGAGCGCCTGAGTTTTTTGGATGCTTATTCAGGATATCATCAGATCAAGATGGCAGTTAAGGACCAGGAGAAGATAGCCTTCATCACTCCTTTTGGAGCCTTCTGCTAGGTTTCTATGCCCTTTGGGCTCAAGAGTGCTCAGGAAACTTATCAGCGTTGTGTGCAAAATTGTCTTCACACGCAGATTGGGCGTAATGTTCATGCTTATGTGGATGACATTGTGGTAAAGTCCAGGAAGAAGGAAACACTGATCGATGACCTCAAGGAGACGTTTGACAATCTTCAGGTTTACAAGATGATGCTTAATCCGGATAAATGTGTTTTTGGTGTTCCGGCAGGCAAGCTTCTCGGGTTCTTGGTATCCAACAGGGGCATTGAGGCCAACCCAGAAAAAATTAAAGCAATCACATCCCTGGCTAAACCGAAGTGTATCAATGATGTTCAACGTCTCGCAGGCCAGATTGCAGCCCTTAGCCGGTTTATCAGCCGTTTGGGAGAGAAGGCAATTGCTTTGTATCAGATGTTGAAAAAGACGGATGATTTCGTCTGGAGTGATGCAGCCAATGCGGCCTTTGAGGAGCTAAAGCGGCAGTTGGTTGAACCGCCGGTTCTTGCAGCCTCAGTTGATCATGAGCCTTTGCTGTTATACGTGGTTGCTAATGCCCAAGCGGTCAGTGTGGCAATTGTGGTTGAGCGTAAAGAAGCTGGGAAAGAATATCCGGTTCAACGACCTGTATACTATATCAGCGAAGTCCTGATCGAGTCAAAACAACGCTATCCACATTGGCAGAAGTTGGTGTACGGGGTTTTTATGGCCAGTCGAAAACTCAAGCAATATTTTCAAGGCCATCCAGTCATAGTGGTTAGTTCTGCTCCTTTGGGCGATATAATTCAAAACAGGGAAGCCACTGGCCGGGTTGCAAAGTGGGCAATCGAGCTTGGGCCATACGGTTTAAAATATGTACCTCGAACATCCATCAAGTCTCAGGCTCTTGTGGATTTTATCAATGACTGGACCGAGCTGCAAGCACCGGAAGATAAACCGGATAATACGTACTGGACCATTCATTTTGATGGATCCAGGCAGTTGGAAGGCTCGGGGGCTGGAGTTGTGCTTACTTCCCCTCGAGGGGATAAAGTTTGCTATGTCCTCCATTTGATGTTTCCTTGTACTAACAATGCAGCTGAGTACGAAGCTTTACTCCATGGTCTCCGTGTGGCCAAAGAGATGAACTTAAGTCAGTTTGTTGTTTCGGAGATTCTGATCTGGTGGCTCAACAAGTTTCTGGTACTTGGGATTCTAAGGATCCACTCATGGCAGCTTATAGGCGTGAGGTGGATATTGTGGCGGGACATTTCAAAGGGTATCAGGTTGAGCATATCGATCGGTGCAAAAACGAAGAAGCAGACACTTTGAGCCGGCTTGGATCTCAGCGTAAACCGGTACCTCCTAACACGTTTTTAGATATCTTGCATAACCCGTCTGTTAAGATGCCTATAGAAGAAGATTTGGCTGTCCCGGATCTGGAGGCTCAGTTGGTGGCCGCTTTACACGTTATACCAGATTGGACGGTTCCATATCTGGCGTATATGAGCTAGGGCGAGTTACCAAATGATAAAGTCCTGGCTCGGCAGATAGTCCGGCGGTCCAAGTCAATGGTTATTCACAATGGCGAGTTACACCGCTGTAGCGTTTCGGGCGTATTTCAGCGTTGTGTTTCTCCGGAAGAAGGCCAAGTGATCCTACGGGAAATTCATGAAGGGGATTGTGGTCATCATGCCGGTTCAAAGTCCCTGGTTGCAAAAGCTTTTCGTCATGGGTTTTACTGGTTGACAGCTCATGCTATTGCGGAGGATCTGGTAAAGCGATGTGATGCTTGCCAAAAATTTTCACGCAGAGCTCATATTCCGGCGCAGGAACTACGGATGATTCCCATTACTTGGCCTTTTGCTACTTGGGGGCTTGATATGGTGGGACCCTTTAAACATTCCCAGGACAAGAAGACCCACCTGTTGGTGGCAGTTGATAAATTCACCAAGTGGGTTGAAGCGGAACTGTTAGCAAGTGTGATGCAGCTACGGCGGTTCAATTCCTCAAAAGATTATCTTACATTTTGGCTTTCCACAGTATCATCACAGATAATGGTACCAACCTTTCCAAAGGTGAGATGGAGGATTTACATCGAGGAGAGCACATCCGGCTTGACCTAGCATCTGTGGCACACCCTCAATCCAACGGTCAAGCGGAGCGAGCTAATCAAGAAATTTTAAAGGGTCTTAAACCCCGGCTCATGATTCCCTTGCAGCGGACGCCGGGTTGTTGGGTGGAAGAATTACCTTCTGTGTTGTGGAGTATCAACACCACCCCCAATCGATCAACAGGTTACACGCCTTTCTTTATGGTATACGGGGCAGAGGTGGTTCTTCGAAGTGATATACGTCATGACTCGCCCCGGGTTGCTAATTATATTGGAGCGGACAACGAGCAAGCTCGCCAAGAGGCACTGGACCTGTTAGATGAAAAACGGGATATGGCTCTGGCTCGATCGGCGGTTTATCAACTAGATTTACGGCGTTATCACAGCCGCCGGGTTAGGACAAGAACCTTTCAAGAAGGTGACTTGGTGCTCCGGCTCATCCAGGATCAGACCGACATGCACAAGTTATCCCCTCCTTGGGAAGGACCCTTTGTGGTCAGCAAGAATCTGCACAACAAATCATACTACCTCATTGACGTTCGAGACAACTCACGCAACTCTGAGGAGGAGACCCGGCGGCCATGGAACATAGCTCTCCTCCGACCTTATTACACTTGAGCCATAGGCTCCTCTTATGTATATATTTCGATAATGTATATATTATGATTAATAAATAAATTAGCATCCTTGCTCTAAGCGGGGCCTCTGCTATTTTTTCTCAAATATCCTTTGAGGTACATGGGGGCTTCAGCTGACAAAGCGGAGTACTACCTGTTAAACCGGCTATCAAGCCACAAAGCTTGGGAGCTTCACACCCAAGGGGCCAAAGAGAGACTGGATGCTATGCACAACTCAAACATAGGCACCCAATGAGCACAGCTCATCACGTTACTTGGGGGCTTCTTGTGTCAAATACCAAGGAGTTTGAATGGACCCTTGTGGCTGGTATCGACCCATGGCTTGGAAGCTTGGTATATTTACCTAAAACCACGGGTTAACCTGCCTTCATCAAGTAAGACACTCCTATCCGTGTCATCCTCGGCACGGCCCTCCTAACGCTTTGATGTGTACTCTCATTGAGACCCTGAACTTGTCAAAGTTAAAACGGTGATTGGTTAGTTGGAGGTCCATATTAAAAGGCTTTGTTAAATGGTTCAACTCAGCAGCCTGGCAGCCCACAAAAAGCCTCGAATTTGGGACTGGCAGCCCTCAAAAAGCCTCGACTACACGGTTTCCTTTGCGTTTTGCTGAATTTTATGTTAAACCGATTTTCTTGGTCTGGTCAGTCATTTTATTAGCCTGGTATTCATTAAACCGGCTTGTTTTGCAACTACACGTTGACCGACCTTATTCTTAAACCAGAGTTTTTTAACCCGGCCTGGCATTGACTACCAGTCACCAGCTTTGATCATCTGGTGTGCATCATCACCCGGTATGACTTACTGTACAACATCAGTACATGATGGGGTTATACAAAGAATTTCAGATTTGGGTTTTCACCCTTATCACAATCAAAGTTAACCAGCCAAATAAACAGGGATATTATATCACAGGTATGAATCATTTCATATTTTTACGGTTTGATTATCAATCAACCCTTTTTCTTGCGCATTATGACCCGTCCGGCGGTAAACCGCCAGGACCCTGTTTCTTTTTATACACACACAGGAGTTGCATATTATGATGGCAGCATATCTGAACCAAAATTTTCATTGACATGGCGGATCACATAAAGTATGTCCTCCTGCACGATGGCAGCAGATCAAAATAGTTTTTGCTACCATATTACAAGGCATTCAGAGGCCCAAAATATGGAATTGTTTCACAACGGACAGTTTCTGACGTATCAACCGACTTGACGGATTAAGCTTCATCGCCGGGTTGATGTGAAGTAGATGAGTCATCTGGCGTCGGTTCAGCCTCCTCGTCCCCATCCAATGGCTGGAAGTCATTGGTGGTCCAGTCAATCCGGGTTAAAGCCTGAAAGACAGCCTCTTCACTTATAAGCTTAGCCGGATCAACGTCAGGGGCGTAAGTGTGCATCGTGGAACAAGGTTCTGCACTTCAGGAATAACAGCTTCAACCTGTTTGTTGTTTGCATCGTAGAAGGATTGGTGAACCGTCAAGTTAGCCTCTTCTGCCAACTGACTCGCCAGAGGACGCATCTCCCTTTGTTACCTGTTTGAGGGCGTCGTTGTCAAATACTTCGCCGTTTTCCTATGCACTGGGGAAGCCCTTGGCTATATCAGCCGGATCAAGATCAGCTATCCATGCCTTGGCTCGACTCAGTGCTAGTAAAGCGCCAGCCCGGGCAGCGGATCGCTTCAGTTCTTCTATCTGCGCTGGCGTCATAGATAGCCGGTCCAGCGTGTCCTTGATCAGGGTTGGAGCCGCATTGTCATACGAATTGGCGCAGATAACCCGTTGTACGCCGGTATATAATTGTTCAATCAGTGTATACGCGGCCTTGAGTTTCTTCCATATATCAGAACCCAGATGAGCAATGCGCCTGCCTATAGCGGTTCAAGAAGTTCATGTTAAACCGGAGAAAATTTCAAAGCAGAATATTCATAAAGCCTTGGTAAACAGTGCTTACCAAATATTGCAGATGTCATGGCATGGACTTGGCGCTTTAATCCAGTAAGCACTTCCGTCACCTGTTTAAGAGCTGACTCAGCGTCTTCCGCCCGCTTCAGCAATCCAGCCTTTTCAGCATCCCAGTTGGCCTGTTCATACTTGTACCATTCCTTGAGCTGCTCCATGGTGGTTAAGGCGGTTTTCAGTTCATCTTTGGCCTTGGTGGTTTCTGCTTGTTGGGATTTCAGATTTTCTTGAAGGTCAGCAATTTGTGAGACTTGTTGGCTTATCTCACTCTGCAACAGTAAGAGAGCATGTTAATATCTTTGTTAAAGTCCCAAGCATCTAACCAGTTATACACTTGGCACTTGGGGGCTAATGCGGATCATTTTTATGCTGATTATTGAAGTCCCAAGGATTAATACAAGTTTTAATCATGGCACTTGGGGGCTAATGTGTGTTTGATCAGAAATACAAAAGGAAATCTCATAAAGTACAGTATGGAATATCTGAAGTCGGTTTGACTTTCTAAAGACAAACCAGCCCTTGGGGCTACAATGCAATGAAGGTACAGAGCAAAGAGCAAAAGCTGTTTACCTCATAGCGCCCCTTCATCAGATTTACTAAACCGGCTTCATAATCACGGCTTGTGTAAAGCGGTTCAAGAAGCCGGAGTGAAAATTGAGCAGAAAGATCGACATAAGCTGACCAATCAGTTTTCTCCTTCCCTTGCTCATAGAAGCAAATTCATCCTTGACAGTGTGCTTTGATAGAACAACCGGATTACCCGGGGCGGTATAGGCAGTACCAGTAACACCAACGTCATCATCTTTGGCGGAATTTGGATGAACCCGACATTCTTAACAGGGCTTGGCGCTTTCGTAGCAGGGCTTGGCGGATCGTGATTGAGCCCATTTGTTCCTTTGTTGGACTTGGAGGAGCAGGAGGATGTGAAGTATTAAACTCTACATTCGGTTCAACCTCTGGCGGGTTACCATCAACATCTTGGTCTTTCCCAGCAGAGCTGTCTATAGCAACTTCAGGGTCTTTGCCATGATGCTCTGGAGTCTTCTCTGGATCAACATCAACAATAGGGTCGCTGGTCTTGGCTTTCTTACTCAATCGAGCCTTGGTACTACAACATCAAAGGTTAGAATATGGTAAACCGACAAATAAAAGACAAATTAAGGAGTAATATACTTACGCAACAACGAGTTTGAGGGGAGGAAGCTGAGTGGTTGATGAACCGCCAGACGAGTTGGAAGAAGCCTGGTAATTCGGGTCAGACGGATTGAGAGGGCATCAAAAGAAATCTTTCAAAGGATAACGCTTTTCAGGAGAACAAGTCACCTCTGGACGATGTTTCCGGGTTGGCGTATCGGCTAAACAGGATGATGTGATTTGTTGACCGCTATGCCGGGTTGTGCCACATTCTTCAACTTGCTGTGTCTCCAAAGAAAATTTTGGATCCAAATGAGCAAGGGGGTGAGATCGTTTTACTTTTCGGACTGTGCGGCGAATTTTGGGAACCGGTACAAGATCTGAATTGGAAGAAAGAAGGATTACCTCAACATGTTCTGCACGGCTGGCCTCAGCATCATCCTAGGAATAGTAATTGTCAATAAGATGGATGAAAAAGGAACCAAGTGAGTCAAGTTTTACCTCAGCGTCGGATTCTTCCTCTTCTGGCGGATCAGAAGACTCGGTGGTTTTCTTCTTGCCAGCTTTCTTGGTGGCCTTGGTCTTTGCACGAGGAGCCCGGGCCGGTTTAGTCCCAAAAGGAGCTGTTAGCCTGAAATTAAGACAAGGAAAGGTTAGTACACAATCAATATGGAAGCAAATCAGTAAAGTATTTAGATGAACTTTACCGCTGGCGGTTTATTGGAGACGCAAAACGGAGCCAACCCGGTTTGGCTACATGCAGAGATTGGTTCATCAAGCATTTTCTTCACTGATTCAGTAACTTCAAGCTCGATATTACTATTTCATGATATCGTTGAGGGTCTTTGACATCACCAGTATATTCATGCATCAATCCGGGGCAGCAGCTTAAAGGTAAAATGGCCCAAGAAACCCAGCAGCGGACAAGATCAATGCCAGTTAAACCGTTGGCCATCGAGCCGGAGCTTGGTGAGTTGAGGTGCAAAATTCTTACGTTACTGCAGCGGTCAAGCGTAAAGGTAATGGGTGGCCGTTGCTAAGCGGTGAGGCGATAACCCGGCAAAGGATTTTCTCCATCAGGGGCAGTGTTCCGGCAGTAAAACCAGGTTTGATTCCAATCTTTGGGATGGCTGTGATGTTTTGCATGAGGGAAGTCAACTTCTTTTCTTTTCTGAATTGAAACGCCACCAAGCTCTGTGTTGGGACCATCTGAGAATTCCGTATGGCAGTTCAAATGAAAGAAGTCCCGAAATAGCTCCACGGCTGGCTCTTCTTGAAGATAGACTTCGCAGAAAACTTGAAAGTTGCATATATTGGACACGGAATTCAGACCAATATCTTGCGGATGGAGTTGGAAGCTTGCGAGGACATCCCGGAATTTTTTTGATCCGGGCGGACTGAATCCCCGGTCTAAGTGTTGCATAAAAACAATCACCTCTCCTTCTTGAGGTTCAGGTTGACATTCCGATTTCGGAACTCGCCAGTGGAGAACACTTTTTGAGGCTAAAACACAAGTGGTGACATAACCGTTGATTTGTGTTTCCGTGATCCGGGACGGAACCCAATTGCAAGCATAGAATTGTTTCGCCATTCCGGAAGGGGGAACTGAAAGGAAAAACAAGTGCCAGTTTAAGAATTTACGGTTTAAGGTGTACAATTCAGTGTTAAACCGGAGTAAAATATTATGTAAGGTTCAATTGGCGGTTTAAGAGAGGGCTAATGACATATGGCGGATTGGCTATCAAAAGTTAAACCGCCCAGAGGCAGAAGGGCCAAGATTCAAAATTTCTACTAAGTGTTGCAAAAACAAGTTTTACAATATGACAGTGTAATTTAAGATCTACCATGGATAACTGAAGAAAATGTTTCTGAGCCCTACAATGGCGCTAAAGAGGAACAAAGACGAACCAAGCGGAGTTTATTCAGAAGCAGTAAGATGCTACAGTACGGTGAACCAACGGAATAGATCTAGCTGCAGTTCAAACCTATCAGGCACATCTATATATCCTTAGTACAAAGACTAGAGGGAGGAACACAGAAGAACTGATGAACAGCGGCGGACATGGATGAACTCGAAAAACTTTAATGAAGATCTAGGGTTATGTGACGTGAACTTACCAGGGCCACTCGGTGACGGAGGAGCGCGGCAAGGTCTATGGAGCAAACAGGTTGATGCAGCGGCCTTGGTCGGTGCAGATCCAAAGAGCGATGGCGGCGGCGACACGGAGGTCCTTCGGGTCGCGAGGAGGAAGAGGAGAAGAAACGGGAGAAAAATGAAAAGGCCCGTTAGGCTTATTTATAATAAGGCAGAGGATAAGTGACATGCGCGAGAATCGAGGAGTCAAAAGCGGCAAGTGGCGTAGCTGTTGCCTCGATTTCCGGGATGACATTAAATGAAGGGAATCCTTTTATTCGTTTTTTACAGAGATGACATCATGATGATCCGTTGTTGTGTCCATAGGATGACGTCACGGCAGTTTAACAAGATTTATAAAGGGAAGATATCATGGCGGTTTATGAGAAGTGAAGGAAGATATTTATAGGATTTTTCTAAGTGTTGAAGATTGACATGAACAGGTTCAAACCAATCTGGGGCCTAATGTTGGGGATATAACTACTGAGTGTAAACCGCCCAGGAGGGGCCAGTTCACCCTCAACTATATTGAAGCCCACAAGACTCAGAAGATGGCGTTTTACTATGAAGCTTAGAGGCCCGGAGCCCAAAGGCGGATTAGGGCCCGTAGTGGTAAACCGCCATAGTCATGTAACTTGTGTTGTAAGATAAGGAAAGGAGAGACCGGGCGAACACTTGTATGTGTCGGCCTCGGGACTCTATGAGACCGGACGGCGTCAACCCATGTATATAAGGGGCGACCAGTGGCGGTTCGAGGGACAACAGACAACAACTCGAGACTCGAGGCAAGCGTATTTCGCTCCCTGGTCATCGAAACCCAATCAATCCCATCACAACTAGACGTAGGCTTTTACCTTCATCGAAGTGGCCGAACTAGTATAAACTCCCATGTCCCTTGTCCGGTTTAACACCTTCAAGCTAACCGGTTGCCATGGCTCCACGACTAAGTCCTTTCATGAGGACATCTGACGTGTTAATTCCACGACAATAGCCGTGTCACTCCATGGGTTTATTGTTGCTACTTGGTAGACTTCGGCAAGGCTACGGAGTGTTCGTTTCTGCGTATTATTTGATGCGGAAGTCTCAAAGACTGTTAATACTGTACTGGTATCCCTGCGCTGGTGCTCTAGAGCTAGAAGCTCTTCGCCACTTTTGGCCACCTGCCATAGTATCCGACATGCTCTAAGGCTATGAGTTGGAGTGGCGCCCTCTGTACTATGAATTTTACAGGGTCCATTGAGCCATCCCTCCAGTACGGTTCCATGCGCTATAGAGGGTTTTTTGCTTTTTGGTATTTAACCTAGGTGCCTGGCAATGATGCACCCTTTTATTTCGGACTGGGGTTGTATTTAAGGCCGGATTGTCCCAAAATCTTGCTTTGGTTTTCCAGGCGCTTTCCATCGCATAGTACTTTCATACTATGGACGCCAAGTCGGCAAAGCGTGTAATGTCATGACGGCTTATAGTGTTGAGGATCCTGTTGTCCGTGCAATTATTGCAGAAGAATGAGATTGCGTCCTTCTCGCGGCAGTCCTTTATCCTGTCCATAACAAGGAGGAATCTGGCCCAGTAATGGTGTACTGTTTCTGTGGGCTCTTGCCGAATTTGAGATAGGTTGCTTATGTTTGGGTGGGCGGGTGGAATTAAATCCGGAACCCCGCCCGATCTGAGACTTAAGGGCCAAGGAGCTTCCGAACTTGGAAGCTTGGATTCTTGGATGTTGTCCAATGAATCTAGCCCCCTGCCTGACTTTAGGTCCAGGGCTTGAGTAACGTCCTCTCCTCCGCGGGAATCCGGCATGGAGTCATCGGGTATCCGGACATAGCTAGTCCTTAAGATAGAAGGAGGGTCGCCGTATTGTTCCTATACCACAGCAACGTGGTGGGTAACCTGGGGAGAGTTAATCTCTCTCAGATCGGGTTTAGGCCCAATCTGATCATAGTCTCAGAAGCGACTCCTGTATGGCGATGCGATCCAAGAGCTCGTTTAAGGAAGAGAGCTCCATCGGATCTAACTGCTCGGCGAGTTCTGAGTTAACATGAAGATTGCTTTCGATGACCCGTGAAGTCATCGTCGGCGCAGCGGTCGAACAGGCGGTCATAAGAAAACTGCCTAGTCAGAGAGTTTGGCCGACAGCCAAAGCTTCTTTAGCAACAATGCTGTCTTTAAAGACGGGATGAGGCATCCTTCCTGACGGCGATGACACAGAGGAACTCTCAATGAAAGCACCAATGTCGGTGTCAAAACCGGCGGATCTCGGGTAGGGGGTCCCGAACTGTGCGTCTAGGCGGATGGTAACAGGAGACAAGGGACACGATGTTTTTACCCAGGTTCGGGCCCTCTCGATGGAGGTAAAACCCTACCCCTGCTTGACTAATATTGATGATATGGGTAGTACAAGAGTTGATCTACCACGAGATCAGAGAGGCTAAACCTAAGAAGCTAGCCTATGGTATGATTGGTGTTCGTCCTACGGACTAAAACCCTCTGGTTTATATAGGCACCGAAGAGGGTTAGGGTTACACAGAGTCGGTTACAATGATAGGAGATCTACATATCCGTATCGCCAAGCTTGCCTTCCACACCAAGGAAAGTCCCATCCGGACACGGGACGAAGTCTTCAATCTTGTATCTTCATAGTCCAGGAGTCCGGCCAAAGGTCATAGTCCGGCTATCCGGACACCCCCTAATCCGGGACTCCCTCACTAGTTTTCCACGGCAAGCTGGCGCGCTAAGCCATTATGCATTGAATTCCGATGACCATCACGCTACCTTCCCCCTATAAGTACTGTTTCCCGGCCTTCTCCAGTGCCACCATGACCCAACTCGCCATATCCTCATAAGCCCCCACCGGCCCGACATCGCTCGCCATGTCCGCCATGCCCCCGCCCGTCCGTGGTAGGCAACACTGGAGGCGGTCACCGTTGGAACTAGTGTTTGGTTTTTCACCGGAAGGCGGACGGAGGGAGGAGGCATTCTATCTGTCTTTAGATGGCAATGCGCAGATCGAGGAGTTGTTGGAGCGCGACCGCCTGGCGGAGGAGCAGCGTATCGCCGATTTGCGCCGCCAGCGGGACATGGAGCAGCAGTTCACCGACGCTCTGAGTCGTGAGCAGAGCGCCCGCAACTGGGTCGACTACGTGGAGGCCGGCGCCTGGCAAATAGCCCTGGAGGCCTTAGGGCACGCACGCATTCGCGATGCCGATTTTTACTACCAGCTCGTCAAGTGGGTTTCCCGCTTGGAAGCTGAAGCTTCGATGGACCACGCCAGCATGGAAAGGTCCAACACGCGCGAGCAACGCGCCCTATCGCACGTCTGGCAAGTCCGAGGTGAGGCGCAGGACGCCGGTGCCGGCGTTTAGCGTGTACCGCAGATGGCGGCCGGCATCGTCTAGTTAGCTAAGAGTTAGTTAGTACTTGTCTAGTGGGAGTAGATAGTTAACTTGGCTATGATGGTTGTCAACGTGGAAGTTCAGTACTCTATATGTGGATCGGACACTGTTACTTTGCTCTAAATGTTGAACTTTCCGTTTGAACGTATGGAATGGGCTGTTATTTTTTAAATGCATTGTATTTGTCCTCCACGGGTTTAGAGGCTGACTTGTGGGCCTAGCAAGTTGACGCGTACACAATTAGGAGATGATTGTACGTGGAGAGGATGACAGCAGGGACCCGCCAAGGTCATGGCAGTACGCAAGCAAGTGCCTCCTTATTTCAAGCCAATAAAAAATGGCTCCTCCTAGTGGATTTCTGACATCTGGGTCAGAGAATCACTGGCGTGCTTTCTCTCCCCCGTCGTTTCGCCAACAAAGAAGTCATCCTTTATCAACGTAGTCAATAAACGAGAGAATTGCACAACGAGCGGCTGACACCAGGGACCTAGAAGCTCGCCCAGTTATTTTTGTTTTGGGTTAATTTGATAAATGCCTCCGAGAAATGCCACTGCAATTTTCAAACTTCGAAAAATGCCATTTCATGCCATTTCTAGTGGCATTTTTCGAAGTCTGGAGTGGCATTTTTCAAAGTTTGCAAAAATTGCAGTGGCATTTTTCAAAGTTTGGAAATTGCAATGGCATTTTATGAATCGCCATAATTGGAGTGGCATTTATCTAATTTGTTTTTGAGATGGAAGCAGGGTGTCAACTAGGCTGTGCGGGACACTCTGGCCTGTCTAGACAACCTTTTCTTTTATGTTTACCACAGACCAGCCCAGTAGTTTTTTTTCTTTCTAAAAATGGCTAGCCCAGTTTTTTTGTGATTTGTCAAGTAAGTCACTTTATCAGGCCAGTTGGGCTGCAAATCTTTCAAGACGAGGAGAGCTTCATTCGGCTGGCCGAGAAAATGGCCTATCAGTAATGAGAAATGGGTTGTACATTTTTAAAACACATCAAACCGGTAATTAGTTTCAAATATCTTTTTTTTTATTTCGAGATTTTAAATTGCATTGATTTTTATGTGTGGACAATTTATTGGATTTTATATTGATATACATTTATTTTTAAAATCAGTCTGAATGTCACTCGAAATTTCGGGATTAAAAACAGTTCAGACCGCACCGACATATGCAAAATTTCGTATAATTTTTTAACCGTGGCCACAATATGGGCTGTAATGCTAACAAAAAGAATATGGGCTCCAAAAAAACCCGTAAGAATTAGCAAATGGGCTGTAAACTATTTGAAATAATGGCAGATGGGTTGTATGCTATTTTCCACAGATTTGAGGCTTTCCACAGATGGCTTGTATACTGTTGGATGTCCATCCAACGGCCGTCGTGCTTCTTCAATCTCTGCTCTTCCTGCTCCAGCCGCTCAAACAAGCGCCGGCGGGACTGCCTGCTCCCTCCTCCCCGTGGCATTTGTCTGCTTGTGAGCCTCACCGCCCCACCGTACTCCCATCGCTGGCCTAGCCATCCCTCTACTCACCCACAGTCCCACACTGCTGTTATTCTCGGCGACGGCAGATGAACCGATAAACCCTCGTCTGATCGTACTCCCCTCCGCGTGGGAAACAACTGCCGAGTCTTCCCTACCTCCCTGTCGTTCCCTTCCTAGGCCTCGCCGTCGTCCACCGCCCTGGTGCTCTCGGCGTGGCGTGGTCAACATGGCCAACGACCGACATGCATCTGAAGTGGACTGTACGTGGAGAGGCTGACAGCTGGGTCCATGGCCGCACGCAAGGAAATGCCTCCTTATTACGCGCAAAATAATGATTCCTCTACCTGACATCTGGGACCCACTGAAAGGGCCTCTGTATTTCGCGAAAAAATGTTACCGTCGCTGACAGCTCGGACCCACCAGCTATATCTTCGCACGCAAGGAAGTGCCTCCTTATTACACCCAAAGAAAGAATACTCCCCGTACGATGTCCACTAAGTTGACTGGGACGAAGGGCTTTGTCAACTTAGTAAATATGCACGATTCTAGCTCGACTGACCGTACGATGTCCATCCGACGGCCGCAGTGCTTCTTCAACCTCTGGTCTTCTTGCTCCAGCCGCCCAAAGCAGCGCCGGTCGTGCCGCCTGCTCCTGCCTCCCGTGGCCGGTTGTGCTGCCCTTGAGGCCTCACCGCCCATACTACACCCACCACTAGCCAGGACATCCCTCCACTCCACTCACCCACACCTTTGTTATTCTGCGGCGGCGGCACAGCCAACCAGTGAACCCTCGTACTCCTCTCTGTGTGGGCATCCACTGCCGCGTCTTCCTCGGCTCCATGTCGTCCCCTTCCTAGGCCTCGCCTTCGTCCACCGCCATGGTGCTCTCGGCGCGGAGTGGTCAATGTGGTCAACGACCGAATTTCATCGGAAGAATACTGTACGTGGAGAGGCTGACAAGTGGGTCCACGGTAGCCGCAAGGAAGTGCCTCCTTATTACGCGGAAAATAATTATTCCTCCACCTGACAACAGGGACCCACCGTACGGGCCACCAGTATTTTGTGAAAAAAACGTTTGCCCCTGACTGCTGGGACCCACCCGACGGGCCACCGTATTCGTGAAAAAGCGTTCCGCTTCTTTGTCATTTCGGACCCACCAGAAGTGCCTCCTTATTACACACAAAAAAATGAATACCCCCTGCTAGCTGGGACCCACCTTGGTGGGAGGCTGACTTGTGGGCCTACTAAGTTGACGGGGACGGAGGCCTCACCGCCCCCTACTATTCCCACCGGTGGCCAGGCCCTGCGGCGATGGCAGCCTCACACCGCAGCCGAACCAGTGAACCCTTGTACTCCTCTCCGCGCAGGCTTCCACTGCCGCGTCTTCCCTGGCTCCCTGTCGTCCCCTTCCTAGGCCTCGCCGTCGTCCACCACCCTGGTGCTCTCGGCGCGGCGTGGTCAACGTGGTCAAGGAACGACTTCCATCAGACGTGGACTGTATGTGGAGAGGCTGACAGCTAGGTCCACGGCCGCAGCAAGGAAGTGCCTCCTTATTACGCTGAAAATAATTATTCCTCCACCTGACAGCGGGGACCCACCGGACAGGCCACCGTATTTCGCGAAAAAACGTTTCCCCCCCTAACTGCTGGGACCCACCAGCTGCACCTTCGCACGCAAGGAAGTGCGTCCGAGAAAAAAAAACGATTCGCCCCCTGACTGCTGGGACCCACCAGCTACATCTTCGCACGCAAGGAAGTGCGTCCGGGCAAAAAAAAAGATTCGCCCCCCTGACTGCTAGGACTGTGAACCTTGTCTTATTAATTAAAATTTGGCCAGGGAACTTAAACCTTTATTTTCTGGATTTTCTTTTGGTTTCAGAACCATTCTTTCCTTTTTTTGTGGAGTTTTAACCCAAGTGAAAACTTTCCAATTATATTATTTGACTTGTTTACCCTCTCAAGAAAAACATTTATATTATCAGTGGATTTACTTTTCATAATTATTGCTCTCCGAGCTTTATTCCTTAAAGTGATTTTTCATTAGTTTTGGAGCTCTATTTGAACTACAACCATTTGATAAATTTATTTAAAATTCCAACCAAAATTTGGAGATGTCATGGGATGTTTTTAAATCACTTTTATGCAAAAATATCTTCTGTTCATTGGAGATTTTGAGCTCTACACTAAGTTTTCAAATCTGGTCCAGTTGGCAATTTTGCACTACAACCTATTTAAATATATCTTTAAAATTTCCACCAAAATTATGGGATGTTAATAGGAGTATATTATTCCACTTTATGCAAAAACCCAGTTATGTCCTTTGAAAAATTTGAGTAAATCAACCTCATTTTCATTCTGGTCCAACTTGATGATTTGTACTGCAACCATATTTTAACTTGCTCTTTTACCCATGATTCTTTTTCCTACTCATAGACCACCGTGCAAAACCCCTAAGTCCAGGAGATTTGACCCATTGGAAGATCTTTGGTCCATGAAATTATGCCCTCTTCTTTCTGTCCAGAATGGGTTTTCTCAAAAACTTGCACTAACAAGTTTCTGATTGTGACCAACTAACCTTACCACCCTCTTTATCATCCATAGAGACTTTGATCTGGAATATTTGGCCACCCCAAGAGTTGCCTAGATGCCATTGGCATTTTGTCAAACACCTTGTGTGCATGGGCAGTTTTGACATGATTTTTGCCTTTGCACTGTGACCTTGCACCTCTGGACAAACCAGTTTGTCCACTAATTTTCTTGCAGACTCTAACCTAGTCCTGTTATTTGCCAGCCTCGCTCAAGCACTCTAGGTCACCCTGGCATTTTGTCGAGCATGTCACGTGCGTGCTCTGGGCGCGCCCAGAGCGCACGTTTTGCACGCGCGCGCGCAACCGAGCCGCCGCGTTCGCTACCCGCGCCCTGGCCTTTGCTCGCCCGCAGAGCCACGCCCCGCCCTCGACCACTCGCCAGAACCCTCCAAGCCGCCCTGGCGCCCTACAGCGCCGCCGTCAGGGCCCTCTTGGCGGCACGCCCGGTAATCCTGATACGCCTCTGCCATGCACGGCGCCGCCCGAGCCACTAGCGCTCGCCAGCTCGCCCCTGAGCAGTTCTCGCTTATCCCCTCGCCCTGCCAAACCCCGCCAACCATTGCCACGCACCCCCTAGCTACAGAACGGCGGTCGTCGATGATCTTATCCCCGGCCGCCGCGGAACCGCCATTACTTGCCTATTTAAGGGGCCCCTGAGCTCGTCCAGGCCCTCAAGCAACCTCATACCACCCCTCTAGAGCCCCCCCGTAGCCAGCAATCGGCGCATGACGGCCTTCTTCCTCGTCCCCGACAGGTCCGGCCGCCGCCACACTCCGGTGAAATCCGGCCAAGACAGAGCCCCCCAAACCCCTCCCGTGCTTCCATCCTTATCCCCTCAACCGTGCGGAGCCGCCCACCCTCTCAGCATCGATCGGGAAGCACCATAGCCCAAAGCCCCAAAAACTCCTGAGGCCACCTCCGCCGAGGAGCTCGCCGCCTGCGGCTCCCCTCGTCCCCACCTGCCTAGCAACCATCGGGAGGAACGCCCTGGACTGGCGGATCCATCCCCGCCCTCGGAGCCCCGCGGGGAGCCGCCAATCGCCGACGATGATCACCGGAATTCCGCCCCTACTCGGACAGAGGAAGAGGAGGGAGAGGCGACTGGTCAAACCTGACCAGTGGGCCCCCTGGACCCACTGTCAGCGACCCACGCGCCAGTCCATGCTGGATAAGTGAAGACGTAAACCCAGAATACGCCTTCGACGTGGTTAGTTTCGAAAAGTTTTCTTTTCTTTTTCTGTTTTATTTTAAAACCAGAAATTTGACTAAACTTTGACTGGCTCTAACTTTTTAAATATAACTCGAAATGAGATGATTCTTTTTCCTACCTTTCTCAAATTTTGCCTAGTTTATTTTCAGATTTATTTGAAAAAATTTCAGAAAACTTTTTTGTATTGTTATGAAACTATGGGTTAATTTGAATATTTTCAAAATATGATTTTGAAGAAGAAGAAAACTTTCAAAAGTTTTAGGATGCACCCTGCCTCTACACAACTTGAAGGCAAGCATTCTGAACCCTGGCATAATATTGTGTGTGCTATTTACACGGTTACAACACCACCTCGACACGGAGTATCCGTTATTTCATGTGATAATGCGTTTCTACTCATGAGTGCATATTGGTGATTGCATGCTATTGGAGTTGGATATGTTTGTGATAATAGTCACCATCGAACGCCTTTCATGCATACCGGAAGGAATCCAGGAAAACCTCTGTCTTGGGTAGACACGGGTTTGTCCCCAGTCCTCCGTCGAGACGGTTGTGTCCGGTACGGCATGATGAGGTATGTCGAGTGGTGATTCTATCTGTTGGTAGAAGTATAAATTGTTATATTAATCATGCAGGGAATACTTAAGCCTCCTGAGTCAACCATAGACCGAGTCTTGTTCCGGTAACCCCCCTTGTTTCATACTACCACTTGTCCCTGCCATAGGTAGGGTACGGTTCAGTAAGTTGTCAACCCCTTTCCAAGCACACACCGTACAGAGAGGCCATGGTGGAAGATACCGGAGGCATCTGGTAGGCATGCCACCTGGTCCGGGGGCATGGGTGTTTTCGGTTGTAGCCGAAGGGGTAGCTCCCCTAGTTCTTGGCGGTATAAATTTTGTGATCCCATGCTAATCGAGGTTGTAGCCTCCCCACTTAGAGTTTTGCTTAAACAGCTGTCGTGGGTGATTCCAGACACAGGTGAGTGAGGCTGGTGTGTGCGGTCAGGTGTGTTTTCAACCAAAAGACCATAGACGGAATTAGCCTCGATGGACTAAAGGAATCCGTTACCCGTGGGTGAAGAGTACACTCTCTGCAGAGATTAAACATCTATTCGAATAGCCGTGTCCATGGTTAAGGACTACAGTCTGGGATGGGTCAAGTGTCGGTCTTCGGAGGAAAAGCTACTAAGTCGGAACATTGATTATGACTGGTGACATGTGATGATTATGATTATTATTACTATGGACTAACTATTTTCATTATTTGATTTATTGAGTATCCCTGGGACGGTTCTACCTCCTGGATATTCATTGTGATTATTTATAAGCCCTTTATGTGGTGTCGCTGAGACGCCCGACTGAGGCATGCTTGTTATTTATTTACTTTATAAGCCCTTTATGTGGTGTCGCTGAGACGCCCGGATCGTGGCATGCTTGTTATTTATTTACTTTATAAGCCCTTTATGTGGTGTCGCTGAGACGCCCGACTGTGGCATGCTTGTTATTCATTTACTTTATAAGCCCTTTATGTGGTGTCGCTCAGACGCCCGACTGAGGCATGCTCGTTATTTACTAACCTTTCGAGGCGTCGCTTCAGACACCCGATCGGTGCATTTTATTACTACTCTGTTATTGCATATTCATGTATATAAATAACCCGCTTGCGTGCATCAGAGATTTTATTTTTGTGACTGACGTTGTGATCATAGAATATTTCAGAGCATGATTATCGTTTGTTATATTATACCGGTATTCATAATGTTTGCGAGTACATTCAAAGTACTCACTGGCTTGTCCCTGGCTATTGTCTTGGCCAGATTTATTACATGGAGAGGAGCAATGCGATGACAGCCCCGGAACCTACGCAATGATGATAGCAGCCTCGCGAAAATAGGAATTATCCTGGTCAGCTGTTCCTGTGAGAAATGGAGTCCCATAGACACAGATGAACCATTTGTTGTACTCATAGGCCACAATGGTCGTGTACTACATATTATGTACTTTGCTTGGAGTTTTTGTATCAAGTTTGTGTCTCGCCAGCTAACAGTAATCCTGGGGCTGGTGAGCACAAGGGCCATTTTCTGGGAAATTAATATCCCGAAAATCTGGCCCTGACAGGGACCCACCAGCTACATCTTCGCACGCAAGGAAGTGCGTCCGGGCAAAAAAAATGATTCGCCCCTGACTGCTGGGACCCACCAGCTACATCTTCGCAGCAAGGAAGTGCACGGCGGTCGGGACCCACCTGGTCGAAGCGTACGTAGCGTTGTCATTCTGGTCGCGAACGTGTACGTACATACTGGTCGATGTAGAGGCACGCACATGTTGTAGTAGAGGCTCGCACGTAGCATGTACACGTACATACAACGGCGAGGGTGCAAGAAAGAAAATACGGCCACGTACGTACATACAGACAGGGTCTCGAATGCCTACTCGCGCATACGTACATGGCTGGGTCGGAACGGAGAAACAGCGTCGTCGTCGTGTTCATGGGGAGCCAACCGGCTGGGTCGGAACGGAATGCGTGGTCGTGTTCATCGGGAGGGCTTGCATGGAACAGGCGATGGAAACGAGGCCTGGCGTACCGCAAAACGGAGGAACCGGCCTTGTGTTCGACCGTCCATGTTTGGAACGGGATCCTGTTGATCGGGAGGGGCCTGGCGTACCGCAAAACGGAGGAATCGGACCTCCTACGGTCGAAACGGAGGTCCTGTTGACCGGGAGGGGTGTGGCGTACCGCAAAACGGAGGAAACAGACCTCCTACGGTCGAAACGGGGGTCCTGTTGATCGGGAGGGGTGTGGCGTACCGCAAAACGGACGAAACGAACTTGTGTTGGAGCGCCACTGGTCGAAACGGGGTCCTGTTCGCCGGGAGGGTGTGGCGTACCGCAAAACGGGACTCCATGGGATACTGTTCATCTCCACCGCCGACCTCCTCCAGCCTCCACGGGCTACCGTCGACCTGCTCGAGCCTCCACGGGCTCCTGTTCATCCAGCCTCCACCGCGCGCTACTCCACCGGTTACTGTTCAACCACCCCTCCATGGGCACCCCTCCACCGTCTACTGTTCATCCAGCCCTCCACACCACGGGTCTTGTTCAACCACCCTCCACGGCCACCCCTCCACCGTCTCTGTTCATCCAGCCCTCCACACCACGGGTCCTGTTCATCCAGAGGCAACGCCATCGCTCCTTGTTCATCCAAACCCCCATAACGCTCATTGTTCATCCAATCGATCGGCTTGATTAGCAGCGATGGCGAAGAATCACTCCATCGGGTTCGATTATGACCATCGATCGATCGCTCGGGTTCAGTAACACGTAGCCTGCAGTGCAATTGCTTGGGTTCAGTTAGAGCCCAACGCCTCGCTCGGGTTCAGTTAGAGCCAATGCCTCGCACACACGCGCGTACGTGTACGAGAGAAACACGCATCGGTCGGCCCCCGACCTCCCACCGTAACCGGCAACTCCCCAAGATTTTCCTCCCCCTCGCTTCTACCACGGTTTTTTCTGTCATGGACGGCCCAAAGAATGTCATGCAGCTGCGTCTCCGGCCCACCCAGGACGAAAAGCCCATTTTCTGTCATGATTTTTTGTCATAGAAGTAGGAGCCCACCACATCTATGATGATACCGGGTTTTGTCACAATTATCGTCATAGAAGTGTCATATGTATGACAGTATTTTTTTCGTTCGGCCCAAAATGTCACGGATGTGTCTTTTTTTTGTAGTGTAGTATTTCTACTTAGTGTGGAGTTTTTGGCTAGCAAAGATATTGAGCAAGCACCACATGTTGAAGGATCTATGACAATATAACTTCTATGTGAATATGAAAAAACATAAATCATTACGTTGTCTTCCTTGTCCAACATCAACAATTTTGGCATATAATATTTAATGGGGGCTCATAATCACAAAATATGTCCGAGATAGTATATTTTGATGTGAATCTTCTCTTCCCTTATTAATTCTTTCATGAATTGCATCATTGACCAATGCTATGATTGTCAACTTTCAACAAATTTTACCACTTATACTTTTCCTTATGTGATGTCATTACTTACCATAAGATTAACATATGATCATGTTCATTGTTTTGTTTTATTTTGATTGAAACAATAAGTAAAGAAGCAAAACTCAAACTAAACTTTATTATATAACTCTCACTCGATTACATAGATAGATAGATCATGAAACTAACACTCGAAAATAGATCATGCTAAAATTTTATTCAACTAAATCATGAAATATCTAAAGATCGAACTAAGATAGGTAAAGGTAATGAAAGTGATGGTGATACGATACGGCACCTCCCCTAAGCTTGGCACAAGCCAAGGCAAGTGCCCATACCTGTGTACTCAAGTCTCCTTTGGTGGAGAAGATGATGATGGTGGTGGTGATGATGTAATAATGAGCTTATCCAGCTTGCGCCGAAGGCTGAAATTCTCTTCCCTCAGATCATCATTCTCTAGCTCAAGCCTTAATATCCTCTTGCATAATGCTGCCTTGCTTTCCTGCACAAAACAAGAAGGGATAGATTAGGTCTTAGTCTTGTTTGCTCTGTTGGGGAGACTTGGCTTCTTGAGCTTCGTGTGCAGATCTCTAGGTTGAGGTAGTGGGGCTTCATCTTCATTTGAGGATGCATCTATCGGATTTCGGGTTCCGGCAGACCCTCTAGGTTCAAACTCTGGGGTGCGCGCGGAGATCTCACCCCCTACCAACCTGCACCTCGTCGCCTTGCAAGGATCTAAACTACACAAAGAGCAACACAAGGGACACATGGTTTATACTAGTTCGGGCAACCATTGTGGTGTAATACCCTACTCCAGTGTGTGGTGTGGTGGATTACCTCAGGGGCTGATGATGAACAATACAAGGAAGAACAGCCTCGCGAGGGTCTGTTCTTGGCCGGTGCAACGAACTGCTAGGGGGAGTTCGGTCGCTCTCTCTCTCTGTCTAGATTCAGTGTCCACCTCAACGTGTCTCTACCCTGTGGGTGGCTAGCCCTATTTATAGGCAAAGGCCCTGGGCCTCTTCCCAAATATTGATCGGGAAGGGCGCCAACAATTGGCCATTTTGAAGGGGAACATCTAGTACACTTATCCTGACTAAAGTTGGTCCTCGCCTGCCAAAGGCTCTGATGATGACGCCGGCTTGGGCTCCACGATGACCTCCTTCCTGCCGTTGTGTTGGTCTTGGTCTTGTTGCACTGAAATGGCTGCCTTTGCTTGATGCTCTCTCCTGCGCTTGCCTCCTTTGCACCAAAGAGGAAGCAAGGACACTGCACAGGCTGGCGCCCGCCTGACGCCCTTGGTCGTCATGGCTTGCGTCATGGGCACCTCGTGAGGTACCCCGCCTTGATCTCTCTTCCTCCTCGCGAGCCAGCCTGACGAGGTTGCAGGCTCGAGGAGGCTTCCTGTCGTCCGCCCCGCGAGGCTTGGCCCCTCGCGAGGGTCTTGAGCTTGTGCTGATGAAGATGGGCCGAGCTGGGCCACCCCTTGAGCCATGCGGCAGGCCGCAAGCAGGCAAGTCTGTGCACCCCCGTTCCCAGAACGCCGACAGTAGCCCCCAGGCACAAGGCGCGCCTTGACTTGGCTTAGTACAGAAGCGAAGGGGCAAGTGCGTAGCGCCGCGGGCCCTAACAGCCTGCGGCCTTGGGCGCTGCGTGGCGGTTGATTGGACGTGGGCGTCCCTGTTCCCCCACGCCTCCTTATTTTGTGCCCAGCTAGGCGGACCCGTGGTTGCACACAGTCATCCCTCTTCTCGCCGCTCGTGCGTCTCCTGCTCTTATTCCTCTCGAGCTCCAGTCTCTGCTTCCAATCCAATCTCGAATCCTCCTCCTTCCTCTCGCCATGGCTCCGACGAAGAAGGGGAAAGGGAAAAAGCATGTGCCTTCGTCCCGCTCGCCGTTGCCGACGGCTCCTGCTGTCGATCGGTCGATCATACTCAACCGAGAAGGCTTGGACAAGGTCAGTTCTGCCCTCGCCACTATCTTCAACGAGTGCGGGAGGACGACGGTCTGGCCCGCGTCTCACTTCTCCATTGACAGAATAGTCACCGAGGTCCGGTACTTCGCCGACGCCCTGTGGGCGGGACTGGTTCCCCCCTTTTCCAATTTCTTCAACGCTGTGCTTTCCCATTACCAGATCCATATGATGCATTTGGGTCCCGAATCCATTACTCTTCTTGCCGTTTTGCCTGCATGCGAGGCGATGATGGGCATCCCTCCTTGATTGCCTTGCTGCGCCACTTCTTCTCTTTGCGCCTCGACCCCACCCAATGCTCGGGTGCGTGAGCTTCATTGCCGCACTGTAAACAACGGCTTGTGGATTGATTTCAGCCTTCCTCCGCCCGGCGCTTTGGGTTCATGAGCGGTGGCTGTATGTGGATGTCGGTGCCTAGCCTCGCTTATGGAGCCAACATTACCCGCTATCCCCAATTGGCTGGGGCGAGACGCCACGAGCCCCGGCTCGTCTTTGTCCGGCATCGTCACAGGCATTTGAGGGCGCTCGGCGTGACGGCGCCCAAGGTGGGGAATGAGTTCCTCCTATGCTGCATTGCCCCTCTCCAGCGCCATTCCTGCCGGATGTGGGCCTTCGGTGGGCGTGAGGACCGCATGAGGCTCCAGGAGGAGGACCTGACGCCCAAAGTGCTGAGGAAGGTTCTCATGATCCTGACTGGGAACCCTTCCCCTGGCAGCATCCGGCAAGGGGGTGCTCTGTTGTACCTTTGCTCGAACAGTGGTGATTTCGCGAAGCAGATGCCCAGCTTTGACGAATGGGGGCTGCGCCCCGCAGGCCTCATGGGACCTCGTGAGAACCCAGTTGTGGTGACTGCCCTTCCAGTTGCCCACGGTGGTCCTTCCTCGAGTGGTGGAGCAGGGAGGCAAGAGCTACCGGAGGCTGAGGGGGGCTCCGCCGGGATGACGACGCCAGACGACACTCCTGAGGCGGCAGCTCCTGAGGCCCGTACTGCTGCAGCTGAAGGTGTTGAGCCGCGGCCCGCGGCTTTCGTGGCAGAGGCCCCGGAGGCCCCGGCTACCCTTCTTGGTGAGGCGACCAGCGGCGTGCGCCAGGATGACGCCCCTGACGCTGGTCACCTTGGTGCTTCTCCCTTGTCGCAGGCTGACCCCTGTGCCGAGCTCCTGGGCCGCTTCCGCGTGGACTTCGAGGCTCTCCGGAAGAGAAAGGAGGCCTTGGGTGATGATTACCCTTGCCGCCTGCTGAAGCGCAGGAAGTATTTCGCCATTGATGAGTAAGCCTTCTCCTTTCCTAGTTCCTTATTTTCCCGTTGCTTCGGCTGATCCTCGCTCTGCAGGGCCCTTCCTGCCGAGCTCACGGAGATGGCTGAGGAGCCATCCCCCCAGGCATCGCCCTCTCCACCGTCCCCAAGCGCTCCGAGCTCAAGCACTGCCTTCATGGTGAGGCCGGTCGGAGAGGTGAGCCATCCTGCGGTGCATCATGGTTCTACGCACCTCGCGACCCTCATTTGCGAGCCTTCCCAGGGTATAGCCAGCCTGCCTTGGGCTCTTCGACTGGTCGTGGACGGCGATTGGCTGAGGTCGGCCCTTCGTTCTTCATTTGGGGATGAGTCGGCTCTAGGCCGGGCTTCTCGCGAGGCGTGTCCGGCCATCGCGAGGGCGCCAGCCCCCAGCCCCCTGCCCAGAGGGGGAGGCTGATTGCTGCCCCCGCGCACACCTGGGGCGGAGGACGACACGGAAGATGTGCTCGAGCGCGCCCGGGAGCGCCGTGCCCTTCGCCAAGGGTTTCTCTAGAGGGTGGCTGACGCAGTGAGCCAGCTTGGTGTAGAGCTCGCTGACGAAGACGCGCGCCTTGATTCTGAGGGCTCTAGCATAGCTGAAGAGCGGCGCACGCTGAAGGTGTCTGTTGCCCTTGCGCGCCACCAGCGTGACCTCGACAATGAGAAAGCCGAGGTGTCGCTGGCAGCCTCACGGGAGGCCCGTTGCCGGGCCGTCGAGGAGGCCCGGGAGGCTGACCGGCGGCGTGAGGCGGCGGAGGAGGGGGCATGGAAGCTCCAGGCCTGGAGCAATTCCCTGGAGCAGTAGGTGGAGCTGCGTGAGACGACCCTTGCGTCGATGAAGGGGGCTTCGGTCGACCAGGCGGAGCTCCAGAGACATGAGGAGGCACTGACGCTGGAAGCTGTCGAGCGCGCCCGCGATCTTGAGCAGCTGGAGACGAGGGAGCGCTTGGTGACACAGGCGGAGGACGATGTCGTTGCGCGGGAGGCCCGGGTCCTGGAAGAGGTTGATCGCCGGGTGGCGGCGACCCGCTTGAACCTCGAGCGCGAGCTCGAGGAGAGGCTGGGGTTGATCAGGGCCGAAGCGGAAGGCAGGACCGCTGCCCTGAGGGCCAAGCTGGATGAAGAGACGCGGCGGGCTGACGCTTCCCTAGCCACCCTTGGCGTGGCGCAGGAGGAGCTGACTTCCTCCAGCCGAGGTGCTTCTTCTACGTCGGCCGGTGGACGCGGCCGAGGCCGTTCTTGGCGGAACAAGGACGAGATACGCCAGTGGCAGATCCTGGAGCACGAGCATGGCCCTATGCTCCGCACGCTCCGGGAAAGAGCTAACACGGCCTTGGGCAACATCTGCGAGGCGGCCGTTGGCGAGCCTCGTGTAGTTAACTATGTTGGTAACCTCCAGTTCTTCACTGATATGGTGACGCAGCTGGAAGTGCGGTCGGGCAGAGCCAACAGGTTGGTGGAGGAGAGGAGTCGTGCCCTACTCGGGCGTGCCTTTTCTCACGTCTTCAGCCATCTTCGGGACATGGATCCCAACTTCGACTTTGATGCCGCCATTGCCCCAGTACCCCAGGCTGTCCGGGACGACCTGGCGCATTGGGTAGAAGACAATGTGGATGCCCTCGTCAGGGCCTTCGCTACTGATGACGACGGCGTGGTCGTGGCCGCTGATGAAGGCGGCGTGGTGAACGGCCTTGACGCCGCTGACGGTGACGCGGAGGGCGATGGCGAGGCCAGCGACGCTAGCGACGATTCAGGAGGTGACCTTGAGGATGCATTGGGGGATTTATCCGATTGGCCGCGTGCTGCTCCTGCTTTCTTATCCTGCGCAGATCGAGTTCGGGCTTGGCCCTGAAGGTTGTAAGAGCATTTTGGGAGGGGGAGCCCCTTGTTTAAAAACTTGCAGTTAGCGTATTAGTAGATGTGATATCACCCGTACGCCTGCGCCAAGTGGCTGGCCTTGCGACGAGCTGGCTGGCTTGTTTACCTTCGACCCGCATGGGTCCCGAGATAGCCTGCGGAGGGCCGTGGTGTTTCGAGTGCTCCCTGAACGAGCCCATTGAACCTGTGATGAGGACCTCCTGAGAAGGCGCGGTGATGGCGGTCCGGGCTGCACGCATGCTAGGCCTGGCCCGGCTCGCGAGGGGCTCACGAGGGGAGGCAGCTGAGGCAAAGTGGTAAGCAGAACGCGAGAGATTGCTCGAACGAGACTAAACACCCCTTCCCCGAACACACGCAAATCGCAAGCTCAAATCCAACTTAAATCCAAACGGGGGAAAAAGCCACAGCCAAGGGGAAAAGCAAGAAAAGCAGAAAAAGCCGCGTCCGGCACCTAGTCTAGTCTTGGACTTCTTCTCGCGCATCGTGGAGCTAAGTGCTGCCACTGGGCGTGGGAGGGAGCCCCAGGGCCTGAGGCCGGCGCTCCTAAGACTCCGGGGCGTGTACAACCCCACTCATTATTACGTGAGAGTGTCATGGGGCGGCGAGCTTCACAGGCACTGGGCCTTCTTCACAGGTTCCGGCCTTGCTTCATATCGCTAGACGAGGGTCCCGCCTTGTGCCACACTCTAGTGCCATTGACGACGGCTGGAGACCGAGGACGCCGCCGACGGGGTAGAGCGGTCGCCAGCGGTTCCCCCGACGACCACGGGTCCTCTGCCGGGGGTAGGCCCTGAGGCACCTCCCCGGCAGAGGGCCTACCTTATGAGGACGCCTTGCTCCGAACACCACGGTGGTGATGCCGGGTCTCGGCCCCTCTCCTGTAGCCCCCGGCGCCCTCCTCCTGAGGGGTAGGAAACTGCAGATTTGGGGCAGCCGTCCGCTGCGACGACCTGTACCTCCTGCGATCCATGGTTAGTGTATGCCTGCTCCTGAGGAATTAGCGGTACCCGATAATCGTTGCTTCCGGCGCGATTGACGGGGCTTTCGAGGTTCTGGAAGAGCTCAGCTTGGTGCCTCGTTCCCCGGCTTGGGCCGAGGAGCGAGCCATGTTCGTCCTCCTGCTGCGTGCCCTTGATCCATCATGTGGGGCACGTGCTCTTCCGGGCCGCCATCCCAAATGCTTCACCGTAGTGCCCGTGTGCAACGCATCTCGCTTGAGGCGCCCACACTGGGGTGAAGGTGGCCCACTGGGGCCGTGGGCTGTGGCAAGTCCTCCTTCGCTGGTCGGGGGCGGGGGCAGCGCCGCTGCTAGCCCGGTGTTGACGGCCTGGTTGGCGTTGGAGTGGCCTTGGAGCCCGCTCGGAGCTGCGCGGGCGTGCGTGGGGCCTCCACGTGGCCCGCCCTGGACCTGAGGTGGCAGTTGGGTGCAGAAGGGGTGAGCCCCCGATGCGGCGAAGCCCAGGAGCTCTCCCACCCGCTCCAGCAGCACGTCGCGGCCGCCCTCCAGCAGCCTGCATTGCAGTAGCTCTCGGGCCACCATGAGCGCGGCCCTTGAGTTCGGGCGGACCACGAGCTGCCTGGGGCATGGGGTCGCCCGGGGCAAGCGGCTCTGCGTGGGCGGGCCAGGCCGCCCAGGGATCAGGGTTGCCCGCTGGGTCGCTGGACATGATGATGACGATGCGACGGGGTGTGAAGCGGCAGAAGGCGGATTCCGCGCACTTCTACCGGGCGCCAAATGTCGGATTTCGGGTTCCGGCAGACCCTCTAGGTTCGAACTCTGGGGTGCGCGCGAAGATCTCACCCCCTACCAACCTGCACCTCGTCGCCTCGCAAGGATCTAAACTACACAAAGAGCAACACAAGGGACACAGGGTTTATACTGGTCCGAGCCACCATTGTGGTGTAATACCCTACTCCAGTGTGTGGTGTGGTGGATTGTCTCAGGGGCTGATGATGAACAATAGGAAGAACAACCTCGCGAGGGTCTGTTCTTGGCCGGTGTGACGAACTGCTAGGGGGAGTTCGGTCGCTCTCTCTCTCTGGATTCAATGTCCACCTCAACGTGTCTCTACCCTGTGGGTGGCTAGCCCTATTTATAGGCAAAGGCCCCGGCCTCTTCCCAAATATTGAGCGGGAAGGGCGCCAACAATTGGCCATTTTGAAGGGGAACATCTAGTACACTTATCCTGACTAAAGTTGGTCCTCGCCTGCCAAAGGCTCTGATTATGACGCCGGCTTGGGCTCCACGATGACCTCCTTCCTGCCGTTGTGTTGGTCTTGGTCTTGTTGCACCGAAATGGCTGCCTTTTGCTTGATGCTCTCGCCTGCGCTTGCCTCCTTTGCACCAAAGAGGAAACGAGGACACTGCGCGGGCTGGCGCCCGCCTGGTGCCCTTGGACGTCATGGCTTGCGTCATGGGCACCTCGTGAGGTACCCCGCCTTGATCTCTCCGCCTCCTCACGAGCCAGCCTGACGAGGCCGTGTCTGAGGAGGCTTCCTGTCGTCCGCCCCGCGAGGCTTGGCCCCTCGCGAGGGTCTTGAGCTTGTGCAGATGAAGATGGGTCGTGCTGGGCCACCCCTTGAGCCACGTCGCAGGCCGCAGGCAGGCAAGTCTGGGTACCCCCGTTCCCAGAACGCCAACAGCATCCTCCGTCCCCTCCGGTTCGGTTTTATCCTCCTCATCCATGAACCACACATAGGGGAAGGTATCATTAAAGACATTTGGATCTCCTCTTTTTCAGGGTTCTGGAGTGTTCTGGAAGGTTTCTTTTATCTGTTCCTCAGGTGTCATGGTTTGGATAATATTGGTTTCAACATTAATAGGCACACCTGAGATATAGTTCTTAATTCTTTGCCCATTGACCACCTTCGGGTTAGTACCTTCAGCATTATTGATCTTAATGGCTCCAGAGCGATAAACCTCTTCGATAATATAAGGTCCTTCCCATTTGGAAATAAGTTTTCCTGCAAAAAATCTAAACCGGGAGTTGTACAAAAGAACATATTCTCCAACTTTGAATTCTCGCTTTTGGATTCTTTTGTCATGCCACCTTTTAATTTTTTCTTTGAATAATTTGGCATTTTCATAAGCTTGGGTTCTCCATTCATCTAGTGATCTAATATCAAATAACCTCTTTTCACCGGCAGGTTTGAAATCATAATTGACTTCTTTAATTGCCCAATATGCTTTATGTTCTAACTCAAGAGCGATAAACCTCTTCGATAATATAAGGTCCTTCCCATTTGCAAAGGAGTTTTCCTGCAAAAAATCTAAAATGGCAGTTGTACAAAAGAACATATTCTCCAACTTTGAATTCTCGCTTTTGGATTCTTTTGTCATGTCACCTTTTAACTTTTTCTTTGAATAATTTGGCATTTTCATAAGCTTGGGTCTCCATTCATCTAGTGAGCTAATATCAAATAACCTTTTTCACCGGCAAGTTGGAAATCATAATGGAGTTCTTTAATTGCCCAATACGCTTTATGTTCTAACTCAAGAGGCAAATGACAAACTTTTCCATAAATCATTTTATAAGGAGACATACCCATAGGATTTTTATAAGCTGTTCTGTAGGCCTGATACGTCCATTTTGCATCATGTTTCCCTACTGTTAATTATAATGCTTTTATGCATAATAATGCTTTTTGGAATATTTCTAATGCCTTTTCTCTCATAATATGCAAGGTTTACGCAAAGAGGGAGAATACCGGCAGCTGGAATTTTGGACCTGAAAAAGCTACGTCAGAGTTACCTCTTCTGCACATCTCCAAATGAGCTGTAACTTGACGGAGAATTTTTATGGAATACTTAAGAATTATTGGAGCAAATAATGACCAGAGGGGCCCCACCAGGTGGGCACAACCCACCTGGGCGCGCCAGGACTCCCAGGCGTGCCCTGGTGGGTTGCATCTTCTGGTATATAAGTCATTTTGACCTAGAAAAAAAATTAGGAGAGGACTTTCGAGACGAAGCCCGCCGTCTCGAGGCGGAACTTGGGTAGGAGCACTTTTGCCCTCCGGCGGAGCGATTTTGCCAGGGGAACTTCCCTCCGGGAGGGGGAAGTCATCTTCATTGTCATCACCAACAACTCTCCCATCTTTGGGAGGGCTATCTCCATCAACATCTTGAACATCACCATCTCCTCTCAAACCCTAGTTCATCTCTTGTGTCCAATCTTTTACCGGAACCTTAGATTGGTGCTTGTGGGTGACTAGTAGTGTTGATTACATCTTGTAGTTGATTACTATATGGTTTATTTGGTGGAAGATTATATGTTCAGATCCATTATGCTATTTAATACCCCTATGATATTGAGCATGATTATAATTTGTGAGTAGTTACTTTTGTTCTCGAGGTCACGGGAAAATTCATGTTGCAAGTAATCATGTGAACTTGATATGTGTTTGATATTTTGATGATATGTATGTTGTGATTCCCTTAGTGGTGTCATGTGAACGTCGACTACATGAAACTTCACCTTATTAGGGACTAAGGGAATGCATTGTGTAGTAGATATTAGATGATGGATTGCTAGAGTGACAGAAGCTTAAACCCTAGTTTATGCGCTACTTCGCAAGGGATCGATTTGGATCCAAAAGTTTAATGCTATGGTTAGATTTTATCTTAATACTTTTCTCGTAGTTGCGGATTCTTACGAGGGGGTTAATTATAAGTAGGAGGTTTGTTCAAGTAAGAACAACACCTAAGCATCGATCCACCCACATATCAAATTATCAAAGTAGCGAACATGAATTAAGCCAACATGATGAAAGTGATATGATGAAATTCCCGTGTACCCTCAAGAATGCTTAATTATTATAATAGACCATTTTTGCCTGCCCTTTACCTTAAAAGGATTGGGCTACATTGCTGCACTTTATTTACTGTTACCGTTACTTGCTTGTTACAAATTATCTTGCTATCAAACAACTTGTTACCGACAATTTCAGTGCTTGCAGACATTACCTTGCTGAAAACCACTTGTCATTTCCTTATGCTCCTCGTTGGGTTCGACACTCTTACTTATCGAAAGTACTACGATTGATCCCCTATACTTGTGGGTCATCAAGGCTCTTTTCTGGCACCGTTTCTGGGGAGTAAAGCGCTCTTGGTAAGTGGAAATTGGTAAGGAAGAACTATTATGTTGAAATTTATTGTTACTTGTTACTATGGAGAATCATCCTTTGAGGGGTTTGTTCGGGGTATGTTCACCTCAAACGGAACCACGATTAGTTGCCCCTCAACCTACTTCACCTACTCAAAATATTGGTTATGAAATTCCTTCGGGTATGATAGAACAACTACTAGTTAATCCTTATGCAGGAGATTGAACTAAACATCCTGATGTGCACTTGATATATGTGGATGAAATTTGTGGATCATTTAAGCTTGCAGGTTTATCCGAAGATGAACCTAAGACGAAGGTTTTCCCTTTATCTTTGAAGGGAAAAGCATTGACATGGTATAGGCTATGCGATGATATTGGATCTTGGAACTGGAATCGATTGAAATTGGAGTTTCACCAAAAAAATTATCCTATGCATCTAGTTCATCGTGATTGTAATTATATATATATATATATATATATATATATATATATATAATTTTTGGCCCCGTAGAAAGTATCGCTCTAGCTTGGGAGAGGCTTGAGTCAATGTTATATTCATGCCCCAATCATGAGCTCTCAAGAGAAATTATTATTTACAAATTTTATGCTCGGCTTTCTCGTAGTGATCAATCCATGCTCGATACTTCCTGTACTGGTTGTTTTATGAAGAAAGAGTTAAACGCAATTCTGAAGATTGGGAACTCGATGAAGGTAAAGAGTCAGGTATTAAGCTTAAGTTTGATTGTGTTAAATATTTTATGAATACCAAAGCTTTTCAGAAGTTTAGCACTAAATATGGACTTGACTCTGAGATAGTAGCCTCTTTCTGTGAATCATTTTCTACTCATGTTGATCTCCCTAAGGAGAAGTGTTTTAAATATCACCCACCTATTAAAGAAGAAATTAAAGAACCGGTCATAGCTAAATATGAAACTATTATCTATAATGTTGACCCAGTTGTGCGTACTACTTACATTGGAAAGCCACCTTACCCGGTCAAGATAAAAGAGCATGCTATGCTTTCAACTATGGTTCGTAAAAGTCATATTAAAGCACCAAAACCTCCTGAGCAAATTATGGTGGAACCTAGTGTTGCTATGGCTAAAGATCTCCTGGTAGAAAATATTGATGGGCATGTTATTTACTTCTGCGATGAAGCTGCTAGAATTGCCAAGCCTGATGAAAAAGATAAACATAAACCTGTAGTTGGTATGCCTGTTGTCTCAGTTAAAATAGGAGATCATTGTTATCATGGTTTATGTGATTTAGGTTCTAGCGTGGGTGCAATTCCTTTTACCTTGTACCAAGAAATTATGAATGACATAGCACCCGCTGAAATAAAAGACATAGATGTTACTATTAAACTTGCTAATAGAAACACCATCACACCACTTGGGATTGTTAGAGATGTTGAAGTCTTGTGTGGGAAAATAAAATACCCTATTGATTTTCTTGTTCTTGGTTCCCCACAAGATAACTTTTGTCCCATTATTTTTGGTAGACCTTTCTTGAACACTGTCAATGCTACTATAGATTGCCATAAACAAACCGTGAGTGTTCACTTTGGTGATGAGTCTCATGAATTAAATTTCTCCAAGTTTAATAGACAACCTCATAATAAAGAATTACCTAGTAAGGATGAAATAATTGGTCTTGCTTCTATTGTCATGCCTCCTACTGATCCACTAGAATAATATTTGCCAGACCATGAAAATGATATGCATATGCATGAAAGAAATGAATAGATAAAATTTTCTTCGAACAATGACCTCTGCTCAAGCACAATTTTCCTATTAAAACTCTTCGAGGCCCTCTTCCACCTAAGGGTGATTCCAGACACTTTGAAATATGCTTATCTTCTTGAGAAAAGATATATCCCGTTATTATTAGTGCTAACCTTTCAGGACATGAAGAAGAAAGATTATTGAAAATTCTGAAGAAGCACCGCGCTCTTAAGGGCATTAGTCCCACTCTCTGTCAGCACAAGAAATATGGAACCTGATGCTAAACCCGTTGTTGATCATCAACGACGATTGAATCCAAAATGAAAGAAGTGGTAAGAACTGAAATACTAAAGCTTCTGGAAGCAGGTATAATCTATCCCATAGCTGATTGTAGATGGGTAAGTCTCGTTAATTGTGTCCCTAAGAAAGGAGGCATTACTATTGTTCCCAAAGATAAAAATGAACTTATCCCATAAAGAATTGTTATTGGCTATAGAATGGTAATTTATTTTAGAAAATTAAATAAAGCCAGTAGAAAAGATCATTACCCTTTGCCTTTATTGATCAAATGTTGGAAAGGTTGTCTAAGAACACACACTTTTGCTTCCTTGATGGATATTCTGGTTTTTCTCAAATACCTGTTTCACAACCTGATCAAGAGAAAACCACTTTTACTTGCCCTTTTGGAACTTATGCTTATAGACGTATGCCTTTTTGATTATGCAATGCACCTGCTACTTTTCGAAGATGTATGAATGCTATTTTCTCTAATTTTTGTGAAAAGATTGTTGAGGTTTTCATGGATGATTTTTTTGTTTATGGAACTTCTTTTGATGATTGCTTAAGCAACCTTGCTCGAGTTTTGCAGAAATGTGAGCAGACTAATCTTATCTTGAGTCGGGAGAAGTGCCACTTTATGGTTAATGAAGGTATTGTCTTGGGTCATATAATTTATAAACGAGGTATTGAGGCGGATAAATCTAAGGCCGATGCAATAGAGAAAATGCAGTGTCCCCGAGATATCAAAGGTATTTGTAGTTTCCTTGGTCGTGTTGGTTTCTATATGAAGTTTATTAAAGACTTCTTTAAAATTTCTAGGCCTCTTACTAATCTTTTACAAAAGGATGTCCCATTTGTTTTTGATGATGACTGTGTAGAAGCCTTTGGAACACTTAAGAAAGCCTTAACTTCTGCACCTACTGTTCAACCACCTGATTGGAACTTGCCTTTTTGAAATTATGTGTGATGCTAGAGATTGTGCTGTTGGTGCTGTTCTAGGACAGAGAGTTGATAAGAAACTAAATGTTATTCATTATGCTAGCAAAACTCTAGACAGTGCCCAAAGAAATTATGCTACTACCGAAAAGGAATTTTTAGCAGTTGTGTTTGCTTGTGATAAATTCAGGTCTTACATTGTTGATTCCAAAGTAATTGTACACACTGATCATGCTGCTATAAAATATCTTATGGAAAGGAAAGATGCTAAACCTAGACTCATTAGGTGGGTTCTCTTATTGCAAGAATCTGATTTACATATCATTGATAGGGAAGGAGCTGAGAACCCAGTAGCTGATAACTTGTCTAGGTTAGAGAATATCCTTGATGACCCACTACCTATTGATGATAGATTTCCTGATGAACAACTGGTTGCAATAAATGTTTCTCATAATACTCCTTGGTATGCTGACTTTGCTAATTATATTGTTGCTAAATATATACCACCTAGTTTCACATACCAAAAAAATAGAAAAAATCTTCTATAATTCAAGACATTACTTTTGGGATGACCCACATCTTTATAAATAAGGAGTAGATGGTATTATTAGACGATGTGTACCTGAGCATGAGCAGCAACAAATCCTACAGAAATTTCACTCGGAAGCTTATGGAGGGCATCATGCGGGAGATAGAACTGAAGTAAATATGCCCTAGAGGCAACAATAAAGTTGTTATTTTATATTTCCTTATTCATGATAAAGGTTTATTATTCATGCTAGAATTGTATTGATCGGAAACTTAAATACATGTGTGAATACATAAACAAATACCGTGTCCCTAGTAAGCCTCCTCTAGACTAGCTCGTTGATAAAAGATGGTTAAGGTTTCCTAACCATAAACATGTGTTGTCATTTGATAACGGGATCATATCATTAGGATAATGATGTGATGGACAAGACCCATCCGTTAGCTTAGCATATGATCGTTCAGTTTATTGCTAGTGCTTTCGTGAATGTCAAATACATGTTCCTTCGACCATGAGATCATGCAACTCCCAAATACCGGAGGAATACCTTGTGTGCTATCAAACGCCACTACATAATTGGGTGATTATAAAGGTTCTCTACATGTATCTCCGAAGGTGTTTGTTGAGTTGGCATGGATCGAGATTGGGATTTGTCACTCTTAGTATCGGAGAGGTATCTCTGGGCCCTCTCGGTGATACACATCATAATAAGCTTGCAAGAAAAATGACTAAGGAGTTAGTTACGAGATGATGTATTACGGAACGAGTAAAGAGACTTGCCGGTAACGAGATTGAACTAGGTATGAAGATACCGATTACCGAATCTCGGGAAAGTAACATACCGGCAGACAAAGGGAGTTACATATGTTGTCATAACGGTTCGAACGATAAAGATCTTTGTAGAATATATAGGAACCAATATGGGCATCCAGGTTCTGCTATTGGTTATTGATTGGAGAGGTGTGTCGGTCATGTCTACAATGTCTACATAGTTCTCGAACCCGTAGGGTCCGCACACTTAACGTTCGTTGATGATATAGTGTTATATGAGTTATATGATTTGGTGACCGAATATTGTTTGGAGTCCTGAATGAGATCACGGACATGACGAGGAGCTCCGGAATGGTCTGGAGGTAAAGATTGGTATATAGGACGTTGATATTCAGACACCGGAAGAGTTTCGGAATGTACCGGGTAGCCATCGGATCACCGGAAGGGATTCCAGGCACCCCCGGGAGGTATATGGGCCATGTGGGCCAAAAGAGGGGAGCACCCTAGCCCACAAGGGGCTGGCGCGCCCCCCTATGGCAGCTGACCTATGGGAGAAAGGAAGGAGGGGGATTCGGCCTCCCCCTTCCTTCCCTCTCCCCCCTTTTCCTTTTCCCCTCTAGCAAATATGGTGGGGGGGGGGGGGCTAGGGAAGGATCCCTAGGAGGATTCGGCCTCCTTGGCTGCTCCCTCTCCCCCCACCTATATATATGTGGAAGGGGTGCCACACAGAGGCCACGACAATCTCTTAGCCATGTGCAGCACCCCTCTCCCCAGTTTCGTCCCTCGGTTATATTTTCGTAGTGCTTAGGCGAAGCCCTGCAGAGATAGGATCACCATCACCATCACCACGCCGTCGTGCTGCCAAAACTCATCCACTACTTCGCCCGTCTTGCTGGATCAAGAAGGCGAGGACGTCACCGAGCTGAATGTGTGTTGAACGCGGAGGTGTCGTACGTTCGGTACTTGATTGGTTGGATCATGAATAAGTTTGACTACATCAATCGCGTTACTAAACGCTTCCGCTTACGGTCTACGAGGGTGCATAGACACACTCCCCCCCCTCTTTGTTATGAATCTCCATGGATAGATCTTGCGTGTGCGTAGATTTTTTTTCTTTTCCATGCAACATTTCCTAATAGTGGCATCCGAGCCAGGTCTATGCGTAGATGATATGCATGAGTAGAACACAAAGAGTTATGAGTGGTGATGGTCATACTGCTTACCACCAACGTCTTATTTTGATTCGGCGGTATTGTAAGATGAAGCGGCCCAGACCAACCTTACATTTTTTTTCTTAAATACGCACGAGTGTGCGTATCATATTATAAAGAAGGGGTGGGTAAAGAACCCAAATCCACCGTTAATGTTACAGCTTAGTACATCATGAGCCGAGCTCCCACATCTACTACTCCTCGAGGAGGAGAACCTATGGCTACTACTCACGTAGCGCCCACCTTACTAGCTCTGTGGCCACTCTATTCCAATCTCCCTTGATCAGGCCCACCACACACCAAGTGTTTCCCTCTTCCACAATTTTCATGATGAGCCCACTCGGCGAAGGTGAAGCGCCATCAAAGGCGATCACATTGTGGTGCTTCCACATCTCCCAAAGGACTAGGGTGATGATGACGTGCATGTTCTTTGGATTGTCCGCGCACCAGTCCACCAAGGTTTCATGGCCCTCAGGAGTCCAGGACGGCTTGCCAATCGTGGTGCATAGTGTTCTCCAGATCGTCCGTGCAAAAACGCAGGTTAGCTCGATGTGGTCTTGTGTCTCCTCCTGCTGGTCACAGAACGGGAAGGCATCCGGGTGCGGTAGGCCTCGTCGAGCAAGTCGATCCGCCTTCCAACATCTGTTTTTCATGGCCAGCAAGAGGAAGAAACAACAACATAGCGGTGCCTTGGATTTCCACGTGAACTGTGCTCTGGCTGACACCTCCCTTCCCGCAAACATTGCCGCACAGGCAGACTTGGCAGCGAACATACCATTACTTTCCCAAGCCCAAGCTATGGTATCCGGCACTCCCTCTTACAAATTGACCTCGTGAACCCGTAGCCACTCGCACAGATACTGCCTGAGAACTTCAAGTCCTAAGTCTGGGTTTATATCCGTTGCCCAGATTCCTGTCGACAGCCTCTTTGAGTGATCTCAACTTCCTTTTGCACGGAGGGACGACTGCATATACTAGCGGTGCGAGCTCTTGGAGGCATAATCCATCTAACCAGCGATCCTCCCAAAAAAGGGTCAGATTCCCATCCCCAATAGTTATCCTTGTTGCGGCATTGCAGAGGGCAATCGAGTCTTTGGGGACCTTGATGTTGAACTCGCTCCACGACCTATGCTGATCCACACGCTGCAGCCAGGGCCAACTCGCCTGCAAAGCCACGTCGAGCCATGCAAGGTATGGAATACCTAGACCGCCTACCCACTTCGGCATGCAAACCGTTGCCCAAGCAACCGAGCAGTTTCCACCATTTGCTTGACTCTTGCCACACCACAAAAACCCTCTGATAATCTTGTTAATGGCATGGATGGTCTTCTTCGGAATAGCGAGCGCAAGCATCGCGTGTATTTGAATAGAGCAGAGTACCAAAAGGATGAGGGTGAGTCTGCCACTCTTTGGCATTGTGGCTGCCTTCCACTTTGGCAGAAATTGGGCAATGCGTTCCACGAGGCTGTGCAGCTGGGCGACAGATGGCTTGCACATGCATAGTGGCAGACCAAGGTATCGGCATGGAATAGTCCCGAGCTCACAACCCAGGGTAGCAGCGGTGAGCGCCTTCTCACCATCAGAGCAGCGAATGGGAATTGCTGCTGTCTTGTTGAAGTTCACCTGAAGGCCAGAGGCTGTCCCGAACAGGCGCAAGATGCATGAGCAAGCTTGAAGATCGTTTTCCTTCAGCTTAAGGAAGACAATTGTGTCGTCAGTGAATAGGGATACCCGTTGCCTTAACCCTTGACTTGAAAGCGGTGTCAGAACTTCCATGTCTGCAGCAAGCCGAAACAAATGGTGGAACGGCTCCATTATGAGGATGAAGAGCATGGGGGACAAAGGTCCACCTTGTCTTAGTCCTTTGCAGTTGAAGATCGGAGCTTCGGGTACAATGTTAACCATGATGCGGGTACACGGTGGACCAACCTTACATGTCCACGTACATGAGACCGATTCCACCGACAGACATGCAACTTGTTTTGCATAAAGGTGGTTGGCAGGTGTCTGTTTCTCCTACTTTAGTTGAATCAAATTTGTCTATGGCCGGTCCTTGAAGAAGGGTAAAACAACAAACTTGATAAATCACCGTTGTGGTTTTTGCGTAGTTAAGAACGGTTCTTGATAGAAACCCGCAACAGCCACGTAAAACTTGTAACAACAAGGTAGAGGACGTCTAACTTGTTTTTGCAGGCCATGTTGTGATGTGATATGGTCAAGATGTGATGTGATATACGTTGTTGTATGAGATGATAATGTTTTGTAATATCGACAACCGGCAGGAGCCTTAGGGTTGTCTCTTAATTATTGTATGAAATGCAATCGCCATGTAATTTCTTTACTTTATCGCTATGCGTTAGCAATAGTTGTAGAAGCAATTGTTGGCGAGACGACCCCGACACAACGATTTTGATCAAGGTGTCGAGCCAGTGACGATGGAGATCATGACGATGCTTTGGAGATGGAGATCAAAAGCACAAGATGATGATGGCCATATCATGTCACATATTTTGTTTGCATGTGATGTTTATCCTTTATGCATCTTATTTTGCTTAGAACGGAAGTAGCTTTATAAGATGACCCCTTCACTAAATTTCAAGATAAGAGTGTTCTCCCCGAGTATGCACCGTTGCCAAAGTTCGTTGTTCCGAAGCACCTCGTGATGATCAGGTGTGATAGACTCTACGTTCACATACAACGGGTGTAAGACAGTTTTGCACATGCAGAATACTTGGGTTAAACTTGACGAGCCTAGCATGTACAGACATGGTCTCGGAACACTGGAGACCGAAAGGTCGAACGTGAGTCATATAGTAGATATGATCAACATATATATGTTCACCATTGATGGCTACCCAATCTCACGTGATGATCGGACATGGGTTAGTTGATTTGGATCATGTATCACTTAGATAACTTGAGGGATGTTTAAGTGGAATTTCATTAGTAATTTGATTAATCAAACTTAATTTATCATGAACTTAGTCTTAATAGTTTTGCATATATATGTTGTAGATCAATGGCCCGAGCTACCGTTCCCTGAATTTTAATGTGTTCCTAGAGAAAGCTAAGTTGAAAGATGATGGTAGCAACTACATGCACTGGGTCCGTAACTTGAGGATTATCCTCATTGCTGTATAGAATAATTATGTCCTTGATGCACCACTAGGTGACAGACCTGCCGCAGGAGCTACTGCATGTGTTATGAATGTCTGGCAGGCTCGATCTGATGACTACTCAATAGTTCAGTGTGCCATGTTTTACAGCTTAGAACCGGGACTTCAAAGACGTATTGAACGTCATGGAGCATATGAGATGTTCCAAGAGTTGAAGTTAATATTTCAAGCAAATGCCCGGGTTGAGAGATATGAAGTCCCCAACAAGTTCTATAGCTGCAAGATGGAGGAGAACAGTTTTGTCAGTGAACACATACTCAAAATGTTTGGGTATCATAATCACTTGACTCAGCTGGAAGTTGATCTTCCAGTTGATAGTGTTATTGCCAGAGTTCTACAATAACTGCCACCAAGCTACAAAGGCTTTGTGATGAACTATAATATGCAAGGGATGAACAAAACGATTCCTGAGCTCTTAGCAATGCTAAAGGCCACAGAGGTAGAAATCAAGAAGGAACATCAAGTGTAGATGGTTAACAAAACCACTAGTTTCAAGAAAAAGGGCAAGGGAAAGAAAGGGAACTTCTAGAAGAATGGCAAGCAAGTTGCCACTTAATTAAGAGGAGCAATCGGAGTACTAAGGAAATAATTATTATTGGTATTCGAGAAATCACACAATTTGGTATTATCTTGCGCCATGGCAACAAGTAATCCAACACACAAGCAAACAGAAAAAGGCAAGCGAAAGAGAGGAGAAGATTGGGAAAGAGAGGGCGAACAAAATGGCAAGGGTGAAGTGGGGGAGAGGAAAACGAGAGGCAAATGTCAAATAATGTAAATGCGAGGGAGATAGGTTTGTGATGGGTACTTGGTATGTCTTGACTTGGTGGAAGCCTCCCCGACAACGGCGCCAGAAATCCTTCTTGCTACGTCTTGAGCTTGCGTTGGTTTTCCTTGAAGAGGAAAGGGTGATGCAGCAATAGTAGCATAAGTATTTCCCTCAGTTTTTTAGAACCAAGGTATCAATCCAGTAGGAGACTCCTCCAAAGTCCCACGCACCTACGCAAACAAACAAAGAACTCACAACCAACGCAATAAAGGGGTTGTCAATCCCTTCACGGCCACTTGCGAAAGTGAGATCTGATAGAGATCATATGATAAGATAAATATATTTTTGGTATTTTATATTATAGATGCAAAAAGGTAAAGATGCAAATAAAAGTAGGTTGAAAGCAAATATGATAAAAGATAGACCCGGGGGCCATAGGTTTCACTAGAGGCTTCTCTCAAGATAGCATAAGTATTACGGTGGGTGAACAAATTACCGTCGAGCAATTGATAGAAAAGAGAACAATTATGAGATTATCTAGGCATGATCATGTATATAGGCATCACGTCCGCAACAAGTAGACCGACTCCTGCCTGCATCTACTACTATTACTCCACACATCAACCGCTATCCAAAGATGCATCTAGAGTATTAAGTTCATAAGAACAGAGTAACGCATTAAGCAAAATGACATGATGTAGAGGGATAAACTCATGCAATATGATATAAACCTCATCTTTTTATCCTCGATGGCAACAATACAATATGTGCCTTGCAACCCCTGCTGTCACCGGGTAAGGACACCGCAAGATTGAACCCAAAGCTAAGCACTTCTCCCATGGCAAGAAAGATCAATCTAGTAGGCCAAACCAAACTGATAATTCGAAGAGACTTGCAAAGATAACTCAATCGTACATAAGAGAATTCAGAGGAGATTCAAATATTTCTCATAGATAAACTTGATCATAAACCCACAATTCATCGGATCCCGACAAACACACCGCAAAAAGAGATTACATCGAATAGATCTGCACAAGAGAGGGGGAGAACATTGTATTGAGATCCAAAAAGAGATAAGAAGCCATCTAGCTAATAACTATGGACCCGAAGGTCTATGGTAAACTACTCACAACTCATCGAAAGGGCTATGGTGTTGATGTAGAAGCCCTTTGTGATCGATTCCCCCTTCGACAGAGCGCCGACGAAGGATCCAAGATGGGACTCGCGGATACAGAAGGTTACGGCGGTGGAAATTGTGTTTCGGTGGCTCTCTGGATGTTTTCGGGGTACGTAGGTATATATAGGAGGAAGAAGTACGTCGGTGGCCGCTCGTGGGGCCCAGGAGACAGGGGGCGCGCATTGTAGGGGTGGGCGCGGCCTCCACCCTCCTGGCCGCCTTGTTCTCTTCTTGACTTGCACTCCAAGTTCTCCGGATCACGTTCATTCCAAAAATCACGCTCCCGAAGGTTTAATTCCGTTTGGACTCCGTTTGATATTCCTTTTCTTCGAAATACTGAAATAGGCAAAAAATAGCAATACGGGATGGGCCTCCGGTTAGTAGGTTAGTCCCAAAAATGATATAAATGTGTAAAATAAAGCTCATAAACATCCAAAAGGGGTAATATAATAGCATGTAACAATCAAAATTATAGATACGTTGGAGACGTATCAGTCGCCGTAGACGAGCTCGCCGCTGTGACCACCGTAGCCCGAGCTCACGTCCGAGCTCGTAGTAGAGCTCCTGGAGCTCCTGCGAGTCCAACGAGACCCCTAGCGCAACTCCCCATACCGTGAAGCACCGGATCCGACGACGCTCGAACTCCGGCGTCCGCTCCGCCGCTCGCCACCGCTGTCTCCGGCCGTTTCCGGCCAAACCGCCGCCACAGATCGATGCGCGGGCGAGAGCCCGTTTGAAAGAACATAGCCGCGCGCGAAACGGTAGGTCATATGCGTTTTCCGACGCGCTCCGGCCAGCTCCGCCGCGTATTTGGTCGCCGGAGCTGTGTCCGATGCCGGCGCCGACGTGGCACCACCTGGCCCCCCCCTTGGTCGCTGGCAAGTGGCCCCTGCGGGCCCTGTTGACTGGGTTGACCCGGTCAACATGCTGACTCGGCAGCCCAGTGTCACAGACATGCATACCCATCGTTTTTTGTTAATTAAAATGTTTTTATAAATAAAATTAATTAGTTAATATAATTAGTCATTGACATGTGAGGCTCAACCACTAATTAACTCTGTTTAACTAGATTAAACTGTTGTTAGCCCCACTGTCTATGACAGGTGGGACCCAACTGCCAGGTTTGACCTGAACAGCTGCGGTTGACCTGTTGACCTCATGCTGACGCAATAATTCATATCTGTTAATTTAAATAGTTCTAGAATATTGTTTAAACTTTGGAAAGTCATAGAAATTAAACCGTAGCTCGGATGAAAATATGTTCTACATGAAAGTTGCTCAGGACGACGATACGAATCCGAATACGTGGTCCATTTGCCCGCCACACGTCCCCATCATAGAAAACTTTGAACTTTTCCCCTCCGGTTCATCTGTCTGACAGACGTCCGGAACCGGGAAAACTTTCCCGGATGTTTTCCCCCTTCGCCAATATCGCCTAGCATTGCGTTAGAACACCTCTAGCACCTCGTATTGCTCTTGTTTGCTCTGTATTTACTGTTTCCTCCCCCTCTTCTCTCTGGTAGACCCCGAGACCGCTGCTGATGCCCCTTTCATCGTCTACGTGAATGACGACACTTTTTCCCTTTCAGCGGAGCTTCCAGGCAAGCCCCCCCTTTGATCATCCCGATATCGCCCATTCCATTCTCTCATGGTTGCATTAGATTTTGCTACTGTAATTGATTGCTCCTATTCTGATGCATAGCCTGCTTTTGTAACATGTTGTTGTACTTTACTGTCGGGGAGGCTGATCGGACCCACGAACACCTATGGGACCGGCGGACCGAGTCCCTTTTGGTTCGGAGGGGGGCGGAGATCGCACGAAGAGCAGATCGAGGCGAAGCACGCGAGCAGTTTACCCAGCTTCGAAGATCTCCGGAGAGATAATACTCCTACTGCTGCTTGTCTGATTGTATTGTGTTCTTGCTAGGGAGCGCTGAGAGCTACAGTATACTCCAGCTGCTAACGAGACCTAGCGTGAGAGTGTTCGAACCCTAAGGGAACTGATCGACTGACCAACCCCTTCTACGTTGCGCATGGGCCTCCTTTTATATGCACTAAGGGGTTCCGACAGGTGGCAACGTAGATGAGGGTACAAATGGAAAAATAGTAGTTGGTACACCTACTTATGCGAAAGGTCGATGTACTCTACCTAACCACGGCGGCAAGGGACAAAAGCATTAAATGCCCGTCCTGTCGCCTAAACAATGCAACATGGACCGTCGGAGCGCCACCGTTCGCCACGATGGCAAGCTTGTCGGCGCCGCTTATCGCTGCTCCCGCTGGCTGCATGACCTCTTGACACTGTGGCGCATGGAATGGTCCCATGGCGACACGTTGGTGAATGAGCTGGAGCGGAGATGAAGAGAGGTTACTGCGCGGCAAGTGCCTTGCCGCGGCTGAATCCTTGTCGCGTCCGGAGGCTTGTCGCTCTCCGAGCCTTCCCGGCAAGCTCCTCTTGGCGGGGTCTTGTCTTCTGCGTGCCTTGAGTGGCCTTCCCGGCAAGCTCCTCTTCCGGGGCCGTGTCTTCGTGGTTAAATGCTTTGGTCTGGGATGGCTCCAAAGGAACCACGGAGGATCTTGGCGGTGACCAGGCAAGCCTTGCAGCGAGTGCTTTGCAACTGCCCGTGCACGAGTTCGGGATACTAGGGTACCCTACTCTAGTACACCGGCAGAGCCCCGGCTGGGCCACCTGCGGTGCGGCGCTGTTGGGCCAGGCCCAAAACAGTCTGCGGTCACACGCGGCCTTGATCACGCCATAACTTGCTGGACCCACCACGTCCCCCACGAACAGCCGCAGCGTCGAGCGTGGCGTCGTGGGAGAGAGATCGTGGGGGGTTTCTTTATTAGGAAAAGCGGAACGTCCGCCCCCTCTCCCTCCTTATAAACAGGGGAAGCAGGGGCACGTCGCCCACCTCGCCATTGCTGTCTCGTCTCGAAAACCAACACCGCTCCCCCCTTCTTCTCTAGTGCGAAGAGAGCAGCGCTCCGCCCCCTTTCGCCACAGCGCCATCAACGTCGTCGGTCTCCTCCACCGCCTCCGCCATGGCTCCGAAAGCCGACAAGGGGAAGGGCGTGAAGTCGGCGAGGCGCAGCGGCTCATGGCGCTGCGAAAGGCGGGCCATCTTCTCCCCAGCTCGGCGCTTAAAGGAGCCGAGGGAGGGCTACTACCTCTTACGGTCGATGGAGGCAGCGTGCGCATCCGCGCACGAAGGTACTCCGCCACCGCTTGAACTAGCCCCAACTGGGTACCCTTTCTTTGCGCTTTTCTTCTATTGCAGGCTCTGCCGCCCTTTTCTGAATTCTTGTGCGATGTCATGAACACCTCACGGGCTTCGCCTCCTTGATTTCACCCCAATGCTGTCGACCATGGCAGTTTTCGCACACCTTTGCGAAAACTTTGTCGGGATCCACCCAAACGTAGCTCTCTTCCGCCACTTCTTCATGCCCCGCGTTGAGAGAGGGGAGCCGCTTGCCGGAGGGATTGCTTGGGTCTCCAGGATCGGCAAGAAAGAAGCTTATCTGGAAGGAGAGCTCCGTAGCAAATGGGAGGAGTGGAGAGCCAATTGGTGTTGGATCGTTGAGGAGAACCCGCAGCCCTTCGATCGCCTGCGCCAAACCCCAATAGTCTTGGCAACAGCGATTGGAGCAACTTGGCTGGAAGATGCTAGGTTGAAGATTGCTGTGACCGGATCTTGCGCCTCGGGCTTGCTGGACTCACTTGTGAAGCGCGATTGGCGCAGATTTCCTTCGCCGCATCGCTCCCTTGTAGGAGAGGAGGAGACCTTCTTGGGAGTTCCAAAACACAGCGGACATCATGAGGTTGTGCCCGGGTCTCAACTGGAATTTCACTATCTTGGAGTTGGATGCGATGCTGCTAGAGCTGTTCAAGCATGACCCCGATCACCCCGAGTGGTTTAGGTTGCCGAGGGGGGTCGTCCCATTGTGCAACAATTCTGCGCTCGATCACATCCGTGCCATGATGCCGTTGTGCGATTCTCATGGGGTCGTTCCAACCTGGCAAGAGCCTGCGGACGACGTCGTGCGGCAATTCTTCGACAGCTTGGAAGAAATGCCGATCCGCCCCGACGAGCAGAAGAAGCTCATCCGCGACACCACCGACGACGAGATGCAGCGCATTGCCACCAGGCTGGAAGCAGCGGCGTAGCGCTACCGGGCGTCTTCGGGTACACCGTGGAGGAGGCAGATGCAGAGGCGGCAAGCCTTGCCGAGCGAAGGAGTTCGCCGGTGAGGAAAAGCTTGCGAACCCGAGGCCGAGTCGAGCGAACCAACCGAGGCGCTTTTTCCCCACCATCCAAAGAAGCTTGCATAACGGAGCCCCGGCTCCGCCAAAGAGGCGTCTCCGCAAGGCGGAGACAAGACGGGCGGCAGACGGGCAACAGTCAAGCCGCGGCGACGCGCGGCATCATGACAAGCAATGTTGCAGCAGGAGCACCCCACCTTGCTGCGACAAGCTGGGCGGGATCCTCCTGTGCCACCGCCGACACCTCCTAAGCGGTCAAGAGAGCCCACTCTTGCGCCTCGTCGCACCTGAGGCGAGCCGGAGTTTGATCTCTCAGCGCTCAGCTCCGATGAGGAAGAAGAAGAGTAAGCTTCAATATTGTGTTTGTATTTCTTTAATGTTGTTGCTTCATCTTGAATCTGATTTGCTTTGTTACGAACTCTTTCCTTTTCGGGGCTGGCCCGAAGGCGTCGAAGAGGGCCAAGACCCGATGATTGTCGTCGAGGGCGAACCCCTTCTGACGGCGGGAGGCGCGTCGAGACAACCTTGCCGGTGAGGCAACTCTCCTTCAAAGCAGCCCCAGCGCAGCCCCAGCGTAAGTATATGGTCTATTTCTTGCTGTTCGGCGTGCATGGGTGCTTTTTCTTTGCTGATATCATTTGTTGACTTGTGTAGAAGCAGAGCAGCCTCCTTCTGCTTCGACTACGCCGCCAAGGGTGGATTCCCCGGCAAGGGAGCGCTCCCCGGTAAGGGAGCCTTCTCCGGCAAGGGACGACACCAGCGATCCCTTGGCGACGGAGAACATGACCGCAGCCCCCGGCGCAGGTAACCTCCTTGCCTGAGTACTTCCCTTGTGGTTTTCTTCTTCTGATTTTATCTTTGAATATTTGCTTGACTTTCCTCATCCGTCCGCCACAGAGCCGATGGAGACCGAGGTCGCCGGCGAGGAGGACGCGCGCGGCAACACTGACGAAGCCGCCGTCATGGAAGAAGAAGCCGGCGCTGACGAGCCTGCCGGCGAAGAGGCCACCGAGGCTGCCGCCGCAGAAGCCGGGCGAGGGTCAGCGATCACCGACGGCCCCGAGGCTGCAGGAGCGCCAGCGCTACACCGCCGATCCCTCCGCCGCTGCCGCAGCGTCAGGCTCCGAAGAGCCCCAGCCCGGCGCCTACTTGAAGGCCGGCGACGGCGTCTTCATCAAGCTCCCATTGGAGTCGAGCTCCAGGGCGCCGGCCGAAGGAGAAACCTTCAATGAAGAGCTGCTCGCCTCCGCTGGGCTGACGCTGGTGGGCCAGCGTAAGCAGCAGCGATGGCGAAGTCGAGGAGGAGCATTTGAAGAAGCTCTTGTCGCTCTACCGCGCCCGACAAGCCAAGTTGGAGTCCCGTGAAGCACTTGTCGCGAGGGCGGGAGCAGACATGGAGAAGCATGCGAGAGAGCTCCGGGCGCCAACCAAGAAACTCTCCGGGCGTGGCGGAAGAGCGGGGCGACTTATCAAGAGCGCCCAGCCTTCATCCTTGAGAAGGCTGAGGTCGAGGAGCAGCAAAGGCTTGCTGCCGAGAAGCTATCTGTGCAAGAAAGCGAGTTAGGCGCAGCGGAAGATCAATCTTGATAGCTATGAGGAAGAGCTTGTCGGCGTGCGAGGAGTCATAGCGGGGCTCTTAAGGAAGCGAAGGATGCTGCCAGCCGCCGAGGCCGCCAAGAAAGAGTTGGAGACGAAGGTGGCGCGTAGCTGGAGGCCGATCTCGGAAGAGCGGCGAGGAGCTTGCCGCGCTCAAGCACGAGCGCGAGAAGGACGCCTACACTCTTGGCGAGCTGCATGGCCGTCTTGTCGATAGGAGCAAGGAGCTCGACGCCGCCAAGGATTCCAAGGCAGATCTTGACTTTCCTCATCCGTCCGCCACAGAGCCGATGGAGACCGAGGTCGCCGGCGAGGAGGACGCGCGCGGCAACACTGACGAAGCCGCCGTCATGGAAGAAGAAGCCGGCGCTGATGAGCCTGCCGGCGAAGAGGCCACCGAGGCTGCCGCCGCAGAAGCCGGGCGAGGGTGCAGCGATCGCCCGACGGCCCCGAGGCTGCAGGAGCGCCAGCGCTACACCGACCGCCGATCCCTCCGCTTGCCGCCGCGGCGTTCAAGAGCCCCAGCCAGCGCCTACTTGAAGGCCGGGCGACGGCGTCTTCATCAAGCTCCCATTGGAGTCGAGCTCAGGCGCCCGGCGAAGGAGAAACCTTCAATGAAGAGCTGCTTTCGCCTCCATTGGCAGCTGGTGGACGCGCCAAGCAGCAGCAGCGATGGCGAGTCGAGGAGGAGCATTGCTTGAAGAAGCTGTCGCTCTACCGCGCGCCCGACAAGCCAAGTTGGAGTCCGTGAAGCACTTGTCGCGAGGGCGGAGCAGACATGGAGAAGCGTCGAGAAAGAGCTCCGGGCGCCAACCAAGAAACTCTCGGAGCGTAGCGAGAAGCGGGGCGACTTCTTTGAAAGAGCGCCCAGCCTTCATCCTTGAGAAGGCTGAGGTCGAGGAGCAAAGGCTTGCTGCCGAGAAGCTATCTGCGCAAGAAGGCGAGTTGGCGCAGCGGAAGATCAATCTTGATAGCTATGAGGAAGAGCTTGTCGCGTGCGAGGAGTCACTCGGCGGGGCTCTTAAGGAAGCGAAGGATGCTGCCGCAGCCGCCGAGGCCGCCAAGAAAGAGTTGGAGACGAAGGTGATGCAGCTGGAGGCCAGTCTCCAGAAGAGCGGCGAGGAGCTTGCCGCGCTCAAGCACGAGCGCGAGAAGGACGCCTACACTCTTGGCGAGCTGCATGGCCGTCTTGTCGATAGGAGCAAGGAGCTCGACGCCGCCAAGGATTCCAAGGCAGATCTTGAGCTGAAGCTGACCACCCTGATGCAGACGGGCCAGGCGCCAAGGAGGCGGGAGGTGGGCCTGTTGGAGAAGATCAAGGCCAACGAGGCTGCTTGGCGAATCTTGTTGCCACCAGGCGCCTTGAGGAGGCGTGGAGCATTGGACCGAGGGTCTTGTGGATCTGCTGCCGCCATCCACAGCAGTGATGGAGCTGGGGATGGTGGATCTTGGATACTCCTCAGCGAGCACCTCCAACCCAGCGCCAAGCTTAGCTTATTCTTCAAGAGGCGTGGTGGCGGCTCTCCAGCGACTCGGGAAGAGATCCCAAAGCAGCTGGCGAGGAATCGTGCGAGATCTGTGCGAGAGCCCTCGAAGGTGTTGATGAAGGTGGCCTTCCGCAATCCAGGCCTCAACCTCAGCGGCGTCCTCGGATCCTTGCCGCCGAGATGCCGATGTGGGCGCTCAAAGCCCTTGTCGCACCCATTGTGGACAAGGTGGGCAAGATCAAGCGGGTTGATTGCGACCGCGTAGACTAGGCCGCCAATTTTATCTTTCCCTTGTCGCTGCTGATCATGTTTAGAACAATTTATTAGATCTACAACAAGCTATTTTGTAATATAACTCTATCTTAGGCGATGATTGCAATGTTATTTCCTTTACTTGATTCCTTCCTTTGTACGTTTTTACCCTACGCTTCTAGGGAACTTGTCGGTCTGCAGCACCCTTGCATGGCGCTGAGTGCGGAACATCGGCCTGCTGGTGGTGCCGCCTCCGACAAGCAACCTTGTCGCGACTAGCTGCAGCTCACTTAAGTTGTTGAGCGGACTCGAAACAAAGTAAAGTAGCGACTAGCTGCAGTTGGTTCCTCCGCGCACAGGTTTTCCATACCAAGTACTATCATTCGAGGAAGATAACTTAAAAATTTAAGAACGGATTGCTCAAACTTGGGCAACTTAGCTTTTCTGTCGTTTGCTTCCCGATAAGGCGAAACTTCCTCGAGCAAGGCTTGGTCCATAGTATTATCTTCTCCTTCCCCCTGGTTAACTTGTGCGAGGGAACCTTCCTTTCTTTGAGAAAAGAGAAAGAAGAGAAAATAAAGTTATGGAGCCCAGTGGCTCGATATTGCTTACCAGGTGTGGGTGCTGCACAAAGTGTTAGCCAAAACATGCAATAAAATGATGAAAGCATGAATTTGACAAGTTGTGCGCAACACATGAGCTTTACTTATGCACGGGATCTGCGCCCGGCTTTGTACAAAGGATTACATGCAACATCGGCAAGACTTGTACAAAAGGTGGTTCTTTGGAACAGGTTCCGACAACAGCGCCCTCTGAGTAAAACTTACGAAGATGCTCAATGTTCTAGGAGTTGCTCACGGAATGCCATCTTCGGTCTCAAAGCGGACAGCGCCAGGCCTAGTGACTCGTTTCACCCGATAAGGGCCTTCCCACTTGGCGTCAACTTGTTTGAATTCTTGGCGGACTGAGCGCCGAAGAACAAGGTTGCCTTCCTTGAGGCTTCGGCACTAACTGCGGCTATGGTAGCGACGGAAAGCTTCTTTGGTAACGAGCAGCTCGTCTGATGACACGAAGACGGTCCTCCTCAAGGAGCAGCGCGTCATCTTGTCGCATTGCTCTTGCTCAAGCTCATCATAGCGAGTACTCGAGGTGACCTGTATCTGAGTTCCATGGGGAGAACTGCCTCTGCTCCATAGACTAGAGCGAAAGGTGTCTGGCCAGTGGCTCGATTTGGCGTCGTCCTGATCGACCAAAGAACCACCGGCAGCTCCTCAATCCAGTTTCTTCCGCACTTGCGCAGCCTGTTGAAAGTTTTGGTCTTGAGCCCGCGCAGCACTTCAGCATTTGCCCTCTCCGCTTGACCGTTGCTTCTCAGATGAGCAACAGAAGCGAAGCAGACCTTGGCGCCAAGATCTTGGACGTACTGCATGAAGGTGCGGCTTGTGAACTGTGTGCCGTTGTCGGTGATGATCCTGTTAGGGATTCCGAAACGGCAAACAATCGACTGAAGAACTTGACTGGCCGATTTGTCTTTGTCACGTTCCTCATCGCTTCCACTTCCGGCCACTTTGTGAACTTGTCGATTGCGATGTACAAGTACTCAAAGCCCCGACAGCTTCGGGGAAAGGGGCCGAGGATGTCGAGCCCCGGACGAAAATGGCCAGGATAAAGGGATCGTCTGGAGAGCTTGAGCTGGTTGGTGTGTCTGCTTGGAGCAGGCCTGGCACGCTTCACACTTGGTTACTTGTGCGGTTGCATCACGGAGGGCTGTCGGCCAAAAGAAACCTTGCTTAGGAAGCTTTGCGGCAAGTGCTTTCTGGCGCCAATGTGGTGACCACATATGCCTCCATGTATCTCTCGCCAACAGCTTTTGTCCGTCTTCGGTGAATACACTTCAATTTCACACCATTGAGTCTTCTTACATACAGCGTCTTTGTCGACAAACTGGTACATACTTGACTACCGGGCTACTCTTTCCGCTTCTTCTTGCTCTTCGGGAAGTTCTCCTGTCTGAAGGAAATGGACAATCTGATGTGCCCATGCTGGAGCTTGCGGCTCGACAACAAGGACTAAAGGCACATCTGCCCCTGCGGGAACATCAGCTTCCACGGCAAGAACTTGCGGCTCAGCCGGAGCTTGACGTTCCCCGGCAAGCTTTCCGGAGCAAAACTTGTCGGGAGCGTCTGCTTCAACGAAACAAACCCCGGGGCTTGTCGGAGCAGACTGCCCCTCAGCACTGTTGGTGTCGATCTTGGGGACCTTCGTGGCGGCGGTTTCGGGAAGCTCTGCCGGAAAGTAGTCACCAGAGATCAACTTCCTCTTCTTGCTCTGTCTAGTTGGTGGTGTTACAGACGGTTGAGTCAGCTTGAGCACAAAAATCCCTGGTTCCACAGGTAACTTAAGTGCAGCGCACTTTGACAGGCCATCAGCAATATCATTCTGAGCTCTTGGAACATGTTCCATTTGTAGGCCGTCAAAGTGTTCTTCTAGCTTTCTCACTTCATCAACGTAGGCTTCCATCAATGGACTCTGATAATCTTTGTTCACTTGGCGGACGACAAGCTACGAATCACCTCTGACAATAAGCTTCTTAATCCCAAGGTCTACTGCAATCCTGAGACCGGCAAGCAAACCTTCATACTCTGCTGTATTGTTTGTTGCTTGCTCCTTGGAAAAATGCATTTGGACTATGTACTTGAGGTGCTCTCCGGTGGGTGCTATAAGCAGCACGCCAGGCCGGGCGCCTTGCAGCGAGAAGGCACCATCAAAGTACATCAGCCACTCTTTGCTCGCTTCCTTGACGGGGATGCTCGTCTCTGGAATTTCTTCATCTTGCGTTGGGGTCCATTCCGCTATGAACTCCGCCAATGCTCTGCTTTGGATAGTTGAAGTGCTCTCAAACTTGAGGCCAAAGCTTGACAGTTCCAGTGCCCACTCGACAATCCTGCATGTTGCCTCTGGATTCTGCAGTATCCTCTTCAATGGAAAGCGAGTGACAACTGTGATCTCATGTGCACGAAGTAATGGCGCAGCTTTCTCGAGGCCATGAGAAGGCAAAAGCAATTTACGCACACCGAGTACCTTGATCTAGCCCCACAGCTTGTCATTTGGATGTGTGCCGTGGTTGCTAGCTCATCATCCGCCTCCTCTCCGCTACTAACGCAACACTAACCACTTGATTGGTTGCCGCTATATATAGCAGCAACTTCTCTTGTGGCTTAGGTGCGACAAGTATTGGAGTGGAGGACAGGTACCTCTTTAAGTCTGCGGCGCAGCCTCCGCTTCGGGAGTCCATTTCATTGGACCTGCCTTTTTCAAAATCTTGAAAAATGGCACGGCGCGTTCAGCAGACCTAGAGATAAACCTGCTGAGAGCAGCTACGCAACCGGCAAGCCTTCGTACATCCTTGACGCGCTTTGGTGCTTCAATCTGCTCAATGGCCTTGATCTTGTCGGGATTGGCTTCAATTCCCTGCTGAGACACGAAGAACCCGAGAAGCTTGCCGGAAGGGACTCGAACACGCACTTCTCGGGGTTGAGCTTGAGGTTGATTTTGCGCAGATTTGCAAAGGTCTCATCCAAATCTTGAACCAGAGTTGCTTTGTCCTTGCTCTTGACCACTATGTCATCCATGTAGGCTTCTACATTTACGTGCATTTGCGGCTCAAAAGCGTCATGGACTACTCTTGCAAGCGTTGAACCAGCATTCTTCAAACCGAAAGGCATCCGTATGAAACAATATGTGCCACATGGAGTAATGAATGCGGTTTCTCTCCTCATCCTCTTCTACCATGAAGATCTGATGATATCCACGAGTATGCATCAAGAATGAAAGCAAATCACATCCAGCCGTGGAGTCAACAATCAGTCGATGCGCGGCAAGGGAAGCAGGTCTTTGGGACAAGCTTTATTAACATCCGTGAAGTCAATACAAAGTCTCCATTTCCCATTTGCCTTGGCGACAACTACAGGATTGGCCAACCATGTAGGATGGAGCACTCCTCTGATAAGGCATGCTGCTTCCAATTTCTTGATCTCTTCTGCGATGAATTCTTGGCGCTCCACTGCCTGCTTCCTGACTTTCTGCTTGACGGGTCGCGCGTGAGGACAGACAGCTAAGTGATGCTCAATTACTTTCCTGGGAACACCGGGGATGTCAGACGGTTGCCATGCAAACACGTCGACGTTCGCCCGCAGGAAAGCAACGAGCGCGCCTTCCTATTTAGGGTCGAGAGTGGCACTGATGGTGAAGGTACCACCAGTGCCGTCCTCCTTGGCAAACACCTTCTTGGTCTTTGGCGGAGCCGCCATCATCTTCTTGCACTTGCCGGTGGAGCTCGATGGTGCGTCCTCGATGGTAGCGCAGCACTTCGAAGAGGTGCGCTTGCCGGAGTGGGCATCAGAGCTCTTGCCGGACTTGGTCTTCTTCCCCCCGGGAGCTTCAGCGGCAAGTGTTTTGCTTTCTGTTGCAGCTGCTGCCTCCCGGTAGATCTTGTCGGCACAGATAAGAGCATCCTTCTTGTCGCCATGGACAGAGATGATGCTTCTTGTCGCCATGGCATCTTGAGTAAGTTGTATGCATAATGAGAGGCTGCCATGAACTTAGCGAGTGCTGGACGACCAAGTATCCCATTGTAAGGCAATGGGAAATCAGCAACGTCGAATGTGACCCTCTCAGTCCTAAAGTTCAGCTCGCTGCCAAATGTTACCGGCAACGTGATCTTCCCCTTGGCTTGCTCCTTCCCGGATTGATTCCTTGGAATGTGCCGGTCTCTTGAGCCCGCCGTCGGGGATCTGAAGCTTACGGAGCACCGCGGAGGAGATCAGGTTTAAGCCGGCCCGCCGTCAACTAGCATCTTGGTGACCTTGAGGTTGCGGATAGTTGGTGAGACCAACATCGGCAAGCACCCGACCGCAGTTATGTGATCGAGGTGGTCCTCAATATCAAAGATGATAGGCGTCTTGGACCACTTGAGGCTTGCATGACTCTACGGATGGTTCGGTGCATTAACTTCCCGCATCCACTGCTTGAGTTGGCGGTGGGAAGTATGCAGGGAAGCACCTCCGTCAACGCAGAGGACCTTTGTAGCTTTCTGAAACTCCTGCTCATCGGCCTCGTCATCATCCATGTCTTCATCGTCGTCTTCATCTTCATCCTTGTCGCGGCCGCGGGGAGGTCTGTCTCCTTGCCGCTGCTTGGCCTTGCCGCGGTGCCCTCCCCGGCCGGGACGTTTCTTGTTGGCTCCTCCAGCACCTTATTGGGCCTTCTCCTTGTCGCGTCGCTCGTATTCAGCTTTCTGTTGCTCGACAAGCTGCTCTACCTTCTTGCAGCTCTGGAGGTCATGGCCCTTGGTGCGGTGGATCTTGCGATCTTGCTTGCGGAGCTGTCACGCTTGTCGGCCCGCCACAAACTGGTGGTTGGTGCGGCGCAACCTCCTTGCGGAGCTACTAGCCTTGGCGTTCTTGTCGCCACCTCCGTTTGCGGACTGCTCGACGACTAGCACATCTCTGCCTTTCTTTTCTGTTGCCCGCTTGGCTCTTCTTTGCCGGGCGGTTTCCTCCGTTAGATCCTCCTGCTTGGTATTCTCTCCGAGTCTCCTCCCCTCCTCAAAGACGTCTTGCGCACTTGTCGGCCGGGCGTATAGCTCATCGACGTCTCGATCTTGCACATCGCCATCTCCTCCGCATCCTGCGGTTCCGCATATTACGATGGAGCAGCGATCATCGCTTGGCAGGGTGGACATCTGGGATGTTGTGTTGTACACGGCTGAATCTCTGAATATACTTTCGTAGGGGCTCTCCTTCCTTCTGGGCGAGCAGATGAAGGTCGCTTTCTTGGCCATGGGGTTTGTGGCCGCCTGTAAAGGCACCGACAAACTGATGGCATAGGTCTGCCCAAGAAGATATGGAGTTGTCCGGCAAGTGCATGAGCCAGGACCTGACGTTGGGCTTGAGCACCGGTGAAGTAGTTGGCAGGATCTTGTCGTCTCGCCCCGGCAGCCTGCACCCGTGATGGTGTAGATCTTGAGGAACTCCGACGGATGTGTCTTGCCATCGTACTTCTCCGTGCGTCTGGCTTGAAGTTTTCTTCTTTGGGCCCTTTGGACTTGCCGCAGCTCACGAGTGAACGCAGGGCAACCTACGCGTCGTCAAGTCGCTGGTTCCTCCGGGCGCGTGCATGTCAACAGAAGGGCCGGCGCTTGTCGGATTGACGTCGCGCTTCCGCCGGCGCTTCGATGCGAGTTCGAGCGTCCTCTCGCTGTCGATCGTGTAGCACTTGGCGCTGATCGCGATGAGCTCATGGATCTGATGACGCAGTGGAGTCGCTGTCGAGGTGGATCCGGCGAGTCGGCGATCTTGGCCTTCGGGGCGGAGAGTGCATGGTGGTTGCACCCCCACCGGTCTCGTCGCCACCGGCTCGCGCTTGGCGTTCCTGCCGCGGCAGCGACGCACTCGGTTGCCGCGGAGCGTCGCCGTTGGCGAAGCCGATGAGACTCTGTATGGTGGCCCTCCACTCGTCGACCTTGTCGGCCGTTGGAGGGTAATCGAGGAGCAGTTGAGCTCTCGCCAGAGCTTCTGCTGGAGTAGTGGGTGGCAGTGGCGAACGACGCGAGGAGCGGGATATGCTCGGACTTCTATCTATGTTAGAAGGAGCAGTATCCCGTCCGAGCGACCGCTTCGCTTCGTGCCGACATGTTGGCGTGCATGCTGGTCTTGAGCGTCCCGAGATCCTCCAGCTCGGTCTCGGTCCAACAGCGTATGGCATTGTGAATGCCATGGCGCTTCTCGGTCCCGCGCCTCTGAGGCAGGCGCGGTACATGTCTGACGCCGAGGTCTGCGGCGGCCTTGTCCTTGGACTTGGCAGCACCGTGAGCTCCCCCGTCGCCGTCTATCCTTTCACCGGCGTCTACCCCACCACCTGTTTGCTCCGGTGGTGGTGGGTTCGACACGGACGGGGCTTCTGCCGCCGAAGCCTTCTTCTTCGGTGGCATGTTGGCGAAGATGATGAAGATGTTGCTCGCGTGGACGCTGGATCAGGTTCACACAACCTCGACGCCCCCTACCTGGCGCGCCAAAGATGTCGGGGAGGCTGATCGGACCCACAAACACCTATGGGACCGGCGGACCGAGTCCCTTTTGGTTCGGAGGGGGGCGGAGATCGCACGAAGAGCAGATCGAGGCGAAGCACGCGAGCAGTTTACCCAGCTTCGGAGCTCTCCGGAGATAATACTCCTCTGCTGCTTGTCTGATTGTATTGTGTTCTTGCTAGGGAGCGCTGAGAGCTACAGTATACTCCAGCTGCTAACGAGACCTAGCGTGAGAGTGTTCGAACCCTGAGGGAACTGATCGACTGACCAACCCCTTCTACGTTGCGCATGGGCCTCCTTTTATATGCACTAAGGGGTTCCGACAGGTGGCAACGTAGATGAGGGTACAAATGGAAAAATAGTAGTTGGTACACCTACTTGTACAGTGTACAGTGTACTCTACCTAACCCTGACGGCAAGGGACAAAAGCATTAAATGCCCGTCCTCGTCGCCTAAACAGTGCTGAGGGACCGTCGGGAGCGCCACCGTTCGCCACGATGGCAAGCTTGTCGGCGCCGCTTATCACCGCTCCCGCTGGCTGCACAACCTCTTGACACGCGGCATGGAATGGTCCCATGGCGACACGTTGGTGAATGAGCTGGAAGCGGAGATGAAGAGAGGTTACTGCCGCAGCAAGTGCCTTGCCGCGGCTGAATCCTTGTCGCGTCCGGAGGCTTGTCGCTCTCCGAGCCTTTCCGGCAAGCTCCTCTTGCCGGGGTCTTGTCTTCTGCGTGCCTTGAGTGGCCTTCCCGGCAAGCTCCTCTTGCCGGGGCCTTGTCTTCTTGGTTAAATACTTTGTTCTTGAATGGCTCCAAAGGAACCACGGAGGATCTTGGCGGTGACCAGGCAAGCCTTGCATGGGTGTCAGCAACTGCTGCGTCTGCGAGTTCGGGATACTAGGGTACCCCTACTCTAGTACACCGACATTTACCTACTTATCCTAAACTGCTTAGTATATGTTGGTTAGTGATCCATCAGTGGCCCCCACTTGTCCTTGTTGCCCCTGCTTCATCATCGACGCCTCGATCGACGTGATCGACGACCAGAGCCCGACACCTCACATCACATCATGCCCCTTTTTGTTGCTCGACTCTGCAGAGTTACCATCGAGTGCCGAGGGTGGAACCTCATACATCACTCCTGATGAGATCTCTGTAGTGTAGCTATTCGGTCGTGGTCATCGAGGGTGGTTCCTCCTTCACCATTCCTGATACGGCTCTGTCGTGCAACACCTCAAGTGTGAACCTCGAGGGTGGTTCCTCTTACATCCACCTTGATGATTACATCGAGTGGAATCCATCGGGGGTGATTCCTCGGGTTTACCCCTTGATGTTTGGATACACGGTTACCTTGAGTTTAATTGAGACCATTGTCGAAGTCGGGTGGGCCTTGAGGGGTACCCGCGAGCTGATGTGAAGTCGGGCGGGCCTGTAGAGCACCCGCGAGTTTTCCACATGGCACGGCCGGGCAGTCTGGGCCCTTGCCGTAAGTCCATGAGACGGGGCGACGGGGTCACATTATCGTGAGTCTCTGCTCGTCTCCGCGAGACCCCAATGCACTAACAGGTTTGGGTATTTGTTCTGAGTTGGCCTTTGACCTTTACGCACTAACCACCACACGAGAATAGATATGGGCCTTGACGTCGCAGTATCAGCCGAAGCTTTGTCAGACGTCTAGTTCAGCATGGCGGCACGGCCGGATCATGCTTGCCATCCGAGGCGATGCTGGTATTCATGGAGGCACAACGACCCGGAGTGCTGCGGGCGATGGGCCCAAGACCCCAGAGCGGTTAGGATGTAGACCGGCAGGGACCTCTCTACTGAGCCTAGGTAGGGTTGCGACGTGTTGATCTTCCGAGGTTGGGCATTGACCTAGAAGAGTGTGTCCGGCTAGAGTAATCAAGCGTGTTGGATAACCTGGTGCACCCCTGCAGGGAAGTTATATATTCGAATACCGTGTCTACGGTAATAGACGTTCAGACTTATATCTTGATCTTATAGAACTAGAAATGGATACATGAGATATGTGATGGATATGTGGCTCCGAGATTGCTTTCTCGCAGGGAGTCGGGGAAGGATCTCTGGGCGTTGATGTTAAACATGCTTGTTAAATATTAAAATGCTACTCTTTACTCTTCTACATGCTGCAAGATGCTTGGAGCTTCTTGAAGATGCTAGTATTCGATAGGCTAGGCCTTCCCCCTCTATTCTGGCATTCTACAATTCAGTCCACAGATACAAACCTTCCATTTGATACCAATGCATACTTAGTATAGATCTGATGCTTGCAAGTACTTTGGATGAGTACTCACGGTTGCTTTGCTACCCTCTTTCCCCCTTCTTTATTCTTTGCGGTTGTTGCAACCAGATGATGGATCCTTGGAGCCGGATGCCACCGTTGATGGATGCTACTATGTGAAGACCGCCGACGACCAGGAGTAGTTAGGAGGTCCCAGGCAGGAGGCCTTGCCTCTTCGATTGTTGTTGCTTTTGTGCTAGCCTCCTTAAGGCATCTTTGTTTAACTTATGTCTGTTCTCAGATATCGTTGCTTCCGCTGACTCTTGTGTATCGAGCTTGCATTCGAGCCCTCGAGGCCCCTGGCTTGTAATATAAAGCTTGTGTTATTTTGATTTGTGTCTAGAATTGTGTTGTGATATCTTCCCGTGAGTCCCTGACCTTGATCGTACACATTTGAGTGTATGATTAAATCGGGGACGTCACAATTTAAATCAAAGAATAATGGTTGTTCTATTTATATGAGTAATACCTTTTATGGTCATTGATACGTCTCCAAAGAATCTATAATTTTTGATTCTTCCATGTTGTTATATTATCATTCTTGGATGTTTTACAATCATTTTATAGCCATTTTATATGATTTTTTGGTGCTAACCTATTGACATAGTGCCCAGTGCTAGTTATTGTTTTCTGCATGTTTTTTAGATCACAGGAAATCAATACCAAACGGAGTCCAAACGCAGCGAAACCTTTTGAGGATTTGTTTTGGGCCAGAAGACATCCAGTGGACTAGGAAAGCACCTGGGGGGGGTGCTCCGAGGAGAGCACAACCCACCAGGGCGCGCCTGGGGGCCCAGGTGCTCCCCGGTGGGTTGTGCCCACCTCGGGTGCCCCCTGAACTGCCTCTTTGCTCTATAAATACCCCAATATTCCAGAAACCCTAGGGGAGTCGACAAAAATCAATTCCAGCCACCGTAGAGTCCAGAAACACCAGATCCAATCTAGACACCATCTCAGAGGGGTGCATCATGTCCATTGGTGCCTCTCCAATGATGCGTGCGTAGTTCTTTGTAGACCTACGGGTCCGTAGTTAGTAGCTAGATGGCCTCCTCTCTCTTTCTTGATTATCAATACAATGGTCTCTTGGAGATCCATATGATGTAAGTCTTTTGCGGTGTGTTTGTTGGGATCCGATGAACTTTGAGTTTATGATCAAATCTATGTTTTTATCCATGGAAGTTATTTGAGTCTTCTTTGATCCCTTATATGCATGATTGATTATAGGATCACATTTCTTCTCCGATATTTGGGTCTTATTTGGCCAGCTTGATCTATTTATCATGCAATGGGGAGAGGTGCTTTTTGATGGGTTCGATCTTATGGTGCTTTGATCCTAGTGACAAAAAGGGAAACAACACGTATGTATCATTGCTATTAAGGATAACAAGACGGGGTCTATTTCTACATAAATAGATCTTGTCTACATCACGTCATCGTTCATATTGCATTATTCCGTTTCTCCATGAACTTAATACACTAGATGCATGCTGGATAGCGGTCGATGTGTGGAGTAATAGTAGTAGATGCAGGCAGGAGTCGGTCTACTAATCTTGGACGTGATGCCTATGTAATGATCATTGCCTGGATATCATCATGAATATTTGAAGTTCTATCAATTGCCCAACAGTAATTGTTTTCCCACCGTTTGCTATTTTTTTCTCGAGAGAAGCCACTAGTGAAACCTACGGCCCCCGGGTCTCTTTTCATCATATTTGCATTTGGGATCTATTTTACTTTGCATTTATTTTCAGATCTATTAAACCAAAAATACAAAAATACCTTGCTTCAATTTATTTGTTCCGTGATCTATTTATCCTATCTACCACTTTTACCTCACGTTATTTGCCTATCTTGAGGCGCCGTACCCAAAAGGGATTGACAACGCCTTTTACACGTCAGGTTGCGAGTTTGTTATTTGTGTGCAGGTGCTGTTTACGTGGTGCGAGGAGGTTCTCCTACTAGTTCGAGAACCTTGGTCTCATCACTGAGGGAAATATCTACCGTCGCTATACTACATCATCCCTTCCTCTTTGGGGAAATACCGACGTAGTTCTAGCAGACATCAAAAAGAATTTCTGGCGCCGTTGCCGGGGAGGATCTTCAACATCAACCAGGTTCCTAATCACAAATCTCATCTCCTCGCAATTTACATTATTTTCCATTTGCGTCTCGTTTTCCTCTCCCCCACTTCACAAAAATTTGCCATTTTATTCGCCCTCTTTTCCGTTCGCCGTTTTCTCGTGAGATCTGTTTTTGAGTGCAACTTTGTTGTGAAGTCAGAACACCAAGTTGTGTGATTTCTCAAATACCAATAACAATGATTTTATTAGCACTCCGATTGCTCCGCCCTCCACTACTGTGGAGTCTTGTGATATTAATACTGTTTTGCTGAATCTTGTTATGAAAGATCAATTTGCTGATACTCCTAAAGAGGATGCCGCGTCCCATCTTAGCACATTCATGGAATTATGCGATATGTAAAATAAAAAAGATGTGGACAATAATGTTGTGAAGTTGAAATTATTTCCGTTTTCTTTGCGAGATCACGCAAAAATTTGGTTTTCTTCTTTGCCTCGCAACAGTATCGATTCTTGGAACAAGTGCAATAGTGCTTTTATTACTAAGTATTTTACACCCGCAAAAATTATTTCCCTTAAAACCCAGATCAAGAATTTTAAGAAACTTGAACATGCGCATGTTGCACAATCTTGGGAAAGGATGAAATTGATGCTAAGGAATTGCCCAACTCATGGGTTAAATCTTTGGAAGATCATACAATTCTGTATTCGGGATTGAATTATGTTTCTCGTAATCTTTTAGATTCCGCCGCGGGGGGTACTTTTATGGAAATTACTTTGGGAGAAGCTACTAAATTGCTAGACAATATTATAGCAAATTACTCGCAATGGCATACCGAAAAAGATCTTACTAGTAAAAAAAGTCAATTCGGTAGAAGAAATAAATTCTTTAAGTGAAAAAGTTGATGCTCTTATGAAGTTGGTTGCTAACAAAAGTGCTCCTATTGATTTTAATGATGTGTCTTTGTCTACTTTGATTGAGCAAAGTAGTGATGCCATAGATGTGAATTTTGTCTCGCGAAACAATTTCAATAACAATGCTTATAGAGGTAATTTCAATCCTAGGCCTTTTCCTAGTAATTCCTCTAATACTTATGGTAATTCCTATGGTAGTCCTACTTATAATAATAATAGAAACACCTATGATCTTTAGAACAATATTAAAGAATTTATCAATACTCATGATTTGTCTGGAAGTATTGATAGAATTTCTCATGATGTAGAAACTCTTAAGATGAGATTTTTGTGCCTAAAGTTGAAGAATCAATTAAAGATTTTTATGTTTCTATGGATGAAAGTAAGAGAAGAACCGCTATGCTTAGAGCTAGAAAAGAATTTTTGGGAAGAGCGTTTTCTAGTGATTACTTTTATAAAAGTGATGAAGATCTTAAAATGATTGGTATTTCTTCTATTGATTCTTTTTTTAGTAAAATTAAGATTGATGAAAAAGGGACTAGAGAAGAGTCAACTTTAGTTAGAAGGCGTCCCTATGATTCGGAGGGTGAAAATCTTGTTGAGAAAATTGATAAAAGTGGGTTTGAAGAGGTCACGACTTAAACTAGTGATGTGCCCACTATTTTGGATTACAAAGACTTTAATTATGATAATTACTCTTTGGTTTATTGTATTTCTTTGTTGCAATCCATGATAAATTCACCCCATGCTTATGAATAAAACAAAGCTTTTACTAAACATATTGTTGATGCCATGATGAAAGCTTTCAAAGAAAAGTTGGAATTAGAAGTTTTGATTCTTAGAAAATTGCATGATGAGTGGGAACCTAATATCAAAGTCAAGATAAAAAATTATGAGTGTTTTTCTTTATGTGACTTGGGTGCTAGTGTTTCAACAATTCCGAAATCTTGATGTGATGTGCTTGGTCTTACCAATATTGAAGAATGCTCTTTAAATTTGCACTTGGCGGATTCTACTATTAAAAAGCCTATGAGAAGAATTAATGATGTTCTTATTCTTGCAAATGGGTATTATGTGCCCACAGATTTTATTGTTCTTGATATTGATTGCAATCCATCTTGTCCAATTATTCTTGGTAGACCGTTTTTACGTACTATTGGTGCTGTGATTGATATGAAAGAAGGCGATATTAAATTTCAGTTTCCACTAAGGAAGGGAATGGAACACTTCCCTAGAACAAGAATTAGGCCACCATATGAATCAATCATGAGGGCATCCTATGGATCTAGAACCAAAGATGACAAAACTTAGATCGTACGCGTTATGCCTAGCTAGGGGCGTAAAACAATAGCGCTCGTTGGGAGGCAACCCAACTTGTATCTTTTTGCTTTTTTTGTTTTCTTGCTGTTTTCAATAAAATACCAAATTATACCTCTGGTTAGATGTGTTTTTGTGGTTTAAATTAGTGTTTTTGCCAAGCAAGGCCTTTGGGTTGATTTGGGTGAAAGTTGATTTGATCTTGCTGAAAAACAGAAACTTATGCACTCACGAAAATAATTTTCGTAAATCACAGAAACATGATTTTGAGTTGATTTATTTTGCATAAGATTAATATACAAATTTCTCAGGTTTTCCTAATTTCTCAAGATTTCTGCAGTTACAGAAGTATTAGAAATATCCAGATTTCTACAGACTCTTCTGTTTTTGACAGATTCTATTTTCTTTGCGTTGTGTGCTTGTTTTGATGATTCTATGGTTTTCTTTGATGAGTTTTCCCATAGAAAAGTTGGAATAAAGTATATATAATGGAAGAATAAATTCTGAATAGGTTTGCAACAGTACTTATAGTAGTGGTTTGCTTTCTTATACTAACGGATCTCACGAAGATTTTGTTGAGTTTTGTGTGATTGAAGTTTTCAAGTTTTGGGTGATCTTAAGATGGATGAAGGAAGAAGTATTAGCAAAAGGCTAAGATTGGGGATGCCCGAGGCACCCCGAGATAATATTCAATAAGTAGCAATCAACTAAATTTGGGGATGCCCCCGAGTGGCATCCCCGGTTTCTTCTAACAACCATCAATATTTTACTTGAAGCTATATTTTTATTCATCACATATTATGAGTTTTGCTTGGACCGTCTTGTATGATATGAGTCTTTTCTTGTTTTGCTTTGTGTTTTAAGTGTTGAATCCTTGCTGAACACACCTTTTTGAGAGAGCAGAAAATTATGCTATGCTTGCTCCTATGCTTCACTTAGAATTCTAGAGCCATGGATTTGCTCTAGTACTTCACTTATATCTTTTTTTAGCACGGTGTGCTTTGTTATTTTTGAAGAAATGCTCTCATGCTTCACTTAGATTAATTTGGGAGTTAGTAATTTTTTTAAGAAATTCTCTCTTGCTTCACTTAGATTATTTTGACAGAAAGAAATATTATGCTCGTGTTCTTCACTTATATTTGTTTGAGCTTATCAAAAGCAACATATGAAAATATTCCCAAAGTGATAGATATCCAAGGAGGATATAATAAAAACTATCATGAGGATCATTGGACATAATAAACTTGATTCTTAGTAATGGTTTTGGGATATGACGATATGATATGTGAGTCATGTTGATGAGTAATTGTGCTTTAGTAAGAATATTGATGTTAAGGTTTGTGATTCCCTATGCAAGCACGAAAGTCAATAGTTATGCAATGAAATTTATATCCTACTTGTGGTGCATTATTCGGTGTTACTTATGCTTAATGCTTGCATACGAGATTTTTCGCTTTTTTGTTGGTCGCTTCTCAATCTTTTTGCTAGCCTTCATTTTGCACTAAGTACGATCACTACTTGTGCATCCAAAACCCTTTAAACAAGTTTTGCCATATGAGTCCACCATACCTACCTATATTCGGTATTTCCATGCCGTTCTAAGCAAATTTGCATGTGCCATCTCTAATTTTCAAAATAAATTTCTCTTTTGTGTGCTCTACCGCTAGCGAGGCGGCGAGGGGTAGCCAATATTTTCCATGCTAGATGTGTTATTCTCACGATGAGTGTTTATTCACTTGTTATTGCACGAGAGTACGGCAAAGGTATTAGGGATGCCTAGTCCCGAAATGAAAAATGAATTTACTTATTATTATCAAATAATAAATTCCTTGGAAAGTGTTGGTATGGAGGGCAACCATGGATTTGGCTAGCCATGGAAAGTGAAAGTAATGGTGGAAAAAGGAATAAACTTTGTTTTCTGTTTGTGAACCGCCTATGATGTATCTAGCATGGAAAGTGTTGGGAGCTCTAAGTCATTTTTGTTGGTGGGAAAAGTATGCCTCTCAAAAAAAAATTATCTTTCAATTTAAGTTTTGAGCTCTGGCACCTCTACAAATCCCTACTTCCCTCCATGAAGGGCCTTTATTTTACTTATGCAATTTTTATTTTGAATTTGAGTCTCCACCTTCTCTTATAAAGCACCAACTAAGGGGCACGATGATCATATTTGGGCATTTGGGTGTAGCTAATATTCAAGTGTGTTTCATGAATGGATCAATGGTTGAGCAAAATGGGCTAGGGATAACTTGCTTTAGTGTTGATATTTTGGAAGACATGGTTGCTTGTTGGTATGCTTGAGTATTAAAGTCTTCATGTCAAAACTAGACTATTCCTTTGAACCATATAAAAGTCCAATTGTCCATGCTATAAAGAAAAGAAATGTGATGAACATGTTCGGCAGCATTCCACATCAAAAATTATGTTTTTATCATTTACCTACTGGAGGACGAGCAGGAATTAAGCTTGGGGATGCTGATACGTCTCCAACGTATATACAATTTTTGATTGTTCCATGCTGCAATATTATCATTCTTGGATGTTTTACAATCATTTTATAGTCTTTTTATATCGTTTTTTGGTACTAACCTATTGACATAGTGCCCAGTGTCGTTTGCTGTTTTCTGCATGTTTTTTACATCGCAGGAAATCAAACCAAACGGATTCCAAACGCAGCAAAACTTTTTGAGGATTGTTTTGGGCCAGAAGACATCCAGTGGGCCAGGAAAGCACCTGGGGGTGCTCTGAGGAGAGCACAACCCACCAGGGCGGGCCTGGGGGCCCAGGCGCTCCCCGGTGGGTTGTACCCACCTCGGGTACCCCCTAAACCACCTCTTTGCTGTATAAATACCCCAATATTCCAGAAATCCTAGGGGAGTCGACGAAAATCAATTCCAGCCGCTGCAGAGTCCAGAAACACCAGATCCAATATATACACCATCTCGGAGGGGTGCATCATGTCCATTGGTGCCTCTCTGATGATGTGTGAGTAGTTCTTTGTAGACCTACGGGTCCGTAGTTAGTAGCTAGATAGCTTGCTATCTCTCTCTTGATTATCAATAAATGGTCTCTTAGAGATCCATATGATGCAAGTCTTTTTGCGGTGTGTTTGTTGGGATCCGATGAACTTTGAGTTTATGATCAGATCTATGCTTTTATCCATGAAAGTTATTTATGTCTTGTTTGATCTTTTATATGCATGATTGATTATAGCCTCGTATTTCTTCTCCGATATTTGTGTTTTGTTTGGCCAACTTGATCTATTTATCTTGCAATGGGAAGAGGTGCTTTGTGATGTGTTTGATCTTACGGTGCTTGATCCCAGTGACAGAAAGGGAAACAACACATATGTATCATTGCTATTAAGGATAACAAGATGAGGTCTATTTCAACCTAAATAGATCTTGTCTACATCATGTCATCGTTCTTATTGCATTACTCCATTTCTCTTTGAACTTAATACACTAGATGCATGCTGGATAGCAGTCGATGTGTGGAGTAATAGTAGTAAATGCAGGAAGGAGTCGGTCTACTAATCTTGGACGTGATGCCTATGTAATGATCATTGCCTCGATACCGTCATGATCATTTGAAGTTCTATCAATTTTCCAACAGTAATTGTTTTCCCACCGTTTAATATTTTTTATCGAGAGAAGCCACTAGTGAAACCTACGGCCCCCGGGTCTCTTTTCATCATATTTGCCTTTGTGATCTATTTTCCTTTGCATTTATTTCTAGATCTATTAAACCAAAAATACAAAATACCTTGCTGCAATTTATTTGTTCTGCTATCCATTTATCCTATCTACCACTTTTACCTATCTTGAGGCGCCGTACCCGAAAGGGATTGACAACCCCTTTTACACGTCGGGTTGTGAGTATTTGTTATTTGTGTGCAGGTGTTGTTTATGTGGTGTGAGGAGGTTCTCCTACTAGTTCGATAACCTTGGTCTCATCACTGAGGGAAATACCTACCGTTGCTATACTGCATCATCCCTTCCTCTTTGGGAAATACCGACGTAGTTCTAGTAGACATCAGCCATGCACCCTTGATGAATGGTCTATTTTTGTTGAATCTCGATCTTAGTGATACACATATTCATAATATTGATGCCAAAAGATGCAAAGTTGATAATGATAGTGCAACATATTGGTGGCACTGCCGTTTAGGTCATATTGGTGTAAAGCGCATGAAGAAACTCCATGCAGATGGACTTTTCAAATCATTTGATACTTGTGAACCATGCCTCATGGGCAAGATGACTAAAACTCCGTTCTCCGGAACAATGGAGTGAGCTGATGACTTATTGGAAATAGTACATACCTATGTATGCGGTTTGATGAGTGTTGAAGCACTTTATTAGATGTAACAAGTAGGTATGGGTATATCTACTTGATGAAGCACAAGTCTGAAACATTTTAAAAGTTAAAAGAATTTCAGAGTGAAGTGGAGAATCAATGTAACAAGAAAATAAAGTTTCTACGATCTGATCGCGAAGGCGAATATTTGAGTTACGAGTTTGGCCTTCATTTAAAACAATGTGGAATTATTTCACAACTCACGCCACTTGGAACACCACAGCGTAATGGTGTGTCCGAACATCGTAACCGCACTTTATTAGATATGGTGCGTTCTATGATGTCTCTTACCAACTTACCACTATGATTTTGGAGTTATGGATTAGAGACAGCCGCATTCACATTAAATAGGGCACCGTCTAAATCCATTGAGACGACGTCGTATGATCCGTGGTCTGGCAAGAAATCTAAGCTGTCGGTTCTTAAAGTTTTGGGATGTGATGCTTATGTCAAAAGGCTTCAGCTTGATAAGCTTGAACCTAAATCGGAGAAGTGCATATTCATAGGATACCATAAATAAATTATTGGGTACACCTTCTACCACAGATCCGAAGGCAAAATCTTTGTTGCTAAGAATGGTGCCTTTCTAGAGAAGGAGATTCTCTCGAAAGAAGTGAGTTGGAATAAAGTAGAACTTGATGAGGTAATTGTATCTTCTCTCGAATTGGAAAGTAGCACATCACAGAAAACTGTTCCTGTGATGCCTACACCAACTAGAGAGGAAGCAAATGATAATGATCATGAAAGTTCAGATCGAGTTACTAGTGAACCTCATAGGTCAAACAGAGAACGATCCGCACCAGAGTGGTACGGTAATCGTGTCCTGGAAGTTATGTTATTAGACCATGGTGAACCTACGAACTATGAAGAAGCTATGATGAGCCCAGATTCCGATAAATGGCTTGAGGCCATGAAATTTGAGATATGATCCATGTATGAGAACAAAGTATGGACTTTGGTGGACTTGCGCGATGATCAACAAGCCATAGAAAATAAATGGACCTTCAAGAAGAATACTGACGCTGATTGTAACGTTACTGTCTACAAAGCTCGACTTGTCGCAAAAGGTTTTGACAAGTTCAAGGAGTTGACAACGATGAGACTTTCTCACCGTAGCGATGCTTAAGTCTGTCGGAATCATGTTAGTGATTGCCACATTTTATGATTATGAAATCTGGAAAATGGACGTTAGAACTACATTCCTTAATGGATTTCTTAAAGAAGAGTTGTATATGATGCAACCAAAAGGTTTTGTCGATCCTAAAGGTGCTAACAAAGTGTGCAAGCTCCAACGATCCATCTATCGACTAGTGCAAGCATCTCGGAGTTGGAATGTACACTTTGATGAGGTGATCAAAGCATATGGTTTTATAAAGACTAACGGTGAAGCCTGTATTGGCAAGAAAGTGAGTGGGAGCTCTGTAGCATTTCTGATATTATATGCGGATGACATATTGTTGATTGAAATGATATAGAATTTTTGGATAGCATAAAAGGATGCTTGAATAAGATTTTTTCAATGAAAGACCTCGGTGAAGCTGCTTATATATTGGGCATCAAAATCTATAGGGATAGATCGAGACGCTTAATAGGATTTTCAGAAAGCACATACCTTGACAAAGTTTTGAAGAAGTTCAAAATGGATCAGTCAAAGAAAGGGTTCTTTCCTGTGTTACAAGGTGTGAAATTGAGTTAGACTCAAAGCTCGACCACTGCAGAAGGTAGAGAGAGAATGAAAGTCATTCCCTATGCCTTAGCCATAGGTTCTATCATGTAGCTAAGCTGTGTACTAGACCTGATGTGTGTCTTGCCATAAGTTTGGCAGGGAGGTACCAAAGTAATCCAGGAGTGGATCACTGGACAGCGGTCAGGAACATCCTGAAGTACCTGAAAAGGACCAATGATATGTTTCTCGTTTATGGAGGTGACGAAGAGCTCATCGTAAATGGTTACGTTGATGCTAGCTTCGACACTGATCCGCATGACTCTAAGTAACAAATTGGATACGTACTTATATTGAATGGTGGAGCTGTTAGTTGGTGCAGTTCCAAGCAAAGCATCGTGGTGGGATTTACGTGTGAAGCGGAGTACGTAGCTGCTTCAGAAGCAACACATGAAGGAGTCTGGATGAATAGGTTCATATCCGATCTAAGTGTAATACCCAGTGCATTGGGTCCAATGAAAAATCTTTTGTGTCAACACTGGAGCAATTGCCTTAGCAAAGGAATCCAGGTTTCACAAGAGAACCAAACACATCAAGAGACGTTCAATACGTCTCCAATGTATCTATAATTTTTGATTGTTCCATGCTCTTATATTATCATTCTTGGATGTTTTACAATAATTTTATAGTCATTTTATATCATTGTTTGGTACTAACCTATTGACATAGTGCCAAGTGCCAGTTGCTATTTTCTACATGTTTTTTACATCGCATGAAATCAATATCAGACGGAGTCCAAATGCCACGCCACTTTACGATGATTTTTTATGGACCAAAAGGAAGAAGTTGGGCCCTGGTTGCACCCGGGGGGAGTCCCGAGGAGGAGAAAACCCACCAGGGTGCACCAGGAGGCCCAGGTGCGCCCTAGTGGGTTGTGCCCACCTCGGGTGCCCCCCGGACCGCCTCTTTGCTCTATAAATACCCCAATATTCCAGAAACCCTAGGGGAGTCAACGAAATATTCATCTATTCGCCGCAGAGTCCTGAGCCACCAGACCCAATCTAGACACCTTCACGGAGGGATTCACTACTTCCATTGGTGCCTCTCCAATGATGCGTGAGTAGTTCTTTGTAGACCCACGGGTCCGTAGTTAGTAGCTAGATGGCTTCCTCTCTCTCTTGATTATCAATACAATGGTCTCTTGGAAATCCCTATGATGTAAGTCTTTTGGCGGTGTTTTTGTTGGGATCTGATGAACTTTGAGTTTATGATCAAACCTATGTTTTTATCCATGAAAGTTATGTGAGTCTTCTTTGATCTCTTATATGCATGATTGCTTATAGCCTCGTATTTCTTCTCTGATATTTGGGTTTTGTTTGGCCAACTTGATCTATTTATCTTGCAATGGGAAGAGGTGCCCGGTAGTGGGTTCAATCTTATGGTGCTTGATCCCAGTGACATGAAGGGAACCGACACGTATGTATCCTTGCTACTAAGGATAACAAGATGAGATCTATATCTGCCGCAATAGATAAATGGATCTCGTCTACATCATGTCATTGTTCTTATTGCATTACTCCGTTTTCTCATGAATTTAATACACTGGATGCATGCTGGATAGCGGTCGATGTGTGGAGTAATAGTAGTAGATGCAGGCAGGAGTCGGTCTACTAATCTTGGACGTGATGCCTGTGTAATGATCATTGCCTGGATATCGTCATGATTATTTGAAGTTCTATCAATTGCCCAACAGTAATTGTTTTCCCACCGTTTGCTATTTTTCCCGAGAGAAGCCACTAGTGAAACCTACGGCCCCCGGGCCTCTTTTCATCATATTTGCCTTTGCGATCTATTTTCTCTTGCATTTATTTTCAGATCTATTAAACCAAAAATAAAAAAATACCTTGCTGCGATTTATTTGTGCCGCGATCCATTTATCCTATCTACAAATTTACCTCAGGTCCTTAGCCTATCTTGAGGAGCCGTACCCCGAAAGGGATTGACAACCTGACACGTCTCCGTCGTATCTACTTTTCCAAACACTTTTGCCCTTGTTTTGGACTCTAACTTGCATGATTTGAATGGAACTAACCCGGACTCACCCTGTTTTTAGCAGAAATGCTATGGTGTTATTTTTGTGCAGAAATAAAAGTTCTCGGAATGACCTAAAAATCCATGGAGCAACTTTTCAAAATAAATAAAAAATACTGGCGAAAGAATCAGCGTCAGGGGGCCCACACCCTGTCCACGATGGTGGGGGTGCGCCCCTGCCTCTTGGGCCCCCTAGACGTCCACCGACCTCAACTCCAACTCCATATATTTGCTTTCACGGAGAAAAAAATCAGAGATAAAGTTTCATCGCGTTTTACGATATGGAGCCGCCGCCAAGCCCTAATCTCTCTCGGGAGGGCTGATCTGGAGTCTGTTCGGGGCTCCGGAGAGGGGGATTCGTTGCCGTCGTCATCATCGACCATCCTCCATCACCAATTTCATAATGCTCACCGCCGTGCGTGAGTAATGCCATCGTAGGCTTGCTGGACGGTGATGGGTTGGATGAGATTTACCATGTAATCAAGTTAGTTTTGTTAGGGTTTGATCCCTAGTATCCACTATGTTTTGAGATTGATGTTGCTATGACTTTGCTATGCTTAATGCTTGTCACTAGGGCCCGAGTGCCATGATTTCAGATATGAACCTATTATGTTTTCATGAATATATGTGAGTTCTTGATCCTATCTTGCAAGTCTATAGTCACCTATTATGTGTTATGATCCGACAACCCCGAAGTGATAATAAATCGGGATACTTCTCGGTGATGACCGTAGTTTGAGGAGTTCATGTATTCACTATGTGTTAATGCTTTGGTCCGGTACTCTATTAAAAGGAGGCCTTAATATCCCTTAGTTTCCATTAGGACCCCGCTGCCACGGGAGGGTAGGACAAAAGATGGCATGCAAGTTCTTTTCCATAAGCATGTATGACTATATTCGGAACACATGCCTCCATTACATTGATGAACTGGAGCTAGTTCTGTATCACCCTATGTTATAACTATTACATGAGGAATCACATCCGACATAATTATCCATCACTGATCCAATGCCTACGAGCTTTTCACATATTGTGTTTTGCTTATTTACTTTACCGTTGCTACTGTTACAATTACTACAAAACTGCTACTATTACTTTTGCCACTGTCACCGTTACTTCCATACTACTTTGCTACTAAATACTTTGCTGCAGATACTAAGTTATCCAGGTGTGGTTGAATTGACAACTCAACTGCTAATACTTGAGAATATTCTTTGGCTCCCCTTTTGTCGAATCAATAAATTTGGGTTGAATACTCTACCCTCGAAAACTATTGCGATCCTCTATACTTGTGGGTTATCACAACCCCTTTAACACGTTGGGTTGCGAGGTGTTGTTCTTTGTGTGCAAGGGTTATTTATGTTGTGTTTCTTGGTTCTCCTACTGGTTCGATAACCTTGGTTTCATATCTGAGGGAAATACCTATCGCCGCTGTGCTGCATCATCCCTTCCTATTTGGGGAAATACCGACGTAGGTTCAAGCGACATCAATGCTTCAACTCCATTCATGAAAAGGTCAAGGATGGAGACATAGATATTCGCAAAATACATACGGATCTGAATGTAGCAGACTCGTTAACTAAGCCTCTTCCACGAGCAAAACATGATCAACACCAAGACTCCCTGGGTGTTCGATTCATTACAATGTAATCTAGATTATTGACTCTAGTGCAAGTGGGATACTGAAGGAAATATGCCCTAGAGGCAATAATAAAGTTGTTGTTTTATATTTTCTTATTCATGATAAAGGTTTATTAATCATGCTAGAATTTTATTGATCTGAAACTTAAATACAAGTGTGAATACATAAACAAATACCGTGTCCCTAGTAAGCCTCTACTAGACTGGCTCGTTGATCAAAGATTGTTAAGACTTCCTAACCATAGACATTTGTCATCATTTGATAATGGGATCACATCATTAGGAGAATGATGTGATGGACAAGACCCATCCGTTAGGTTAGCATATGATCGTTTAGTTTATTGCTACTGCTTTCTTGAATGTCAAATACATGTTCCTTCGACCATGAGATAATGCAACTCCCGAATACCGGAGGAATACCTTGTGTGCTATCAAATGTCACAACGTAACTGGGTGATTATAAAGATTCTTTACATGTACATCCGAAGGTGTTTGTTGAGTTGGCATGGCTCGATATTGGGATTTGTCACACCGAGTATCAGAGAGGTATCTCTGGGCCCTCTTGGTAATACACATCATAATAAGCTTGCAAGAAAAATGACTAAGGAGTTAGTTATGAGGTGATGTATTATGGAACGAGTAAAGAGACTTGCCGGGTATAGAGATTGAACTAGGCATGAAGATACCGATGATCGAATCTCGGCCAAATAACATACCGACAGACAAAGGGAATTAAGTATGTTGTCTTAACAGTTCGACCGATAAAAATATTCATAGAATATGTAGGAAACAATATGGGCATCCAGGTTCCTCTACTGGTTATTGACCGGAGAGGTGTCTCATTCATGTCTACATAGTTCTCGAACCCATAGGGTCTGCACGCTTAACTTTCGCTGACGATATAGTGTTGTATGAGTTATATGATTTGGTGACCGAATATTTTTGGGAGTCCCGGATGAGATCACGGACATGACGAGGAGCTCCGGAATGGTCCGGAGGTAAATATTGATATATAGGACGATGATATTCGGACACTGGAAGAGTTTCGGAATGTACCGGGTAGTCATCGGATCACCGGAAGGGATTCCGGGCACCCCTGGGAGGTATATGGACGATATGGGCCAAAAGAGGGGAGCACACCAGCCCACAAGGGGCTGGCGCCCCCCCTCCTATGGCACCCGGCCTATGGGAGAAAGAAAGGAGTGGGATTCGGCCTCCCCCTTCCTTCCCTCTCCCCCCTTTTCCCCCCTCCGGCAAATATGGTCAGGGGGTGATACGTCTCCAACGTACCTATAATTTTTGATTGTTCCATGCTATTATATTATCCTTCTTGGATGTTTTATATGCATTTATATGTTATTTTATATTATTTTTGGGATTAACCTGTTAACCTAGAGCCCATTGCAAGTTTCTGTTTTTTCCTTGTTTTTGAGTTTTGCAGAAAAGGAATATCAAGCGGAGTCCAAACGAGCTAAAAATTTACGGTGATTTTTTATGGACCAGAAGAAGCCCTCGAAGCACAAGAGTTGGGCCAGAAGAGTCACGAGTCAACGACAAGGGTGGAGGACGCACCCACCCCCCTAGGGCACGCCCCCTGCCTTGTCGCTGACTCGTGGACCCCTCTGACGTGAAACTGATGCCAAATATTCCTATAAATCCAGAAACCCCGAGAAAGAAACCTAGATCAGGAGTTCCACTGCCGCAAGCTTCTATAGCAATGAAAAACCAATCGAGTCCGTTCCGGCACCCTGTCGGAGGGGGAAACCATCACCGGTGGCCATCTTCATCATCCCGGCACTCTCCATGATAAGGAGGGAGTAGTTCACCCTCGGGGCTGAGGGTATGTACAAGTAGCTATGTGTTTGATCTCTCTCTCTCTCTCTCTCTCTCTCTCTCTCTCTCTCGTGTTCTTGATTTAGCATGATCTTGATGTACAGCGAGCTTTGCTACTATATTTGGATCATATGGTGTTTCTCCCCCTCTATCTTCTTGTGATGAATTGAGTTTTACCTTTGAGGTTTCACTATTATCGGATTGAATACTATTATGGATTTGAGAACACTTGATGTATGTCTTGCGTGGGATACCCGTGGTAACAATGGGGTGTTCTATTGATTCACCTGATGTATGTTTTGGCATCAATTCGCGGATTCCTGAGGTGACATTGGGGTAATCTATGCATAGGTGTTGATGCACGTTTTCATCCTTGTTTCTCCGGTAGGAATATTGGGGCACTCTTTGAGGTTCTTTGTGTTGGATTGAATATTATGAATCTGAAGTTGTTTGATGCATATCATATAATTAACCCACGGATACTTGTGGTGACGTTGAAGTATCTAGGTGACATTATGGTTGACTTAATTGTGAACCCTCTCACGGGATGGGTGAGAGATATTTATAGTATCTGTCAATAAGTGGTCGTTGGAGCCACTTACGCTCTTCAGGTGTCGGACATCTGACGCATACCGGACGACCGGTGTCAACTAAGACAAGGGACATCCGATACTTCGACCGGTCGTCCGACAGCAAGGAGAAGCATAGTGTACGTGAGGTGAGGATGAGAACAATGGATAGTGGCTAGGTGCCACCGGGCGCCGGATAAAGATTGGTTGTCCGATGATTTGGCTCTGAGTAGAGGGCACCGGAATTCTGGTATACACCGGTCGTCTGCACCACCGGACGTCCGGCAGGGACCGAGCGTCCGTCATTTTGGCTCCGGTAGGAACACACTGGATTTCCGATTAGGAACGGAAATCCGACATTTTGACTCTGTGGGACAGTACCGGACGTCCGGTAGACACCGGTCATCCGATGAGCAGAGTACAAAATATGTGAGTGAAGGAGAGAGGAGAAAAATCATGGTTTTTGAGAAAGTATTTTACGAGATCCCATGTTCCCCTCTTAATAGTGCAGGATCCCTATACCCAACCACAAAACATAAAACACCTACGCTAGTTGTCTTGTTTCTTCGTTCTTCAGTAAAATATGTACACCCATAGTCATGATCAACACACGGTCCTGTGGGGACTAATCCTGAGATAAACTTGACAAACACTATTAGTCCCCTATGTGTATATTGTCATCAACATCAAAATACGATTAAGTGCAAGATTGCACTTTCAATCTCCCCCTTTTTGGTAGTTGATGACAACATACGCATAACTCTCAAAGGATACAATTTATCAATGCTTAGGACAGATTTGTCGAGGAACTCCCCCTAGATGTGAGCAATATAAATGCACAAAAATGCACATATATGGGGATCTCCCCTCAATGCAATACCCTTGCCAATATTTGAGCAAAATACTTTGATGAGAATACCACACCACTCCAAAACTTGCAATTATAAAGAATGAACTTAGTCAAATCACACTAAGACATGATAATCTCATCAAAGAAACAAGTCATACAACCACTCATATCATAATGGTGCAAAAAACATAAGTAACAAAGCAGGATCCAATACATGATAACATCATAACATGATAAAGTAAGGTCCAGTACATTATAATATCATAACAGGCAAAACACGACCTAAGATAGATAAATACTTCTCCCCATGGCATCAGGTACCCAAAAGGGGCGAAGAGGAACTAACAGGAAGTCATAGGGCATCATCATCATCATCAGTAGGAGCACCACTGCCACTAGCCTCTTCGAAGAAATCAGCCCACTCATGACCAGAAGGAAAGCCAAAGTCATAAGGAGGAGCACTGGTACGCGTCAGTGCTATACAAACGGTTTTTAACCCCTTTCCGCGGCGGCACTTGGAACCGTCACCAAGTGAGTGTGGGCGATAGGGGGGTCCTTCCCACACAACCCAAAAACTGTCGGGGATGTGCCCTCCTGGCACACACGCTCGGCAAAATGAGGTGGTGTGCGACCGGCAAGTGAGAAAATACAGTTATACATACAGTATTGCTAAAAAATACAATTATACAGGCGAAATCATTTCTAGTCGTAAGTACATCCCACACAGCCAGTCCCCGCTAAAAGTTTCCGTTCGTATATACATCCCACATATTTGCTCCAAGGAAAACATTTCCATTTGCAGGTACATCACACACAATTTTCCCCGTTAAATCATTTGTGATAGAGTTGACATCGCACACAATATTAACAATTTTATCGTTTGCGTTATTGAATGCATCACACATAGTTTTTATGCACTAAACATTTGCAGAAGGTGGCCTAACGCAAACAGTTTGGAAGAGAATGTCGTGTGTGATTGTTCATCGATCCAACACGGTTTATTCCTAGAAACTGTGTGCGTTGCCTTAGGTCATCGCCCACGGTATTTTCTCAATAACCGTTTGCAATAGCAAAAACCAATTAGCAGGCTAATTCTCCATTAGCAAGCTAATTGCCCTATTATTAATAATCCATTTATTAATCTAATTGACATTCATATTAAACACATAATATATTTCATTCCCGTATTAAGGAAGCAGGATTTCATAATTTAAATACATCGGATTACAACATGATATAGCTTTAGCACTCAACTACCCCATTACACAACTGCACCAGCACCAAGTTTCACATGCAACATCTAGAACCTTTCGAAATTAGCTTCATAGATGGTACATAGACAGATGCATCTCATCCGGAAAATTGCTGAAGCGGAAGGCGAATATTCAGCCTTCATTGATGTTGAAGGTCTTTGCAACTTTAGGCCAGTGCCTGTGGATGATTGACCGTCCATCCTTTGTCCTCTTCAAGAACACTTCAATATTGAACCGTGGGTGTTGTATGAAAACTTTCCTCGCCTCCTGACCATAGAGGTGGTTTGAGAGGTAATCATCAGTGAACTGCTTTGGAAAGGCCTGAAAACAAGGATGTGCATAAATATCTTCTCAATATTGGAAATGGGGCAAAGGAATAAAAAAGGCAAGGTAATATATGTATATATATATATATATATATATATATATATATATATATATATACCTACTAATAAAGCAAGATGCGTTTCGCGAGTTTTTTCATCCGTTCACCATCGAAAAGAATTTTTTCTATCCGAGGTGGTACTAAATTCTTATGTGCTACTCTGCAAGACATAAAAGGCTTTTTCACAATTTCGTACATGGCCGTGCGCTGTGGCCCAGCGAAGCCAGCCCACTTATTTTTCTGCCCATGCACCTGGGAAAATTCTATTTTCCGCACAGGGCGACAAACAGTCAGAGCTTCGCACAGGACAAACAATAATGGGCTAGCCCATTTTTCTTGGTTTATGTGTTTTATTTCTATTTTTATTTTCCTTCCCCTATCTATTTTTCCCCTTCTAAGTATATTTTTCTTATAGAATTAATTTAATAAATTCAAAAATCTCAAAACAAGTTCAGAATAAGAAAACAAATTATAGAAAATGTTCAGAATTCCAAAATTTTGTTGCTATTTTGAAAAATATCCGGAACATGGAAAAAGTTCCCATTTTTTCAAAAACTTTTATTGTTTTTTCAAAATTGTTCAAGATCTCTAAAAACAAAATGGCATTTTAAAAAAATGCTCCAAATTCTAAAAATATTCTTGTATTAGTGAAGTTTTCATAATTCAAAATAACGCTAAAAGACACACTTTTGTTATGAATTTACAACACGTGTTTCCGTTCTAAAAAGATGTTCAAAAATTCAAATAATATTCATGTTTTTATAAGAAGTATAGGTTTTTCCAAAAAATATTTGTGAATTATAAAAGATGTTCCTATTTCAAATTTCGTTCGCGTTTTCTGAAAGTGTACATAACTTTCAAAAAACTGTTCATGATATAAAAAAAATGTTCGTGTTTCCTACAATATTCACAAACTTCACACCTTAAAGTGTCCTCGATTAAGGAAAAGTAGATTCAATAATTCATGGACCATCTCTGACGCATGATGACGTAACAAAACTCTTAAATGCCCTCGATCAATGAATGAAAAAATAGCGGATTAATTACTTCACACCCGGCGAAACCTAGAAGCTAAATGTTCGTTTTTCACGCGCACATAGGGTTTTGCTTGCACATATAATTCTCACCAACTTTAAATGCATACTATTTTTCTCCCGTTGCAATGCACGGGCATATGTGCTAGTAGTATACAATAACATAATGCAGCAACAACAGTTGAACATCGCATTGCGGAACCAAGCAGTTAACTAAACACCACAACAAATGCACCAAATGTTAACTGAGCACCACATTGCACAATATAACATACTCCTAATAAAAGATCAGGCAGTTAACCAAACCAAGCATGTTTAACAACTTGGAAATATAGCAATTGTATTTGTTTCTCATGTATTTAGTACAACCAAATTCGATTTACTTCTCACATGGTATACAATAACAGAATGCACACACAACAATTGAGCATCGCATTGCAGAATTGAACCAAACAGTTAACTAAACACCACAACACAAGAACCAAACGTTAACTGAGAACCACATTGCACAATATAACATAATCCTAATAGAAGATCAGACAGTTAACCAAACCAAGCGTGCTTAACAACTTGGAAATATAGCAATTGTATTTGTTTCTCATGTATTTAGTACAGCCAAATTTGATTTATTTCTCAGATGGTATACAATAACAGAATGCACACACAACAATTGAACATCGCATTGCAGAATTGAACTAAACAGTTAACTAAACACCACAACAAATGAACCAAACGTTAACTGAACAACACATTGCACAATATAACATGATCCTAATAGAAGATCAGACAGTTAACCAAACCAAGCATGCTTGACAACTTGGAAAATTGCACCCTAAAGAATTGAACATCACATTTGCAGAATTGAACCAAACAGTTAACTGAACACCACATTGCATGACATATAGAACATATACACTAGAGCAGAAGATTGCATGGTAAAAGTAGATAGCACAATTTGTTAAGGAAAGGCAGCAGCTAGCAAACTGAACATGGGTCCTTATAGTGAGCTAATAAGACAAGCTACTCATTGTCAGAGATATCGATGATGATTGGCTCCTAGGACATGGAAGAGGTCGAGGCCTCCGCATCGTTGGTGCCTTCGTCGTAGTGGTGAGTTGCCTGAGCCGCTCCGGGCACCATCTTGCTGGTTCTCGAGATGAGGTAAGCACGTGCACGCTGAGAAAACACCTTGTAGTCTTCATCGAAGGCACCGACAGTGGCCTTGAGAAAACACCATGAACTGTCGTTTAAAGCAGCCAACCGCGCCCCAGCATCGGCGCGCGAGGCATCGACGGTGTCCTCAACGGTGAGGTGCTCCTCCAAGATCTGGGGGTCGGCACGAATGGCAGCCATCACAACCTCATCCGCGCGTGCGGCTGCAATTTGCTTCTCCGCTGCTAAATGCTCCTTGAGATCCTGGCTATACTGCATGCCCTATGGCTTAGGGCGGCGCTTATTTGGTGGAGGGGTCGGTGATTTGGGTGGAAGGTGTCGCGCTCGTGCCAGCGGTCGGGGCATGTGGGATGTGGAAGGAGGAGGATGGGGGTCGGGTGTGGATTACCTGCCTGGATAGGCGAGGCCGAGCAGTGTGAAGGAGGGTCGCCGGTGAGGGAGGCGGCGCTGCAAGCAAGGAGTGAAGGATTCAACTTGGAAAGGAAGGAGGAAACAGGGGAAATGTGGCTTTTGGTAAGAGGGAGTGGGGGGGAGGTAGATATTTGCGCGGAAGCCGAAAATTTGGAATCGCTTCAGCGAAAAGACTGGCGTGCAAAGTGTCATTAGACACGGTCCCTTATTCAGAGCGGGTTGTGGACTATAGCCGACGAACCTTCTCACATAAGCCATAGGCGTACTATACACCGATGGTGCTCCAGGATATTTTGTACTGCATCTCACACGTTTGGTGATAATAAACTGTGTGGGATCTACTTGATTTTTCATCTTCATTTGAATTACATAATGGGGTCACAGCTGCAAAGGATGGTGTTTGAATTGCTAGAACTTCTATCTATAGTGAACATGCAACTATAGGCGTGTCGTCAAAAAATTTGGAATTATTCACGGTTCGTTGGACATTTTTATATGGTAACTTGGTTTTCTAGGAATTTCAGGTGCACAATTCAAAATCAAACCACATGCACGTGCTCCGGTGCACCAAAATGGGTTGTAAAATGATATATGTGTACATGGGTTGATGCTTACATCCCATTCAAGAAACGGGGATGAATTTCAAGCACCACGGCACCGTGGCTCTCTGGCAAACGTCGACGTGCTTGCTTTTGTAATTCTAGCAAATCCAAAAGTCGTACAAAATTCATGAAACATGGCATGGTATCATGGAGCGGCATCAGCATGCCATGGTAAATTTTTTGTCCCATTTGAGGCAGGTTTGGGTATAAGCTTCTCATAAACCAGAGTTTCTCATAACAAGTGTGATGGTTTCGGTAGGGAATGTTTCACCTTCTGGACAAAACGACATCCATTGCATCTTCTTGATTTCAATTTTTTTCCTAGTGTCAACATAAAACAACAGGAGTGTTGTGTCAATTTTTGGGATTTTTCGGGGTTCGCTTGAACATTTTTATACATTAACTGAGTTTTCTTTGCATTCATGTGCATAATTCAAATTTGAACTACATGCACATGCTCTAATGTATATAAGTTAGTTGAAAATTTAAATTTGTGTCCTTGGTTGCATGCTTAGGTCCCATGCAAGAACTGAGAATGAATGTAAAACACCCTGCCACTGTCACTCGACCGCAAACATTGAGATACCTGGTTTTTAAATTCTAGTAAATCCAAAGCTCGTCTGAAATTCATGAAACTTGGCATCCTGTCATGGAGCAGCATCAACATGCAGTGGTAAATTTTTTATCCCATTTGGGGCAGGTTTGGGGATATGCTTCTCACAAACCAGAGCTTCTCACAACAAGCCCGATGGTTTCGGTAGGGAACGTTTCACCTTTCTGACGAAACGATATCCATTGCCTCTTTTCGATTTCATTTTTTTCTAGTGTCAACATAGAACAACAGGAGTGTTATGTCAATTTTTGGGATTTTTGGGGGTTCGCTTGGACATTTTTATACATTAACTAAGTTTCTATGCATTCGTGTGCATAGTTCAAATGTGAACTACAAGAACATGCTCTAATGCATATAAATTGGTTGAAAATTCAAATTGTGTCCTTGGTTGCATGCTTAATTAGGTCCCATGCAAGAAATGAGAATGAATGTCAAACAACCTGCCATCGTCACTCGGCCGCAAACATTGAGATACCTGGTTTTTAAATTCTAGTAAATGCAAAACTCGTCTGGAATTCATGAAACTTGGCATGCTATCATGGAGTGGCATCAACATGCCGTGGTAAATTTTTTGTCCCATTTGGGGCAGGTTTGGGGATATTCTTCTCACAAACCAGAGCTTCTCACAACAACCCTGATGGTTTCGGTAGGGAATGTCCCACCTTTGGGGACGAAACAATATCCGCTGCCTCTTATTGCTTTGAAAAAAATTTAGTGTCAACATAGAACAACACGTGTGTTGTGTCAATTTTTGGATTTTTTGAGGTTCGTTTGGACATTTTTATGCATTAACTGAGTTTTCTATGCATTCATGTGCATAATTCATATTTGAACTACAGGCACATGCTCTAATGCATATAAATTGGTTGAAAATTAAAATCTATGTCCTTGGTTGCATGCTTAGGTCCCATGCAGGAAATGGGAACGAATGTCAAACACCATGACACCGTCACTCGGCCGCAGACATTGAGATTCCTTGTTTTTAAATTCTAGTAAATCCAAAACTCGTCTGAAATTCATGAAACTGGGCATGCTATCATGGAGCGACAACAACATACAGTGGTAAATTTTTTGTCCCATTTGGGGCAGGTTTGGGATATGCTTCTCACAAACCAGAGCTTCTCACAACAAGCCTGATGGTTTCGGTAGGGAACGTCCCACCTTTGGGGACGAAACAATATCCGATGCCTCTGATTGCTTTTAAAAAAATTCTCGTGTCAACAGAGAACAACAGGAGTGTGGTGTCAATCTTTGGGATTTTTGTGGTTCGCCTGGACATTTTTATGCATTAATTGAGTTTTCCATGCATTTATGTGCATAATTCAAATTTGAACTACATGCACATGCTCCAGTGCATATAAATTGGTTGGAAAATCAAATATGTGTCCTTGGGTGCATGCTTAGGTCCCATCCAAGAAATGGGAATGAATTTCAAACATCAGGGCACCGTTGATTGCCGGCAAAACATTGAGATACTTTGTTTTTTAAATTCTAGTAAATCCAAAACTCGACTGAAATTCATGAAACTTGGCATGCTATCATGGAATTGCACCCGACATGTTGTGGTGTTTTTGGTGTCCATTTTGAGAGAAGGCGCACCCGAATAACAGCCAACAAAGGCATTTTGAAACAAATAGTTGCCACTTTAATATCTCAGAAGTTTGTATAATTCAAATCGTTTGTGTTCTGTTAACCATTTATGTGACGCCATGTGTCTTGGTTTTAATGGCTATAGGAGGTGCCGTGCGGACAGCTGCTTGACTGAACGGGAGGCGTGCCAGCACAGTCTCATGCGCAGGCTGACCGAGAGGCTCACCGAGAAGCATGCGAGCTGTTCAACGCAGAATTTGTGCATCTCTTCAACGCAAACGGTTCAGATTGAATACAGTATGCAAATTAAAGCCAAACTTCAGCGCTAAGCCAAGAGACACTGTGATTTGTCAAAATATGCAACTAAAAATCACTAGCACTATCTAATTTTTGCAACTAAAATCACTACCACTATGTAATTCATGTGTGTGTTCGCTACGCATTCACCGTATGGGGCGTGCTAGTAGCTGTCTGAAATGACGGTAGGCGTGCCAGCAGTCCGCCGCGCAGGCTCATCGGGAGGCGAGCCAGCCCTTTGACCGCCACCTGCCTTGCTCCCACTCCTCCATATTAATTGTGCGGCCGCCTTGCTTTGTGAAATGATGGTATAGGAATGCCAGAAGTCCACCGCGCAGGCTCACCGGGTAGCAAGACAGCCTTTGACCGCCACTCGCCTCGCTCCCACTGGTCAGTATTAATGGCGCGCCCGAGTGACCGCACTCCCCAGCCTCGCCACACACACAATCATCTCTCTCCGCCCACATTCTCGACGCTGCTCTCAGTCCTCAAAGTGCACTGGAGCACGGCGTGAATATGGACACAGAGGTTACCTTCGCCGCTGACGAGGTGGAGAACGAAGCTGGCAACAAACAGAGGTGGGTCGAGAAAGAACAACAAGCGACTCCAGCAGTCCTAGACTTCATCAGCAACCTCCCCGGTGATATGTTGAGAGTCATCATATCCCTCCTCCCAATCAAATATGGGGTGAGGACAACCGCCCTTTCCCGGCGGTGGCGCCCCCTATGGCTCCTCAGCCCTGCCGACCTCCTCGACTCCCACGAGCTCTGCCATGGCTATCACAAAAGCTTGGATGCGTTCTCCCAGATCCTCGGCAGTCACCATGTCCCAATCAGAGGCCTTATCACGGGCAAGTTCCATTCCAATGACAAGGACCGAGCCAAGCTTGACGAGTGGTTCCGATCCCCCGCCATAGATCAGCTCGATAAGCTCAGTTTTAATGATGGGCATATGCGCTCGCTGCCAACGTCCGTGCTCCGCTTCACGCCCATGCTGCGCCTCGCCAAGTTCATGAACTGCCATCCCCCCTTAATGACGCCCCCCACTCTTTATATACCACGACTGAAGCACCTCGAGCTCATCGTCGTCCGCATCCCAAAGGATGACATGGAGCGCCTGCTCCGCGGCTATACTACACTCGAGTTCCTTCGTCTTCAGGCGATGAATTGGTCGAGTACCTTCCACATCACCTCCAGGACTCTCCGGACTATTTATGTGTGCTGCTAGTGCTGCAATGATAGATCACAAAAGGTGGACCACAATATGGTCCTTGAGGGTACACCTTCACTTGAGAGATTACTTGTAGTTGACCAACAAGGTCCAACAAGAATCAATGCCATTTCTGCGTTGAAACTGGCAATGGTGGGCTACTCGTCTGTCAAATACTACTACTTTCAGGTACAACAGTCGCCTTATACCTATCTTTCTTAATATCAACATTATTTCTAGTTTTGAAGATGTATGTTAAATACATCATCCAGCAAAGCTTCACCCAGATTCTGGGCACAGTGAAGGTCTTGACACTAGAATCTGTCGGCCCCAAACTGGACCAAGTTGTCAGTTGCCTGAGATGCTTTCCGTGACAGGAAGAAGATGTATATCAAGGTGATGTTCCTTTCCTGTTAAATGTTAACCATAAGGGAGTTCAATTTTTTGCACCTTTTCCCAAGTTTACAATGACAATGTACTACGATTTCTGAAGGAATTTTGGAGGATTTCAAGACATACACCCCCACCACATATTGGTTGCTTGATTCATATGATTACAATCCATAAGCATTTCTCCTTTGGATTCATCTGTACTAGTTTTCTTAGGGATTTTTTCATCCAATCCAACCTCTTGTGAAGAAGGCTACATGTTTCTAGATTGTGATCAAATGCCCATGTAATCATGTCAGATCAAAGATGGCACGTTGGTGCATTTTACAAATCCTGCAAACCAAATAGGCGTGTGGTAGTGGTTAAAACTGCATGTAGGCACTAATATGTTCTATTCTTTTGTAGATAATAATAGGCCCGGAGGTGGATAATGTTCATAATGACAATCAAAGTGAATGCCTGGATCTGCATCTCTCAAATATTACTTTGAACTCCTACCGAGGGACCTTACCGGAGATTACACTCGCCAGGTTCTTTCTTGCCAGAGCAAAGGTGCTGAGGGTACTAAGGTTGAACATGCATTTAATTAGGAAAGATGAATGGTATGTTGATCAGAGCTGGCAGGTACTTCAGAATGGAAGAGGTTCCAAAAAAGCTAAACTTCGTTTTGGAAGAGCATATGGCAGAGCAATTAGAAGTCATTGTGTCAAACCCATACATGACTTGTCAGCGGCTGATCCCTTTGCAGAAATGTCGATGTTTGCAATCTTTGAATTTGGGTGTTGTAATCTTTGAATTTGAACCTTGCAATATTTATGGTATTGCAATCATATCATGTTACAAGTATATATATGTTGTTCTTCTGTACACAGAGCATAGATGTTCTGCAGACAGAGCATATCACAACAAACACAGACCGCACTAGGTAACCCGTCAGCAATGAATTCATCAATCGCAAACAGTTCATCCGAGTGAACTGTATGCTCTACATCGCACAAGCCTTCGTCTGGCAGCCCGTTTCTTTTGTTCATCCTCATCGCAAAAAGTTAATTAAACTGAACCGTATGCCCTGAATCGCACATGCAACAAAAATCTGAACTGTGTTTGATGCATCTGTCATCACAAATGTTTTGCCCCTTTTTTGACGGTTCTTTTACACCACCGTTTGTGATTAATGCATCGCATGCAGTTTCATGAAAGGGTCTCTGATCATAGTGTCGCATTAGCAGCATCCTGCAGTAGTGGAGCCTTAGGAAGACGCTCATCCTCACTCACATCAGTGGCTCCGGAGTCTCTCAGACGAGCCTTCAAAGCATTCTTAGAGGAGACCATGCGAGTGACCACATCGTGGTTTTGTGAACAATGGAAGGAGAAGGCCTTCATCATTGCAGAATGGGCCTTCCCGAGAAAGCGAGCAATCCGAGCAAAAGACGCCGAGCTAGAGGGAGCAGGACGATACTAAGCAGCAGACCGTCGAGTAGTGACAGACATGGATTTCTTGGGAGCACTACAAAAAAATACACTTCCGTGATGATACGTGTTTCATAGTAGGTTGCATTTTTTGTCATGCATGTACATCCATGACGATTTTATGACAGAATCAAGATAGTCATACCTGTACTATCGTAGAAGTGTTCCATGACATTACCAAAATTATCATCACGGAAGTGTCCACTTCCATGACGATAAATCGCGCGTCACAGAAGTGCTTTCGTCAAGGGTGATCGACACGTGGCATCCATCGTAGCGAACGCCGTTAAGCTATCGGGTCGGGTTTTGGACCCGATAACCCATTAATGCCCGACCAATGGGGATTTTCCACGTGTAAAATTATCATTGGCTGGAGGAAACACGGTTCCGCTCATCGTTGGGATAGATGTCGTCCGGTCATTGGACGAAGGCGCCTATGATACGTCGACCGTGGCACGGCCCAACAGAGGCCCATTCACGTGAAAAGGCGGCCCGCTTTACTTGGTCAAAAGGTGGCGGGCTAGCCCATGGAAAGCCTGTTAACAGCCTGTTCGCATATAGCCCATTTACAGCCCGCTAACCCAAGGCCTGTTACGCCCTATCCGTATTAGGCCCAGTAGCGTCATCTGGGCCATCCAATATTATTCCAGTCTGTTTTCACTTCTGGCCCATGACGTCTTTCGGCCCATATGAGGCCCTTTGTAACTCTTGGCCCATTAATGGCCCATGGTAAAATGGGCCCGTAATGAACAGTGTATCACTTTACACCCATTAACGGCCCGTGGTGAAACTGGCCCGTAATGAACAGTGTATCACTTTATACCCATTAACGGCCCGTTATTCCGTTGGGCCGTTTCCAGCCCATGTTATCTTTCGGCCTTCTCAGAGTCCATTTATTCTTGGGCTCATTTACATCATTCGTTTACTTACGGCCCGTTCTTTGTCATTTTTACGCTTGTGGGCCAAATTCAGCCCGTGGGTTACAATCGGCCCGTTTGTGGTCCGTTAACACGTTGGGCGTTTTCATAAGCGTCATCAACACGGCCTATTAATGATGGCCCGTTATGGTCCGCCCATGAATGGACGATTCCAACTCTAGCCCGTTTACGGCCATAATGCGGTCTATTTGGCCCATGTTTGGCCAATCGATCATACGGCCCGTATAAGGCCCATTGATGATACGGCTCGTAGAAGGCGCGTTTCTACGGCCCGTAGAAGGCCCATTGTTTCTACAGCCCGTAGAAGGCCCATTGTTTCTACGGCCCGTAGAAGGCCCACTGTTTCTGCGGCCCGTAGGAGGCCCAATGTCACTACAGTAAATATTAGCCCATGGTTATTGTGGCCTAGTTTTAAAAAATAGGTTATTGCAGCCACTAACAAACCGCGAAAAAAGAACTACAATGACTACAAGCAAACAAATAAACAAGACAACAAGGAAATAAATAAGCAAGCAACTAACGCTAGGCTATCACGGCTATTACACATATTACATCCACTGGGCATCAAAGTTTGCCACCAGTGCAAATATAGAGAACAAAGCAGCATATCATATACATTGGTTGTCAAAGTTGGCGACCAGCGCAAATAAATGCCGCCGCAAAACAAATATAGAACTGAAACCACTTCAGAAGATCTCAAGAAACAATATCCTGGGTACCCATAATGCTGGCAAGATGCTTAGCAAGCTTATTAACTTTCTCTTGTTTGGCGCTTAAGTCCTCCAGTGCCTGCTGTTGCACCAGAAATATGCATCTGAATTCTGCAGGGACTTCCTCAGTCCTTGACTTCTGACGCGGCACATGTCGATCGATGTCTTTCAACTTGAAGTTGAGACTCAAGAAGACAAACTTATTCAGCAAATGAGTTCGAAGAGCTTGTGCCAGTGATGAGTGGCGATAACTTTCGAACACTACATCAAGACAGGACTTTTGGGTTCTCTCTCTGTCATCAAGATAGTTTTTATCACCTATCTTGGAGACCAACAGGGATGTCTCACTATCTTGAACCTTATCTGCATTACTTTCTTTACCATTGCATAGCGTGGTACTGTTCTCCAATATTTTGTCTGCATTCTAAAAGAGAAACAAGCAGACACATCACATGTTTACCATGTTGTATATGAAACTCATTTTGGTAAATGAGTTCAGTAGTAAAGTGGACAGGATAACGACATGAAACAAACATATATCTATGTACCATGGTCACTTTATGGTCTATATCATTCTAGTTTTTGTTGCTAAATCAAGATAGAGACACAGTTCAAATAATATTTGTTCAAGACAAAGCAGAATAGACAGAATATAAGTATGGGAAACTATAGAGCAATAACAACACTTGTAATGTGCATGACATGAGAACATAACTGTTTATTCAATTGAAACTGAAATCAACATAGAGCAGGTTACAACAAAGAAACCAGTTAAAGAAACAGGTTTAAAACATACATTGCGCCATTGGAGTTTCAGTTCCATCCTTCAAATTTGAAAATAGTTGGTATGAGTAAATACAGTAATGCAAGAGCAAAGGAGTATGAACCATAGCTACGTAACTTGACACGAGAACAAATCTTCTTCTCCTTTAAGTGTTGAGTTGGGATTTGGAGTGGTGGTCCTCGTGCTTTGGGCACTGCAGTTCCCTTACTAACTGCTCGTGTTTGGGTGCTCTGTGGTGGAGACGGTGTTGTGTCAGCCGGAACTGGGTTACTATCTGCCGGGGTTGGGGTTAGAAGGGGTGTAGCTGGTTCTCATCCAACTGGGTAGGGGTACAATCTGTAGAGTTTGGGTTATGTGTGGTGGATCTGGTCCTTGGGCAAGTACAACCGTGGTTCTATCTGCATCAACTGGTAGCACTATCTTTTCTGAAGACCGTGTTTTTACTCCCTTAGATACTGCCATCACCCTCTCCAATTCAAATGGCTGATAAACAAGAAAAGTAATTGAAAGTATAGACATTGTATGATAGACAGGTGCAATGGATAGTGGGGAATAAAAGAGGGCATGCAATAATTCATATTTATGTTGTCTAACCAAACAGGACAGCATGACACAATTTCACATATATGATGGCTAACTAAACAGGATAGCATGACACAATTTCACATTATGATGGCTAACTAAAAAAGATGGAAAGATATAGTTCAAAATATGAGACTATGTAAACAGGATGACATGATATAACTATATAATGTGTTTATTAAATAGGTTGGCATGCCATAATTCACATACATTCACGGATAGAATGCCATAATTCAAATATGATGACTGTAAACACTAAATAGGATGAGATGATATAACTATATGATGTCTTTATTAAATGGGTTGCCATGCCATAATTTAGATAGATGATGTGTATGTACTATGTAAACATGATGGCATGATATAATTCAAATATATGATTTATATAGTAAGCAAGTAAGCAGATGGCAATCCATATATGATGTAAAAACTAAGCAATGCAAGAAAACATGCATGACATGGGTAATATAACCCTGCCAAGTTTGAGCATAGACCTCAGGGGGAAATACGACTGGTCATCAGTCTCTGAATCATCCTCTGAGGAGCTCTCTGTAACCAGCAAGATGTATGCTTCAGCAGGTAGCATTGTCTGCTCTGAATAACTTGTTTTCACTCCAGATACTTCCATCATTGCTTCAAATGGCTTATGCACGGGAAGAGTAGTTGAATATACAAACGTTGTCGACAAATGGAACACGTAATACAAAAAAATGATAGCATGATATAATTCACATACATGATGATTGGCTAAACAGCATGGCATTGCATAATTCACATATATAATGCCTTTGCAACAAGATAGCATTGTATAATTCACATATATAATGTCTTGCAACAAGATGGCAATGCATAATTCACATATATGGTAATTAGACACTGAACAGGTGGCATTCACACAAAGCATGTCTAAACTAATAAAATGACATAGCAATGCGAGACACCATATGCACGATATGAGCAACATAACCCTGCCAAGTTAGAGCATACACCTTGGGGGGGGGGAATAGGACTGGTCATCTGTCTCTGAATCCTCCTCTGAGGAGCTATCCGTAACCAGTGAGATATGCGCCGTCGATATCATAGTGCGCTCACGAAGACCTTGTTTTCGCTCGAGAATTTGCCATCACCGTGTCAAATGGCTGATGCACACGAAGAGCGCTTGAATGTACTAACATTGTTGACAAATGTAATATGTAAAGAAAAAGGATGGCCTGATATAATTTACATATAAGATGGTAGCTAAGCAGGATGGCATTGCAAAATTCACATATATGATGCCTGGCTAAACAAGATGGCCTTGCATAATTCACATAAACGATGAATAAACTAAACAGATGGCATTCGCACAAAGGATGTCTAAACTAAGAAGAAGACATATTTGATGTATAAAGTAAGCAATGCAAGGCACCATATGCATGATATAACCAACATCAGCATGCCAAGTTAGAGCGAGGACCTCAGGGGTTAAATAGGAGTTGTCTTCTCCTTCTGAATCCCCCTCAGAATAGATATCTTCCTCTCGATTACAATCCGAAATGCATGGAGGGGGGCTGCCTTTGCGCCTACCATGGAGCGACGTCTGCATGAAATTTTGTTGCCACGCAAGGCTCGTCTCTTTTTCTCTACATGTTCAGTTCCATTGTTTACAATAACTGTCATGCATAGGAATAAAACATAGTGAGATTATGTAAGGAGTGCATGCATAAATATAGAGTGATGGTAGCAACCTATGGATAGACCCAAAACCAATAATAGCAGGCAGATAATGGCTTCAGTTAAAAAATAAAGATAATGGCTTCTTTACTGTTTGTTTCCCACCCAACATGAATCTCATAGTAGACACCGGAGATTAACCAGATAGTAGATAGATACTATTGATTGCGGCCCCGATATGTACCCCACAACCATTTAAAAATTCAAGTTTGACCATTAGTTTGGAGCTGACTCAGAGTCTAATCGGTGAACAGGACGATAAAGTAGCATCACTACAAGAAATCTGTTAATACATGACGGACTAGGTCCGTCATGGATCAATGAAAAACTGTCATGGGTGCCCGTGCATGACGGATCTGAAATCCGTCATGTACATCGCGTCATAATTTGACATCGCACCTTCCTTGATGGTTCTTGATCGTCATGGATCCGCATCAGGCCCGCCCAAGCCCAAACCTCTGTGACGGGAACAATCCGTCATGGACTGATGCCACGTAGGATTTTTGGTTGACCAAATTGAATGACATGTCTGCCTATGTGGATACTATTTTCTGTCACAAAAATCGTCATCGATTTGGGCACAATTTAAATTTAGCCGAACCCAATAGCCCATTTATTTCTGCCTCAATAGCTCATACAAGAAAAAACAGAATTCCTATTTGCTAAATTACTCGATTCTTCAGACCCATGCAAGCTAGTAGTCTATATGAAACAGTGTATGGTTCAGCAACAGGCTCGCAGCAGAGGAGATAAGCAGAGGTACAAGTGCTTAACTATAAAGAACCTATAGTGACTGAATTAGCCCCCACAAAACTTCTCATTTCAAGCCATTTGGATTGCCTCTTTATTAAGCTTGACACCTACTGCACAAGGTAAACATATATGTTCCATGCTTACAAGAACAGGAACTTGTTCAGATATATATATGAATACGCTCAGTCAGTCAAAGTACATCCTAACAAGAAAATAAGATGGTTGGAGGAGAGGAAAATGGGGTTTGTGAGGTGTTCACCTCGGCAAGGGAGAGCCTCCAGTGGTCCAAATGCAGCGGATGTTGCCATAGGATGCACCACCACGCCAGAGATGCAGGAGAGGAGGTTCTTGTCGCCGTCGTTCAGCCCAACATGGGCGAGCGCATCGAACAAGAAGGTGCCATCCAGGAGGAGCAGAGGGCGCGAGGGGGCGCGGTGTGCGGCGGAGTAGAGCCACCGGAGACGCGCCGACGATGGACGCAACGCTGCAGCCGAAACCCTAGGGGTTGCGGGCGAGCGCTGGAGACGTGAGCGGCGGATCCAACCGGCCTGGGGGACAGAGGGGTCGGAGATCAGTTACTGTGAGTGTTGCGCGGTGGTGGACGTCGCCGGAATCAGTGGGCATTGGATGCGGTGCGAGGGTCACACGAGAGAGAGAGAGAGAGATGTTCGTGAGAGGGATGGATGGGCGCTGACTGAGGCGGATCTGGAAGCTACGATGTGAGAGGAGAGGAGGGGTCGGGCCGGCGGCGAGCTATGGGAGGAGAGAGGCGAGGAGGTGGTGGGTGGCGGCGCTGTGTGGGGTCGATGGGGAATAAGGAGGGGGCTACGGAGGAGGAAGAGAGGAGGAGGGTTAGGGTTAGTATTTTATACGGGTAAAGGGTATGCGGGCTTTCACGGGCTTGGGCGGGCTTGGAGGGCTGTACCAGATCATCGATGACAGTTTTCGAAAACGTCACCTAAAATCCGACATGGATTAACAGGTTTCTTGTAGTGCATGTAATATTAAGCGATGCATAACGTAAGCAGACACGAAAGAGTGCGACCTCTCTTGCGGACCCGTGTAGTCCTCGAGGTCATCTGCTTGGTTGATGATGGTAATGCAGTTTTCATGGCTGGTTGCGGGCGGGAAGAAGATCTCGAGGCGGCGAAGACAGTCCGGAGACCGGATCCTCTTGTCTTTGGACCCTTCTGTCGTTGGAGCAGCTGAGCTGGGGTGGACGATGGCGCAGCAGGAGCGGGACAAGCCACGCAAGGTTTTCTTTGACAACTTTCTGTAAGAGAAGTAATTTTGTAAGGGCTCGTTTGAATTGGAGGAATCTCTACAAAGACTTATCTACTAGTAATAGCTAGCCCCCACTACTAGGAATTCTCTATCCTCTCCTTGAGCCACATCATCAAAATTAATGTAGCCGTTAGATGAACTAAATCAGTCCATAATAGCCGTCTGATCTAGACGTTGAGAGGCTCCGCACTAAGCCACATGCAAGCATGCATAAATACCATGGCATGCATGTGAGCGGGTTTTAAATCACATCAACATGTCTGCATGCAAGCATGCACGGTTAGCATGCATGTAAGCGAGCTTTTATGTCCCATTAACATGTCAAAAACAAAAATTTAATCCCATTATGTAGTAGGAGTTGGCTGATCTTTTTTCCTTACGTGGGTTGATCTAAATGATGATGGGAGTTTATTTAGTTTGGCTACCACATTTGTCATGTGGTTATAGAGTTTTTTTTAGTTCTATCAAATTGATAATTTTGCGCAGAGAGATATAAGGCTATTCTGAGGCAACACGCGGGGACTCATCTAGTATTTAGGAATGGAGGGAGTATTATGTAGAGAGTTAGGTGTCGCACGGTGTCCAGAAAATATGGTGATAGTGTGAGGTGGGCCATGTAATCACTGAGCCTGCGTGTTTTCACTGCTCTTGCACTCCTCTGCTGTAAGAATGGAGAAAATTGTAATCTATTAGTACCTCCTTTCGCCGAAAGCGTGGGACATCCAGCAGTCCTACCACCTCAGTAATAAAGACCAATGAGCCGTCAAATCACATAGACCCAAAGAAGTTGGACGGACGAAGCAACCATCACTCTTGCGCCAGTGAGAGGTCGCGTCCGCTCTGCCCGGGCATGAATGCGGCATTCATTCTTTGGAGCGGCGCTGACCGTTTCGAGCGGGAAGCACGTGCGGGCGATGGAGGGGCTTTGGGTGGGCCAGGCTAGTCAGGAGCAGGCGTGGCAGCTGTCCGCATGTCCCTACCGGACACGCCAGGAAACGGGAGGATGCACCGACTCTCGCGGCTAAAATCGTACACTACACACCCTCTCTCTGTAGGAGTAGGTTGATCTGTCGCTCTCTCTAACACACACATGATGTTAAACACACACACACACACACGCACACACACACGCACATGCATGCACCTTGGTCCCGTTGCACCTTCTAACATGAATTATCACACCTAGACGGAGGGAGTAGTAAGTATACCAGATACGGTGGCATACTGACTTAGGTCGAATACAAGTGCCCAAAATTGTGTGCATGTTATAATAAGGATTCACTTAAAATAGTACGTGAGCGAACAGAGGGATCAATTGGACAGTGTTCGGCAGTAGCGAGATGTGTGAGGTAAGATACACCGCTGGCGCTTTTAATTTCTCTTATTAATTTGTTTGTTTCACCCTCTGACTGGTGGGACCCAACGTACTACGTGGAGAGAGTTAAGGTGACTAAGGCTGCATTATTTCTGCACCACTTTGGATAGTCTTACCACCAAAGCCACATGACACGATTATGATTGAAATCCCAATGACTCCCACACACACACAAAAACATGGCATGCTTGCCACACTAATGCAGGAATGTATAAAAGGTTATTTTCCTCTCGTTGAACATAATGGGAGGGTTGTGTAGCTGGTTAGCCTGTTCACTCATCAAACTTGAGGTCTCGGGTTCGATAACTACACTTGAGCATAATTTGTGCCAGGAGGATTCTTTGACTGGTCAAAATGGATGGATACGGAGCTATACGATCTCGTAGTGACCGTATAATCACCTCATCACGTATAAGCTGCAGCCTCTGTGCTTGTTTTCTAGGGTTTGCACGCTTCACTCTCTCTCTCTCCAGTATATATATACACGCTGGAGCCTCAGAGCTTGTAGTTGCTATCTTCATACTCTCTCTCACCCTCTCCAGATCTAAGCAAGACTTCGTTGGCCTCTCTCTCCCCTCACTGCTGCTCAAAGAGCCGGCAGGATCCGTCCGCCGGGAAGGGAAGGAGGCTGAACGCTGTCGCCATCGGCGAGGGAGGGAATCCACTACTGGCGAAGTTGTTCACTTTCACCTAGCGGCGGCGCGGGAGGGCCTCCGACCCCTTCTTCTTCGCCATTGTCCCGTCGCCCACCGAACCACGCCCCAAGAACCTTAAGGTATAATTTACTTATTCCATATGCATTGGTCTAGCTGCATGTATACCATGAATCTAGGACGTGGTTCAAAGAGGAAAGGAGTGGGGGAAAGTAATGGGAAAAGTGGTTCAAAGAGGAAAGGAAGGGGGAAAGTTGTATAGCATGAATCTAGGACGTGGTTCAAAGAGGAAAGGAATGGGGGAAAGTACTGGGGAAAGTTGTATCGCATAAATCTAGGACGTGGTTCAAAGAGGAAAGGAAGGGGCGAAAGTACTAGTACAGACTGGCTATCCAGCACCAACATTGGTCGAAAAGGGAAAACAATGATAAACATAGTACGCACATCTGTAACGAACTGATCTTTTGTTTTGGGGGACAAGGCTGTAGAGTTTGAGCAGGACTAGATTTGCTGCGCTCACATAGGTAAAGGTGTCTAAAGATAACAAAACTGGGACCAACACAAATATGCTCCTTGGTTGTTTGTTCTTTGTTGCAACAGAGTGTGCATGACCACAGTACATCGGTAGATGCACATGGTGCTGGTGCGTCCACTGTCCCATGCAACTCTTTAGATGTTGTTAATCTAAGGCCATGTTTGGTTAAAAACTCAATAGTCCCTACCTGCTTGGTTCTAGTGACAAAACATGGACTAGAGGTTATTAAATGACATGCTAAAATACCATGTTACCCCTAGTAATGAACTAATAGAGACAAGGTGCGATGCGTGGCAGGGGCAACTGTTGGAAAAAGTCCCAAAAAGACTCGCTCGGGGTCTTCTTTCTTTAGTCCCAAATGCCCACTTTTAGTCCCTAAAAGTCCCTAATGTTTGGTTTAGATGGGACTGACACGGAGTTTTTTTAGTCCCTACACCAAAATGTCCCTGTAAACAAACACCCTCTAATAATGCCGCTGGAAAATTGATGCAATGCCACAGTTAAAAGCAAATTCCATGTTTAACGAATTTAATTGTTAATATAATCTCTATGTTAATATTAATCAATGCCACCATTTGAGAAATGCTACTATCTTTCTTTCTTTCCCATTTAGATAAGGTAGATGCTTCTTTTTGTTGGCTTCTGTGTCATCCACCGTTATGGACCACTAGTTGTTTCCTTTGCACCTCTGTGTAAACAGGGTTATCTACTTCACCTCATTGCCATTGCGACCTTTTGTTGCACTGCATAAAACACTTCTGTTTTAAGAGTGTTTTGTGCAGTTCAACCAAAATGTCACACCGACAATGTTGCTTGCTTGCTTGATCTTAGTGGAACTGCACAAGAGGAGATCTTACTTCCTATCCGTGTAGGCAAATTTGGTTCAGATCTTCTTCTTGTGAGTTGTTTGAATTCTGCATCATGAGAGGTCAGTACTAGCCTCCTTTCACATGATTCTGTAGTGTGCTTTCATATGTTGTGCTACTTGTATGATAATGTTGCTTGATTTTAGTGAACTGCACAAATGGAGACAAGACTTCCAATCTGTATGTGCACCGTAATATCCCATTGAGGTAAGATAAGGATATTTCACGATTGTTGGCCTGTATTTTGCCACTTTCATCAGAAATTTAAGTTTAGTACTATACTTGTGCTCCCTAATTGACATGCCAAATCTTACATTGAAGGCGAAGCTTGTCTGTTATTGAACCAAGTGATGAAGGGGAAGAACAAGCGGAAGAAAAACAAAATCAACTCCGGTGCTGTAGTGAAGATCGGAACTGTGATGACACAAGTAATGATATAGTTGTGCATCTTAATTTATTGCTATGGCTGGAACGAGCAATTGTTTTGCCACTGATTTGATGCCACTCTTAATGTAATACGTAAATATCTCTACTTGTGCAAACAGGGATCGTCTTTGAAGATACCATATATTTTAGTGGAACTGCACAAGAAGATGTTGGAAACATTAAACTAATCGAGGAGTATATAGTAAGCATGGCCACCACCATAGATAGCAACAGATGGTTCCGCAGAAGTGCTTCATCTGTATGCTCTACACAATAAGCCTCCTGATAAAGGTTGGTACTCACCCACTGATTTCATCCATATGATTGAGCTTTGTCATCTCTATTGGTGTTGTGCTACTACTTAGATACTGTCATGAAAAGGTGGTATTGTCCTTGAGAAGTGCTTCATCTGACCTGTTTTAAATATTTCCTTTCTTTTTTTTGAGCAAACAGGGATGCTAGCATTTAGTTGTCCTCTTGTCTTTGCACAACAGGATCATCTTCCTCTGAAGAAGAATATGGACTACGTGAAGTGACTAGTTCCGATTATGCCAGTTTGAAGAAGCCCGTCTATCTTCTCATCAGAAGGAGTAGTTGAAGGATGGTTACATTACTCCCCACAAGACCAAACTAACTTCAGCTCAGAAGGACTGACAAATCTCCACTTTTTTGCTATGATGCGCGAGTACAATGTTGTTCTAGGATTCTTTCTGGTGAGTTCCATTCTTCTAAAAGTGTGCTCTACATGGACCATGTAGGTGCCTGTTTAAACTATCAACTCATAGTACAATTTGCTTTATACTAATCACTTTTTTTTGTATTTGTGCAAACAGGGGTGCTCAGCTTGATTTCAATGGGAACTGCACAAAATGTTCATGAATACATCGAATCATTCATTTCCACCACAAGAAAGGAGGTGCCGATAAGTTCAAGGCATTGCAACATATAAGGGCGAAATCATAAAAGCTATGCGCGAATTTGGTTGATTTTGGTGGAACTTCACAAAAAGAACAACTGGTTTATTTAGCACCAGGTGTCATGTCAATGTCCGAACTGATGGCAAACCCTGCCCATTCCACAATCGTAGGCATTTGATATTTTGGAATGGGACAACCTTGTCAAATTTTGCTCAATTATTTTAGAACGACATGCGTTTGATATTTTCGAATGGGACGCCCTTTGTTGTCGGCAGGGTCGATCAATTTTTTCTTTATTCTTTAGTTTTGAAGTAAATATTGCCTCTGACATGTGAGTCGCTGAGATGCATAATCATCGATTGTTTTGAATGTTCTCTATGAACTCTGTGTGTTTGATTGCAATGTAGGAAACGCTAAAAAGCTGCTCAAACTCTTTGTACTCCTTTTGTTCCTTTTTAATTCGCACATTGTGAAAGTGCATACTTTTTTCTATAAGATTGGACAAAGTAGAGATACTTTGACTGCAGACAAAACTTGTATGCAGACTAGAAAGGACCGGAGGGAGTACATGTGAAACTGCAGCAAACGAGGTGATCACCCTGGGAATAATGCTAGTACGTATTGTTTTGCATGTTCATCCAATGCCAGTGATACAGGAATTCGAACTAATCGAAATAAATTCATTCATACACGGTCGGATTTCATATAAACATGCCGGATTTCATTATATTTCATACATTCTTCAACTAAAAAGGGGGTGCGCTGGAGGTATAATTAATTAACCGAAACTACCCACCTATGTCCCGCTGAGCCGAACAGAAGCTTCAGTGCCTTAACTGCAGGTGCAGTTGCGTAACTAACATGTGGCATGTTGGGCCCACGTGTCGGTCAGCCAACTGCACTAGCAGTTAAGTAGAAGCAGCGTTGTTCTCCAGCACAGCTCTCCGACTCCACGTCGCCGCCAAGAAGCTAACCGGCCGTCAATGGTCAACCCGCCTAGCTTGGCTTCAACCGGAGGGTAGCAGCGGTGGCCTTAGTTGGACTCGAGCGGCGGCGACCTATCGTGTTCTACTCTTCCTCATTTTCTATGTGGCGCGGCGTCGTTGGCAGCGGGGCGGGGCCTCGGCGGAGCCGGCGATGTCCTCTTTCTCGTTGCCGGCGGGCGGCACCTCAGTGGAGCGGTGGAAATCCTCCCCCTCGTTGCCGGCAGGGTGGGGCCTCGGTTGAGCCGGCGATGTCCTCTGCCTCGTTGTTGGCGGGGCGGGGCCTCGGCGGAGCCGGCGGTGTCCTCTGCCTCGTTGTTGGTGCCACGGGGCCTCGGCGGAGCAGGGCCTCATCGACGCCAGCGGAGCGGGCACTCGTTGGAGCTGGCATTGTCCTCTGCCTCATCCTCGGTCTCGCCAAACAGCACCTCGCCCGCTTCATCGCACTCTTTGTAGGCGGCCGCAGCCTCCACCATCCGCATGCGGTGCCGCCAGCGCTCGAGGCAGCTCTCGCGGGCGGAGCGGTATGAGTCGAGCAGCGCCTCCTGCTCCGCCCGCTCCGCGGCGACCTGCTCCTCCACCTGCAGGTGCTCCTGGAGGAGATGGTGGTTGTAGGCGGCGTCGGCCTGCGCCTCCCGGAACTGCTCCTCACGCATCTGCCTCACCGTGTCCATATATTGGGCACGGGCCTCGCCGATGGTCATGGTACAATGCACCGGCGATAATGGCGCGGAGGAGGGGGTTGGCGCCGGATCGTCGACTACCATGTTCTCCATTGGGACGTCGTCGTCCTCCGGCTGCGTGCCGGCCAGCCGGTCGGCAGCAATGGCTGCCATCTCCTTGTGGTCCATCGTCCGCCCGTCTCGAAGAGCACTGGAGCGCGAGGAAGCCATGGTGGGCAGTAGTGGTGTGGACAGGAGAAAGGGAACGGATGCGGATGACTGCGGCTATGGCTGGCGCAGCAGTTTATATAGCAATGGTGGGCGGCGGAGGGACGGACGCGTGGCACCGGAGTAGCCGCCTCGGCAACCGCGTATCATTTATGTGGGCGGCAGATGGATGGACGGACGGCACTTGTGTCGTTTGAAGGCTGAGCAATCGCCTGCACCGGGAAGCGGGGCAGGCGGCGCTCATTGTTTCGGGCGGAAAGCGTGCGCGGGCGAGGAGATGACTTTACTTGGATAGGAAGACAATGGGGACTCATTAGGGCCATAGTCTCACGTACGCAAGTGCCTCCTTATTATATATATATATAACAATAATTTTTTTTGCTTCCTCCTGGCATCCTGACATCACGGTCCCACACCATTGTCAACCTATGTAGTCAATAAACGAGAGAATTGCACAAGAAGCGGCCGACGGCTGGGACCAAGCAGCTCCAGCAGTATTTTGTGTTTTTGAGGTGTGAGCACTGTAGAGTTTTTCGATGTTTAGCCCAGATATTAATTTTTCTCCTCTGAACAACAACGAAAACATCGCTGCAGGTATTAACTGGGCGGGCTGTGGCCCATCTAGCCCAGGCCAGATATCTAGCCCAGATATTAATTTTTTCAAGCTGAAAATGGCTAGCCCAGCTATACTTTCTTTAGGAATACCCAGGCAAAGTCAAGTTGTTATTCTCCACCCCGCTGGGCTGCAAATCTTTCCTAGGAGGGATGCATTAGGCTTAACAAGAAAATGGGCTTTAAGAAATAATAAATGGAATGTAATTATAAAATCTGGGTAGTAACTATAAAAAAATGCACCAAACACGTAATTACTTTATAAATATTATTTTTGGATATTGAAAATTTTAATTTCATTAATTGTTCCGAGCACAATGTTTCGCTGGATTTTTACGTAATATAAATTTATATTGAAATTGTATTTAATTTGACTAGAAATTTCAGGATAAAAATATTTCGGATCCCATCAAAATGTGGGAAATGTTATTGAATTCTGTTTTGAACGGTTGGTTGAAATGGGCTGTACTTTTAACAAAGTGTAAATGGGTTGTAGTAAATTCCATTAGAATTCAAAAATGGGCTGCACATTCTTACAAATCTCAAATGGGCTATAAGTTCTCTGCCACACACTTGTGGCCTTACTAAGTTGACGCGTCCCCTAAAAAAAGAGAGTTGACGCGTATTCAAGGCTTTGTCAACATATAGTCAACACACCATTCTAGCAGAAGTGGCTGTTGGATGTCCATCCAACGGATGTCGTGCTTCTTCTTCAATCTCGGATATTCTAGCTTCACCTGCCCAAAAAATGATTCCTCCCCCTGACATCTGTGGCGCACCATTTCGGAAGCTGATCTGTGGGCCTACTAAGTTGACGTACCAAGGGCTTTGTCAACTTAGTAAATATAAACGATTCTAGCGGCAGTGACCGTACGATGTCCATCCAACGACCTATGTGCTTCTTTAACCTCTGGTCTTCTTGCTCCAGCCACCCAAAGCAGAGCCGATCGTGCCGCCTGCTCCTTCCTCCCGTGGTCGGGTGTGCTGCCGCAGAGGCCTCACCGCCCCCCTACTACTCCCACCGCTGGCCAGGCCATCCCTCCACTCACCCACACCCCCTGTTATTCTGTGGCGACGGCAACCTCACACCGCAGTCGAACCAGTGAACCCCCGTACGCCTCTCCGCGTGGGCATCCACTATCGCGTCTTCCCCGTCTCCGCGTAGTCCCCTTCCTAGGCCTCGCCTTCGTCCACCGCCGTGGTGCTCTCGGCGCGGCGTGGTCAACGTGGTCAAGGAACGACTTCCATCGGACGTGGACTGTACGTGGAGAGGCTGACGGCTGGGTCCACGTCCACAACATGGAAGTGCCTCCTTATTACACGGAAAATAATGATTCCTCCACCTGACAGCTGGGACCCACCGGACAGGCCACTGTATTTTGCGAAAAAAACTTTTCCCCCCTGACTGCTAGGAGCCACCAGCTACATCTTCGCACGCAAGGAAGTGCGTCCGAAAAAAACGATTCGACCCCCTGACTGATGGGACCCACCAGCTACATGTTCGCACGCAAGGAAGTGCGTCCGAAAAACGATTCGCCTCGATCGCTGGGACCCACCAGCTACATCTTCGCACGCAAGGAAGTGCGTCCGCAAAACGATTCGCTTCGACTGCTGGGACCCACCAGCTACATCTTCGCACGCAAGGAAGTGCCTGATAGTCGGGACCCACCTCGTCAAAGCGTACGTAGCGTTGTCATTCTGGTCGCAAACGTGTATGTACATACTGGTCGATGTAGAGGCGCGCACGTGTCTTAGTAGAGGCATGCACGTGTCGTAGTAGAGGCGCGCACGTAGCATGTACACGTACGTACAACGACCAGGGTGCAAGTACATATGGGCGGGGTCTCGAATGCCTACTCGCACATACGTACGGCCAGAGCTCGTGTACATGGCTCGGTCGGAACGGAGAAACAACGTCGTCGTCATGTTCATGGGGAGCCAACTGGCTGGGTCGGAACAGAATGCGTCGTCGTGTTCATCGGGAGGGCTTGGACGGAACTGGTGATTGAAACGAGGCATGGCGTACCGTAGAACGGAGGAAATGGCCTTATGTTCGACCGGGCATGTTCGAAACGGGATCCTGTTCATCGGGAGGGGTCTGGCGTACCGCAAAACGGAGGAAACGGACCTCCTACGGTCGAAACGGGGGTCTTGTTGATCGGGAGGGGTGTGGCGTACCGCAAAACGGACGAAACAGACTTGTGTTGGAGCTACGGTCGAAACGGGGGTCCTGTTCATCGGGAGGGTGTGGCGTACCACAAAACGGGACTCCATGGAATACTGTTCATCTCCACCGTCGACCTCCTCCAGCCTCCACGGGCTCCTGTTCATCCAGCCTCCACCGTGCGCTACTCCACCGGCTACTGTTCAACCACCCCTCCACGGGCATCCCTCCATCGTCTTCTGTTTATCCAGCCCTCCATGGGGTCGTCCTGTTTCATCCAGCCCTCCACGGGGTCCTGTTCATCCAGCCCCAACCGGCTCGATCGATCGGGGTCCTGTTCATCCAGAGGCAACGCCACGGGGTCCTGTTCATCCACCCCCACCGCTCACTGTTCATCCACCCCCCGCAACGCCACTTTGTTCATCCAGAGGCAGCATCGATCGGCTTCAGTTAGCAGCAGTAGCGAAGGAATCGCTCGATCGGGTTCAGTTAACAGCCATCGATCGATCGCTCGGGTTCAGTAACACGTAGCCTACAGTGCAATCGCTCGGGTTCAGTTAGAGCCCAACGCCTCGCTCGGGTTCAGTTAGAGCCAACGCTTCGCACACACGCGCGTAGGTGTACGAGAGAAACGCGCATCACTCGGCCCCCGACCACCCACCGTAACCGGGAACTCCCCGAAATTTTCCTCGCCCTTGCTTATACCACGGTTTTTTCCGTCATGGACGGGCCAAAGAATGGCATGCAGCTGCGTCTCCGGCCCGCCCAGGACGAAAAGCCCATTTTCTGTCATAATTTTTTGTCATAGAAGTAGGAGCCCACCACATCTATGATGATACCGGGTTTTTTCACAATTATCGTCATAGAAGTGTCATAAGTATGACAGAAAAAAATTTCGTTCGGCCCAAAATGTCACGGATGTGTCTTTTTTTTATAGTGGAGCCCAATCATCTGCCATATGAGGTGGAATGACCCACCGCGGATGCACATCAGTCCGAGCACTAGGAAAAGGAGAGATACTCTCAATGAAGGCATGAAGAAAAGGAGCATGAGGAAAGGCCCTCTTGTACTGAAGACTAGCAAGATGATTCTCATGCCACAGAAAGTGAGGAACATTGATCTTACCAAGACGATACATGAGATCAATACAATACCCCTTACATGACCCCTTGTCACCCATCTTGGGATAGATGGTGCGAATGACAATTGATAGATAATGAAGAAGGGAGATCGCCAAATAGATACCTGATTTAGGTCCTTGCCTCTTTCCACTTCATCAAGCTCACTAAGAGGTTTGAGGAGATAGACACATGCCTCAATGTTTTTGGGCGCATGATTTGGGTCGGCCTTATGGATTCTGAACCCAGTGTCAGGAAACCCAAGAGCGGCGACAAACTGGGCATCAGAGGTTGTGAGCTTGGTGTCATGTAGTGACCCGACCTCAAACGGTCAAGTCTCTTTGCTTAAGTGTCATCCCTGGATCGGTATGCTGACACACACAGTACTCGAGGATTTATAACAGAGGTAAATCCCATGTATAAAGTAACGTAAATACTATTACCTCAATCCAAATAGCGAAAGTAACAAGGTTGTGGATTCCCATCAACACCAACGACAAAGTTGAGTGTAGAAATCGTAACCCTAACGTATCACTTACTCGTCAGAAGATCCCGCAACATGAGACGTTGCAGCCACAAAGGGTCAAGACATTAAATGTACTGGCGAATTCACACCACAGGATAATGATGAATAAAGGCTATCACTACATGCATATTTGGCTGGCGGAAAAGCTCTATGGTTATAATGTTTTTGCGAAAAGCAAATTTTTCCCTACTACAAAGGAATATATTTTATTTAACTACAAAGTTGGTTGATAAAGTATTGAGAAGGTAAACCCCCTCTCAACCTTAATTAAAAGTAATCATTAACCCAACAAATTAATTTAAGTAATATGATGAGATACTTAAGATACTCCAAGTACTAGATACTCAAGATTGTACATAACCGGGGACACGGCTAACCATGATTAGATTGTACACTTTGCAGAGGTTTGTGCACTTTTCCCCACAAGACTCGATCGCCTCCGTTGGATTTCTCGCACTACATGGTGTTTGAGAAACGGATGACCGAGACACAGTCTTTCAGAAACATTAACTCTCTACTCCGGGTAGACGATACCAAACCTACAAACCCACTACCTGCTGATCTACCTCTTCAAGAGCTTCACGTAACTTACTCAACTATGCTAGAGCCCATAATAGCTTGTGGATGCACACGGAAGTTTCGAGCATGAATCATCTCAGTTCCCTTTGAGCCTGGGTGGCGGTCCATAGGAAGATCACACGGGTACCCTGGGATTTCCAAAAAAAATACAGGCAACACTGGGTACCCCAGGTGCCTCAGTCCACCCAGATGTGTATTTAAGTTGCCACCTTAAGTTGAACCATTAATTAACAATCTCACATCTGTCATGGATTTCACTCACCCAAACCACGTCTACGAGCAATACGTAGAAGTAACTCCCAAGGTTTGAATGCAGGACAATAGGTTCTACCTCAACAACTACTTCCCAACCCACAAGTTAATGACATCCTTATCATGCAATGTTTGAGGGGGTGAAACTAATGCATAAAAACTGGGTATGAAAGGGATATGATCAAAGTGTGAACTTGCCTGTACTGTTGATGAAGATGATTCGCACTCAACTCCTGATAGTACTATTCATCACACTCCGTTCAATCTACCGTAAGCAAGCAATAGTAACCACACATAAGCAATCACTCAAAAGATCGGAAAGAACAAAGAGTACGATTCGGAAAACATCAAAACCAAGCAAATAACTCTTGCAACATAAAACAAATTTCTAACAGTACCAAAATTATATGAATTTGGCCTTATTAGAAAGTTTAGGTAAAGAGCTTCGATTTGCAAAAAGAATCAACTAAATCGGAGTTACGAAACTCAAGTTATGATCAAACGAAGTTCAAATTCAATTCTGATCTAATTCAAATTTTAAACTTTCAAAAACATGTTTGAGTTAGATTACTGGATAGAGGAGATCGTAATGAAGAAGTGGGCGTTGGTTTCATTTAATTTGGATGAACGAGTAAAAAGTTATGGCTATTTGAAAAATCAGGGCCAAGCTGTTTTAAGGAAGAAAATAGCTACGACTAAGGTCTAATGTATAAATACGTAGACTAATTGGTAATCTAATTATTTTATCATACTATTCTAGAAAATAATAAACTACGGAAGCAATAAAAAACAAAGAAAGATACCTTTATAAGGCAGAGAAAAGATAACTTTGGAGTGATAAGACAATTTCCAGAAGTCGCGCCGGAGAGGAGAAAAATATTTTTTTTAAATGAATCTAGTCAAACCAAAATATTGATTTAACCCAAATCGGATGATTTTTTGAAGGCTCTATGGGTCTATATTTATTGATGGAAAAGAGGCTTAAGGATCACGCAATGTGGACTAAACGTATATGTAATTAAACGAAACAGAAAAGAAAAAGGCTAACGCCTCGCACGGGCCTAAAGCCCATCGGCTGGCTGCGCGCGTAGTGCTGCAATTTTTTTTTTGCCAAAGGAAAAAAAATCTGAAAAGGAAAGGCTGGCTGGGCCTGGCCTATTTAAGAGAGAAAAAAAACAATGGGGCGCCAGAAGCTACTATACTGCGCATCTAGGCGATAAATAAATATGGGCCGCACGTACAGTTTTTCTTTAAATAGAAACAGAAGGAAAACCAGATAAATAAGATAAATTAAAATTTTATACAGGCATATTATATATCACAATTTTCAGAAAAAGATTTCCTACAAGCTGAACATTTTTCTAGAGTCAAATAAAATACACACAAATTCAAATAAAACAAAGAGTGCTTCTGCTCTAGAAAAATCCAGTAAAAATCATTTTTAAAATACCAAAATTAGTTCAAATTTATTTCTCTCCAATTTTCTGATGTAGGGAATCATGTTACTCTATTTTCCATATATTTTATTTTTGGAGAAAACTAATTTGAATAAAACCCAAATAACTCCAAATTGAAAATAATTTCCAAAAGGACTTTAAATTTAATTCTTTGAAACTCCCAACTCATATTTCATATGTTTTGAAGAAGTCATTTTAGCTTCACTCGTGAAAATCATTGAGTTGCATAAAGTTCCCGGTTGGAAAATATTTTCCAAATGAAATTCAAATATTTTCAACACCCCTTGTCATTTAAATAAATGGAAGAAGTCATGTCATCTTCTCTCCAGGGTTTGGTGATGAAAAGAATTTGAATTCACGAGGATCATGAAAGCAAAATGAAAGTTTGGGAAAGTCCTTTTATTCCCTCTCGTTTAACTTTCAAAAAGTTTCGAATTCACTCACTTTCAGTCAATCAATCACACAACAATCAAACAACCAATCAAATCTATCTATTTATTATAACATTCCAAAATTTAGAATTTTGGGATGTTACATGTCAGAAGTCATCCAGGTGATGGTCTTATCAGGACCAAAGAAACACGTGGCATAAAACTGGTGAATGGCAGCATGATTGTAATTGTGTTGAAAAGCGAACGGAGCAGTTAGGCCAGAGGACTCAATGAGTTCAACTGCACCCGGATATTTCATGGGGTGAGTACGGATATGCTCCAAATTGACATTGTGGTGAACAGACAGACCCTTAGGAACAATGACAGTGGTGAAAATGTCTGCCTGAACGTTTGTATGAAAACGAGAATCCATCGAGTCATGCTCAACAGAGAATTGAGCAACATCACGAAGAAATTTAAGGTAAGCAGGTTTGGAGACTAGAGTCAAGTTCTAGATCTTGCGACCTAGAGATGGAGGAGGCTCAAAAGAAATGCGGCGAGCATCAACCTGAGGCTGATTCGGAGGCGGAGGAGGCATGTAGGAGGGCTTATGTGTTCGAGGCTTTGGAACATTGGCACGAACAACAACATATTCTGCCCGTTCTTCGTATTTCATCTCCTCTTCATAGTCAGACCCTTCAGGTGAAGCGGTATGCTCTTAGACAGGCTATTTCCCAGCCCATTTTCGCGGACGAAGACGCTCATGTGAGCCACCCGAGCCACCGCGACGTAACGCTGAAAAACGGCATGTACATAGGATAGTAATTACCACAAGGAAACGATGTAATGAGGGAATGTGAGACCACAAGGATATGAATGGGTCAAAAATATTACCATGAGCCGACGAGCCCCCGGTATTTTTGTGAGCGGTGTGCTTGATTTTCGTCATCGTTTGGTCAACTAAACCTAATGAATCATCCAAGATTGAAAGGGGATCACTACAGGGCACGGAAATGATCAAAGGGATTAGAATAGGACGGACATATGAAGTATCGGGCCGGATCGATGAAGGAGGGGGGTGGATCCACTACAAAAAAGACACATCCGTGACATTTTGGGCCGAAAGAATTTTTTCTGTCATGGTTATGACACTTCTATGACTATAATTGTGAAAACACCCGGTATCATCATAGTTGTGGTGGGCTCCTACTTCTATAACAAGAAATCATGACAAAAAATGGGCTTTTCATCCTGGGCGGGCCGGAGACGCAGCTGCATGACATTCTTTGGGCCGTCCATGACGGAGAAAACCGTGGTAGAAGCAAGGGCGAGGAAAATATCGGGGAGTTCCCGGTTACGGTGGGTGGTCAGGGACCGAGCGATGCGCGTTTCTCTCGTAAACGTACGCGCGTGGGTGTAAGGCGTTGGGCTCTAACTGAACCCGAGTGAGGCATTCGCCATCGAACCCGGCGATTGCACTGCAGTTACGACATCGAACCCGAGCGATCGATCAATCCTCGGCATTAATCGAACTCGATCAAGCGATTCCTTTGCTACTGCTACTAACTGAAGCCAATCGAACCAGCTGCCTCCTTCCCTTGATGAACAGTGAGCGTTGTTTGGGGGGGGGGGGGTTGATGAACTGTTCCCGATGGGGGGTTGGATGAACAGGACCCCGTGGTAGTGGAGGTCGTTGCCGCTGGATGAAGAGGACCCCGATCGATTGAGTCGATTGGGGGTGGATGAATAGGACCCTGTCGAGGGCTGGATGAACAGGACGACCACATGGAGGGCTGGTTGAATAGTAGCTGGTGGAGGGCTGGATGAACAGTAGCCCATGGAGGGGTTGTTGAACAGGATCCCGTGGAGAGGGTTGGTTGAACAGTAGCCGGTAGAGGAGCGGTAGAGGCTGGATGAACAGGAGCCCATGGATGACCAGTCGCAGGTGGAGACTGGAGGAGGTCGACGGTGGAGATGAACATTAGCCCGTGGAGTCCCATTTTGCGGTACGCCACACCCCTCTCGATGAACAGGACCCCCGTTTCGAGCGTAGTGCTCCAACACAAGTCTGTTCCTCCGTTTTGCGGTACGCCACACCCCTCCTGATCAACAGGACCCCGTTTCGACCGTAGGCACTCGAACACAAGTTTGTTTCCTCCATTTTGTGGTACGGTAGACCCCTCCCGATGAAAAGGATCCAGTTTTGACCATAGGCGGTCAAACACAAGGCCATTTCCTCCGTTCTGCGGTACACCAGGCCTCGTTTTGATCGGCTGTTCCGTCCAAGCCGGTTGCCTCCCAATGAACATGACGACGCAGTTTCTCCATTCCGACCCAGCCGGTTGGGTGTCGATGAACTAGACGCCATCGCCAGCTCTCCATGCACACGAGCCCTGACCGTACGTATGCACAAGTAGGCGTTTGAGACCCCGCCTGTATGTACATACGTGGCCGTATTTACTTTCTTGCACCCTGGTTGTACGTACGTGTACATGCTACGTGTGCGCCTCTACTACGACACGTGCACGCCTCTACTGTGACACGTGCCCTTCCTTACTCGGCCACGGTTCATCCCTGTAGCCTAGAGGCAGACCGGTCGACAGTATGTACGTACACGTTAGCGACCAGAATGACAACGCTACGACGCTTCGACCAGGTGGGTCCCGACTGTCAGGCACTTCCTTGCGTGCGAAGATGTAGCTGGTGGGTCCCATCAGTCAGGGGGGACATTTTTTAGTGAAATACGATGGCCCGTCCGGTGGGTCCCTGCTGTCAGGTGGAGGAATCATTATTTTGCGCGTAATAGGAGGCACTTCGTTGCTGCGGCCGTGGACCTAGCTGTCAGCCTCTCCACGTACAATACTCTTCCGATGGAAGTCGTTCCTTCACCACATTGACCACGTCGCGCCGAGAGGACCAAGGCGATGGACGACGATGAGGCCTAGGAAGGGATCGACGCGGAGCCGGGGAAGACGCGGCAGTGGATGCCCACATGGAGGAGTATGAGGGTTCACTGGTTCGGCTGTGGTGTGAGGCTGCCGTCGCCGCAGAATAACAGGGGGTGTGGGTGAGTAGAGGGATGGCCTGGCCAGCGGTGGGAGTAGTAGGGGCGGTTAGGCCTCCACGGCAGCACAGCCGGCCACAGGAGGCAGGAGCACGTGACACGACCGATGCTGGTTTGGGCGGCTGGAGCAGGAAGACCAGAGGTTAAAGAAGCACTACGGTCGTTGGATAGACATCGTACGGTCACTGGAGCTAGAATAGTTCATATTTATTGACTAAGTTGACGAAGCCCTCCATCCACATCAACTTAGTAGGCCCACAAGTCAGCCTCCCACTATGGTGGGTCCCAGCTAGCAGGGGGAGTATTCATTTTTTTGTGCGTAATAAGGAGGCACTTCCTTGCGTGCGAAGATATAGCTGGTGGGTCCGAGCTATCAGCGGGGGGTACATTTTTTTGCGAAATACAGTGGCCCTTCTGGTGGGTCCCATCTGTCAGGTGGAGGAGTCATTATTTCACGCGTAATAAGGAGGCATTTCCTTGTGTGCGGCCGTGGACCCAGCTGTTAGCCTCTCCATGTACAGTCCACTTCCGATGGATGTCATGAGGTGGACGATGGTGAGGCCTAGGAAGGGAACGACACGGAGCCAGGGAAGACCCGAGAGTTGTTTCCCACGCGGAGGGGAGTATGAGGGTTTATTGGTTCGTCTGCCGTTGCCGGAGAATAACAGCAGGTGTGGGTGAGTAGAGGGATGGCTAGGGCAGCGGTGGGAGTACGGTGGGGCGGTGAGGCCTACGTGGCAGCACAGCCAACCGCGGGAGGAGGGAGCAGTCCAGCCGGTGCTTGTTTGATCGGCTGGAGCAGGAAGAGCAGAGATTGAAGAAGCACGACGGTTGTTGGATGGACATCCAACAGTCACTGCTCTCGTGTGTTGACTAAGTCAACCTTTTTTAGGAAAGCGTACACGTCAACCTATATTAGGTGCACAAGTCAGCCTCAAATGTGTGGAAAACAACATACAACCCATCTGCCATTATTTCTAATAATATACAACCCATTCACTAATTCTTAAGGATTTTTTTGGAGCCCACCTTCTTTTTGTTAGCATTATAGCCCATATTATGGCCATGGTTAAAATTATGGAATTTTTCATATTTTGACGCGGTCAACTGTATTTAATCCCGACATTTCGAGTCAGATTCAAACTAATTTGAAAAATAAATTCATATCAATATAAAATCCAAATAATGTCCATGCATAAAAATCAATGGAATTTAAAATCTCAAAATGAAAAAAAAGAAATTTGAAACTATTGCCGGTTTGATTTGTTTTAAAAATGTACAACCCATTTCTCATTACTGATAGCCCATTTTCTCATCTTGAAAGATTTGCAGCCCAGCAGAGCTATCAAAGCAAGTAGGCCTTGGTTGGGTATTCTGCAAAAGAACAAAAAAACTGGGCTAGCCATTTTCAGAAAGAAGAAAAACTACTGGGCTGGTCTTGTGGTAAACATAAATAAAAGGCTGGCTAGACAAGCCAGAGTGCCCCGCACAGCCCAGTTGACACCCTGCTTCCGTCTCAAAAACAAAGATAACTGGGCAAGCTACTTCTCTCAAAAAAACTGGGCAAGCTACTGGGTCCCTCGTGTCAGCCGCTCGTTGTGCAATTCTCTCATTTATTGACTATGTTGACAATGGCATGGGACCCAGATGTCAGAAACCCATTAGGAGGAACCATTTTTCTAGCTTGAAATAAGGAGCCACTTGCTTGCATACTGCCATGACCCTGGTAGGTCCCTGCTGTCATCCTCTCCATGTACAATCATCTCCTGATTGTGTACGCGTCAACCTAGTTGGCCCAGAAGTCAGCCTCTAAACCCGTGGCGGACAAATACAACCCATTTAAAAAAATAACAGCCCGTTCCATATGTTCACACGGAAAGTTCAACATACAAAGCAAAGTAACAGGCCTGACCAGATATAGAGTACTGAATGTCCATGTTGACAACCATCATAGCCAAGTTAACTATCTACTCCCACTAATACTCTAATGTGCAAGTACTGACTTACTCCTAGCTAACTAGACGATGTCGGCCGCCATCTGCGGTACACGCTAAATACCGGCACCGACATCCTCCTCCTCGCCTCAGACTTGCCGGAGGTGCTATAGGGCGCGTTGCTCATGCGTGTTGGCCCTTTCCATGCCGGTGTGGTCCACCGAAGCTTCGGCTTCTAAGCGGGAAACCCACTTGACGAGTTGGTAGTAAAATTCGGCGTCGCGCACGCGTGCGTGCCCGACAGCCTCTAGGGCTATTTGCCGGGCGTCGGCCTTCCTGTAGTCAGCCCAGTCGCGGGCGCTCTTCTCGCGACTCAAAGCGGCAGAACGCTGCTGCTCCATGCCCGCTGGCGGTGCAAATCGGTGATACGCTGCTCCTTCGCCAGGCGGTCGCGCTCCAACAAGTCCTCGTACTCCGCATTGCCATCTAAAGACCGATAGAATGCCTCCTCCCTCCGTCTTCCTTCCAGTGAATAATTGAACACTAGCTCCGACGGTGAGCGCCTCTGGCATCGCCTATTGCGGACGGTCGGGGGTATGATGGACGTGGCGAGAGCGAGGGCAAGTGGCGAGCGACGTCGGGTCGGTGGGGGTTGTGAGGGGAGCCAATAGGGCGAGTTGGGTGACGGTCCTACCGGAGAACGCCGGGAACCGGTAATTATAGGCGGATAGTGACGTGTAGCCGCATGTCACGGAAACACAACGATCATAAAAAATCTCACCAACCAAGGTAGTTAAAGTAGCGTGTCGCGGGAAATGCGACGGTCATCAGAATTCAATGTCTCGTCCCGTCAGTGGTGCATCCCGTCCATGCTGGGTCGCACATCACCATGACGGTCAAATGATAGCACTCGAATAATCCAGATGAGGTACTCCCTCCTTGTCAAAAATGATTCCACCACTCATCATCTACCTTGTTTAGTGAGATTTTTGAATTGAGCCCTGCAAACCGGAAAGGAGCTAGTGCGTGCGTGCTTTGCTATTTATTCGTGTAGGATTGAGTAGGTCGGATAGTGTACGTGTAGGATCGAGTAGGTCGGATAGTGGACGTGTAGGATCGCATTAGCTAATCAACGTTCGCTCGGAGATAAGACATTTGCGAACGTTTTGCTGGCAGTTGTTTCAGATTCGCATGGCAATTTCTTCAGAACTGCTTGTCAGTTTCTTCAGAACAGCTTGTCAGTTTCTTCAGAGATAGGAATTTTTATTCAGAAAGTTGCCACCTTTGGATCTTGCGTCGCAACTAAAACTGCTAGTAGCGTATTAGTAGGCTAGCTAGTGATCGATAAGTAACTTGTAAACACTGAGCGAACAAAAATAATGAACTGCTAGTAACTTGTAAACACTAAGAACACAGAAATTAGGATCATGATGTGCATAGTAGTAAGAGTCGATCCATTCAAAATGTTCACACGAGACTCACAGGCCTGACATTGTAATATGTTCACATTAGTAGCCCAAATTCACAACCAACTAGTAACTTGTTAATGCATCTCAATGATTCATGGATCATATACAAATATGTAGCTCCAAAAGCAAAGATCTAGAAAAAACATATGTTCTTCCTACTAACATGGATGCTTCTCTGGGCCAACATTCAGTACAGAGTGAAAGAGAAATTTGTTTGTGAAGTCTACAATTCCTATTTGCAAACGTAAGTGCTTTCACCAATAGCTGGAACCATGAGAATGAACCACACATGATGGAGGAACATCCACTGCAATATGATTTGGTCTTTTCTCGATCACACGGCGAGACTATTTTCGGAATACAAACTTTAACTTAGGCAAAATGATGCCCATTGTATAATCATACCAAAGCAATGAAGCACCTAATGTTGGCCAATAAATAGTACAATACTACTTTTGTGCAGTCCATGAAGTGACTATCCAGTCTTTCTGTGTCTATTTTCAAATGGCACTGCATGCAGTGACTATACTATTCTTTTGTGCAGTTCCACAAAAATTGCGGTCACTTTGTTTGTTCGGGTAGACATCTGCCTACACAAATATCAACCAGCTAGTAAACATATACCCCACCTTGTATTTTTGGTTTAAACACACCTCTTCCGCTTAGCATCTGTCATGTTTTGCACTGGACAATTTGATACTGTCATGTTTGGCCCTGGACAATTTAATACTGAATTGATTTCCTAGTCAGAGCAGAAATATAGCGCCTATTCTTCATCAGACCAAGGATATCCATGTTTGTAGTGATGGAAGAGGTGAAATCGATACAACCGAAATTGAGCATCCAATCATTGAATCATGTCCTGCACCTCCAATGCAGGTCCACCCTGCCAATAAATTCACATGCAAACCACTAATATTACTATCTAATGACAGTACAAAAAGAGTAGCAAGATAGTATCAAACCATGTACCTTTGTAATGAACAACTAATAGTGCCACCAATTGGATATAAAGGTTTGGAAGAAAACTTGCTCCTAATGTTGAACCATTTGGACTTTTTGTGCAGTGCCACTAAAATCGAGCATCCCTGTTTGCATAGATATTGAAAGTGTGATTACTATAAAAGTGGCACTAGTTTAAGAATAGCCTCACATATATAAGCATTCCAATTTCTTAATGGGAAAACGTAGCAAGACTGTTTCTAACCACCTGTTTGAAGGAATAAATAAGGCAACAACGGTTGATGTGAGGAAGGCATATATAGTTCTTTCTGAAAAAATGAACGATTCCTGACCTTTCCTCTTCTTTTAAGCATATTCTGTGCAGTTCAACTACAATAAAATGCCATCACCGCCTTGACAATTCAGTGACACTTTACAAAAAGAAATGACTTAACATTACATCATGATGTCAGGTATGCAATCGACAGGTATGTAATCTATAAGCATTAACAGTGCAAAAATCTGAAGGTAGTAACAAGTTTCATTGTTGGTATACTGGCTGTGCAACAACATTAGAATGTCTTAGCTGAAAAATCCTTAATACATCCATAATTAATAGCTAACCCTGAACTAATCCAGTGACAATAAATGGCATTGCTTAAATTTATCGGTGGCATTAGCACTACTAGGAAAAGGCCTACTAATGGCGCACCGGTTTTGCCTACTAATGGCGCACTACCGGTGCGCCATTAGTATCACGCCACTAGTATTTTTTACTAATGGCGCACCACTGGTGCGCCATTAGTATCTGGTATACTAATGGCGCACCACCTAGTGTGCCATTAGTATGTAACACCATGCGCCATTAGTGTGCCTCCCTGGGGGGCCATACGTAACCATGTGCTTTGTCATACTAATGGCGCACCCTGTTGTGATGCGCCATTAGTATCCTTTGGCATACTAATGGCGCACTTGGAGGTGATGCGCCATTAGTATGAATATTTGGTTTTTTTTACTTTTCTGATTTTTTCACAGGTTACAAAATATATTATTGGACAAAATATAGACAGCAGCACACAACAACAGCAGATTCATCGAATACAATAGAAGATTAGTCTCCGAATACAATTCATCGTGTTAGTCTCCGAATTCAAAAGACCGAACAAAGATAAAACATTACAAGTCTCAAGACCGCGAGTATCGAGTTTGTCTTCACATTACAAGTCGATATCGATCATCTAAACTACCATCACATAGAAGAGAGCTGCGGTCATCACGATGAGCATCATCGCGATCAAACTGGTCTTCATCCGGTTCCTCCAACGCTCCCTCCTCTCTCCCGCTAGATAGCGGGCGTATCTAGATTCGCATCCGCCCTAGTGGTGTACCCTTTGTAATCATTACCGCTGAACGGTGAACTTGTCTTCGACACTCCTCCCAGTCGTCGTAGACTCCGGGAACCTTACCCTTGTACACGACATACGACGGCATCTCTATGCACAAGCGAAACAACAGACAATACATAAGCAATATGTAAGTATGCAACAAAAAGGATCGGAAGAGAAAAGCAAGACATTAATAGCACGATTCATGATCCTACTAATAAATAGCATCGATTACATCTAAGTTGAACGACTGTCCAAACCAAAGAGACATACGAATTCATTAAAGTTTAATTACAACACGAGCCAATCAATGTTTCAGAACTACACATCACTACTTTCGACTCGACTCATCGGATAGGAGCGTGCATGAAGCCGCCGTCTGTCGTGATGGTCATGAAATCGCGGTTGTTGTCACCCTGCATTTGTAGCATTTCATCTATCTCACTGTTGGACGGTTGATATCTGCGGAAGAACCGCCCCGAGGTATGAAGGACATCTTGATGGACGATGTCCGCAAACTCCGACTGGATGCGAAAGAATTCTTGTCTGAGGTCCGCGTCCTGGGTTGCCGACAACCTCGCGGCCCAATCTTTGAGACTATCTGGTAGCAGAAGGTGATGATGGTCCCTTACGATCGCCCGCATGTGATGGAGGGCGAGTAGGCATCCTTCCGACCTTCCAAAGGCTGCTTGACGCAGCAGAACTTCAGACAGGTGTGAGAAGGTGTGCTTGCCAGATTTACGAACTGCCCTGGTGAAGGTGCCTCCAGACTTGGCGTAGCCGGGGAGAACATCATCAAGAACTTTCTTGACATTTGTGTAGTCTATCTTGGAGTTACGCTTCAGGTCGAAATACGTGGCCATAGAATATTTCGGGCTTAGGAGGATGAGTGTGCAATGTGTATCACTGCACAGAACACGGAATGTTAGAAAAAAAAAAGAACGATCGAAATCTAAGAAATCATATGTTACGGGGCGGTTAAGGGATGACTTACTCGGGAAAGTAAGCCACAAGGAAGTTATCCTTATCTGGGTTTGCCGTAATGACGCCTTGAGGTCCGAACTTCGCAACTTGGCGGTCCCAGCGCTGCTCAAGTGCTTGGCACACATGTAGAAGGGGTCGACTATCACGATGTCCGGGGTCTTGTCTCTAATGATCCGCATCTCCATACTCAGCGAAAACAGCCGAACGAAGGTGTAGTGCAGCAGATGAAGGTTAAACATAGCAAAGATGTCATCAAACCGCAGGACGATCGTACCCCCGATGTCGCCATCCACAAAGCCCTTGCCCTCTGGCACCTTGGCCACAACAACTGGGTATGCCACATCATTCTCTCTCAGACGCCGCTTCACCAAATAAAGAACAATTTCGTGCAGACTCCGCCTAGCACCGGTTGCAGCATTCAGCATATTTGGCGGTAGCATCGCCCTACCCGCCACATGCACCCTCCTCGAGATATCCTTAGGTGAAGGTGGCCCATCCTGAGCACGGATCGAACTTCGGTGCCACTGGCTCGCACCGGTGCCCTTGTTAGTCTTCGCTTCCGTCCCTTCTTCTTGATCTCCTGTAATGGGACCGAGTTACGCTCACAGACCGCCTTCTTGAGCGTGTTGGGGCTGATAATATTTCGCACCTCAGCTATCTCGAGGCTCGGTGAAGGCGGGAGTTGGAGGCGTGTCACGAGAACTGAACGCCCGAACGGCGCTTTGTTGCAATTGGATTTCTCCGCCGTACCAGCTAGATCGCGGTCGTCTTGGTTGGGTTCTTGAGAAAGAGGCCCGCAGAACTCGTCAGCGTACCCATGTTCGGCAAAGTACTTACCAAGTTTGGTAAATGTACCGTCGTCGTTGTCGTCGCCGTCCGGATCCTGTGCCATAGGGCTGTCCGGATCCTGTGCCATAGGGCTGTCCGAATCCTGTGCCATAGGGCTGTCCGGATCCTGTGCCATAGGGATGTCCGGCATGTCCGGTAGCGTTGCGGCGTTCTTGCCATGGCTTGGCGCCGGCACAACTAGCGGTCTTGTCTGTGGGGTGGTGTCCCCAGCCCCCAAACGAATCTGGCTCTTCGACCAAAGCAGGGGCCAGTTTACGCAGGCACCAAGGGTCATCTCATCTTCTTCGTCGGCCCCAGCGGGTCGAATCGGAGGTAACAGCTCGTCGCAGCCTGGCAGCACCCGAACCACTTCAACCCTATACACTATGGGTGCCATCGGATTACCGTGGAACATGCAGTTGCCCGGTTGAATGATTCTGCCCTTGGCGACATCGACCAACTCGTCGCCCACGAAGTGTAGAAGAGTGCAAGGAACGTCGGCGGCGCCCTGCGAAAACATGTAGGGCGTCAGGGATGCCTAGTCAAAGGCAAGGAGATGAAGTCATCGGCCGAGAGGCTTAGTTACCGTGATGCCGTCGAGCTCGGCTAATGTCGAGGCACCGCCAACGGCGCGCGGTAATCGACGGACGGGCGCTTGCTGGCGAGGTGCCGGCCAGCGTACTCCCGGGTGCATTAAGCTCCATTGCCCGTGCCGGCGCCGGAGACACAAAGACCGCCCCGGCCGGAGACACCAATGGCGCCGCCGGAGACACCAATGGCGCCGCCGCGCCAGGCGAAGTTCTTGGCCGTGAAGCCGGGAACCGGGAGGCCCTGTTTGCCGCCCGCAATCCACGTCGTCGCCAGCCCATGAATCAACGAGGCACCATGGCGTTGAGCTTCATTCCCGATTGTTGTTCCACTTGCTCTTGGACAAGCTCCTAATCCGCGCCACTTGTGCCTTTAGTGCTTCAACCTCGCGTCGGCTTTCCGAGCTGGTCTTTTTCTCCTTCCGCACACGTATAGTATGACCCCATTTTGTGGACAAGCCTTTGCCGGCCACACGACCAGCTGACAGCGGCTTAGTGAGCTTATCCTTGTTTTTCATTACGCTCAACGCCTCTATTTAAAGGGGTGTCAAAAGGGGAGAGACGACCCGGCGCCATCGCTTTCAGCTTTCTGCGGAAGGAACGTGAACCATTTAGAAATATTGGGGATTAATTAGAGTGCAACCATATGGAGCTAATTACGCTGGGCGTATTCCTTACGAGAACAAGCTCAAGTGCCCTGGTCTTGGATCCGTGGTAAGCTCCTTTGTTATCGGGTCCTCCTTGTACCGGGCCCCGACAAAGTTCCCGGTCCGCTTGTCACCGCTGTATTTCTCGAAGCGGGCAAGTAGGCCTTGCTCGACGCGCTCCGCGTCCTCCTTGTCCCATATAGGCTCCGCCACTCTGTAACCGCCGGGACCGAGTTTGTGTTCCCTAAGTTCAACTCCATTTCTTTCCCCAATCGACTTGATTCGGAGGTTGCGCTGCTCTCGCACTTGATCTTGAACTCCTTGTAGTCATCTTCGCTGATCGAAGAATATTACGCCTTGATCTTCTCATAACTGTCACCTTTATCAATCATTCTCTTCCGCGCTTCTCCAAGTAGACAGGGCCGTGCTCATCCTCGTGAGGGCGGCACTGTTCACTTTATTCCCTGAGAGGCGTGTGTTTTCAAAATCGGCGGGGAACTTGTATCGTTCGTGCAGCTTCGTCAAGAGGAGGTTGCGCAAATTCTCTCGGTCCTTATGCCTAATGTTCTCGGTGTTGATCGAGACGGTGCTCCAGAGAATGCACTCGAGCTGAAGCGAGTATTCCTTGACTATATGTTTGGGCTCCGTTGGATGCCTGTCGGAGTCCACTTGAGTAAATTCCTCCTTGAGGGTGCTAAGCGCATTCGTTGCCGGTCCTTCCTTTGCTTCTTCGGTTGGCTGCCATCTGTGTGTGCGCCGCCATCATCAGTGGTGGCATCCTCGGCGGCACCATCAGTGGTGTCATCCCCGACGCCACTAGGGGTTGTGTAGTCAGGATCGGTGTCTTCTGCAGCATCCTCATAGCGGTGAGGTTGTTCCTCCATCTCCTGGGACAGCTCCCAGAATTGCTTGCCGCCCGAACAGCCGGCCTCATCGTTGTTGGCCATGTTTCGCTCTAAATAGGAAAACAGTTTGGTCAAAAAGTTGGTTATTGTCAAGGAAGAAGATCATGGTCTCATCATTTAGGGTTTGTCGACACCGAGGCATCCTAAAAGATAAGCTTTTATCATTTAGGGTTTGTCGATGTCGAGGCACCCTAAAAGGCTAAGCGTACATCATTTAGATTCTCATCGACACCAAGGCACCCTAAAAGCCAAGGTTTCATCATTTAGGGTTTGTCGTCGCCGAGGCACCCTAAATGATAAGTTAAGTTTTCATCATTTAGGGTTTATCGATGCCGAGTCACCCTAGGTTGGGCCTAATCACTTGGCACTAATCACTTGGCTCTATTGCCACATATGTTGGGTTTATCATCTAGGGTTTATCGATGTTGAGGAGAATTCTAAGTTGGGCCTAATCACTTGGCTCTATTGCCACCTATGGTTTAATGCAACAAGAATAAAGGGGCAGTTGATCCTACTTAATTAAGTACTAAGATACCCTGGCCCATGCATTAGTAGCAAGTACCCCATATGTCCGATTTTAGCAAAGTCATGCTAAAATTCACGGAAAATTTCAGCATGACCTTTGCTGAAAATAGGACATATGGAGTACCCGAATTTGCCGGAACGAAGTTAATCGACATTCCGAAGCAACCTCAAGGGCCTCTCGGGTACCTGCAAAATCATCACGACACGAAGGGCCTCTCAAGGGCCTCAAGCAGCAGCGGCGTCTCCCAGACCCCATTTTTGCTAAATTTCTTTGAGCAACAATCAGAGCAGAAAATTCAGCATATTTCTATACAACAAGACCAGTAAAGATGAAGAATAGTACTACAGCAGCCCATTTATATACAATAGCATCTTTGGTCATACCAATTTCTGAAACAATTCAAATCTGAACTGTATCTTGCGTAGGCACCACTACTGCAAGTGCCATACTATTGCAAGTGCTATACTACTGTAGGAAAGGAGGATCATCATACACATATATAGGAAAGGAGGCCCATTCCTATTTTAGGAAGCAAACAGATGTACACATAAGATAAAAATGTAGTGCTTTGAAAGTTTAATGCTTACAAAAGACTTGCTGAAATAGTGAAAAATATGGAGTCACCAAGCTGGCTAAGAAACTCCCAAAGTCCACTAGCAAATCCAAGATATAATCATGTTACACACATCATAACAATTTAAGATAATTAGGATAAGGATAGTAGGAAATGAAAAAGAAAGAGCTCAAAAAACTCCCTAATTGGGAGATTTGTATTTGCACCATCTTTCATATCAATATCACATACACATGGAGATGGTGTCACTCAACTTGAGCATGAGCTAGTTTAGTCATCCAGCCATCGTGCATACACATGGAGATGGTGTCATTCAACTTGGAACACATCAAACTTTTGTTCTGTGCTACTTCACCTCAAAACTCACAGCTTTTTCGTAACAAAACTGACGAATAATAACACAGCGAGATATATGAATGAGTTCCATGGTGGATCTGCTATGTTCACGGCACAAGATAATTCAACAAAACCTTTTTATGGACCAAGGGAAACACAAATCAAGTGTTCAGCAAAAATATGACCCTGAATGCAAATGGAGCTTAGGTCCCAACAAATGCAGGTAGCTACTGGGAACAGAATATAAGTGAATTAACAATACCTAGGTTGTTGTTGTTAAACTCTATCACTGTGTTGCAAGGTTACCTTGTCGGAACTTGTAGTCTTCTGAGCGGCGCGGTGGATCGAGGGAGAGGGAACTGGCGAGGGGGAGAGGGAAGGGGGGGATCGGGCGAAGGGGTACACACTATAGCAATGGCGCACCACCCTCTGGTGCGCCATTAGTAGTTTTTTTTTCTTATAGCAATGGCGCACCCACCTGCAGTGCGCCATTAGTAACTTTTTTTCGATAAGAATGGCGCACCCACCTAGGGTGCGCCATTAGTAAAAAAAAATCATTATTTCTTGTTGCATCTAATAATTTATTTTTTAATCAAATTTGTTATTTTCACGAGGACTAGAACAGAAGATATCATCAAAAATTTTTCTTTAAATATCATCAATTTTTTTAATTGAAAATATCATCAAATTTGTTATTTGAAAATATCATCAAAAAGTGGGGGAGGGTGCGGGGTGTCGGCTGCGGCGGTGGAGCGGGGGAGGGTGCGGGGGTGCTCGGCGGTGGAGGCGGGAGGGTGCGGGGTGCTCGGCGGTGAGGGGATCTGGCAGGGGGATCGGATAGCTATCGAGAGGAGGGGGATCGAGATCGAGTGTCCTCATGAATATTCAATATTTTTCATATTGAATATGAAAAAATATCATCAAATTTGACAAAATATTCATGAATTCAAAAAGTGCCCATGAAATTTAAAAATATTCATGATATCAATAAGTGCCCGAGAAATGAAGACTACGATTTAAATACAATCGATCTTGGCTAGCTATCGGTTCACAATCTTCTTGCCCTTCTTTTTCGCAAATGGAGTTCTTCTTTGGAACGGACGTCCTTTAGGTAGGGTGGTCCTGCTTCTTCTTGTGGTGTGTGCTGCTACTTCATCGTAAATGCCGTCATGTTCGATCTTGGTCGCCAGACTTATCGAAGTCTTGCTCATTGGCTACTCCATCCATTCCGATGATCTTCCTTTTGCCTCTCCTCACGACAACACGACCGGGCTTTGGCGGGTCGGTAATGAAGAAGCATTGGTCCACTTGGGAAGCCAGTACCCATGGCTCATTTTTTCGCGGTGACGCTTATGCGCGCGGTCTTGGATTTGGCTTCAGGTATAACCATGGTGGTGAAATACTGATCTTCTTTTAGGACGCTCTTGGCCCATCTGACACGGAACATCGGGACCTTCTCTCCAGCGTAGCTCAGCTCCCAGATCTCCTCGATCCTTTCGTAGTATCTGTCCTTGTCGTTGCTGGTGTAGGATTCCATTGTTACCCCGGAGTTTTGATAACCATCACTCTTCATGTCCTTGTTCTCGGTGTAGAATGTGTAGCCGTTGATATCGTACGCCTCATAGGTCATCAGGTTGTGCTCGGCGCCCTGTGACAAGGCGAATATGAGTTGTTCTTCCGCGGAAGAATCCTCATGTAAAGGGTACGATGAAGCTTCGCTTGAACCAACGCAGCGTGAAACATGAGTTGTGCTCTTCGATTATATCTCCGTCCATCCTCTGTTGGCCTCGGTCATTGTACGTCTTCTCAATAAAGGTTTTGCGCTCTACCACCCAAGGATCGACCACGTCTATGTGTTGTAGCGCGACTAGGTTTGCTCTTTCAAAGTCGGCAAGTCGACCCTCGAAGTCGACATGCATTTCGCAGCGACCCTCACGGTGACCCCATCCAAATGAAAGCCCCGCCGAGGTGCCGCTTGATCAAGGCGGAGACCAACGGGTTCTTGATGCCTAGATAATTCGTGCGATGGAGATGCACTCTTGGTCGAAAAGCCCCCGGCTATACTTCCCTCTCGGACGTGACATGTTGCGAACATATCCTTTGATGACACCATTCATCCTTTCGAGCGGCATCATCGTGCGAGGAACGTCGGCCCGAGTTGGATGATATCCTCCACGATATGGACCAGCAGATGCACCATAACGTCGAAGAATGCGGGCGGGAAGTACATCTCAAGCTCGCATAGTATCACCATGATCTCTCCCTGTAGCCTTCTGAGTTGCCTCACACCAATCGACTTCCGAGAGATGACGTCGAAAAAGTTGCATAGGCCAAATAGTGTTTCACGGACGTGCGCGTCCATGATCCCACGGATTGCAACTGGAAGTATCTGCGTCATCAGCATGTGACAGTCGTGAGACTTCATCCCGCTGAACTTCTGCTTCACTGGGTCTACGTATCTGCTTATCTTCCCCACGTAACCGTAAGGAAGTTTTACTCCTAGGAGGCAGGTGAAAACTGCTCGATCTCCTCCTGACTTAGAGTGAAGCACGCGGGAGGGTAGCCATTTCTGGTCTTCTTGGCCTTTTTGCCTTTGCGATGACTTTCTGTGTCCTGCTTCGCCTCATCATCATCATCATCATCATCATCATTAGCGTGAAGCTCCTGCCTGATGCCCATTGATTTCAAGTCTGCCCTTGCTTTCGGCCCATCTTTGGTCCTCTCTGGCATGTTGTCAGGACCCCGATTCCAAGTCACATCGATCTAGCCGGTAACACCTCATATCACTTTGCAGCCTCACGCACGGTATTCCCACGGGTGTCGCCTTACCATGGCCCGGGACTGTTTGCGTCTTTTGGCTCACGTATATGATAGTGTCGCTAGCATCCATATAACAGAGAACCCGGGCCGACATGGCTAGTCATGAACCCAAAGCGGCACTAACCCATGGGGACAGGCATACATGAATCACATCGAGCATGTCGGTCATCAACGTGTGAATCCGGGCTGTAGCACTTGGCTAACAGGACTCCGGTAACCCGGGCTGTAGCAGGCTAGGCAGGACTCCGGATGTCACCACGTGACATTTCCCCGAAGGGACGGACACAGGAACAAAGTGAAACACATGCCGGCCAGTCAAGTGTCCAAAGCAGTAGTCTTTGGGCTAGCAGGACTCCGGTGAACCGGTCAGAAGCGGACTACTATCGCTCAGGAAGCACTAGACTACATTCCCCATATGAGAGGCTGCCAAGGATAAACAACTAGATTGTCGGATCCCACACATACCAAGCATTTCAAACATACACACAATATGCTCAATATGTGTAACTACAACATGGCATCACAACATAACTCTATGACTCAATATTTATTCATTAGGCTCCGAGGAGCGAGATATTACAAACATGGGTCTCATGACCCAACACTCAGAGCATACAAGTCAAAGCACAAGCGGAAGCCTAACATGTTTGAGTACAGACATCTACAAATGAAAAAGGCTGAGAAGCCTGACTATCTACCAGATCCTGCCGAGGGCACAAGATCGTAGCTGAGGTAACAAGCTAAACGTCGAAGTCCAAGCGGAACTACTAGCGAGACTGAAGTCTCTCTGCAAAAACATAAAATAGGCAAACGTGAGTACAATTGTACTCAACAAGACTTACATCAGAACTAACTACATATGCATCAGTATCAACAAAGGGGGTGGTGGAGTTTGACTGCAGCAAGCCAGCTTTGACTCGGTGGCTATCCTGAACTATGACTGCAAGTAACTCTTTGAGGTGGCGCACACGAGTCCACATATTCACCATATCAATACACCACTATGGATCCGCTCCCGTCTCCCTACGAGAACGCCATCCATAGCACTCACGCTTATCTTGCGCATTTTAGAGTATCCACTTTCACTTGTCTATGAACTATGCAAGGGGTCCAAGTTTCCATATCCGAGGAATCCGGCTATTCGAATAGATAATGATAACCCTGCAGGGCTGTACTTCTTCACACACGCTCTCGCCACTTATCGCCATGTACACGTCATGTACCTCGGCAACCTTCAAGCGGAAGCCGGGCGAGGGAGTCGACCACGACCTGACTAACCACGCAAGTCTCTAGTCCAGGTTTATCGCCTATTCGGGTTCCATCCGCAAGGAGATCCGGCCGGGGTGTCGCTCACGGCCCCAAACGATGTGTGCAGGGTTCCCAAGCCCACCAACCGGGTGCCACTTGGTACACCGGCCATCAGGTTTAGTCTGTCATCTAAGCCCACATGCACTGGGTGCCACTTGGTAGACTACTAACACTACCTACAAACACGAAACTAGTTGCAACTCCTGGACAGAGATCAAGTTGATTAATAAGTCGAGAGGGGTCGAGTTACCGGAACCCAATGTGTGGTAGTAACTGTTCATGGATCACCAACACAGAACTCAGTTCCTAAGGACGGCTGCAATGAGACAACCCACCATGTACTCCTACATGGCCTCTCACCGCTACCTTTACCAAATCGTGTTCACACACTTAGCTCACACACAGTAGGACATGTTCACCACTTTCCAATTCATTCCCGATGAATCAGACCTGACACAACTTTAAGCAATAGCAGGCATGACAAACAAGCATGAATGAGTAGGCACATCAGGGCTCAAACAACTCCTACTCATGCTAGTGGGTTTCATCTAATTACAGTGGATGACAGGTCATGCAGAGGATAAAGGGGTTCAGCTACCGCAGCAAGTAACACATGAGTCGTTGTTGTCCTAATGCAGTAAAATAGAGCAGGAGCGAGAGAGTGGGATTATATCAGAATGAACAAGGGGGTTTTGCTTGCCTGGCACTTCTGAAGATATTATTGTTCTTCATCGGTGTCATCGAACTCATGTCGAAACCACGTCTATCGAGAGGGAACAATTACCGGCAACTGAGAAAGAAACACAATCAATGCAATGCACAATATGATGCATGCTCATGACATGGCAATATGATGTGTGATAGGTCTAATGCAACTTGGGACAGAAAGGTTTGAGTCCATTTGAACCAAGGATTCAAATGATCACCCAAAATAATAAGTGATATAAGTGCATTAGCTTGTTCCACCTAAACAACAAGGTTAAAGTGTTCTGACATGCATGAAACTAGTACAGATGGAAAGATTGGATTTTTCTGATCATTTTCATATATAAATTATTTGATTTGGAGCTACGGTTGATTTTCTATGAATTTTAGAAGTTAGCACTATTTTACGAAATTTCCTGAATTAAAATTAATCCAGAAAATGAGTTATGGCGTCAGCGTCATGCTTGCATCAGCAAGTCAACAGGGCTGCCCCGGGTCAAACCTGACCAGGGGGTCCCATTAGACAGTGACTTAGGGCTCGTTTAGGTCGCTGGCAGGTGGGCCCAGTCAACGGCCACATCAGCATGGTCAGAGCTGACGCGTGGGCCCACTGATTTTATTTAATTAACCCTGATTATTTGTTATCCAAAGAAACTAACAAAGCGGGTCCCACTGTTAGTGTCTAGTGTTAAACTAATAGGGTTAGTTAGCCCAAATCTAATAACGGCCACGTCGGCTAACCGACGATTAGCCGCCGGCGCTAAACAGGACACGGCGGAGGCCCTCGTCCGGCCGTTTCCGGCGACGAGAGGTCGGGTGGATGGGTTCTGCGGAACCAGCGCGCCGAGGCACGTCGGACGGTGGGAGTTGCGGGTGCTGGGGTGGCGTGTAACGGGGGCGGCGGCGAGCCGGGCGGTGGCCGGAGCTCGGATCACACGCGTTGATTCTTTGTAGTGCGTTAAGCAGCGGGATTAGGTGCTGGGCGGACTCCACATGGCTCCAGGAGCAAGCGGGACTCGATGGTTCGAGCAGCGGAGCACAGTAGCTAGGTTCCCGTCTGACATGGCGGTCGGCGGTGCTCGGGCACGCGGGTGAGGATGATACGGCACGGAAACGAGCGAATTGAAAAAGGGGAAACAGGAAGGAGCTCACGGTGAGGATGATGAGCAGGTCAGTGGGCTCGGGGGAGGCCGGACGGCGTCGGGGCATCTCCGGCGATCTCGGAGCCGAAGGTTGAAGACGACGGCGTCGGTGTCACTGCAGGGCTCCCGGCGTCGCTTAGCGCGGTGAGGAGGAAGAGTAGGTCGAGGCGGAGCTTTGGGACGCGTCGGGGAGGTGAGGCGGTGGCTGTGGCCGCGGTGGTACTCACCGGCGGCGACAAGGCGCTTCAGTGGTGAGAGGGAGAGAAAGCAGAGGAGGAGAGGCACGGGAGAGTGAGAGAGAGGTCGGGGGCTGCGTGGCATCATCCAGATGCGTCGGAAGGGGGGGCAGGCAGGCAGGGAGGAGCTGGCCTCCTCGGCGGGCACGTCTTGAGCCTGTTGCTTCCTCTTGGCGGGAGGAAGACGACAGGAGGCGCCAGGTGGACCGGGCCAGCGAGCTGGGCCGGCTACAGATAGTTGGCCAGGTAGTCATCCTCTCTCTCTCTCTTTTATTTGTTTCACTTCTCTATTTTTCTGTAATCTTTAGGGCTTTATTAAAAATGTCAGGGAATTTCCAAAAATCATGAAACTGGTTAATGTCACTGTTTGGAATATTTCCAACAACAAACATTTCAGTTTGTGATTATTTGAGCACTTAAATATTATTTAGCAATTAAATGCCCAAATGCAAATACCATATAATTTAATTCAAAAATCCAGAATGGCCTAGAAATATGTGCACCATTTTTGGCAGAGGTTTTAAACCAGTCCAAAAATGATAAACTTTTCTGAAGGGCATTTTGGGTTCATTGAGAATATTTTTATTTGAACCTAGTTGATTTGGTTTGGTGCTAGGGTTTGAGCAATCCCCATTTCAATTTTCAATAAATTTGACATGATGCAACATCCAAGCTAGTCCTAGTGCATAGCAAGGCTAGGGACGTGACAACTCACCCCCACTAAACAAGAATCTCGCCCCGAGTGTCGGTGTACTAGAGTAGGGGTACCCTAGTATCCCGAACTCGTGCACGGGCAGTTGCAGCACCCCGCGGCAAGGTTTGCTTGGTCACCGCCAAGATCCTCCGTGGTTTCTTTGGAGCCATTCAAGAATGAAGTATTTAACCAAGAAGACAAGGCCCCGGCAAGAGGAGCTTGCTGGGAAGGCCACTCAAGGCACGTAGAAGACAAGACCCCGGCAAGAGGAGCTTGCCGGGAAGGCTCGGAGAGCGACAAGCCTCCGGACGCGACAAGGATTCAGCCGCGGCAAGGCACTTGCCGCGGCAGGCAACCTCTCTTCGTCTCCGCTCCAGCTCATCCACCAACGTGTCGCCATGGGACCATTCCATGCGCGCGTGTCAAGAGGCTGTGCAGCCCGGTGAGGGAGCGGCGATAAGCGGCCGACAAGCTTGCCATCGTGGCGAACGGTGGCGCTCTGACGGTCCTGTTGCCTTTGTTTAGGCGACAGGGACGGGCATTTAATGCTTTTGTCCCTTGCCGTCAGGGTTGGGTAGAGTATACTGTACACTGTTCAAGTAGGTGTACCAGCTACTGTTTTTCCCTTTGTACCCTCATCTACGTTGCCACCTGTCGGAGCCCCTTTGAGCATATAAAAGGAGGCCCATGCGCAACGTACAAAGGGTTGGTCAGTCGATCAGTTCCCTCCAGGTTAGAACACTCTCAGGCTAGGTCTAGTAGCTCTCATCGCTCCCTAGCAGGAGCACAATACAATCAGACAAGCAGCAGTAGGAGTATTATCTCTCCGGAGAGCTCCGAAGCTGGGTAAACTGCTCGTGTGCTTCGCCTTGATCCGCTCTTCGTGCGATCTCCGCCCCCTCCGAACCAAAAGGGACTCGGTCCGCCGGTCCCATAGGTGTTCGTGGGTCCGATCAGCCTCCCGACATCTTTGGCGCGCCCGGTAGGCGTCGAGGCTGTGTGAACCTGATCCGGCGTTCACACGAGCAACATCTTCATCATCTTCAACATCTTCATCAACATGCCACCGAAGAAGAAGGCTTCGGCGGGAGTGGAGCCGTCCGCGTCGAACCCACCATCACCGAAGCAAACGGGTGGTGGAGTAGACGCTGGCGGCAGAACGGGCGTCGGCGAAGGAGTTCGTGATGCTGCCAAGTCCAAGGATAGGGCCGCCCAAACCTCGGCGTCCGTACATGTCCCGCGCCCATCTCAGGAGCAGCGGGACCAACAGCGTCATGGTATTCACAATACCATACGCTCGTTGGATCAAGACCGAGCTAGAGGATCTCGAGACCCTCAAGACCAGCGTGCACGCCAACATGCTGGCACGAGCGAGATACGGTCGCTGGGCGGATGCTGCTCCTTCTAACATAGTTAGAAGTCGAGCATATCCCGCTCCTCGCACCGTTCACCGTTGCCACCCACCACTCCAGCGGAAGCCTTGGCGAGAGCTCAACTTCTCCTCGACTACCCTCCAACGGCCGACAAGGTCGACGAGTGGAGGGCCACCATCTAGAGCCTCATCGGCTTCGCCAACGGCGACGCTCCGCGGCAACCGAGTGCGTCGCTGCCGCGGCACGAATGCCAAGCGCGAGCCGGTGGCGACGAGACCGGTGGGGGTGCAACCACCATGCACTCTCCGCCCCGAAGGCCAAGATCGCCGACTCGCCGGATCCACCTCGACAGCGACTCCACTGCGTCATCGGATCCACGAGCTCATCGCGATCTGCGCCAAGTGCTGCACGATCGACGAAGAGGACGCCGAACTCGCATCAGCGCCAAGAGAAGCGCGACGTCAATCGACAAGCTACCGGGCCCTCTGGCCGACATGCACGCGCCAGAGGAACCAGCGACTTGCCGTGCAGCGGTAGGTTGCCCTGCGTTCACTCGTGAGCTGCGGCAAGTCCAGTGGCCCAGCAAGAAGAACTTCAAGCCAGACGTACCGGAGAAGTACGACGGCAAGACACATCCGTCGGAGTTCCTCAGCATCTACACCATCGCGGTGCAGGCTGCCGGGTGGCGAGACAACAAGATCCTTGCCAACTACTTCCCGCTGGTGCTCAAGCCCAACGTCAGGTCCTGGCTCATGCACTTGCCGGACAACTCCATATCTTCTTGGGCAGATCTGTGCCATCAGTTTGTCGGCGCCTTTACAGGCGGACACAAACCCCATGGCCAAGAAAGCGACCTTCATCTGCTTGCCCAGAAGGAAGGAGAGCCCCTGCGCAAGTATATCCAGAGATTCAGCCGTGTACAGCACAACATCCCAGATGTCCACCCTGCAGCGGTGATCAGCGCGTTCCATCAGAACGTGCGAAACCGCAGGATGCGGGAGGAGATGGCGATGTGCAAGATTAGAGACGTCAGTGAGCTATACGCCTGGCCGACAAGTGCGCACGTCTTTGAGGAGGGAGGAGACTCCTCGGAGAGAATACCGAAGCAGGAGGATCTGACAGCGAGGAAACCGCCCCGGCAAAGAAGAGCCGGCGGCGGGGCAACAGGAAGAAGAAAGGAAGAGATGTGCTAGTCGTCGAGCAGTCCGGCAACGGAGGTGGCGACAAGAACGCCAAGGCTGGTAGCTCCGTCAAGGAGGTTGCCGCTGGCACCAACCACCAGCCTGTGGCGGCCGCCGACAAGCAGGACGGCTCCGGCAAGCAGTACCGCAAGATCCACCGCACCAAGGGCCACGACCTCCAGAGCTGCAAGAAGGTCGAACAGCTCGTTGAACAGCAGAAGGCTGAGTACGAGCGGCGTGACAAGGAGAAGGCCCAGGAAGGTGCTGGACGAGCCAGCAAGAAACGTCCCAACCGGGGAGGACGCCGCGGCAAGGCCAAGCAGCGGCAAGGAGACAGGCCTCCCCGCGGCCGAGACAAGGATGAAGATGACGACGACGATGAAGACATGGATGATGACGACGCCGATGAGCAGGAGTTTCAGAAAGCTACAGAGGTTCTCTGCGTTGTGGAGGTGCTTCCTGCATACTTCCCACCGCCAACTCAAGCGGTGGATGCGGAAGTTAATGCAGTTGAACCATCCGTAGAGTCACGCAGCCTCTGAAGTGGTCCAAAGACGCCTATCATCTTTGATATTGAGGACCACCACGATCGCATAAGCTGCGGTCGGGTGCTTGCCGATGTTGGTCTCACCAACTATCCGCAACCTCAAGGTCACCAAGATGCTAGTTGACGGGCGGGGCCGGCTTGAATCTGATCTCCTCCGTGGTGCTCCGAAGCTTCAGATCCCCGACGGTGAGCTCGAAGAGATCGCACATTCCAAGGAATCAATCCGGGAAGGAGCAAGCGAAGGGAAGATCACGTTGCGGTAACATTTGGCAGCGAAGCTGAACTTTAGGACTGAGAGGGTCACTTTCGGCGTTGCTGATTTTCCATTGCCTTACAATGGAATACTTGGCCAGCCCAAAGACTCGCCAAGTTCATGGCGGCCTCTCAGTATGCCTACAACTTACTCAAGATGCCAGGCCCGATAAGCATCATCTCTGTCCATGGCGACAAGAAGGATGCTCTTATTTATGCCGACAAGATCTACCGGGAAGCAGCAGCCGCAACAGAAAGCAAATCACTTGCCGCTGAAGCTCCCGGAGGGAAGAAGACCAAGTCCGGCAAGAGCTCTGATGCCCACTCCGGCAAGCGCACCTCTTCGGAGTGCTGCGCTACCGTCGAGGACGCACCATCGAGCTCCACCGGCAAGTGCAAGAAGACGATGGCAGCTCCGCCAAAGACCAAGAAGGTGTCCGCCAAGGAGGACCGCAGACCGGTGGTACCTTCACCATCGGTGCCTCTCTTGACCCTAAATAGGAAGGCGCGCTCGTTGCTTTCCCTGCGGGCGAAACGTCGGCGTGTTTGCATGGCAACCGTCCCGACATCCCGGTGTTCCTAGGAAAGTAATTGAGCACCGTCTTGCCGTTTGCCCTCATGCGCCGCCCGTCAAGCGAGAAAAGTCGAGGAAGCAAGCGGTGGGCGTCAAGAGTTCATCGCAGAAGAGATCAAGAACCGGAAGCAGCAGGCCTTGTTAGAGGAGTGCTCCATCCTACGTGGTTGGCCAATCACTGTAGTTGTGCGCAAGGCAAATGGGAAATGGAGACTTTGTATTGACTTCACGGATGTTAATAAAGCTTGTCCCAAAGACCCGTTTCCCTTGCCGCGCAAGATCGACCAGATTGTTGACTCCACGGCTGGGTGTGATTTGCTTTCATTTCTTGATGCATACTCAGGATATCATCAGATCTTCATGGCGAGAAGAGGATGAGGAGAAAACCGCATTCATTACTCCATGTGGCACATCTTGTTTTCATACGGATGCCTTTCGGTTTGAAGAATGCTGGTTCAACGTTTGCAAGAGTAGTCCATGACGCTTTTGAGCCGCAAATGCATGTAAATGTAGAAGCCTACATGGATGACATAGTGGTCAAGAGCAAGGACAAAGCAACTCGGTTCAAGATTTGGATGAGACCTTTGCAAATCTGCACAAGATCAACCTCAAGCTGAACCCCGAGAAGTGCGTGTTCGAGTCCCTTCCGCAAGCTTCTCGGGTTCTTCGTGTCTCAGCGGGGAATTGAAGCCAATCCCGACAAGATCAAGGCCATTGAGCAGATTGAAGCACCAAAGCGCGTCAAGGATGTACGAAGACTTGCGGTTGCGTGGCTGCTCTCGGCAGTTTATCTCTAGAGTCTGTTGAGCAGCGCCTGCCATTTTTCAAGATTTTGAAAAGGCAAGTCCAATGAAATGGACTCGAAGCGGAGGCTGCGCTGCAGGACTTAAAGAGGTACCTGTCCTCCACTCCCATACTTGTCGCACCTAAGCCGCAAGAGAAGTTGCTGCTATATATAGCGGCAACCAATCAAGTGGTTAGTGTTGCGTTAGTAGCGGAGAGGGAGGCGGATGATGAGCTAGCAACCACGGCAGACACATCCAGCGACAAGCAGGGGGCTTCGCCGGCAAGCTCTGGTCCCAACAAGGACGGATCTGCGCAGACGCACGAGCAGATGAAGAAAAGGATGGTGCAGCGCCCAGTTTACTTTGTCAGTTCCCTTCTGCAGGGGGCTAGGTCAAGGTACTCTGGTGTGCAGAAATTTCTTTTCGGCCTCCTCATGGCCTCGAGAAAGCACATGAGATCACATTTGTCACTCGCTTTCCGCTGAAGAGGATACTACAGAATCCAGAGGCGACAGGCAGGATTGTCGAGTGGGCACTGCAACTGTCAAGCTTTGGCCTCAAGTTTGAAAGCACATCAACTATCCAAAGCAGAGCATTGGCAGAGTTCATAGCGGAATGGACCCCAACGCAAGATGAAGAAATTCCGGAGACGAGCATTCCCGTCAAGGAAGCAAGCAAAGAGTGGCTGATGTACTTTGATGGTGCCTTCTCGCTGCAAGGCGCCGGTGCCGGCGTGCTGCTTATCGCACCCATCGGAGAGCACCTCAAGTACGTAGTCCAGATGCACTTTCCCAAGGAACAAGCAACAAACAATACAACAGTAGTATGAAGGTTTGCTTGCGGTCTCGTGGATCGCAGTAGACCTTGGGATTAAGAAGCTTATTGTCAGGGGTGACTCGCAACTTGTCGTCCGCCAAGTGAACAAAGATTATCAGAGTCCATTGATGGAAGCCTACGTTGATGAAGTGAGAAAGCTAGAAGAACACTTTGACGGCCTGCAAATGGAACATGTTCCAAGAGCTCAGAATGATATTGCTGATGGCCTGTCAAAGTGCGCTGCACTTAAGTTGCCTGTGGAACCAGGGATTTTTGTGCTCAAGCTAACTCAACCAACCGTAACACCATCAACTGGACAGAACAAGAAGAGGAAGTTGATTTCTGGTGACTACTTTCTGGCAGAGCTTCCCGAAGCCGCCGCCACGAAGGTCCCCAAGATCGACACCAACAGAAGCCGAGGGGCGTCTGCTCCGACAAGCCCTGTGGTTTGTTTCGTTGAAGCGAGACGCTCCCGACAAGTTTTGCTCGGCAAGCTTGCCGGAACGCGTCAAGCTCGGTGAGCCGCAGTTTCTTGCCGTGGAAGCTGATTTTCCCACAGCAGCAGATGTGCCTTTAGTCCTTGTTGTCGAGCCGCAAGCTCCAAAGATGGGCGCAAAGCAGATTGTCCATTTCCTTGAGACAGAGAACTTCCCGAACAGCAAGAAGAAGCTGAAAGAGTAGCCCGGCGGTCAAGTATGTACCGGTTTGTCGACGACACTGCATGTAAGAAGACTCAACGGTGTGAAATTGAAGTGTATTCACCGGGAAGGCGGACAAAAGCTGTTGGCGAGAGATACATGGAGGCACATGTGGTCACCACATTGGCGCCCGAGAGCACTTGTCGGCAAAGCGTTCGGCAAGGTTTCTTCCGGCCGACAGCCCTCGAGGATGCAACTGCACAAGTAACCAAGTGTGAAGCATGCGGTTCCATTCCAAGCAGACACACCAGCCAGCTCAAGCTCTCCAGACGATCCCTTTATCCCGGCCATTTTGATGCGGGGCTCGACATCCTCGGCCCCTTCCCCGAAGCTGTCGGGGCTTTGAGTACTTTTACGTTGCCATCGACAAGTTCACAAAGTGGCGGAAGTGGAAGCGATGAGGAAGGTGACACGGTCAACGATCAAGTTCTTCAGTCGATTGTTTGCCGTTTGAATCCCTAACATGATCATCACCGACAACGACACACAATTCTGGTCGCACCTTCATGCAAGACATCCAAGATCTTGGCGCCAAGGTCTGCTTCGCTTCACATTGCTCATCCGAGAAGCAACGGTCAATCGAGAGAGGGCAAATGCTTTGAAGTGCTGCGCGGGCTCAAGACCAGAACTTTCGACAGGCTGCACAAGTCGCGGAAGAAACTGGATTGAGGAGCTGCCGGTGGTTCTTTGGTCGATCCGACGATGCCAAATCGAGCCACCGGCGGAACACCTTTCGCTCTAGTCTATGGAGCCGAGGCAGTTCTCCCCACGGAACTCGTGTACGGATCGCCTCGAGTGCTCGCTTATGATGAGCTTGAGCAAGAGCAGCTGTGACAAGATGACGCGCTGCTCCTTGAGGAAGATCGTCTTCAGGCATTGTCACGAGCCGCTCGTTACCCGGCAAGCTTTGCGTCGCTACCATAGCCGCCAAAGTTAGTGCCGAAGCCTCGAGGAAGGCGACCTTGTTCTTCGGCGCGTTCAGTCCGCCAAGAATTCAAACAAGTTGGCCTTGAAGTGGGAAGGCCCTTATCGGGTGAAACGAGTCACTAGGCCTGGCGCTGTCCGCCTTGAGACCGAAGATGGCATTCCGGTGAGCAACTCCTGGAACATTGAGCATCTTCGTAATTTTTACCCATAGGGCACGGTTGCCGGAACCTGTTCCGGCAACCACCTTTTGTACAAGTCTTGCCGCTGTTGCATGTAATCCTTTGTACAAAGCCGGGCGCAGACCCCGTGCATCAGTAAAGCTCATGTGTTGTGCACAACTTGTCAACTTCATGCTTTCACCATTTTATTGCATGTTTTGGCTAACACTTTGTGCAGCACCCACACCCGGTAAGCAATATCGAGCCGCTGGGCTCCATAACTTTATTTTCTCTTCTTTCTCTTTTCTTAAAGAAAGGAAGGTTCCCTCGCACAAGTTAACCAGGGGGGAAGGAGAAGATAATACTATGGACCAAGCGTTGCTCGAGGAAGTTTCGCCTTATGGGAAGCAAACGACATAAAAGCTAAGTTGCCCAAGTTTGAGCAATCAGTTCTTAAATTTTTAAGTTATCTTCCTCGAACGATAGTACTTTGTATGGAAAACCTGTGCGCAGAGGAACCAACTTCATGACTAGTCGCGCCCTTACTTTGTTTCGAGTCCGCTCAACAACTTAAGTGAGCTGCAGACTAGTCGCGACAAGGTTGCTTATCGAGAAGGCGGCACCGCTTGACGAGCTGTGACGTTAGCACTCAGCGATCATGTAAGGGTGCCTGCACCTACAAGTTCCCTAAAAGCGTAGGGCAAAAACATACAAGGGAAGGAATCAAGTAAAGGAAATAACATTGCAATCATCGCCTAAGATAAAGTTATATTACAAAATAACTTGTCGTAGATCTAATAAATTCTTCTAAACATGATCAGCAGCGACAAGGGAAAGATAAAATTGGCGGCCTAGTCTCTGCGATGCGCCATCAACCGCTTGATCTTGCCCACCTTGTCCACAATGGGTGCGACAAGGGCTTTGGCGCCTCCACATGGGCATCTGGCGGCAAGGATCCGAGGACGCCGTTGAGGTTGAGGCCTGGATTGCGGAAGGCCACCTTCATCAACACCTTACGGAGGGCTTCGCATAGATCTTCTTGGCGATTAAATCGGCCAGCTGCTTTGGGATCTCTTCCCGGAGTCGCTGGAGAGCCGTCACCACGCCCTTGAAGAATAAGCTAAGCTTGGCGCTGGGTTGGAGGTGCTCGTCAGAAGAGTATCCGAGATCCACCATCCCCAGCTCCATCAGCTCGCTGTGGATGGCGGCGGCAGTATCCACAAGACCTTCGGTCCAGTGCTCCACACTCTCCCTCAAGGCGCTCTGGGTGGCAACAACACACGCCAACAGCTCCTCATTGGCCTTGATCTTCTCCAACAGGCCCGTCTCCCGCTCCTTGGCGCCGTCCAGCATCTGCATCAGAGTGGTTAGCTTCAGCTCAAGGTCCGCCTTGGAATCCTTGGCGGCGTCGAGCTCCTTGCTCCTATCAGCGAGACGGCCCTGCAGCTCGCCAAGAGTGTAGGCGTCCTTCTCGCGCTCGTGCTTGAGCGCGGCAAGCTCCTCGCCGCTCTTCTGGATACTGGCCTCCATCTGTGTCACTTTCGCCTCCAACTCTTTCTTGGCGGCCTCGGCGGCTGCGGCAGCATCCTTCGCTTCCTTAAGAGCCCCGCCAAGTGACTCCTCGCGTGCGACAATCTCTTCCTCGTGGCTGTCCAGGTTGACCTTCCGCTGCGCCAGCTCACTTTCCTGCGCGGACAGCTTCTCGGCGGCAAGCCGCTGCTCCTCCTCAGCTGCGGCCTTCTCGAGGATGAAGGCCATGCGTTCCTCGGCGAGTTGCTCCCGCTCCTCCGCCAAGGACCGGAGAGCCTCCTGGTTGCAGCCCCGGAGCTCCTCCGCGCGCTTCTCCATGTCTGCTCCCGCCCTCGTGACAAGTGCTTCCTGGGACTCCAACTTGGCTTGTCGGGCGCGGTAGAGCGACAGCAGCTTCTTCGATGTTGCTCCTCCTCGAACTTCGCCGCTCTTGCTGCTTGGCGCGTCCACCAGCGTCGGCCACCAGTGAGAAGCGAGCAGCTCTCCGTCGAAGGTCTCTCCTTCGACCGGCGCCCTGGAGCTCGACTCCCATGGGAGTTTGATGAAGACGCCGTCGCCGGCCTTCAAGTAGGCGCTGGGCTAGGGCTCTTGGAGCCCTAGCGCTGGCGTGGCGGGAGTCGTGATCGGTGTGGCGCCTGGCGCTCCTGCGGCCTCGGGGCCGTCGGTCACGATCGCCAGACCCTCGCCCGGCTTACGTGGCGGCAGCCTCGGTGGCCTCTTCACGGCAGGCTCGTCGGCGCCCGGCTTCTTCTTCCTGCAATGGCGGCCGTCCCGGTGTTGCCTTGTAGCGCGTCCTCCTCGCCCGGCGACCTCGGTCTCCATCGGCTCGTGGCGGACGATGAAGAAAGTCAAGCAAATATTCAAAGAAAAACAGAAGAAAACAAGCCCAAGGGAAATTTTCGCGCAAGAGGATTACCTGCAATGGGATCTGCAGCCATCGTCTCGACCACCGGAGGATCACTGCTGCTGTCCCTTGCCGGAGTGGTCTCCCTTGCCGGAGGATCCTCCCTTGGCGGCGTAGTCGAAGTAGATAGAATTTCAGGGGCGGCTTCCGAGCCCTCCTGATGAGGCTGCTCTGCTCCTACACAAACCGACAGTCAGATATCAATGAAGAAGGAGCACCCATGCACACCTAACAGTAAGGAGAAAACCGCATACTTACTCTGGGGGCTGTGCTAGGGGCTGCTTCGAGGAAGGGTTGCCGGGTCCGGCAAGGGGGTCTCGAGGCAGCGCCTCCTGTTGCCACGGGTGGATGCGTCCTCAGCAGCGACCACGGGTCTTGGCTCTCTTCGACGCTCTCTGGGCCAGCGTCCTGGAAAGGAAAGAGTTCAGAACGAAGCAAATCAGATTCAAGATGAAGCAATAAAATTGAAGAAATACAAGCACAATATTGAAGCTTACTCTTCTTCCTCGTTGGAGCTTAGTGCAGAGAGATCAAACTCCGGCTCGCCTCCAGTGCGACGAGGCGGAGGAGTGGGCTCTCTTGGCCGCTTGGCGGAGGTGTCGGCGGTGGCACAGGAAGATCCGCCCGATTGTCGCAGCGATGTGGGGTGCTCAGCGGCAACATCGCTTACATGATAGAGCGCGTCATGGCAGCCAGTGGCTGTGGGCCCGTCTGCCGCCCCGTGTCGTCCCCGACGGCCTTGCGGAGACGCCTCTTTGGCGGAGCAGGGGGCTCCGTTTGCGGCAAGCCGCTGGATGGTGGGGAAGAAGCGCCCTCGGCTGGTTCGCTCGACTCGGCCTCTGGTTCGGCAAGCTCTTCCTCACCGGCAAACTCCCTTCGCTCAGCAAGGCTTGCCGCCTCTGCTGCCTCTGCCTCCTCCACGGTGTACCCGAAGACGCCCGGTGGCGGCTCTTGCCGCCTCCTCTAACCTTGTGGCAATGCGCACCATCTCTTCGTCGGTGGTGTCGCGGGTGAGCTTCTATACGCTTTCGTCAGGCGGATCGGCATTTCTTCCGAGCTGTCGAAGAACTGCCGCCGCGATGTCGTCGGAAGGCTCTTGCGAGTTGGAGCGATCCCATGAGAATCGCTGCGCGGCATCATGGCACGGATGCGGTCGAGCGAAGAGTTGTTGCACAATGGGACGACCCCCCTCGGCAACCTAAACCACTCGGGGTGATCGGGGTCAATCTTGAACAGCTCTAGCAGCATCGCATCCAACTCCAAGACAGTGAAATTCCAATTGAGACCCGGGCGCAACCTCATGATGTCCGCTGTGTTTTGGAACTTCCAAGCAGGTCTCCTCCTCTCCTGCAAGGGAGCGATGCAGCGGCGAAGGAAATCTGCGCCAACTGCGCCTACGGTGAGTCCGGCAAGCCTGAGGCGCAAGATCCGGGTCACAGCTATCTTCAACCTAGCATCCTCCGGCGCCAAGTTGCTCCAATCGTTGCCGCGCACTATTGGGGTTTGGCGCAGGGCAGTGAAGGGCTGCGGGTTCTCCTCAACGATCCAACACTAATTGGCTCTCCACTCCTCCCACTTGCTGCGGAACTCTCCTTCCAGATAGGCCTCTTTCTTGCCGACCCTGGAGACCCAAGCTATCCCTCCGGCAAGCGGCTCCCCTCTCTCAACGCGGGGCATGAAGAAGTGGCGGAAGAGGGCTACGTTTGGGTGGATCCCAACAAAGTTTTTGCAAAGGTGTGCGAAAACTGCCATGGTCAGGACGGCGTTGGGGGTGAAATCAAGGAGGCGGAACCCGTAGGTGTTCATAATGTCGCAAAAGAACTCAGAGAAGGGCGGGCAGAGCCTGCAATAGAAGAAAACCGCAAAGAAAGGGTACCCAGTTGGGGCTAGTTCCGAAGCGATGGCGGGGAGTACCTTCGTGCGCGGATGCGCACGCGTCTCCGTCGACCAAAAGAGGTAGAAGCTCTCCCTCAGCTCCTTTGCGTCGAGCTTGGGGGAGAAGATGGCCCGCTCCTTTCACAGCGCCGCGAGCCGCTGCGCTTCGGTCGACTTCACGCCCTTCCCCTTGTCGGCTTTCAGAGCCATGGCGGAGGCGGTGGAGGAGACCGACGGCGTTGATGGCGCTGTGGCGAAAGGGGGCGGAGCGCTGCTCTCTTCGCACTAGAGAAGAAGGGGGGAGCGGCGGTGGTTTTTGGGACAAGACAACAATGGCGAGGTGGGCGACCGGCCCCTGTTTCCCCTATTTATAAGGAGGGAGAGGGGGGCGGACGTTCCACTTTTCCTAATAAAGAAACCCCCACGACCTCGCCCACGATCTCTCACACGACGCCACGTCCGGTGCGTGCCGTTAGTGGGGGACGTGGTGGGTCCGGGGCAAGTTACGGCGTGATCAAGGCCGCGTGTGACCGTGCACTGTTTTGGGCCTGGCCCGACAGCTCTCGGCACCGTGTGCGGCCCAGGCCCGGGGGCTCCTGTCGGTGTACTAGAGTAGGGGTACCCTAGTATCCCGAACTTGTGCACGGGCGATTCTGACACCAGCGGCAAGGTTTGCTTGGTCACCGCCAAGATCCTCCGTGGTTCCTTTGGAGCCATTCAAGAACAAAGTATTTAACCAAGAAGACAAGGCCCGGCAAGAGGAGCTTGCGGAAGGCCACTCAAGGCACGCAGAAGACAAGACCCGGCAAGAGGAGCTTGCGGGAAGGCTCGGAGAGCGACAAGCCTCCGGATGCGACAAGATTCAGCAGCGGCAAGGCACTTGCCGCGGCAGCAACCTCTTCGTTTTCCTCCAGCTCATCCACCAGCGGTCGCCATGGGACCATTCCATGCATCGCAGCGTGTCAAGAGGCTGTGCAGCCGGCGGGAGCAGCGATAAGCGGCGACAAGCTTGCCATCGTGGCGACAACGGGCGCTCTGACGGTCCCTGTTGCCTTTGTTTAGGCGGCGAGGTGGACGGGCATTTAATGCTTTTGTCCCTTGCCGTCGGGGTTGGGTAGAGTATCTTGTACCTTTGTTCAAGTAGGTGTACCAGCTACTGTTTTCCTTTGTACCCTCATCTACGTTGCCACTGCCGGAGCCCTTTGAGCATATAAAAGGAGGCCCATGCATAGAAAGTAGAAAGGGTTGGTCGATCGATCAGTTCCCTCGAGGTTAGAACACTCTCGGGCTAGGTCTTGTAGCTCTCATCGGCTCCCTAGCAGAACACAATACAATCAAACAAGCAGCGGTAGGAGTATTATCTCTCCGGAGAGCTCCGAAGCTGGGTAAACTGCTCGTGTGCTTCGCCTCGATCCGCTCTTCGTGCGATCTCCGCCCCCCTCCGAACCAAAAGGGACTCGGTCCGCCGGTCCCATAGGTGTTCGTGGGTCCGATCAGCCTCCCCAACACCGAGATTTAAGACGTGAGGTAAGAGGAAAAGGGAAGTCACAAAGCTATCACAATCTTCATGATCCATTTGCCCTTCTCGAAGATGTTGACTCATTCCATCATCTTGGTCTTGACGTCTTTGCTTTCGAGATCTTCATCCAACATGATGGCGACAAAAGAATACTCTATAGGAAGCGATCTCCTCGGAGATTGAGCACTCAAGATCAACTCATGGAATGAGATGTTGAAACATCTCGAGTTGAGACACAAAACACATCGAGAGGGATGGAGGAACAACGACGGGGTTTGATTTGGTGGGCAACAATTCCACGCTTAGAAAGATGGTGGATGGTGTCAGATGGCGAGGAAATAATTGCCACGATCCCGTAACGGGGCACTTTGAAAAAGGTGACTCGAAGAACTGCTCCCTTAAGTGGCGAAAAGAGTTACTTTTGATCCATAGATCATTGACACTCTTCATGCCAGCTTAAGGCAATTTATAATTGATCGTTGAAAGAGTTCGAAGGAATGGCATACCCGGACTAGGATGGATGATGTGGACTACCTTGTTGAAGACAGTATAATGGATGACTTTTGCTTATCACCGAAATGGATGGGACCCATGGTAAGTCCACTTTTGAAGACAATATTGGACAGCAACTACCGAGAAGGGCAGCCCATGGGGGATTGGCACAATGGCGGTGCAAGCTGGGAACAAGATGCAACTGCTGGAAATGTTCCAGCCATCATATCTGCCTGAGATTCAGATCTGGTTGAAAACAGGATATTTCAGACAGTATATGCGGAAAGAAAGTTTGCAACACAAACCGACGAGATGACGTTGCGAGATTCTCGAGGGATGAACTAAGGTAGCAAGCTCCAAACATGAGCGGGTTCTGCTACAATCATGTGAACATGATGTCCAAGACAAGCATGATTAGAGAGTAGTCTTACAATAAAACACTACCAAGTTCTGGTTGGGAATCATCATTGCGGAGAGCAAAGCCCTTGCATAAGTCATATGATTAGCTCTTATGAAGGAACTTCTTCTCCTTGGACAAGTCAATCAGTGGCTTGGTGTGCTAGGAACACATATGGAGTGGAGGCGGCCAACCTATCAAACCATAGGGCACTTCGCACGTGCATGACTAACTTGGGGCGATTCGGAGGAAACAAAACAAACCTTTCTCAAATTCATGGCGGCAACTTACACCTAAAGCACATGAATTCTAGGAAGTCACTTCTTCCATCCAAGCATAGGCTTCATGAGCGGAACACGAAGGCATTGCTTACAAGTTTCCAACATTAGGTTGATGTTCAACATGATTCATGGGGGAGACAAAATGCTGCTGATGGGTTCAACAACAACTCATCGGAATTTCCATATCACTGGACTTCCACCATCATGTGAACACGGTGATAGTATTGGTCAGACCAAAAGATGTAATGCTGTATGCTCGAGGGGTCAACCACGAGTAAGACAACATTACGAGCATCGTTGGTACTGATTTGATTTGACGATAGCCCACACTCAAATCAGAGGATTGATAAGACAATAGGTCCAACAACTGATCACAGGGACCAATCGATGAAGATATCATCTTTCTTCAACACACACTACACAAGAATATCCCTTTGGAACGAACTAAGTTAAGCAAAGCTTTATCTTCCAACTCTCCAAGTTGTTGTCTAGCTCAACCAACTAGTTCAGGGGATATCCAACACAGATCCTTGGAGAATGGGTGGTTTAGAGGAAAACCAACATGATCACGAACTCAACATAGCGGTCAGGTGACAACCTGGTGATACTCCCGAGAAGACATTCGGAAAATCACGAACCACCGGTATGTTACTAAGCTCAAGAACAATTTTGCTTTTGAGGCAAGAAGATATGATCAAATGGGTGAGGACTTGACAAGATCCTGACTCATAGATCGAAGGGTGCACCGGAAATAAGGACTAGGTAGCACGATCAATCTTAGGATGATGATTCAATAACCAACACTCTAAGAATGAAATTATTGTCCATTAACTACCAAGCAATGAGGTTGTATCGATTTCACACATCACAATTCACTTGTCGGCATTCCGGTTGCATCAACACGGGACCGAGGAATGAATAATGATAGCGAGAAGTATCACTGCGTCAAGAATCCATAAGAGAAGGTGCAATTCTCATGACGTTCCTGACATAAAGTGGGTAATACTTCAGGGTAGAACAGAACAAAAGCTGAATTGGCATTTTGATCCGCGGAATACAATTGCTTTGACCCAATCCTAGATATTGATGAGGTTCTGGAGTTTGTTTCTCCTAGTCATTCCGGAATAGAATGGCTTGACGGACCACATGAGTAATAGGCATCGATAACATGAATGCACAACTACTCCTGACTACCAACTGATAGACGGGGATCGGAATACAGCTGCAATGGAAACAACTCAAAGGATCATATAACTTTCTGAGTTGTGGATGCATAGGTTAGTATGTCGAATCAAGTTCAACAGGTTTCTTCCGGATAACCCATGCAGGAAAGTAGAACTGGCAGATTCACGATCATGAATGGAGAACTCCTCAAGAGTACTCTGACTGTGATCCTTTAGTTCAGCGAGGAACTTCTGCCATAAGCGGTTCATAGCATTTGGAAGAAGAAAATACCACGGACCTCGAGGACTATCGCAAAGGTTACTAATAACCTAAGGGAGCTAGCAATTACTATCAACATGAAGTAAGTAGGGTGAATCTCGGGTTCAAGAACCCAGGAATAGAATACCTACTACTAAATGGCATCACAGGATGCTTTCGAGAATAATGGCCAGTATCACCACACCGGTAACACAAAACATTGCTAGATTACTAGGTGACTCCCTAAAACACCTAGGGTCATAATAATAGCTCCAACATATATGCCGAGGCAACAAAGTACCTCAGCTCACCGATTAGTGTGCTTATTACGACCATAAAGGACATTGGGAATGGAAAGAAAGGATTTGCAAATGCATCGAGACTATTTAGAGACACAGGATGACTCGGACAGCATAACGGCTGTAAATGCTCAAAAAGATTTGAGACATCATGCAAAATGGTGGCATAACCACTCTACAACAACATAACAAGATTACGAGATCAACAGCTAACATACTGAAATAGTAGGAACTGAATCGGGGCTTAAATCCAACAATCTTAAAGGTCTATGGATTAGTAACACGTCATCCTAATAGATAGATGAGAAGCCTAGTTCTTAAACCCGTAGAAGAGAAGAGGTTGACTCAGATCAGAGGGCCATGAGGTATAAGAAGTAAAAAGAGCCGTACGTTCCCTTCCCCAATCAATTCCCTTACATAACTAAAGCATTTCTAGACACAACTTCGACCAGTTTGGCTTGGTAAACCTACAGGCAGTCAGGCTCTGATACCAAAGCTGTCAGGACCCCGATTCCAAGTCACATCGATCTAGCCGGTAACACCTCATATCACTTTGCGGCCTCACGCACGGTATTCCCACGGTGTCGCCTTCCCATGGCCGGGACCGTTTGCGTCTTTTGGCTCACGTATATGATAGTGTCGCTAGCATCCATATCACAGAGAGAACCCGGGCCGACATGGCTAGTCGTGAACCCAAAGCGGCACTAACCCATGGGGACAGGCATACATGAATCACATCGAGCATGTCGGTCATCAACGTGTGAATCCGGGCTGTAGCACTGGGCTAACAGGACTCCGGTAACCCGGGCTGTAGCAGGCTAGGCAGGACTCCGGATGTCACCGCGTGACATTTCCCCGAAGGGACACAGGAACGAAGTGAAACACATGCCGGCCAGTCAAGTGTCCAGAGCAGTAGTCTTTGGGCTAGCGAGACTCCGGTGAACCAGGTATGTAGCGGACTACTATCGCCAGGAAGCACTAGACTACATTTCCCCATATGAGAGGCTGCCAAGGATAAACAACTAGATTGTCGGATCCCACACATACCAAGCATTTCAAACATACACACAATATGCTCAATATGTGTAACTACAACATGGCATCACAACATAACTCTACGACTCAATATTTATTAATTAGGCTCCGAGGAGCGAGATATTACAAACATGGGTCTCATGACCCAACACTCAGAGCATACAAGTCAAAGCACAAGCGGAAGCCTAACATGTCTGAGTACAGACATCTACAAATGAAAAAGGCTGAGAATCCTGACTATCTACCAGATCCTGCCGAGGGCACAAGATCGTAGCTGAGGTAACAAGCTAAACGTCGAAGTCCAAGCGGAACTACTAGCGAGACTGAAGTCTCTCTGCAAAAACATAAGATAGGCAAACGTGAGTACAATTGTACTCAGCAAGACTTACATCAGAACTAACTACATATGCATCAGTATCAACAAAGGGGGTGGTGGAGTTTGACTGCAGCAAGCCAGCTTTGACTCGGTGGCTATCCTGAACTATGACTGCAAGTAACTCTTTGAGGTGGCGCACACGAGTCCACATATTCACCATATCAATACACCATTATGGATCCGCTCCCTTCTCCCTACGAGAACGCCATCCATAGCACTCACGCTTATCTTGCGCATTTTAGAGTATCCACTTTCACTTGTCTATGAACTATGCAAGGGGTCCAAGTTTCCATATCCGAGGAATCCGGCTATTCGAATAGATAATGCTAACCCTGCAGGGGTGTACTTCTTCACACACGCTCTCGCCACTTATCGCCCTGTACACGTCATGTACCTCGGCAACCTTCAAGCGGAAGCCGGGCGAGGGAGTCGGCCACGACCTGACTAACCACACAAGTCTCTAGTCCAAGTTTATCGCCTATTCGGGTTCCATCCACAAGGAGATCCGGCGGAGTGTCGCTCACGGCCCCCAAGCGATGTGTGCAGGTTCCCAAGCCCACCAACCGGGTGCCACTTGGTACCTTTGGGCCACTTGTGCCTAGTCTGTCCCAAGCCCACACATGCTGGTGCCACTTGGTAGACTACTAACACTACCTACAAACACCAGAAACTAGTTGCAACTCCTGGACAGAGATCAAGTTGATTAATAAGTCGAGAGGGGTCGAGTTACCGGAACCCAATGTGTGGTAGTAACTATTCATGGATCACCAACACAGAACTCAGTTCCTGAGGACGGCTGCAATGAGACAACCCACCATGTACTCCTACATGGCCTCTCACCGCTACCTTTACCAAATCGTGTTCACACACTTAGCTCACACACAGTAGGACATGTTCACCACTTTCCAATTCATTCCCGATGAATCGGACCTGACACAACTCTAAGCAATAGCAGGCATGACAAACAAGCAAGAATGAGTAGGCACATCAGGGCTCAAACAACTCCTACTCATGCTAGTGGGTTTCATCTAATTACTGTGGAATGACGGGTCATGCGAGAGGATAAAGGGGTTCAGCTACATGACAAGTAACACATGAGTCGTTGTTGTCCTAATGCAGTAAAATAGAGCAGGAGCGAGAGAGTGGGATTATGTCAGAATGAACAAGGGGGTTTTGCTTGCCTGGCACTTCTGAAGATATTATAGTTCTTCATCGGTGTCATCGAACTCATCGTCGAAACCACGTCTATCGAGAGGGAACAATTACCGGCAACTGAGAAAGAAACACAATCAATGCAATGCACAATATGATGCATGCTCATGACATGGCAATATGATGTGTGATAGGTCTAATGCAACTTGGGACAGAAAGGTTTGAGTCCATTTGAACCAAGGATTCAAATGATCACCCAAAATAATAAGTGATATAAGTGCATTAGCTTGTTCCACCTAAACAACAAGGTTAAAGTGTTCTGACATGCATGAAACTAGTACAGATGGAAAGATTGGATTTTTCTGATCATTTTTCATATATAAATTATTTGATTTGGAGCTACGGTTGATTTTCTATGAATTTTAGAAGTTAGCACTATTTTCTGAAATTTCCTGAATTAAAATTAATCCAGAAAATGAGTTATGGCGTCAGCACTACGTCATGCTTGCATCAGCAAGTCAACAGGGCTGCCCCGGGTCAAACCTGACCAGGGGGTCCCATTAGACAGTGACTTAGGGCTCGTTTAGGTCGCTGGCAGGTGGGCCCAGTCAACGGCTACATCAGCATGGTCAGAGCTGACGCGTGGGCCCACTGATTTTATTTAATTAACCCTAATTATTTGTTATCCAGTAAACAAAGCGGGTCCCACTGTCAGTGTCTAGTGTTAAACTAATAGGGTTAGTTAGCCCAAATCTAATGACGGCCACATCGGCTAACCGACGATTAGCCGCCGGCGCTAAACAGGACACGGCGGAGGCCCTCGTCCGGCCGTTTCCGGCGACGAGAGGTCGGGCGGATGGGTTCTGCGGAACCAGCGCGATGAGGCACGTCGGACGGTGGCAGCTGTGGGTGCTGGGGTGGCGTGTAACGGCGGCGGCGGCGAGCCGGGCGGTGGTCGGAGCTCGGAACACACGGCTTGATTCTTTGTAGTGCGTTAGCGAAGTGGGATTAGGTCTTTGGCGGACTCCACATGGCTCCGTGGAGCAAGCGGGACTCGATGGTTCGAGCAGCGAACCTGGCAGCTAGGTTCCCGTCGACATGGCGGTCGGCGGTGCTTTCGCACGCGGGTGAGGATGATACGGCACGGAAACGAGCGAATTGAAAAAGGGGGAACAGGAAGGAGCTCACGGTGAGGATGATGAGCAGGTCAGTGGGCTCGGGGGAGGCCGGACGGCGTCGGGGCATCTCCGGCGATCTCGGAGCCGAAGGTTGAAGACGACGGCGTCGGTGTCACTGCAGGGCTCCCGGCGTTGCTTGGCGCGGTGAGGAGGAAGAGTAGGTCGAGGCGGAGCTTTGGGACGCGTCGGGGAGGTGAGGCGGTGGCTGTGGCCGCGGTGGTACTCACCGGCGGCGACAGCTGCGCTCGGTGGTGAGAGGAAGAGAAAGCAGAGGAGGGGAGAGGCACGGGAGAGTGAGAGAGAGGTCGGGGGCTGCGTGGCGTCATCCAGATCGTCGAGAAGGGGCAGGCAGGAGGAGCTGGCCTCCTCGGCACAAGGCAGCGTCTTGAACAGCTACTCCTCTTGGCAGGAGGAAGACGGGAGGCGCCAGGTGGGCTGGGCCCAGCTGGGCCGGCTCTGAATAGGTGGCCAGGTAGTCATCCTCTCTCTCTTTTATTTGTTTCACTTCTCTATTTTTCTGTAATCTTTAGGGCTTTATTAAAAATGTCAGGGAATTTCCAAAAATCATGAAACTGGTCAATGTCACTGTTTGGAATATTTCCAACAACAAACATTTCAATTTGTGATTATTTGAGCACTTAAAATATTATTTAGCAATTAAATGCCCAAATGCAAATACCATATGATTTAATTCAAAAATCCAGAATGGCCTAGAAATATGTGCACCATTTTTGGCAGAGGTTTTAAACCAGTCCAAAAATGATAAACTTTTCTGAAGGGCATTTTGGGTTCATTGAGAATATTTTTATTTGAACCTAGTTGATTTGGTTTGGTGCTAGGGTTTGAGCAATCCCCATTTCAATTTTCAATGAATTTGACATGATGCAACATCCAAGCTAGTCCTAGTGCATAGCAAGGCTAGGGACGTGACACATGTTGAGCAGGGTACCAAGCAGACTCTCGCACACGTTCTTCGTGATATGCATGACATCAAGGCTGTGAGGCACACGGTGGATCTTCAAGTACGGCAAGTCCCAGAAAACAGACCTCGTTTTCCATACCCTCAGCAGCGGCTCTGGCGCCTTTCGCTTCTTTCCTGGCTCTGGCGCCTTTTCCTTCTTTCCCGGCAGTGGGCAGTCTTTCCAATTTTTCAACAGCTCGTCTATTTCCTCGCCGCTCCTCGTACACGGGCGTTTTCGGGGTTTGGTTTGACCATCGAACAGATCCTTGCGTTTCCTCCACGGGTCATCATCGCGAAGCCACCTTCGATGTCCCATGAACACGGTTTTAGAAGACCCGGGATCTCTATCTAGCTGGCGATACATTGTGTCATCCATGCACCTTACGCATCCAGAAAATCCGTGGACTACCCGCCTCATGAGATATCCGTGAATCGAGATAGTCGTGCACCGTCGTGAGCAGTGTGGCTCTCATAGGAAAATATTCTTTCTCTGCGGCGTGCCCGCGTATTGGCTGGCGTTTTCCACAGCGTGTCTAGCTCCTCCTTCAGAGCCCCGGATCTGATTGATGTCGTTCCTGGTTGTTTCGGCCCTTCAATTAGCATACTCATGTGAATGTACTTCCTCTTCATGCACAACCAGGGGGGAAGGTTGTACATCCACACAAACACAAGCCAGGTGCTATGTGTGCTTCTCTGGCTGCCAAACGGATCGACTCCATCGGTGCTCGCGCCCAACACGATGTTCCTTGGATCCTTCCCAAATTCTGGGTATTCGAAGTTCAACGCTTGCCACTGGCTCGCATCCTTAGGGTGACTCAGCATCTTGTCTTTTTTATTTATCTCCGGATCATTTCTGTCATCTTCCCGCTTCTTCTCCTCCCTATCAGCGTGCCAACGCAGGATCTTGGCTACCTTAGGGTCCGCGAAATACCACTACAGACGAGGAGTGATCGGAAAGTACCACACCGATTTTCGAGGAGCTTTCTTCCTCTTCTTGTATCGAGTGACGCCGCACACCGGACATATGGTAGACTCCGCGTGCTCGTCCCGATAAATGATGCAATTGTTCATGCACACATGGTATTTCACGTGCGGTAAATCTAGAGGACACACGATTTTCTTCGCCTCCTCGAAACTGGTCGGGCACTTGTTCCCCTTGGGAAGACGTTCGTGCCAGAATGACATGTTCTCGCCGAAGCATGCGTCGGTCATTTTGTGTTTGACCTTCATCTCGAGCCATGAGCGTTACTTTCAAAGTGGTATCCTCGGGCCTGCATCCTTCATACAATGGAGTAACCGCGTCTATCTCCAGTTGATCCAGCTTGGCTTTCTCTCGGGCGGCAGCTCTTGCGTTATCCATCTGCTTGAGAAGCAACTCTTGAATATGAGGGTCCTGCACCCAGCCTCCATCGTCGTCTGCTCCGGCATCTTCATCTTCATGATCATGCCCTTCGTCTTGATCTTCCTCATCATCATGTACGACATCTTCTACATGATGACTGTGTACAGCATCATCGTCGTGATCATGTCCTGGAGATTCTTCGTCTTCTCGCCCGCCCTCGCCGTGGTGGTTGTCTTGCTGCCCTTCCTCATTTCTTGCCCGGCCCCCATGGACGACTTCATAGTCATCTTCATCACCTTGCCACCGATAGCCATCCATGAAACCACGCAAGAGCAGGTGGTCCCGCACCTGCCCGGAATCCGGGTCCGCAATAAGGCTCTTCAGCTTGCATCTTCGACACGGACATCTTATCTTCGTCTGGTTCTTTTGAAGCATCTCGGCCTTCACCGAGCTCAAAAACCTATTCATGATGCCTTCGGTCATCGTGCGGACCATGGTCGCCTGCGGGGTAGAGCAAAACGATATTTTAGAACCAAGAAAAAATTTGGCATGACCTTCCCTAAAAATAGGATAAAAAAGAATGCATAGTGCCAAAATTCTGCTTGAAACGGAAATGAATCAACATTCCGGCAAAATATTGGCAACTATCGCATTTCAAATACCGGTACCTGCAAACACAAACATATATGCAACACCACAAACATATGCAACATCACAAACATACATAGATCTAGCTAGGCCACAAAAGTGGATGTGCACGTTGTTGGAGCGAGCTAGGGAGAAAAAAGTAGATCTACAACATGAAGATAGCTTTCCCTTACTTACCTATCAAAAAAGGTAATTTCACCACTTAATTTTGATGAATCTATGGTGCAAATGAGGTGAGGAGGAGGAGGCAGCCGAAAGTTTGGAGAAGGAGGTGGAGGGAATGAAGTGGGGAAAGTGAGTGGGTAGGTGTGGCTGTCCAAAATATCTTGTTGGGGTCCCAGGTTACTAATGGCGCACCACCAGCAAATGCGCCATTAGTATGCAGCTACTAATGGCGCACCTGCAGGTGGTGCGCCATTAGTAGTTTACAAAAAGTAAAAATATATACTAATGGCGCCTTTATGCATCTAGTGCGCCATTACTAGTTAGAACTAGTAATGGCGCACTTCGGTTGGATGTGCCATTAGTATGTATGTAAAAATGAAAAAAAAACTTTATTACTAGTGGCGCACCGTTTTTCTGGTGCGCCATTAGTGTCTTCCACACTAATGGCGCATCACCAACTAGTGCACCATTAGTATATAGTAGTGGCGCACTACATCCCTGGTGCGCCATTAGTGTCAATCCTATCTATAGCCCTTTTCCTAGTAGTGTAGGCTGAGTGCGGCATTAGTTAAATGTGGGATCACTTTAGCAGTCGCATTGCTTGACTTTACCGCTAGTGTTATACTAACAACAAAAAAGTGGCAATAAGAGCATGGGATGCCCATTCAGACAGTGGGCGCACCAATACGATGTACATCCACGGACGCATAGAGTGGTACACAGAGAAACAAATATCCAGGCATCATATGTGGATTACGTACCATTTTTGTTCTCTCAAGCCACCTTTTTCCTATGTGAGGACAACAACCCTTTTTACCCTTTTTCAACCTTTTTCAACCAACAGACATGAGACTCGTTCCTTAGCTACTGATTTTCCCCTTTTCAACCTAGATGTGGGTTCGATGCCTATTCTCTTGGACAATACTTTCTCCCTTCCTTATTCATCCCAGAAAATGGATTAGTCTGCATGAAGTAGGGTTTCCTTTAATAGTGCAAATTAAGGTTTTCGTCTGCGTGACTAGCAGAGCAGAGGATAGAAAATTGGGAAGCTGGTGGAGTGGAAAAAGATCCACATGCAGTGACGTGCCAGATGGGGCAATAGAACAACGGTATGGTTCGAAAAGAGGTAGCATACCTGAGGGTCGGCGGGAAGTGGCTTTGCTTGTGGACGTCATCCTCCGCACACACTACGACAATGAGCTTGGGGATGGAGGCCATCCCGCAAGGGCGCTAGGTCTGTGAGGGCGGCCTTGTCGTCAGTGCATGACCTCGCTCGCCGATAACGAGTGCGTCAATGATGCACGTCCTTTTCTTCCCCGTTGGATCTGAGACCACCGGTGAGGAGGGAGAGAGAGGCCGTCTTTTTTAGATCAGGAGAGAGGGTCATAGTGTGAGAAGCAAGTGGGCAGCCCTAGCAAGAAAGTGTTGAAGCTCCAGCCTATATATCTTTTTTGATACTAGTACTAGAGGTGGAGTAGTGTTAGAGTAGTTTATATTTTCTCTGCATACAGTACCAGTTAGTCATGCTTCAAAACGGAATGGCACGCCATTAAAAAAATAAAGGTTGATAACTAATGCGGCACCTCGGGCCAACGCGGCCAGATCGCATTTTGCACGAGAAATTACACACCATGTTTCGTTGACATGTGGTCCCGTTCCAACATGTTAGTGAGACGACGGCGAGTCCTTTTGTACAATTTCCGAACGGGCGTCTATGTAGGCCGGGGTGCCTCTTCGTGTACCATGGCAACCGTCTACCACCTCTTCGCCTTTCCCTCTCGATTTGGAACTGATTTCGCACACTCTTCCTTCCTCCTCCATTTTCCTTCACCCTTCCTTCTGCCATTGTTCGATCGTCTTCAACATGGAGGGAATAGGCCGGAAACGACCCTGTTATTCTTGCCTCGATCTGAAAGATGACGTGGTGGAGGAACTCATTGATCGGTGCGACGTCATCACCTCGGCTAGCATGGTAGGTTCGTTCAAGACCATTCTCGACTCAACTAATAACATCATTACAAGGAACCCAAGGGTCTAGGAGCAGTTTGATCTCCCCTATCTTCTTCGTCGTGACCCTGCTGACTGGTGCGCGGACGATGGAAGCCTCGCCTTGTGCAAGTTGATACCTCTTGATAATGATACGTGTGATATTAAGATGCCATCGCTTGAGGGTAAGGCTTGGGCAGGGGCAAATGGAGATTGGGTTGTTTATATCGGGTCCAACTACAAGTGGGAACTTGTGAGTCTGTACACTCGTCATCAGGTTCCACTTCCAAAAATCTCAGACTGCCCAGAGGTTGAGCACACCGGTATTCTACGTGAGTTCAAATACGATCATGGTGACTATCTTCTATGGAAGATATCAATTTGTCGAGTTCCCAACCGCTCTTGGGATTACACGAACTATGAAGTTGTTGCTATCTTCGACAAGCTTGTTGCCGTCCTTACATCCACGCCTCGATGGATATTGCTCAAAAATCAATTTCTGTACACGGATGAGTACTGTGATGCAATTCAATATGAGGGTCTTGTGTTTGCTGCCACCACTCGTGGCACTATTTTTGCATGGGATCCTTATGCTTTCAGTACGTTTGTCTTACACCATAATTATAATTGTTTCATCCACACGCATGTGGGTTAGCTAGTTTCCATTTACTAATTAACCTTCTTGTGTTTCCAAGGTCCTATGAACATTCCACCACCTATACTTGAAAAAATTTATAACCAAGGGAGAGATGACGATGGTGATGATCACGAGCATGAGGACGAGCAGGACCCATATACTTAGTGGCGCCTGGCAACTTATTCCGATGGATCACCTCTTCTTATATGAATACAGGGCACTGCTGATGTTACCAAGGAAGCAGGTGTTGTCTCGCATGGTCGCACTCTCCGGACCTATTCCAACATCCATTGCAGGGTATTCAGGATGGATACTAGTGTGCTATCACTAACACCTTCTCCCTGGTTCAGTATTGATAGTCTTGAAGGAAACTCGCTCTTCCTTGGACAAAACTATCCAATGATGGTGAAAGGCGATCCAGCTGCCGTTGACACAACGTTACATACCATTTATGAGAAGCAACTATATCTATACCTTGGACATTGCTATGCTTCCCTACCATGGCCATCACAATATGCGTCCTAACATAGGCCGCTTCAGCCTGGATGATCAGTCCTGCGGTGGTCTCGTGATTGACAGTAGATGGCCCTTCCCAGAGAATTACTTATGGTTCAAAGCAAGCGTTTACAATGCCGCCGAGTGGTTGAGCTGAAGTTCATTTCATTGCTTGTTATTTGTTGTGTGATGAAAACTTTAGTATTTATAATGCATCCTCATTGCCGTTGTGGGTTGATGACCTGTTGTATGTAATGCTAAATGATATGTCTGTGATAACTTACAAAATTTATGAATGGCTTTCGAGTCCCTTCTCAGAGTGGGTGCTGCGACGAGGCAAAAAAATATTTTCCAAATACATAATTGTACGTGCATTGCAACAGGTTATCGGATGAGTCCAATCAACAATAGTACACCCTTCGTCTAGGTGTATAAGTCACTTCACAAGAACCAGGTATTCCCAAAAGTCTTAGGTGAAATACATTAAATTTCTTCCTCGTTTCCCTCTTAGCCTCGTACTAATGCCCACGAAAATCAAGAAGAGGAGGCGCCCGCAAGGAAAGGACCACTGCAAGCATCGTGGCTGGGTGTTGATTAGGCCAGAGATTGAAACGGTTTTGCATGCAATTATATACGCGGGCCTGCATGGACAGCCCAAAAGACATCTAATAACTAGCGAATCAATGTTGATTTTCCTTCCGTTTAAAACAACGCTGTGATTGGAAGTTTCCTGGTCGAGGGGCTCCTCCTCGTCCAATCTCTAGCCACCTAGGTCACGCTGCTCTTCCTAATATGACTTACACACCTAGACGGAGGGAGTACTACTTTTGTACCAGCTTCACATGCTCGCGCGTCGGGCGTGTATTTTTACTGTAGCTGCGAATCCCATCGCCCTAGGTCCTCGTATGAGTCCAGTAGAAATTGCATTATGATGTTTGGGTTCAAACTTCCAAAACTGCTGCACTATCTCTACGTCTATGTATACGTAATACAACAAGTTTTAAACTTGAGACCAGCCATCCACCCTCACAAAGAACACCTTTTTACTTAGCACAAACTCCAGAAAATTTGGCCACAGTGTGATGTGGGCCATATGTTAATGTGTTCGCTGTACGTAACTAGCACCTCGAATCCTCGATATATAGTAGGGTGGCATGGGCCAGAACAAGCATTCACGTATAGGAGTATGGCACACGCCACCAGCACGACTTCCATCTGACACCATATTTCTTGGAGTCCGTGCTACAACTATCTCTTCAACCTCCGGTCTCGTTTCTCTAACTCATCCATCGCATGGCGAGCGAGGTGGGGGTTTGCCGATAGTCGGTTTCCTCAACTTTGGTCCCACTTGTAAGGCCAACTCCAACGCACGACCCCAAACGGATGCCCGTTTTGTCCAGATTCTGTCCGTTTGGGTAGGGCAATGGGGTCGTGTCCGGGCCATTTCTCGGATGCGGTGGCCGTGCGCCCAACGCACAAACGCATCCCGGCCGCGTACATTTTTCTTTGCAAACACATATCTTTTTTTCATCATTGATTTTTGGTACATGGAAATACATCACCAAATTTTGACTAGAAAAGCAAGAACAAAGAAAACAAGAACCACAAGAATACATTTTAGAAGATATCCAACTTCCATAACTGCCCATGTAAGTTGGATTAGTGCCTTCTCGAGGCATTCATTGTTGATCTGCGGAGGCTCGATCTTGTGTGCTTCTTTCTTCTTCGGGTGTAAAGAAGTAGACGTTGCTTCCTCGCATCTAGTCTCATGTCTAGCCTCTATTCTATCGACAAGTGCACTAGTCTCATCTCTAGCCTCTATGCTAGCTAAAATTGCTAGAACATCTACTAAATTGCGCTCTATGAATATATCGATGTACTCTTCTTCCCAATACCAAAACTTGCATCCATTCTACACAATAAAATTTTAAGTTAGCACAACTAGCCATATCCGAGAGCACAACCGAAGCTAAAGTAGCACATATCCCATCGGTTGAGCACTTGATGAACACCCATCCGGGATGTTCCGATGTTGTAGACACGCGGTGCAAGACCTTCTTTGGGCAGTTGTCACACGTAATGAGTGGCAATGGTGCACCGGCAAGCTTTTGGGCCAGCACCGAGCCCTGCCGACCGCCATTACTGTATCTGTGCCGGACCGCCAACGGTGTAGATCCGAGCGGCTAGAGGAGGAGTCAGTACATGCATGCGGCCAGTCCATGGTGTGGCGCGGCCTACCACAGCCGGGAGAGCTCAAGTACGACCGGATCCGCTCCAAATCCGGCCTCTGGATGCGCAAAACACGTAGCCGTGGTTGGTAGCTCGAGGGCGTCGAGGGAAAGGGGCTGGTCGAGCGCGCGTTTGAGCTGCACACGCTGGAGTTGGCCTAAGTGAAGATGCAACACATCACGTGTTTCCCTAGCTGTGTGGCGGACCAACCGTGTGTGGATGTGAAGTGGCTTCGCTCGTGTGAGGGACGGAGGCCATTTGTTGTGTGATGAAAACTTTATTATTTACTAGAATGTTTTGTTGGAACTAATCTATAATCCAACATGTATCCTCTTTGTCGTTGTGTGTTGATGACTTGTTGTATGTAATGAATGGTACATTTACAAATGCATGAAATAAACACAATTTATGAATGGTTTTCGAGTCACTTCTTGGAGTGTGAGTACCGTAGTAGTATAGCCAGCATCCGGTTATATGAAGTTGCCACATCATATAGAGCCAACCTAATATTGGAGTATGCTAGCACAATAGTTATTTCTAGTTAGATCAACTATAGCTAGGTGTCCCACGGAGGCCGAGAAATATGGTGATAGCGTGACTGCGTGAGGTGGGCGTGTACGTAGTTTGATGTAGGCACAGGGCTTGCTGTGTTTCCTACTCCTCCGGTCTAAAAGTGGAGAAGATTTGGTCGAGTTCTTCCTCCTTTTTCCGACACGTGGGACATCCAGCATCCAGGCCGTGTCATGCAAGAAAATGGAGTGCTAGTTTAAACCACGTGATGTGCATCTTGGGTTAAACTGTAAATAGAATCTTACTCTTGAGTAACTCCAAAAGAGGCCACCGAAGATCTTTATTGTATTTGTTGTTCATCACCAGCACATCGAGGTGAAACATGTGCAGGTTTAGTGGGTCGTCTTGCGTTTTCACTGACATGTGGGGCCGCATGTGAGCCAACAGACAATGGGCTCTGTGCGTCTGCTGGCTGGCTGAGAAGAGAGAGAGAGAGAGAGAGAGAGAGAGAGAGAGAGAGAGAGAGAGAGAGAGGATGGCTGAGCATGGACTCCATGAAATTTGTTCTACATAACCAGCACCTCGATATAGGCTCGATATAGTGGGATGGCATGGGCCATAACTAGCATTGACGTCTAGCAGTACGGCACACGCCACCCACACGAGTCCCATCTGACACAAATTTTCTTGGAGTCCGTGCTACAACCATCTTTCTCCCTCCTGTTTTCTCAGCCATCGCGCGGTGGGCGGGGTGGGGGTTTGCCGATAGTCGGTTTGCTCAACTGCGGTCCCACTTGTAAGTGAAAATGCAACACAGCACGCATTCCCCTTGAGCATCGTGCCAGACCAACCGTGTGGGGGTGCGACACGAACACGACAGGCTTTTCCTTTTGAACTTGTAACTTGTAAAATTTGGTTCTGCTCCATGGCGAGACCGATAGATAGAAATAACAATTTTCCCTAGAGTAAAGAGAAGTTTGGTTCTGGCGCGGTTCATGCATGGAGTACTTACAAAAATTATGAAGTTGATGCGGAAGGTAAGATAATTACTAGTAGTACAATATACTACTACATGGATTTGACGGAAAGATAAAAATACATACAGATCCATCAATGACATCCTCATGCCCTAGTGCGTCGGGTCACCAACCGACGTGTCAGGAGCAGCGGCGTTGGCGGCGAGCTCAACGTGCTTCTGAACAATGCCATCCAAGGTTGCCCTGCAGTCCAAGAAGGCCAGCAATCTATCGTCCTCCACTTGCACGTAGTAGTCCTTGTGGACGATTTGCGAGTAGACGTGGGCGATTATGTCAACGGTGTCTTGCTGCGCCAAGCGCTGCGCAGCGAGTGCGACCTCAAGGTCGACATTCTCCGGTGCGACGGCGGGCAATCGCAGGGCCACCAGTGCAACGCAGAGGTTGTCACCATAGAAGCCATTGAGGGTGGCGGGCATCACAAAGCCTGGGCGCGTGGGCTGGAGGCGTACGTCAAGGTCATCCGCGAGCTTCTTGATGATAGTGAACTATTCGAGGAAGTCGACGAGGACCTCGTCGAACAAGGAGACGGAGCTAACGTCCAAGCCGCCTCTCGCCCTGGCGGCCTCAAGCACGACCTAGAGACGTTCCTCGGTGCCGGGCCGCAGGCCGGCATCGTGTATCATCTAGCACAGCTGGCTGATGCTCGCACTCATCGCCTCCATGGGTCTAGCTTCTAGTCAATTGATCTTGCGATTGGAGTAACCACTCTTGCCCTTGATTAGGGTGCGTAGGATTTCGTAGATTGGACTGGTGGAGAGCCTTTATATGAGAAGTGCAGACTGCATTGCATTCACGTGTGTTTTGGCCATCTACTCCTCGCCCCTCTACTGCACCTGCCTTTGGCTGTATGATAGGTGGCCAGCCGCCTGTCTGGCGCACCTGTCATACACCAAAGGCAGGTGCAGCAAGTCAATGAAGCTGCGTCCCTATGGGACTGAACTCCCATCCCTTAAATGCACCTGCCTTTGGCTTCATGACTGGTGGGCCAGCCACCTGTTGGCCCACATGTCATACACCCAAAGGCAGGTGCAGTAAGTCAATGAACATGCGTCCCCCTCCGTGTCGGTGCAGTATAGTCATCTCACCGGACCTCTAGTTGGGGCCAAACGAGAGAACATTGATGTTTACTGGTTTATTGGTCCCCTTTGCATTTTGCGCCAAGTTTTGACCTTTGATTTAACTAATAAAATGTTAATGCATTAACCAAAAATGTTGTGCTAAGTAGTCTCAAGTCATTGGATGCATACGCACCCCACGTCTCATATTGGGTGATTTCTTTTTTTTGGCAAAAAACAGGGAACGAGGTGGGTAGTTAATGCACCGCGCCTAAAAGTTTTGGGATTGCTATTTGGTTTTTGTAACGTGACTAATGCACCAGTATGGAGGGAGTACAATGTTAGTCTTTGATTGCAATTTTTTGTTGGTAGCTTACCAAGCTGAGCGCTTGGTGAGTACAATGGTAATCTGATTGATGAGACTTCAAATTTGAGCCATCTACCGGAAGGAATAAAACAATACACCATGTATTTATTTATAGAGGGAGTAGTATTTTTTGTGACATGCATTACTAGGCTAGCCATTACTAGATATTGCTAGTCAAATACTAAATCCAGACGGACGTGGTAGTACTACTAAGTCCAGACGGTCGTGCTAGTACTAGTAGTAGCACTACCAATGTAGTAGTAGTGTACTACCCGTTTGTCAAATTATTATGTGTTGCTCCTCACAATGAAGTGACAAGACCCTGCAACGGAGATGACACCTGAGTGTAGGCGCCATGTTTGGCATACCAAAGTCAGCCTCACCGTTTGCAGTCACTATCATCATGGCTGTACAACTAGCTTGCTTACAACCAGCCGTGTTCGACATAATTTCCCGTGCATACATGCCCGTGCATTGCACAGAACAACAAGATTGGGGGTGGATGGAACCGACAGCGGCCATCGCGCCAGATTTTTCCATGGCCTTCTAGATGTGGTGGGGAGGAGATAAGGCTGATTATGAGAGACAAGGAGTTGTTTGTAAACAGGGAACAAGTGCGGGCATCTTTTTGCAGAACTGCAGAAGTTTGGCTTGTATGCGTCAAATCTAGATCCGACGGCTATTGGTGAAAGATGGCAGGCACAAGATCATCACCAACTCAGGACCTCTTTGATTCACGGGATTTTTGAAAACGCAGGAATAGGACACGGCAATATTACAAGTTTCTAACTGATATTACAAATGTTAGGAGTAATGCTGCACCTACGAAGAGGGAATTACTAGGAAGTTTACGTAAGAACTTTCGTTACTTTAGGTGGATGCAGCATTATCATACAAACTAAAATCCACCGCCCTGACAAGTCACTAATGGGCAAATAAATTTTTGAGTCTCTGGCCACTTGATGTTTCAAAAACAAATTCAACTTCTGCGGAGACTTTGTCATTTAGGCTTAGACACTTGCGGTGATCAGCTCGCCATTCATTGTTTCGCCAGAGAACGCCAAACCTCATTACCTTGAGCACACTTTCCTCCAAAACAAAGAACCTGGCCAATTTAATCTCATATGTGCTGCCTCGGTAGTCGATCAAATCAACTTCTGTAAGATGGAGATCAAGGCATTCGATGAGATTGTTATAGTGCAGCACATTTTTCACTTTCAGGTCTTTTTTTATCTGCAAAAGAAGAGAACATATTAGAGTAGCTAGCTATATAAGATTGCCGTGTCATCAAGAGGTACCAATATCATTCGCTCATACGATAGTTTTTTTAAACAAGGCATACGATAGTTTTTTTTTGAAACAACGCATACGATAGGGTTGGCGGGCTAGTGATATTTTTTTACTCTCTCTCTCTCTCTCTCTCTTTCCTCTCATTTACCTAGGAGCACATGAAGATCTTGGGCATTTGTTGCCTTCCACTATGTGGCCGATGCCATATTTCTCAAAAGTATGCCACATAATATGCATCGATGTCCAATCAAAAGATTTTGGCACCGCTCTAGCGATGTGAGAGAGTTGGCACTGCTGTGCACACAGACCCACATGTATAAACAAATCCATCAAACCAACTACACCAGCCTCTCACTCCCAAACTAGTGTTTTTTTATTTCCTCAGTCCTCTCCCTCTCCCATTCAAGTGTTTTTTCATTGCGTGAGTTAATTTGGCACCGGAGCAAAGTAGGTGATCCAGGTTGGGGCACCAGGTGAGCAATGGAGGGGCATCGATGCCAAATGCATGACAAGTGAATTTGGCCCGTGTTTTGGCCTACATAGTGGAGGGCCCTTATAGCCCACTTTTGTACTGCCTCATATTTAGTGTAAAATTTTGACCATATATTTACCTAAGAAAATGCCAATGCATGTCACAAAAAATTATACCATTTGAAATTATGTTCAAATACGAATCCAACGATATAATTTCTAGTGACTTGCATTAACATTTTTTTCAGTTAAATCTATGGTCAAATTTTGATACTACAAAATAGGAAGAGTAAACCAGGACGGAGGAAGTACTTGCTCTTAGGGTAACCATATAGTTACTAGTCTAAATTACTTGCCACTATGACTAGCCTAGGCTACTATGTAGTAGTACAACAAAAAAACGATGCAGGTGATCACGTGAGAAAAAATACTAAAAACATTTCTTTCCGTGCCGTGCGTAGATGCAGGTTTGAACACTACACTTGTCATCGTAATTTGGGAAAATTACGAAAAAAAAACTGAGCTACGTTGTGATTACCGTTTACTAATAGGAAAGAAGTTTCACCTCTATGAGTAGCTTCTCCGTCCACGGAAAGCACGTAAGGAATCCAACAACTTGATCCAGATTGGGGCCGATAGATTTTATTGCCAAGATCTTCACTGTGCGCATAGACTGGGTCAAGCTTGTGGGAATCATTTTCTGGATGACAATCGTAAATACATCAAGAAGAAATTTAAAAATGTGAATTTCAAGAAGACAGAGAGGAAGATGAGTAATGTACCTGAACGATTATGGATCCAATAAAGAGTTCAGAGAATTTGGCAGACGAGTACACCAACTCGGTCAATTTCGGCGCGTCAATGACCCTGATTTTTGTTGGACCTTCTAGATCAGATACAAACAATCTGTCAAGGAAAGGTGCATTCTCAATGACCATAATGTGGAACAGCTAGAGTGATCTCTTCCCAATTGATGTCTTGTTGCGGGGCCAGCAAGACACATAAATCCATTGGAGATTCATCGAGGCGATGTGGAGGCTAATGAACCCGTGGATCTGCTAAAGACGAAGGTACTCGAGCGTAGTACAGCTGCGGAGCAGGTGCTCCATAGCCTTCTTCGAGATGCCAACATCGAAGAGGTCGAGCTGCTTGAGTTGAGGGATGAGGGCGGGCAGGGCATTAATCTGGGGAAGATAGCAGGAGCAGAAGCTGGTGCGGTGCAGCATTGGCGTGAGGCGGAGCGCGGACGGCGGCAGAGAGCGACATCATCCAGCTTCAAAGCTGAGCTCCTCGAGCTGATCTAGAGCAGGGGATAAGAATGACTCATCGAACTTGGCTTGGACCTTGCAGTTGGTACTAAGCATGCGGATGTCAAGTCTTCTTGCTGGCCTAGGGTGCGATGAAAGGATTTTGGAGACTGTGGCCATGCGTTTGCAATCCCCGCCGCAAAGGCAGCTGTCGACGGTGAGGTTGAGGGGGACATGGCGCCAGAGGGGGCACCATCGCCAGGAGTGCAGGGTGGTTCATACGGCGGATTTTGTGGGGAGGAGGCCGATGATGATGAGCAACATGTCATCGGGGAGGCTGCTAATGAAGTCCAGGCTCGCCGGATGCGGTTTTGGCTTGAGCCGCCTCCGCTTGTTGGCTACCTCACCATCCATCTCAGCCGGCGGCGACGCCGGTGTGTCTTGTGTGTTGGGTGTGCGCGAGTGTGTCCTTCTGTGCATGCCGCCGCACAGTGGTGAAGTGTGCGCGAGTGCGTCCTTCACGCGGAAGAAGTGTGCCCTTAATTTACTAGCATGCGGGGTGCTACCCCGAGTGGTTTAAACTTTGTTTACTTCACCGCATGTTAGATGGGCCTCTAGTTTAATTATTTTCACCCACTGCCACATGGGCCAGCACACGAAGATAGAGAACACGAGCTGACAAGGCAGCATGTGGATTGGTTGACCAGTCAACTAAACAATATATGGAGGTATACACTGACACAGTGACCGTATAATCCCTCGGTATAGAGAGTTCAAGTATGAGGGGAAGCCGTGAGAGATAGCAGAGAGAGAGAAAGAGCTACTCCCTCCGTTCGATAATGTAATTCCATAAGCCAGACTTTTGAAACTTTGACCAAGTTTATAAATAAATTACTTGTATCTACAATACCAAAGATAAACGATAGTATGAAGTATTTACATGTTGTGATGAATCTAATGATCGTTCCAGATGTAAATGTTTTTCTCCACATATACCTGGTCAAACTTTTTTGAGGTTTGACTTTTCAAAACATCCATATGCTTATGGATGTGAGAGAGTAACTAACGAGAGAGATAGAGAGAGAGTGAAATATAAAGAGTGACTGAAAAAAGTGTGTGTGCATGTGTGAAAGTGACATGGACAACACACGATAAAAGTAGAGAAAAAGCATGTGCGTCTTATGCAAACATACTACACATGCATCTTCGACAGCGGAAGAGGTTAGGAGATAGTGTGTGGTTGTTTGCAACCGAGAGAGAAAGACCCCTACACATGGCCAAGAGGGGTATCACAAACAAGGGAGAGAGGTCGAGAGAGACATACGAAGAAAATGCGGACATGGGGAGGAGAGAGTGTATGTTTGTCATAGAGAGATCCCCTGGAGATCGTGATGGGACTACATGGGTGGGAGATCGAGTGACAAGGTTTGTGCGCGATAGAAGATACCCCAAGAGATATCGAGATAGACATATGGCTGGAAGGAGACAACACGTGTGTTCCTGATGGCTAGTGAGAGATAGTCATACTTAGGGGGGGGAGTGCGTGCGCCTATGATGGAGTGAGAGATTATGGTACTTATAGGGGAGTGTCACATAGAGAGAGAACAAGGGCGGAGAGTGTTAGATGGGTCTATGTAGCACGAGCGAGATATGTGTATGTGTGAACCAGGGAGATATAAAGTTTGAGAGAGATAGAGGAGCCCAGGTAAGGCTGAGTGGTGCGTCGGATAGCTGAGAGGGGGAAAGAGATATTCCATCCGCTCGATAATGCAGTACATATAAATTTTTTAGAAGTCGAACTTTGGGTACTTTGACTAGATTTACGCAAATATTTATTTATATGTACAATACCAAAGATACATCTGTCGGTGTCAAAACCGGCGAATCTCGGGTAGGGGGTCCCGATCTGTGCGTCTTAGGCTAATGGTAACATGAGGCAAGGGACACAATGTTTACCCAGGTTCGGGCCCTCTCGATGGAGATAAAACCCTACTTCCTGCTTGATTGATATTTATGATATGGGTATTACAAGAGTTGATCTACCATGAGATCGTAGAGGCTAAACCCTAGAAGCTAGCCTATGATGATTATGATTGTGATCGTCCCTCTAAGGACTAAACCCTCCGGTTTATATAGACACCGGAGGGGGCTAGGGTTTACACGGAGTCGGTTACAAAGAAGGAAATATAATATCCGGATCGCCAAGCTTGTCTTCCACGCAAAGGAGAGTCCCATCCGGACACGGGACGCAGTCTTGAGTCTTGTATCTTCACACTCTAACAGTCCGGCCGAAGTATAGAGTCCGGTTGTCCGGATACCCCCTAATCCAGGACTCCCTCAGTAGCCCCTGAACCAGGCTTCAATGACGATGAGTCCGGCGCGCAGTTTCGTCTTCGGCATTGCAAGGCGGGTTCCATCTCCGAATACTCCAAAGTAATTATTGAACACTTAAACCGTGTCCAGATCTGCAAGATGATCTTCACATACCACCATAGAGAGCATAAATCTGATCTTCTGGCAATTTTTGTACGTTGTGCCCCTGCATCGTGGCCCGGCCCAGCACGAACCGGTTTTTCTTGGCCCACTTTGGTACGCGTTGCGAGGCGGTTTTATTGGCACACCCTGCCAAAGCAGAGATCGTGTTCCCCTTATTACGGGATCTTCCATCAATACGGGCGTGTGCAACTCTACGACGACTGTTGGTATGACTCTGTGTTTTTAGATAAGTTCAAGCGGTCACGCTGAGGACTCTTGATATTCACCACCTTTATAAAGGGGCTGAGGCCTATACCTCTTTTCCACCACCCTTGCGCCCTTTCGCATCTCGAGTTCTAACACCCGAGACCCAAACTCAAACACCCCAGATCCTCCAATATGTCCGGATCCAACCCTCAAGGCCGGTGGGTGGCCTCCTCAGTCAAAGAGGAGGACATTGCGAGGCTTAGGGAGGTCGGATATCTGACTGCCGACATCCAGCATAGGCTTCCTGCTCCAGGACAGGTCATCCCTACTCCCGAGCCTAATGAGAGCGTCGTATTTGTTTCTCACTTCCTCCACGGCTTGGGCTTCACCCTTGATCCCTTTGTGAGGGGGCTCATGTTCTACTACGGGTTAGATTTTCATGATCTAGCCCCGGACGCTATCCTCCATATCTCGTCGTTCATCATTATGTGCGAAGCTTTTCTTCACGTCACCCCACACTTCGGCTTATGGCTCAAAACCTTCAATGTGAAGCCGAAGATGATTGAGGGGCGACACGCGAATCTTGAGGTGCTGTAATAAGCAGGAATGCCGACGCCCCATGGCCAGAGGGCTCCTTCCCAGAGGTGGCCGATCTATGGCAGCGGAGGTGGTTTTACGTCACAACTCCCAGGGGCACAAAGTGGGTAGCTGCCCCCGACTTTCGTCCGGGTCCTCCTTCTCAACTGGCATCATGGACCAATGTAGGACGGGACTGGGGATCTGCTAGTGATGTACCAATACTGCAGATCCATATTCGGGAGCTTTTTGAGAGGGACATTAGCCTTGTCGGCATAATTCAGGTAATGCTAATCCGACGGATACTGCCGTGCAAACACCAGCCTCTCCGGATGTGGGAGTTCAATCCGGAAGGTCCACGGACTATTCTGCACTTCTTCGGCCTGACGCTCGAAGGGATGTGTAAATTATTCTTCGGACCACAAGTAAAGTGTCTGGATACCACCGAAGATGCGGGCCTGAGCTGCAATCGCCCAGATACCACTACAAAAAAAAGACACATCCGTGACATTTTGGGCCGAACGAAATTTTTTCTGTCATACATATGACACTTCTATGACGATAATTGTGACAAAACCCGGTATCATCATAGATGTCGTGGGCTCCTACTTCTATGACAAACAATCATGACAGAAAATGGGCTTTTCGTCCTGGGCGGGCCGGAGACGCAGCTGCATGACATTCTTTGGGCCGTCCATGACGGAAAAAACCGTGGTAGAAGCGAGTGGGAGGAAAATTTTGGGGAGTTGCCAGTTACGGTGGGAGGTCGGGGGCGGAGCGATGCGCGTTTCTCTCGTACGTACGCGTGTGTGTGCGAGGCGTTGGCTCTAACTGAAGCCGAGCGAGGCGTTGGGCTCTAACTGAACCCGAGCGATCAGACCGCAGTTATGCGTTATCGAACCCAAGCGATCGATCGATGGCTCTTAATCGAACCCGATGGAGCGATTCTTCGCTCTGCTGCTAATCGAAGCCGATCGATGCTACCTGCAGGATGAGCGATGGCGTTGCGGGGGATTTTGGATGAGCGGTGGCGGTGGCGTTGCCTCTGGATGAACAGGAACCCGTGGTGTGGAGGGCTGGATGAATAGTAGACGATGGAGGGGTGGCCGTGGAGGGTGGTTGAACAGGATCCCGTGGTGTGGAGGGCTGGATGAGCGATGAAGCGGTGGAGGGGTGCCCGTGGAGGGGTGGTTGAATAGTAGCCGGTGGAGTAGCGTGCGGTGGAGGCTGGATGAACAGGAGCCCGTGGAGGGTGGAGGAGGTCGACGGTAGCCCGTGGAGGCTGGATGAGGTCGACGATGGAGATGAACAGTACCCCGTGGAGTCCCGTTTTGCGGTACGCCACACCCGTCCCCCCCATCCCCCGTTTCGACCGTAGCGCTCCAAAGACAAGTCCGTTTAAATCCGTTTTGGCACGCCACACCCTCCCGATGAACAGGACCCCGTTTTGACCGTGGCGCTCCAACACAAGTCCGTTTAAATCCGTTTTGCGGTCGCCACACCTCCCCCATTGCGACCGTAGGAGGTCTGTTTCCTCCGTTTTGCGGTATGCCAGGCCCCTCCCCATCAACAGGACCCCGTTTCGAACATGGCCGGTCGAACACAAGGCCGTTTCCTCCGTTGTGCGGTACGCCAGGCCTCGTTTCCATCGCCTGTTCCATCCAAGCCCTCCCGATGAACATGACCACGCATTCCGTTCCGACCCAGCCGGTTGGCTCCCCATGAACACGACGACGACGTTGTTTCTCCGTTCCGACCCAGCCATGTACGTATGTGCGATAGGCGTTAGAGACCCTGCCCGTATGTACGTACGTGGCCGTATTTTCTTTCTTGCACCCTCGCCGATGTACGTACGTGTACATGCTACGTGCGCGCCTCTACATCTACGACACGTGCGCGCCTCTACATCGACCAGTATGTACGCATACCGTTCGCGACCAGAATGACAACGCCACGACGCTTCGACCAGGTGGGTCCCGGTATCGAGCACTTCCTTGCGTGCGAAGATGTAGCTGGTGGGTCCCAGGAGTCAGGGGCGAATCGTTTTTTTTGCCCGGGCGCACTTCCATGCGTGCGAAGGTGTAGCTGGTGGGTCCCAGCAGTCAGGGGGGAAACGTTTTTTTCGCGAAATATGGTGGCCCCTCCGGTGGGTCCCTGCTGTCAGGTGGATGAATAATTATTTTGCGCGTAATAAGGAGGCACTTCCTTGCTGCGGCCGTGGACCCAGCTGTCAGCCTCTTCACGTACAGTCCATGTCCGATGGAAGCTGTTCCTTGACCACGTTGACCACGCCGCGCCGAGAGCACCAGGGCGGTGGGCGACGGCGACGCCTAGGAAGGGGACGACGCGGAGCCGGGGAAGACGCGGCAGTGGATGCCCATGCTTAGAGGAGTACGAGGGTTCACTGGTTCGCTGCGGTGTGAGGCTGCCGTCGCCGCAGAATAACAGGGGGTTTGGGTGAGTAGAGGGATGGCCTTGTCAGCGATGGGAGTAGTAGGGGGCGGTGAGGCCTCCGCCGCATTGCAGCCGGCCACGGGAGGCAAGAGCATGAGGCACGACCCTCACTGGTTTGGGCGGCTGGAGCAAGAAGACCAGAGGTTGAAGAAGCACTACGGCCGTTGGATGGACATCGTACGGTCACCGGAGCTAGAATCGTGCATATTGAGTAAGTTGACAAAGCCCTCCGTCCCCGTTAACTTAGTAGGCCCACAAGTCAGCCTGCCACTATACTGGGTCCCAGCTAACAGGGGGAGTATTCATTTTTTTTGTGCGTAATAAGGAGGCACTTCCTTGCGTGCAAAGATATAGCTGGTGGGTCCGAGTTGTCAGCGGCAGTAACATTTTTTTGGCGAAATACTGAGGCCCTTTCGGTGGGTCCCTGATGTCAGGTGGACGAATCATTATTTTGCACGTAATAAGGAGGCATTTCCTTGCGTGCGGCCGTGGACCCAGCTGTCGGCCTCTCCACGTCTGATCCACTTCAGATGCATATCGGTCGTTGACCATGTTGACCAGGCCGCGCCGAGAGCACCAGGGCGGTGGACGACGGCGAGGCCTAGGAAGGGAACGACATGGAGGCAGGGAAGACTCAGCAGTTGTTTCCACGCGGAGGGGAGTACGACTGAACGAGGGTTTACTGGTTCGTCTGCCGTTGCCGGAGAATAACAACAGGTGTGGGTGAGTAGAGGGATGGCTAGGCCAGTGATGGGAGTACGGTGGAGCGGTGAGGCCTGCGCGGCAGCACAGCCGGCCGCAGGAGGAGGGAGTAGGCAGTCCCGCCGGCGCTTGTTTGAGCGACTGGAGCAGGAAGAGCAGAGATTGAAGACGCACGACGACCGTTGGATGGACATCCAACGATCCTTGCTTGTGCATCAACCTTTTTTTAGGAAAGCCTCAAATCCGTGGAAAACAGCATACAGCACATCTGCCATTATTTCTATTAATTTACAGCCCATTTGCTAATTCTTAAGGTTTTTTTTAGCCCATATTCTTTTTGTTAGCATTACAGCCCATATTGTGGCCATGGTTAAAAAATTATACGAAATTTTGCATATTTCGTTGCAGTCCGAACTGTTTTTAATCCCGAAATTTCGACTCACATTCAAACTAATTTTAAAACTAAATGTATATCAATATAAAATCCAACAAATTCTCCACGCATAAAAATTAATGTAATTTAAAATCTCGAAATGAAATAAAAGATATTTGAAACTAATTGCCGCTTTGATTTGTTTTAAAAATGTACAACCCATTTCTCATTACTGATGGGCCATTTTCTCGGCCAGCCGAAAGAAAGCTCTCCTCGTCTTGAAAGTTTTGCAGCCCAACAGGCCTGACAGAGCGACTTACTTGGAAAATCACAAAAAGAACTGGGTTGTGGCTGTGGACCCAGCTGTCAGCCTCTCCACGTACAGTACTCTTTCGATGGAAGTCGTTCCTTGACCACGTTGACCACGCCGCGCGGAGAGCACCACGGCGGTGGACGACGGCGAGGCCTAGGAAGGGGACGACGCAGAGCCGGGGAAGACGTGGCAGTGGAAGCCCGCGCGGAGAGGAGTACGAGGGTTCACTGGTTCGGCTGCGGTGTGAGGCTGCCGTCGCCGCAGGGCCTGGCCATCGGTGGGAATAGTAGGGGGCGGTGAGTCCTCCGCGGCAGCACAGCCGGCCACGGGAGGTAGGAGCATGAGGCACGACCGGCGCTTGTTTGGGCGGCTGGAGCAAGATGACTAGAGGTTGAAGAAGCACTACGGCCGTTGGATGGACATCGCACGGTCACTGGAGCTAGAATCGTCCATATTGACTAAGTTGACAAAGCCCTTCGTCCCCGTCAACTTAGTAGGCCCACAAGTCAGCCTCCCACCAAGGTGGGTCCCAGCTAGCAGGGGGTATTCACTTTTTTTGTGCGTAATAAGGAGGCACTTCCGGTGGGTCCGAGCTGATAGTGGGGGGATATTTTTTTTGTGAAATACGGTGGCCCGTCAGGTGGGTCCCAGCAGTCAGGGGGCAAACTGTCACGCCCAAGATGCGACCCTATCCTAAAGGACCTTGAAGGTCCCACCAAGGATAGAAGCGCATCTTGAAGATGCTTTTGCAAGGTGGATATCATTACATCAACATTACATAATAGTGGGGATACATGCATAAGGCACAAGCGCCCCAAGAATACATCAACATCATACAAGAGATCAACATCCGACTACGGATGAAACATAAACAGAAACTCAAACAATATCCACCCTGCTAGCCCAGGCTGCCGACCTGGAACCTAACCTCTGATCAAAGAAGAAGCAGAAGAAGAACTCCAAAACAAGTGAACATCGCTCTCGCGTCATGATCATCGCATAACCTAAACCTGCAACTGTTGGTGTAGTAATCTGTGAGCCACGAGGACTCAGCAATCCCATTACCATGGGTATCAAGACTAGCAAAGCTTCATGGGTAAGGAAGGAGTAAACTGGTGAGGTTGCAGCAGCGACTAAGCAATGTATGGTGGCTAACTTACGCAAATAAGAGCGAGAAGAGAAGCAAAGCAAGCGGTCGTCAACTAGTGATGATCAAGAAGTGATCCTGAACTCCTACTTACGTCAAGCATAACCCAGAAACCGTGTTCTCCTCTCGATCAACACCGAAAAGAGACACGCACGGTTACGCACACGATTGGTGTATTTTAGAAGAGTTTACTTCAAGTTTACTACAACCGGATATTAACAAATTCCCATCTGCCAAATAACCGCAGGCACGGCTCTCGAAAGTTTATACCCTGCAGGGGTGTCCCAACTTAGCCCATGATAAGCTCTCGCGATCAACGAAGGATATTCCTTCTCCCGGGAAGACCCGATCAGTCTCGAAATCCCGGTTTACAAGACATTTCGACAATGGTAAAACAAGACCAGCAAGACCACCCGATGTGCCGACAATCCCGATAGGAGCTGCACATATCTCGTTCTCAGGGCAACACCGGATGAGACATCCTACGAGTAAAACCAACCCTCAAGTTTCCCCAAGGTGGCCCCACAGTCTGCTCGTTTCGGGCCAACACTTAGAGAAGCATTGGCCCGGGGGGGATAAAATAAAGATGACCCTCGAGAGAGCGACTCCCAAGGGAAAAGTAGGTGGTGGTGAGGCAAATGGTAAAACCAAGGTTGGGCCTTGCTAGAGGAGTTTTATTCAAAGCGATCTGTCAAGGGGGTCCCATAATTCACCCAACCGCGTTAGGGACACAAAATCCGGGAACATAATACCGATATGACGGAAACTAGGGCGGCAAGAGTGGAACAAAACACCAGGCATAAGGCCGAGCCTTCCACCCTTTACCAAGTATATAGACGCATTAATAAAATAAGAGATATTGTGATATCCCAACAATAAACATAATCCAACATGGAGCAATCTTCATCTTCACCTGCAACTAGCGACGTTATAAGAGGGGCTGAGCAAAAGCGGTAACATAGCCAAACAACGGTTTGCTGGGAAGGGTGACAACGGGTTAGAGGTTCATGGCAATTTGGGAGGCTTGATAAGCAAATGGTAGGTAACACGTCATAGTGATAGAACGAAGCAACTAGCATAGCAATGATAGTAATGAGATCCAAGGTGACAGTCATCTTGCCTGAAATCCCGCAAGGAAGAAGAACGATTCCATGAAGAAGATGGAGCCACGAAGACGAACCAAACGTAGACGAACGAATCCTCACGATCGCAACGAAACGAGAACTATCGAGAAGAAGCACACAACATGGTAAACACACCATGCATGAACAAGGCATGACGCTCAACCAAGTATGATGCATGACAAGGCTACATGAAGCTACTCATGGCAAGAGATGATGCAAACAAGAGCAACACATCAAGGCAAGTTTAAATGAGGCCGGAAACAACATATAACAATTCCGGTAAGTCCTCATATGCAAATTTCGAAATTGGTCCAGATCTGAATAAACCTTATGTTCAAGTTGTTAAACAGCAAGTTAAAATGCACCAAGATGATCTACACGAGATTGTAGTCAACTTACATATAAAGTTCATTTAATTCGGAGCTACGGCCTAGAAGATATGAGCAAAACAAGTTAATCATGGCGTTGATGCAAAATGCGTTCAAACATCAAGCAAACACCTCAAAAAATGGATGCAACATGATAATATGGAACTAGATGCAAAATCAAGTCAGTTTCATATAGAACACACTCAAAACGGAGCAACGGTTCAACACATACACTCTATACAAGTTTAAAGGACAAGCTGTCCAAAACAGCAACTAGGCATATTGCAAGCACCAAAACAACATGCTACAGCACCCCAACATAAGAACAAAAGACAAAACATGAACACTGAGCTATCTCCAGAAATCACTAGAACATGCTCAAAACGACATGGCAAGATTACAAATAATAAGTTTCAGACTTTGCAAAAATAACATCAGGTTGCAATGTTTAGAGGTATCAAACAACATGTTACAGGAACTTAACGTGGCAAACGAAGGCATGGAATGAACCTACTAAATGCATAGAACAGTAGTCCTTTACTGACCATGAGCCAAAAAGGATCAGAAGATATGATGGCACCCATGTAAACATGGCAAGTTATATGACAGATTCATACACGGCAGAAACAAACAATAAGTAGGCATGTTAGTGAGCTTGTACCACTCACCACAGAGCATTACATGGCACGGAAAGGCAACCAGCAGTAAGAAGACATATTTATGAAGCTAAGAATGGCAAGAGCAAGTTCATAGGGGGCATGGATCACTAGCAAAACACATGGCAAAACTGCACTTAATGTTAACAGGCTGACAACAACATTATTTAGCAACTTTGGAGCAATATAACAACAAGCTACAACAGGCTATAGATGTAACCAGGGGCATGGATGGATATAGCATGACATGTATAACAAAACATCCTCAGTGAACATCTCCAGATTATGCATAGAATCACTTGCAGCAGAAGATATACATAGCATCACGAAATAACAGATTCAGCCTAGCAAAACAGTAACAGCAAGTACCCTACTTCACGAGCTTGATGCACTCACTACAAGACTCACAAAAATACATGGATTTCACCCCTGTAAAGATGGCATGATTTAGTTCAAAACACATGTAGACATCAACCTCATAGGATGCACACCCAAAATGCAACGAAAATGACAAATCACCAAGTTCGGTTAACAAACAGCAGTTAACATCATATAGCACTCTTGCAACAATGATTCAGTCATCCAGATGAACTGAAATGAGCATGACACAATGGAGTGAAATGAAGAGCATCTCACAGCAAACATTTTGATATATTATATGCATGAAACGGAGCAGTATGCATGGAGATATGGCATGTTGAACAGGGCATGAAAATACTGCAGATCTGGGGACGAGAAATTCGGGGTCAACCTTAGGTCTTCTCAGATCTAGATCGGGGAGCGGTTCCCGAGGATGGCCGGAGACGGGGCGGCGGCTCGCCGGAGCTGGAGGCCGTGGAGGGCGCCTGAGATGGCCGGGGCACCAGCGAGGAGGTGCCCGGAGCGGGTCCCGCTGGATCCCGCCGGAGAGGAGCACGCGCGGGGCGGCGCAAGGCTCGGGAGCGGAGGCGGCGGCTCGTGGCGACGGGAAGGCGGGCGATGCCGGTGAGGAGGGGCACGGAGGCGCGGCTGGCGAGGAGGCGGCGGAGCTGGCCGTGGCGAACGAGCCGGGGCGGCGAGATTCGCCGCAGGGCCAGCCACGGGCCCGGCGGCCGGGCGGCGCCACGTGGCGATCCGCGATTGGCGGGCGGCGGCGCTGGCTGAGGTGGCGTCCTCCGATTGGCTGAGCGACGTGGAGGCGGGCGGTGGACGCGTCCGGCGCGGGCAGACATGTCCAGCGGCGCGCAGGGGAAGAGGCTAGGGTTCATCTGCACGAAAATTCGGGGGAGACACATTTTGCATACGTGTTCGTCTAATGCATCCGAGCATTTTCCCCGTTGTCCGTTTTGCAATCCGACACTCCTATGTCCCCCGACACCCCCTTTTGCCTCTTTTCGTGTGCGGGTGTTAAACTTTCTCGGAATGGCTGAGGTTTGCCAAGCGGCCTTCGTATAGCACTGGTAGACCGCCTGTCAAGTTTCGTGCCATTTGGAGTCCGTTTGATACTCCAACGGTTAACCGGGGAACCGTAAATGCCTCTTTTGTGTGCAGCCCAACACCCCTCCAAAGTGGCCCAAAACCCATCCAAACCCCCTCCATGCTCTCGGTCGTTCGATCACGATCGCGTGGCCGAAAACCGCTCCCCATTTGGAGCCTCCTAGCTCCAACTACCTATAAATATGTGTCTCCCCCCGAATTTTCGCGCCGCTGGACATGTCCGTCCGCGCCGGACGCGTCCACCGCCCGCCGCCACGTCGCTCAGCCAATCGGAGGACGCCACCTCAGCTGCGCCACCGCCCGCGCATGTCGCGGCTTTCGCCACGGGCGCCGCTGCCCGCCAGTGGTCGGCGGCCATGCCCAGATCGCGCCGCCGCCAATCCGTTCGCCCGCCGTCTGCGCCGCCCGCCGCCGTCATGGCGTGCTCGACGCCTCCTCGCTGGTGCGCCTCCGCGCCTCTCGCCGGAATCGCCCGCCTCCCGTCGCCACGAGCCGCCGCCTCCGCTCCGGGCCGCGCCGCCCAGCGTGCCGCTCCGGCGAGATCCACGTGAACTTCGCTCCGGGCACCTCCTCGCCGGTGCCCCGGCCATCTCCGGCGCCCTCCAGCTCCGGCGAGCCGCCGCCCAGTCTCCGGCCGTCCTCGGGAACCGCTCCCCGATCCAGATCTGAGAAGACCTAAGGTTGACCCCGAATTTCTCCAAGTCCCCAGATCTGTAGTATTTTGGTGCCCTGTTAAACATGCCATATCTCCATGCATACCGGTCCGTTTCATGCATATAATATATCAAAATATTTTTTGTGAGATGCTCTTCATTTCATTCCATTGTATCATGTTCATTTGAGTTTATCTAGATGCCTGAATCATTGTTGCAAGAGTGCTATATGATGTTAACTGCTGTCTGTTAACAGAACTTGGTGAATTGTCATTTTCGTTGCATTTTGTGTGTGCATCCTATGAGGTTGATGTCTACATGTGTTTTGAACTAAATCATGCCATCTTTACAGGGGTGCAGTACACGTATTTTTGTGATTCTTTTAGTGAGTGCATCAAGCTCGTGAAGTTGGGTACTTGCTGTTACTGTTTTGCTAGGCTGAATTTGTTATTTCGTGATGCTATGTATATCTGCTGCTGCAAGTCATTCTATACATAATCTGGAGATGTCCACTAAGGATTTTTTGTTATACATTTCATGCTCTTTCCATCCATTCCCCTGGTTGCATTTATAGTCTGCTGTAGCTTGTTGTTATATTGCTCCAAAGTTGCTAAATAATGTTGATGTTAGCCTGTTAACATTAAGTGTAGTTTTGCCATGTGTTTTGCTAGTGATCCATGCACCCTATGAACTTTCTCTTGCCATTATTAGCTTAGTAAATATGTCTTCTTACTGCTGGTTGCCTTTCCGTGTCATGTAATGCTCTATGGTGAGTGGTACAAGCTCACTAACATGCCTAATTATTGTTGTTCCTGCCGTGTATGAATCTGTCAAATAACTTGCCATGTTTACATGGGTGCCATCATATCTTCTGATCCTTTTTGGCTCATGGTCAGTAAAGGACTTGTGTTCTATGCATTTAGTAGGTTCATTCCATGCCTTCGTTTGCCATGTTAAGTTCCTGCAACATGTCATTTGATAGCTCTAAACATTTCAGCCTGATATTATTTTTGCAAAGTCTGAAACTATTATTATTGGCAATTTTGTCATGTCGTTTTGAGCATGTTCTAGTGATTTCTGGAGATAGCTCTGTGTTCATGTTTTGTCATGCTGTACCGGTACATCACGTCCATGACTTTTGTGCTTATGTTGGGTTGTCGTAGCATGTTATTTTGGTGCTTGCAATATGCCTAGTTGCTGTTTTGGACAACTTGTCCTTTAAATTTGTAGAGTGTATGTGTTGAACCGTTGCTCCGTTTTGAGTGTGCTCTATATGAAACTTGCTTGATTTTGCATCTAGTTTCATATTATCATGTTGCATCCATGTTTTGAGGTGTTTGCTTGATGTTTGAATGCATTTTGCATCAACGCCATGATTAACTTGTTTTGCTCATATCTTCTAGGCCGTAGCTCCGAATTAAATGAACTTTATATGTAACTTGACTAGAATCTCGTGTAGATCATCTTGGTGCATTTTAACTTGTTGTTTAACAACTTGAACATAAGGTTTATTCAGATCTGGACCAATTTCGAAATTTGCATATGAGGACTTACCGGAATTGTTATATGTTGTTTCCGGCCTCATTTAAACTTGCCTTGATGTGTTGCTCTTGTTTGCATCATCTCTTGCCATGAGTAGCTTCATGTAGCCTTGTCATGCATCATACTTGGTTGAGCGTCATACCTTGTTCATGCATGGTGTGTTTACCATGTTGTGTGCTTCTTCTCGATAGTTCCCATTTCGTTGCGATCGTGAGGATTCGTTCGTCTACGTTTGGTTCGTCTTCGTGGCTTCATCTTCTTCATGGACTCGTTCTTCTTCCTTGCGGTATTTCAGGCAAGATGACCGTCACCTTGGATCTCATTACTAGCATTGCTATGCTAGTTGCTTCGTTCTATCGCTATGACGCGTTACCTACCATTTGCTTATCAAGCCTCACAAATTGCCATGAACCTCTAACCCGTTGTCACCCTTCCCAGCAAACCGTTGTTTGGCTATGTTACCGCTTTTGCTCATCCCCTCTTATAGCGTTGCTAGTTGCAGGTGAAGATGAAGATTGCTCCACGTTGGATTATGTTTATTGTTGGGATATCACAATATCTCTTATTTTATTAATGCATCTATATACTTGGTAAAGGGTGGAAGGCTCGGCCTTATGCCTGGTGTTTTGTTCCACTCTTGCCGCCCTAGTTTCCTTCATATCGGTATTATGTTCCCATATTTTGCGTCCCTAACGCGGTTGGGTGATTTATGGGACCCCCTTGACAGATCGCTTTGAATAAAACTCCTCCAGCAAGGCCCAACCTTGGTTTTACCATTTGCCTCACCACCAACTACTTTTCCCTTGGGTGTAGCTCTTTTGCGGGTTATCTTTATTTTCGCCCCCCCCCCCCCCCCCCCGGGCCAATGCTTCTCTAAGTGTTGGCCCGAAACGAGAAGATCAAGGGGCCACCTTGGGGAAACTTGAGGGTTGGTTTTACTCGTAGGATGTCTCATCCGGTGTTGCCCTGAGAACGAGATATGTGCAGCTCCTATCGGGATTGTCGGCACATCGGGCGGTCTTGCTGGTCTTGTTTTACCATTGTCGAAATGTCTTGTAAACCGGTATTCCGAGACTGATCGGGTCTTCCCGGGAGAAGGAATATCCTTCGTTGATCGCGAGAGCTTATCATGGGCTAACTTGGGACACCCCTGCAGGGTATAAACTTTCGAGAGCCGTGCCATGTTATGTGGCGATGGGAATTTGTTAATATCTGGTTGTAGTAAACTTGAAGTAAACTCTTCTAAAATACACCAATCGTGTGCGTAACCGTGAGTGTCTCTTTTCGGGGTTGATCGAGAGGAGAACAGGGCTTCTGGGTTATGTTTGACGTAAGTAGGAGTTAAGGATCACTTCTTGATCATTACTAGTTGACGATCGCTTGCTTTGCTTCTCTTCTCGCTCTTATTTGCGTAAGTTAGCCACCATACATTGCTTAGTCACTGCTGCAACCTCACCACTTTACTCCTTCCTTACCCATGGTAATGGGATTGCTGAGTCCTCGTGGCTCACAGTTTACTACACCAACAGTTGCAGGTTCAGGTTATGCGATGATCATGACGCGAGAGCGATGTTCACTTGTTTAGGAGTTATTCTTCTGCTTCTTCTTTGATCAGGGGATAGGTTCCAGGTCGGCAGCCTGGGCTAGCAGGGTGGATATTGTTTGAGTTTCTGTTTATGTTTCATCCGTAGTCGAATGTTGATCTCTTGTATGATGTTGATGTATTCTTGGGGCGTTTGTGCCTTATGTATGTATCCCCACTATTATGTAATGTTGATGTAATGATATCCACCTTGCAAAAGCGTCTTCAAGATGCGCTTCTATCCTTGGTGGGACCTTCAAGTTCCTTTAGGATAGGGTCGCATCTTGGGCGTGACACAAACATTTTTTTTTCCGCAAAATACGGTGGCCCGTCCAGTGGGTCCCTGCTGTCAGTTGGAGGAATCATTATTTTCCGTGTAATAAGGAGGCACTTACTTGTCGCGTCAGGACCCACCGAGACTCTCCACGTAGAGTATACTTCCGATGGAAGTCGTTCCTTGACCACGTTGACCTCGCCGCGTTCCGTTGCATGCATGCGTCCATGGGCATGGTGCGTCCCCACTATCAGCGTCTCACGTACAGTCATCTTCCGATGACTCTCGGTTGTTGACCACGTTGACCACACCTTGCCGAATGCACCCAGACTGGAATGACCCGTATATGGGGAAGACGGGCCAGTGGAGTCGCAGATGGAGAGGAGTGGGAAACTTCACTGGTCCGGGTGTGCGGCAGCACAACCGCGGTGCCGCCCACGGGAGACAGGAGCAAGAATAGAGGTTGAAGAAGGAGCATGGCTGTTGGATTAACATCCAGCGGTCCAGCTGCTAGAATCATTTGTTGATTAAGTTGACAAAGCCGTGCGTACACGTCCTCTTAGCAGGCCCACAAGTCAGTCACCAAATCTCACGGGTCCCAGCTGTCAACAGGATGAATATTTTTTTCGCAAAACAAGGAGGCACTTTCTTTCGTGCGAAGATACAGCCGGTGGGTCCCAGCTGTCAGGTGGAGGAAACATTTTTTTCAGCTTAATAAGGAGGAACTTTCCTTGCGTGCGACCATGGACCCCGTGGGTCCCAACCGTCAGGCTCTCCACATGCAGTCCTCTTCCGATGACTCTCGTTTGTTGACCACGCCGCACCGAACACAGCGAGGCGGTGAACGACGGCGAGGCCCCGGACGGGAACGACTCTGAGATGGGAAAATGCGGCAGTGGAGTCGTAGATTGAGAGGAGGACAAGGATTATAACTGGTTCCGTTGCAATTCAAATCAAACTCAGGTTCACAAGACACGTTCATATTCATAGCCAACATTCACTATCAACAACTCAAAAGATTCATATATACACAAGCTCAGCATATCTATGCATCCAAATGATTGATAGATCACACGACAATATTGATACATAATTCACAAAAAGATTCAGATATACACATGTTCAATATGTTTATGCATCCAAATGATTGAGATCACAGCCAATATGATCCATGTACGAACTTTAAGTACCTAGGTTATGATCGGTAAATGGTGTTCAATCAGAGGTACTTCTTGCTAAAATTAGTTCTTGTACGAGTAAACTTTCGAGTACATAAGAGGCAACATGCATAATCTGAACTTTGCTTGTAGGTTTATCCTCAAATAGTGGCCTCGTGCCGACGGAGGTTTGAGCAACTTGGCCACTACTTTCATCCAACTAGTTCTTGGCTCATCTTGGTCATGTATCTCGCCAAAATTCTACATTGCGCATTTAGAAATGAGGCGGTTGATAAAATGAACCACCCAAATTTTTGTGCAGTTCAATGAAATGGAGCATCCTTGGCGCAAGTGCATCGATTAAGTCCCAGATGAATATACGCGTCAACCAACTTGTCTGGAATATTTAGACTCCATGCCATATACTCCCTCCGTTCGGAATTACTTGCCTCGGAAATGGATGTATTTAGAACTAAAATACGTCTAGATACATCCACTTCTACGACAAGTAATTCTGAACGGAGGGAGTAGTTCGTTACTATATGTGCCGATAACCAAAAGGCACAAGTTGGGACCAAAGACTGGACTGCGTTTTTCTGGGCTATGCACCAAGCAATATTTTTGGCGTTCACTGTCCTAATACTTGGAGTTTGACAATTGGTTGACGCCGGTTGATACTCGAATGAATATAGGAACTTCTTGTCAACATCGATGCTTGTCTGAGTGAACTTTGGAGTACATAGCAGCAACATCAAGACTGTCCATTTTGTGCGCTTCTACTGAAATCACCGATGTAATGATTTGCTCATGAAGTTCAGGCTCCAAATTACTCCTTTATGAAATCGGCAAACAGTAGCACAATACCAAATTACCAATACATATGACAGCACAATAACCAGGATAAAGACCAAGACTAACCTGTGTGAGGTAGCATATCAATTACTATTTCCTTTGACCGAAGCCGAGATAAGCCAAGCGACCGACAAAGAAAGGAAGAAAGCAAGCGGATATTAGCGATCGACAGTGAAAGGACGGAAGTCGCCGAGGCAATGAAGCACCCAAAGTTTTTGTGCGGTTCCACCAAAATCGAGCATCCTGTTGGCACATATATTGAGAGAGTGAGATTACTGTAATAGTGGGACTAGTTGATGAAACATACACTAACAAATAGAAGCACCCTCATTATCTTAATGGGTAAAGTTAGCAACATAGTAGTCTTGCTTAAAGAGAGGTATTAGTTTATTTAATGAGTGCCAATTAGCTCAACTCAACACTCAAAGCATTGCCATTTATCATAGGTTGCAAAACTTAAAAGTGCAAAGATAAAGGAGTTTCTCATGACAAGAGTACGATACAAATAGAGATGACAAAAAACTAATATGGATGAAGGCCTTAGGCCCGTACCAACCTGAGAAAAAAAGCTTATTCATGTAGTCCCATAAGAGATGATAAAGCACTCACTGGAATCACACAATAGTATATATTTTTGCGCACTTCAAATGTATGGTTTAAATCACTCTTGTTTACCAGTGCTGAGATTATATCGAAAGATTATCAAGAACTTCCAGCAGAGTTAAAGCACTGGTTGGGATACAGTTCATTGTATTGTCTTGTGTAGTTCCACTAAAATGTATGATTGGCACAACATGATCCATGTTTGCACAAGTAGGAACAAGGTGAAACCTTCATTAGCTTAGTGAGAAAGGATAGGAAGACATTAGCATATTACTCAAACAAGAGCATCAAATTCATGATGGACAATACGCAAAACATTGCCTCATTGAACCAATGGCAAGAAATTGACATGCAAAACAATAGCACTATTATGTCATGACACTAATAATATTCCTCCCTGCTCCACCACATGATTCACCTCCATAGACAAACATTCACACGCATATGATTCAAAGATAGGGTCCTACTAAAGATTTGTTTAACTCCAACAGGAAAATTAGGCAGTAATAAATTAGTGTTACTTAAGTGCTCCTAATTAATTAAGTGAGATAGCAGAAGTGGAAGGGCTCCCTGGAGGATCGTCTCACATGTAAGGTAGTCGTTGCCGGAGCCCTTGAATAGCCTCGAATGAGGCCTCTGGCTTCAGCAAAATCGCCTTGGCACTGTTCATTCTTCTTCTTCTTCCTCTTCATGCTATGTTTCTCTTTATCCTCACCAGTTGGTGAAACCAAGTACATGATTGGCCTTCTAATTCAGAATTGGTTTTGTCAGTGAGGGAGTACAAGTGTACTAGTAAAAAACAGCATTATTTTCTCATGGCAATGGAAAATAGAGATGAACACATGCATTAAATATCATTCTTACCTAAAGGAAGGTTATTGCGCCAATATGGATGATGAGGATTGGAACACATATCTCCCTTTGTGCAGTTCCACCAAAATGAACCAAGTGTTCCATCTGACATTCCAGTTAAACATCACAAAAGTCACTTCTTTTAAGAAGAGTTTTGTGCAAAGGCACCAAAGGTCACAACAAAGAACTGTGTGAATTGGATATCCTGTTTGCACAAAAAGGCACAGAGGAAACAAATGTAGAGTCTCAAACAATTACAGGCAAAAACATTTGGCTAAACTTGTCGAGTCTCAAACAATTACATGCAAAAACAGTGGCATGGCTTCATTTTTACCAGGACACTATATTAAGAACAGCTAAGGTTATGCTCGGTTCACGTGTTTGGTGCAGGATTTTCAGAGGAACACAATTCATCTGTATTCTTTCCTTCCAAACTGCTCGAACACGGGAAAGGTGAATAGTGTTTCATAGGAAAGCTGGTCTGGTAGTACTGATTCAATCGGATTAGAAACATCCACGCGCTGCTCATTTTTTGGGCGGAAGCCCGAGGCAGGCGCTCGCTGCCATGCGTTAGACAGGTTGATGTGTTGTGTTTGCCGGAATAAAAAATCAACCTATGTGTGGTACGTGAGGTGAGGACAAGAGTAGTCACTGTGCAGCTAAATAAACAGATAGCATCTCATACTGCCAAGCATGCTACTCTAAAAAAACAAATATGTACATTTCGTAGTCCATCCGAACACATTCTCTTGAGAGTTTCCTACGGTTTGCTGTTCCATAGTTTTATACCTACATTCCTTTCCTATTCCTCTATTTTCATCAAGACCTATGTTTTCTGCCCCTTTATTCCGACCGGAGCCTAAATATTTGGTATAAGGGCATGGGACAGTGGGTGCACCAGCAGTACAACACCATGTACGTAAACAGGGGCATAAAGTGGTGATTCATAGTTTGTTGCCCCGAGAAACAAACATCCAAGAAACATATCTGGGTTGGTCCCATTTTTGTTCACTCTAGCCACCTACTCCTATGTGTGGATAGCAAATCTAGTCCTGGTCATACCATTGTGTACAACGTTACCCCTATATTCACTACAACAAGAACCCCCCTTCAACAACACATCGATGCGTTGTCGTATATCCATATAATTGTTGCTAAGGTATACACCAACGGATTATTAAGCGTTGCCGTTGGTGGCGTTGCAAGGGTCTACAACAACATATATACATGCGTTGGTAGACGATGTGAATAAGCATTGCCAGGTTGCTACATATAAAGTTAGAGCCTAACAACGCTTCATATGCGTTGGTGACTACCTTGCACAAAATGATTTTCAAATGGGCATAAATGGTCATTACAATGCCTAGAAGCATTCCTTCATAGCATGAAAATTAATGGTACTTCATATATTGCCATTTAGAGTTACCATGTCAATACTAATAAAGCACATATAAGAACCACAATATAATAAGCAAAAAGTCTCATTTATTAATTTAACTATTGCATTACAAAGAACGCGATCCAAAGATTACAAGATGTGAACAGTAGCAGCAGCCTAATTCTCAACCTTGCAATTAACATCTCAGCCATTGTAAAAACATAATGTTTGAAGCATTGATCTTGAAAAAAAAGTTCTAAAATATCATGTGGAACTATCTAGTAGTAGCTTCATTCTCGACCTTGCAATCCACACCCGAGCCATGCATATTAGTTTATCTTCGCAATCTGCAACGGCAAAGAAATGAGATAAGTAACTTACATTAGAGAAAATCAGATTAATAGAGAAGTAAAATTTGGAGGAGCAACGTACAGAGAAGGTCATGCGATAATCAAACCCACTACATCTATTGAGCGGCATATTCTAAGACATCAGCATTTTTCCACCTTGTATAGTGAATTAGTGTCTTGATACAATGTAAATTGTGCTTTTTTTAATCAAAAGTCAGTAGGGAAGGTCATACAAACACATAAAGGCTCACAAGTTACTTACCTTACATCTGTTGTCCAACCGAGGTTGCCACCCTCAAACCCAAAGACCTATAACCAATGAAGAATGGATGCTGAGAGGTGGTAAGCCAAAGGAAGAGTTAGGCGAAGAATAAAAAAAAGGTTAGCTAGTTTACTGAATTTACAACAGAGAATATAGCTGGCCCTAGATCAGCCTAGGCTCTATGTAGCAGAAGGCAATAATCTCGCTTAAATACAGTTTTCAGAATCAAATGATGGGTCAATATTCCAAAATATCTTGTGATTTCTTTCCTTCCAGATGATCTAGGTTGCAGTTATGAAGACTAGATGCATTGTGTGATTATTGCAAAAAGAAATACAAACATAGAACTTCATAGATAGCTTGATGTCACATCGTTAACCTATTAAAATATAAAGCTATGTTGTATGCTGAGTTCAAACATAAGACATTAAGGAGAAAATAATTGATATTCCAAAATTTAGGAATTAAGGATGCATTGGCTCTTATCCATTTTTAGAGGCATTATATGCTCGAAAAAATAGAAAAAAAGGCATGACTGATATATAATTTCTACATTTAACGGTAGTAATAGGAAGATATGCCAAAAAAGCAGATTTAAAATGCTCTGTGAAACTGAATGGGCAATATGTGCAAGCATTATGCTATTAGTTTGTCATAAGTTTCAGTTGAAAGATAGTATGGTACGAGAAAGAAAAAAAAGGAAGAATTTCAAATGCTAGAGCCAAATATGTTATATGTTGATAGGTTATAAATCTTACCATCTTACTTTTATAAGAGTGCAGCCAGCTATCATTATGTAGTCCTCTCCTTCGATGAAAAAAATTAGTCCCCTGCAGTACTCCCGTAAGTGTTCTCTTGTACAAATAAGGTGGGAAAAAAAGATGAAGGCATATGGTAGATAATAAAAATATTTAGGATTGCTATTAATAATCCAATTTAGTATATGTATACATTTTGTAATTAACCTGCAGATTCATAGTACGGATTGGTAAATTTTGTAATTAACCTACATATTCATATATAATATGGATTGGTAACTTAGAAGTACACGATTCATTATTTCAAATGTATATATACTGAAATCAAATATGTCTAGACAAGCCGTCGCATCAGCTTCTGAGAATTTGATGCACGTTGTCTTTGCCAATATATATGACAAGCAAATAAATTTTCTCTAGGGAGAAGGTTCAAGATTTCAAGTATAAGATAATGGTCCTAATTGGCAAGCAACTTTTTCAATAGTAGTCCGTGTTGTTTCAAAGAGAAAAATTAGAGACTGCAAAGTTGAAGATTGTGTAATCAGTTTCTAGTATATTTCTAAATAAGATGGGCGATGTAAGAATCAATATCCTCGTACTTGGCTAGGTATCTAACTGTTCTTCCTTGGTTCTAGTATCCATGTAACTACTAACTTCTGCATCTTCAGTCTAGTGTAGGAATATGACTAAGTTCCGCTTAAAAAATATAGATAAATCAACAGAAATGCAAAAAACACAAACCAAAAAACAGAGGAAGACAGCAGCAAAATGCCCCATGGCTGTCCCTGAACTTGATGGTGCCGTCGCGGAGCATCCCGGGGACGACGACGAATGACAGCATAGTGCACACGTTCTTCCACTCAAACTCTCTGCTGCTGCACGAGTAGCACTGCTACACGAACGTTGGCCCCACTGTGTCCCCCACCGTAGAGCCCTCTACGTGCTCCGGCAAGCTCACAACCACCCTACACGCAGCACCACCCAAATTCACAGAGTGTGCGTTCGTTACATCTTATACATTTGCCTTTGTCCCCGGCCGCCTTCACGTACTCATCAGCGGCAAAATCCGAGAAACTTAACCACATGCCTCGTGTCCTAAGAAGATCCTATGAAATCGAAAGTGATTCAGAAACAAAGTTAGTAGCAGGTAATACACGTTTGTACTTCTGAATCCTTCGATGTATACATACCTTGCCTTGCAAGAAGATGATGTCGGTGTGGCAGGGATTGGTGCAGATGACCTTCATGCGGATCTCATAGGCTTTTGCTGTCCATCGAGGATCCATCAACCCTGCCCCTGCACTTTTGACACATCATCCAAATTCCAATCCAAATGAGGGTCAACCAGATGGATTAGTATTGGTGAGAATGATGATTGACACTAGATAGATCAGAAAAGGGCAGCACAACAAAATAGGGAAGTAGAGAGGCAGACCTAGGCGGAGATTTGGAATGGAAGGCGCCGCCACCGATTATGGATTAAGAGATTCTTCTAGGGCTTCTCGCGGCAGAAAAGTTGGGAAGTTTCTGTTACAGGCGGGAGAAGATGAGAGATCTACGCAGACTCTTCTCAAGACGTGCGAGAGGTCAAATAAAAAAACATGGGAGAGGTGGGATACCTGGGGCTACTTGCAACACATCTGATTTTTCGTTGGAAACTATCCGTTGTTATAGGGGGGTTGTTGTTGTAGTGATTTCCCTTTTCGACCAAGAGACCGGTTGGATGACCAGTCTGTACTACTTTCATCCCCTTTCCTTCCTGTTTGTACCAAGTCCGATGTACATACTAAATTCCCCCACCCCCACTTTATTTCAATGACAAGTATTTTCGGACAGAGGGAGTACAAGATTCGACTCCATGAAGTAGCTTTACCTCTAACAATAGAAGAGAAAAAATAGGTGACGTTGGACCATCCGATCGAGAGGGGCTGAGAGGTAGAAAATGATGCACATGCAGCGACGTAGCAAGCTGGGGAAGTAGAGCTAAGGCGGTTTCGAACAAAGATATACCTGAAGGTCGTCGGGATGTGGATAGGTGGGCGGCGGGAGGCCGGATCCGCCCACAGTGCAACGCATTTAAGGGATCGGAGGACCTCCCGCACCGGCGCTCGGCCAGAGATAACGGTGCGGCCGGCAGTGGGTCTCCTCCCTCGCTGTCGACGACAGCCCAAACGCTGCCCCTCCTCCCCTTCACCGGCGGAGGGTGATACGTCCGGATCTGTAACCAGCGGTGAGGATAGAAAGCCAGTGTTTTTTGAAGGGAGAAAGACAGGGTTACTGCCCCTATCTTGTTTAGATCTGGAGAGGATGAGAGTGTGTGAATAGAGCAGCCCTAGCAAGCAAGCGCGGAGGCTCCGGCCTATATATATAAGTAGTGGGGTAGTTTTCCTTTTTCACTCCATCAAAACAATCGTTTAAAATTGTGTACTATACTAGCACATTGCCAGGTCACGTTTTTTTTAGTTGTTGATTGTTTTTTGAGATAGCTACCCGCTTGTTCCAAGTGGTGTTACGGTGTGCCAGGTCGCACTTTATATCGTTCAAGTCTGGTAGTACTACAAGTCCCTCCATTAAATGAACAACCACCCCCTCGTAAAAATTGTGAACAAGCCCACGGCTAAAATTAGCAGAAACGTTGGTTGCCCCAACATGCATTATTATTTATATTTTCTACTCCCTCCATTCCTAAATATAAGTCTTTTTTATTAGCCACACCTAAGATAAGAATTTTTTATTAGCATGAACCCCACATGTCATAGACACAAAAATTGTGGCAAGATTCCCTTAGGCAAGCCAAAGTGTGTCTAACAATTTGAGCAACTCAGGTTAGGCAAGTGTGGCAAGTGTGGGAAAAATAATGAGGCAACATAAGACAAACATAGTCACAATCCAAACAGCCCGTGATTTTTGTGACATGCATGAAAATTTGGTTAGTTAAATTTATAGTCAAAATTTGGCAAGGTGCATCAAATCAACACATGCAAGTATCAAAAGGAAAGTCACGGCATGCATGCATGCGTTGTACTCCCTCATTTTCCAGATATAAGTCTTTTTAGAGATTGCAACAAGTGACTACTCCCTTCGTTCCTAAATGTAAGTCTTTTTAGGGATTCCACTACAAACTACATACTGATGTATATAGACATATTTTAGAATGTAGATTCACTCATTTTGTTTCGTATGTACTCCAGTTCATAGTGAAATCTCTAAAAGGACTTATATTTTGGAACGGAGGGAGTACATATGAAGCAGAATATGTCTACTCCTACATACGAAGTAGCCCATTTGAAATGTGTAAAAAGAGTTTTATAGAATGCAGTGCTTTGATGTGTCGCGTCAACTCGTACAAGCCCGAGAAATTTGATTACTACAACGCCCTCTCCCTCGCAGAATGAGCTCCAGTGCCTTAACTGCACCTGCCTTTGGCTGCATGACAGGTGGGCCAACCACCTGTTGGGCCCACCTGTCATGCAGCCAAAGGCAGGAGCAGTAAGTAGAAGCTTTCGCTACATGCTATCCCTCCCGCACGAGGTGGAAAAACATGCAGCAGTGGATTCGATACTGTAGAAGTAGGGGTAACATCATTGTTCGTCTTCTCGAAGAGGCGAAGATCCAAGTTCAAACCGAACGTGGAAGTTGCGAACGCTCGCGTGGTGCGGTTCCTTGGAGTACTAGCCAGGCTCTTGCATGAGAAAAAATTGCTATTGTTTAACAATTAAACTTTATTATCCATTGGTTGATACTCATTCTGCATAGGTCCACGCGCTTAGCACCGTTTCCTCCTGGGGTCACCAATGTTTATTTGCTAATTAATAGCATTCCAGGCAATGAACTAGCCATTGCAAGTCATTAAAAGCATGCACACCTCTCATCTCTTATTGATTGATAAGTATGCCAAGAAACAAGAAACAAGGTAGAAGTTAATGCACTGCGCCTAAGTGTTTTGGGACTATTTGGTTTTCGTAAGATGACTTACACACCTAGACGGAGGGAGTAGTATAGACCTGTAAACCGGAAAGGAGTATTTGCCTTTCTAGAGATTTCAACAAGTGACTAGACTTCGGCTGGAAAAAAAAAGTGACTAGATTACACCGTGTGCAGTACTACCCCCTCCCCTCCGGTTTATTGGGCTCAAATCTCAAATCTCGGGAACCAAGGCATTTTGCGATTGGAGGAATGTATCTCGTACTTTACAAAACTACCCTAATTAAACTCATGCATTAATTACGTAGTTCTCTCGTTTTCCTCTCCGCCTTGGTCGCGGTGCAAAATATTGAGAGTGCTTTGATACGTTTTAGTCTCATGACTAAAAGTAGCGGGACTAAAACTTGTTAGCCTCATCCATGCTTGGATCCAAATACTAAAGAGACTAAAATCAAATTAATGACATTTCAAAGCATCCGGGCCCGCGTGCCATCCACCAAATCACAGCGAGGTGCTATAGTCGAGACTCACCTGTCACCCCGGTGTGGCCTTCATGATCCGTCATATCACAAAACCCACACCTTTACCAGCAGTGGTAAGGTGGCCTCCAAGTTGGACTGGACGAAGCAACCATCATTTCATTCGAACGCTCGTTCAAGCCCTTTCTTCCCTTTCTTGAAGAAAACCTCACTCCAGGCTACTCACATCTGCCATTTTTCTTCTCTACCGACGAAGGAAAGGTGGGCGAATCAGTTATGCTGCTATATTTTCATTCCAATAGTCTTCTTTTTGCGAAGCACCGACCGATTCTCACATCCTATTCTTTTCCCGTTTTCATTGCGATTGTGGTTTTCTTTCGATTGCTTTTTGTTTGTCAGTTCATTGATGGCTCCTGGAGCACTAGGCAAAGAGTTGTCGGCGGAAAACCCACTGGAGACAGCGATCTCCAGGAAGCAAGCACCGACAAACTAGTTGACCATGTTGGCGGGCCAACCCATGGAGACGAAGAACTCCAAGAAACAAGCACTGGCCAAAGAGTTGAGGACGCTATGATCTAACTCCTCAAAGAAAGTTGGAAGAACAGCAAGGGCCCCACCGTGCCTACCCCAGTGAGCCTGATTGCCACCTATGTGAGGCTCAAGACCGAAGTTTGAGGAGATAGTTGCCGTTGAGAAGCGGTATTCCTGGCAAGGTGATGGCCCCCATCGAGGACGAGGAGATGGCCCCGGAGGATGAGATCCCCGGTGAGCTGCACAAGGTAAAAAATAATGGCTTATTACCATAGTTGTGGTTTTTGATTATTTGCAATGTGCTTGCTTTTTGATTATTTGCAATGTGCTTGCTAATATGTTAGTGTTGTGCAGGTGCTGGTGGTTGTCCTTGATGATTCCGATGTCGTGGCCCGTCCTGTTGGCATCACCCCGGAGATCGATTCTGATACCGCTTTCCATCCTGTGTACATCGCCCCAGATATCGATTCCGATGTCGCGGTCAGTCCTGTGGACATCGCCCCAGAAATCGATTCCCATGCCGCTGTCCGTGCTGTGGTCATTGCCCGAGAGATCGATGACAAGAAATAATTGGTCGCGCTAATCCTTCAGGGTAGTTTGCATTGCCCTGTGTTTAATTACCAGAATGATGCGTGTTATCAAACCATCTTAGGGCTAGTGCATTGCCTTGTGTGGGCGGATCTTGCTACTTTTGTTTGATAGTGAATCATGCGATGAATCATGCGAACCCTCTCCGAGTTATGGAAACAGATGTATCCTCACCAGCTTTTGATGTAATATATGGCATGCTTAGATGTAAGTTTGAATTGTTTATCATATCAGTAGGGCTTGTTTGATGATTCTTGGTGTTAGTAGGCTAGCTACTGTGCAAGCTATAGTACTTGCAAAACACTCACCGAAGAGAAACGTTGGGGCTGATGAGCTCGTTGTATGCTTATACTTATCCCTCGTCGATCAACCAATAGCCCTAGCTCCTAAAATTGTAGGCTTAGCGATCGATCAGACAATAGTCGACATACATTCAGGCCTCATTTGGTTCATAGGGTAGGAAAATTGTAGCAAAAGTACAGAGAACGTGCAACACAAAATCATAGCAAAGGCAGTAGACATACTCCCTCCGCTCCAAAATAGATGAACTAGGCGGGCTAGTTTGGCCTAGTGGGTTTCAGTGATATGACGTGGTACAGCTGACGCCCGTCTTCGCGTGTGGTAGCAGATTATGCGGGTACAGTAAGTTTTCTTGAAGAAGCGGAATTCAACGAAGTCATGATGGTTCCTTCGTTCGAACAACTTACGGTGGGAAAGGTTGGGCCTGCGATACGATCGGGGTAGACCAGGATAATTTTGTGCATGGCAGGTGGACCAGGATGGTCGACGTCCCACATGTCGGCGAATGAAAGTATTCTTTCCGATATAGAGGACGAGCAACGAGTATTCATTGTTTATTTTCTATGAAAGCTATTGTCTCCACTGTTACTCCTTGACTTTGTCAATGCCTCTCTCTCCTCCACATAAGCGCGAACTACTTGCTATGCATGTAGCGGGCAGCTGGCGTCTTGAGGGGCCAGGGCGATGAGAGCGGGCTCCGGAAGCGGTCCGGACTCCAGCATGGCCCACCTCACATTATCACCAAATATTTCTTGGAGTCCGTGCGCGGCGAGCGGGCGATCTCTTCTCCCTCCCCCATTTCTCTCTTCTTAGCCGACGCCCGCCGAGCGATTAGATTTCGGCTATCGACGGTTTATTCAATTACGGTCCCACATGTCAGTGAAATTGCAAGACAACGCGTGTCCCCTTTGGTGAGCGGCGTGCGAGCCGGACTGTCGGGGTTGCGACGCGTACGAGTCGTAAGTGTGCCGCCTTTTCCTTTAGAACTTGCGAAGCGTAACATTTCCGCGCGATCGATCGATAGAAATCCAGAACAAAATGACGAGGGCGGTGCTTTCCCGCTCGTTAGGCGGGCTAGTTCGAGTGATATGACGTGCTGCTGATGCCGTCCCACTTGCTCCATTTTTATGTAAGCAAGAGTTTACACTCATACGCTGGAGGAGTGCGAAACATCATGGATCTGATTTTGATCGAGGGATAACTGTTCTCGCCAAATAATGGAGGATTGTTAGCGATTATAGCATGATAGTTAGGGCATCTCTAGCGCTGGCCCACAAATTTACACCGGCATCTGTCCGAGGACACTGATGGATGCCATCCGATGATGCCCGCATACCTTTCGACAACTATATGAACTAACCGGATGAAATTCGTGCAAACAAAGCAAATTTCAAATTAACCGGATGAAATTCATTACATTTCGAAAACTTTTCCTACAAACTGGACGAAATTCATTACATATTTCGTGGTGGAGCAAGGAACCTCGTGGTGGAGCGTCTGCACTCATAATATTTAATATTATTCAGCGATATAAAATTAACCAATCATCTCCACAAAGGGACTGGAAGAGTACGAGACACGGCAGACAAAGGTGTAGTTACATCATACTAGTACATGGCTAACCCACGCTTATCACCATATTTCTTGGCTTCCGTATGCGACACCTATCTCTAGTAATCTAGCAGCATGTATCGCTTCTCCCTCCTCGTCTCTATCAAAGTGCGGCGGGCTGGCGTTTCTGCCGTCTATTGAGGTCGGTTAACTATCACATGTTAGCGACATGCCAAGAGCATTCTAAAAAAATTCCTTTCACGTTCCGTTTTCAAAAAGAAAAAAATCCTTTCACGTACGAATTTGCCTGTATGCTTTGAGCAACTTGCATGTCCTATACTGCTCCTGTTTGATACTCTAACTTAGCTAGAGGTTAGACTAACTCATGACTAACCCTGAACTAAATGTAGCCAAAGAGGTTTTTGGGTGACAGGGTTAGATTGACAATAAATGCACTTCATGGAGAGAGAAAAGTGATTTTCGTTGGTCCCAATGAGAACTATCTCCGATTAGCACCTCTTGGGTGGGATAGTTTTTTTGGTGGGTTCGGTGCAACTTGCTCCAATTTAAACCCTCATGCTTGGATACTTTCGGGCTATTTGAGCCCCAACTAGCTCAAACTAACTCTAACCCATGGATCCAAACAGGGCCTATGGCGATCTCGACGCTGAAGTCGCGTGCACCGGGAAGCGGCGCTCTCTCGACCGTTGCGCCACTTCAAAGCCGGAGCCAGTGAGAGGTCGCCTCCGCTCTGGCCGGGCTAATGCGGCACTGACGCTCCAGGCGACGCTGACCGTTTCACGCGGGAAGCACGCGCTGGCAAGGGAGTATAGGTTTTGAACCGTTTCAGGTGTAGTAGTAATGGAAGTTTGCAAAACTACTCAATTATTGCACTCAGTTTCCTAAGAAATTGTGGTAAAAAAGTTACTCCACAGCCCGCTTCCCTTCTCCTTCCTGCTCGTGATTTACGTGGCCTTGTTAACGTGTTTGTGTCAAAAAAAATGTCACTTCCTGCTCGTGATTTGCGTTATATAATTACAAGCAAGATTCTCGTGCATTGCACGGAACATCAATATGCATTTTTTTTACAAAACACCTGTTGTGATTGACCCATGCAGGAGTAATCCCATGTGTAAAAACCAATGATATCTCGAGAATTTTATCGGAAAACTGGTATCTCCAGAATGTCATCGAAAAAATGAAAGATGAGAGATAAGGCGAGGAGGAGTGGAGCATGGTGGTGACTGGTGGTCGGAATGGGCGGAGGCATGGGGATGGGGCGCCGGCAAAGCGGCAGCTGGCCCACCATGCATGCTAGATTGTTCCAGAGACTTATTCCTTTTTTAATTGCTTGAGCAATGAGGTTATGGAGATAATGATGCGGAGAGAGGTGCGGGTATCTTTTGTAAAATTATCATAGTTTGCTTCCTATCCGCCGATATAGATCATATAGTCTCAGACATAAGATGGCAGGCACACCATCATCGCCAACTCGGTTTTTTATAAGGGTATACAGATGATAAATTTGCTGACTACTAAAGTAAAGTGGAATCTGTCCATGTTATGCAAGTAAATAAAGGTGATTGTTTATCATACGGGTAAGGTTGGATGAAGGGTGGTAGGAACAAATGCTCCGCCTAGAGCATGTGTGTGTGAGATGGAGTCTTAGTGTGTGGTGTGTGTGTGTGAGAGAGAGAGAGAGTGAGAGAGAGAGAGGAGAGAGAGATGGAGTCTTAGTTTGTGTGTGTGTGTGAGAGAGAGAGAGAGAGATGGAGTCTAAGTGTGTGTGGGTGTGTGTGTGGGTGTGTGTGTGTGTGTGTGTGTGTGTGTTTGTGTTTGTGTGTGTGTGTGAGAGAGAGAGATGGAGTCTTAGTGTGTGTGTGGGGGGGGGTGGTGCATGCGTGTGTGCGTGTGTGCGTGCGTGTGTGTGTGTGTGCACGCGTGTGTGTGTGTGTCCCGGGGTCCTCCGTGGAGGATGTAATTTAAGTGTGCATGGCTTCATCATAGAGAGGTGATGTGTATGGCAGAGGCCACCAACGATGGGGTGCGAGAGAGAAAATGCCCGTGGGAGGGAAGAGAAGGTGCGTATGCGTGAGAGGAGTCGACATCGAGAGAACGTGTTTGTTCGAGAGACACCACGGAAAACTACTATATATCGATGGTGCATGTAGGCGGAATTAAACAAAGGGATGGTCTTATTGGTTTCGGGGATATAGGGAAGAGCGAGAAGCGCTGGGCGGGGTAGCTAGAAGGAGATTGTTAAGTTTGAGTGTGTGTTTTGCCCATCCAGGCGGAAGTTATGTGCACAAAAGAGGAGAACAATTTGGTGTGGCGTTAGGATTGAGGGTAATTAACTACGTATGGAGACATAGAGACCTTGAACGTGCATGTGTGAGATGTGTGTGTGTGCGCACGTGCATGATCAAGATAAAAGAAAGAAGACATAAGTCCTAAGATCAACGACATGGGAGAGACGGATCGGTATGACAATATGCATGCATGTGAGAATGCAGGGAAGAAGGCCCGACAATTGAGCATGTGTTTTTGTCTTTAACAGATAGTGACGTGGGCTAGAGCATGCATATATGGCGAGCAGAGGGGGTGAGGCACAACGATTGTGCAAAAGAGATCAACCTATAAATGCATATGTATGGATAGACATATATAGTGTGGGTGATAGGAAGCAAGACTCCGTGCGAGAAAGAAATGTTGACGGAGAAACTACTGAGATAGATACAGAGATGGAGATGCTAGCTAGAGAGACATCCATTAGTTTGGGCGTCGGAGATGACCGTCGGGTGGTTCAAAGGGTGAAGTTATATATGTGTGTGAGAGGGCACTTGACTGCATGCATGTAGAGAGAAACATATGTAGTGTGCGTGATAGGAATCAAGAGTGAGGGCGATAAAGAAGGTTGATGGAGAAACAGATAAATAGAAAGATAAAGATGATAGCTAGTGTGCACTAGAGATAGGAGTTGAGTGGATCAGAAGGCTGGGTTATGTGTGTGGGTGTGAGAGAGATAGAGACAGGGTGCATGTGAGTCACATACAAACAAATATCAGAGAGAAATGAGATCCAGAGAGACGGATTTTTGTGTCTCATGAGAGAGAAAGATATTTCACAACGAGAGTGATAGCTAGAGAGACATATGAGGGAACGCAAGATATATCTAGGGAGAGAGGGTGTGTTTGAGCGACATACAAGAGAACAATGGAGAAATATGAGACCCTGGGAGACAGAGTTTGTGTTTGTGTGTGAGAAAGAGATATTGAAGAGGAAGAGTCGTAGGTTCTCATATCTAAGGAGCGAAAGACATCTCTGTATGAGGGGTGTGCGAGTGGCACACATGGGAATAGTTGAGAGAAATGAGACCCCGGGAGACAAAGTTTTGTGGTTGTGTGAGAGAAAGAGATTCCACATGGAGAATCATAGCTAGAGACACATAGCAGGGAACGAGATATACTTAGAGAGAGATAGAGTGATGAAGGTCGATGGAGAGAGTACCGTCAGTGTGTTACGAAGATAAAAGATCATTCTCGACATACAGGTAGCACGAGAGATGCCTGAGAGACGATGAACGCGTATAGGTCCAGAGAGATAGTCCTATATAAGCATGAGTGGTAGCTATATGAGACGAATATCTGGATTAAAGGGGATTCGAATATTTAAACTCGAGATCACGACATCGATAATATCATAACGCAAATTGGTGTATCAAACATGCATATTCATTTGAATTGGGCACACGTGTAATGTTATATAGTTTATCAATATTGGTGATCCATAGATTCTTCAATTACAAACAATGCATGGTTTATATGCAATTAGTGTCTAAATGGAATTACTCTATATGTTGCATGTGTGAAACACATTATACATGTTTGAGAAGTTAAAAAAAACCTGCATGAATTGGAGACAGTTAGCGAGGAATGCATACATTGGATTTCAACATAAAGTGGTTTCAAATATTTGAAAATCCAAATTGATGGATACAACCTTATGAATCTGAGATCATGCCATTTGTAAACCATATTTATGTATAAATGATGTTGTGCTTTTGAAAGTATATATGTAAAAAAAATGATGTATATGGAATGTAATTCCAATTGAAAATGGATCCCGCCCGAAAAAAATAGTAGAATACAAACGGGATTCGAATTGAGTTGGCACGGTAAACGGCGTGCCTTGTGCAAAATTTGAACGAAGCGGGAAAGTCGCAAAGAATCACCGAAACCAAAATCTGCGAGATGGAAATCACTACTGCCTATCCCTGCCGCGCAAAGCCTATCTGCTGGATTTCTATAGGTTTCTATAGGGGTAGGTTTGTAATTTCACCCAAACGTGACGTAACCGCCTCTCACCCGGATTCATACACGGTGGGCGCCAAAACACAGTGTGCCCTTGGCCGAAATCGACTCCCTCCCCGATTCATATTCATACACGGTGGGCGCCAAAAACAAACTCTCGTCGGCAAATATTCGGTGTATGCGAGATTACCGTCCTATCCCCAACCGACTAATGTTGCTGTGATGTAGTAGAAATTTGAAACGGGGGCTAAGTTTGTAAATTTCCTCACATTTGAGACAAGCGCACCCTAACTACATGGTTCCCCCCTTCCTCTCTACCTCCCTTTTCCCCATTCGTACTCCGTGGGCGCCAAAACACCCTCTCCACCCCCACCCTCCTCCGTCCGCCGCCGTCCGCCACCCCATCCACCGCCGTCCTCCTCCACCATGCCGGAGCTGATACCCCAACGCCGTCGTCCATTACAAGAGATCTGTAACATCCCAAATTTTCAATTTGGAATGTTATACATTAAATCATCATGCATTACATATTTTCTTGCATTTTGCCGATTCTAGAAATTTCACGCAACTCAAGGACCCTCGCAGAGAGTTGGAGATTTCGTTATTTTCATATTTGAGTTTTCTCAAATTTTGAAAATAGGATCATTTGATTTTATTTATTTTATCTTCAGTTATTTCTACTATCAAAATATGAGAGAGGGAATAAAATGACTTTCCCAAAATAAAGAAATAATGAAGATTTATAAAAAAATCAAATAAGATTTTTATTTTGGAGTTTTTCGCTTTTTATTTGCCTTAGGAAAAAATGCGTGTTTTTAAAAATTGCATTTTAGGCCCCGTGTTAAAGTTCATTTTGTCCGACTCATTTTTAGGAGTCGGGAAAAATTTACTTTGTAAATTTTGGAGTTCGTTTAGATTTTATTTTATTCGTTTTTCTTGCGTGATTTTATTTATTTAAAAAAGCATGGCGCTTTGGGCCAAAGGCCCAGCCAGCACGCCTCTCCCTCACAAGACGCTGGCCTTGGCCGCCGCCCGGCCGAGTCCGAGGAGGACTCCTCCTCCTCCTCCCTTTGCTTGCCCCTCCCCAAGCTACTCCCCTTTAAATACCCCTCACCCCCTCTCTTCCCCAACCGCAGCCGCCGCCCCCCAACCCGCCGCCGCCAACGCCGTTGCCTTGCCGCCGCCGCCTTGCCGCCCGCCGCCGTGGCGTCGCCCGCCACCTAGCCGCCGCCCGGAGCCCCACCTCGTCAAGGTAGCTGCGCGCACCACCTCCCTCGGTTCGGTTTTTTTTTCTATAAAAACCGTTCCGGTTTTCTTTTCCATTGTTCGGTTTTTTTCGAAACCCTAGATCGGTTTTATTTTTTTTCGGTTTTGTTGTTTACCGAGCGTTCGCCGGACCGTTCGTCTTAACGAACGTGATCACCGGTTATTCCCGGTTAACGAACGTCCGTTCGTTTCACCATTCATCGTTTTTCTTTAACGGATTTATTCCGCTATTTTTTCGATCGCGATTTCAGATCCGATCTTCGTTCTAGTTTATCTTCTTGCTCGTTTATCGGAATCAGGTGATTCAAGCGCCTGGAGTTTCGTTTCGAAACCGCCGTTCCGACTAATCAACTTAAACAAAGTTTTGCTACTGTAAAAATTTGACCTAGTTTCAACTTGCTAGAACCGAGCTGTTTTCTTCCGCCGGATGTTTTCCGTTGTTTTGTTTGATTCGTTTTCTTTTGCAACCAGGGTTCTTAAGTTGAAATTTCTGGTCAGATATTTTATTAGAGATTTAAACGTGCAATAGATGAGTACTTATTGTATGCTTGTTGTTTGTCTGCGATAGATCACCCGGAGTGCGCCGCTCGTTACTTCGAATCTCTAGGTTTCGCGGATCATCAGCAAGGCAAGTAACACTTTGATCATACCTTTCCTACTACCCAGTTTTTATGCATTAGATCTATCCTCAAACATTGCATTGATTAGGTTCTAATTAAATTGTGGGATGGGAAGTAGTTGAGGTAGTACCTATTACTGCTTACTTATGAAACCTTGGGAGTTACCTCTACGTTTGCTTAATTGCCATGCTATGCTAGTAGACGTGGATTGGGTGAGTGTATCCATGACAGATGTGAGATTGTTAAATTAATGGTTTATTTAAGGTGGCAACTTGAACACACATCTGGGTGGATTGAGGCACCTGGTTTCCATCAGGACTTGCCGGTTTTTCTTCGGACCGCCACCCAGGCTCAAAGGGATCATAAGATCATTCATGCTAGTAACTTACGTGAGCAGCCACAAGCCATTATGGGCTCTGGCATAGTTGATTAAGTTGTGCGAACTCTTACGGGTAGACTAGCAGATGTAGGGGTTGTAGGTTGGTACGGTCTACCCACAAGTAAGGTGCTAGCGCTTCTGAAAGACTATGTCTCGGTCATCCGTTTCTCAAACATCCTGCAGTACGAGAAATCAAACGGAGGCGATCGAGTCTTGTGGGGAAAAGTGCGCAAACCTCTGCAGAGTGTATAAACTAATCATGATTAGCCGTGTCCCCGGTTATGGACATCTTGAGTATCTAGTACTTGAATATCATGTGAATCTCAACATGTTACTCTAATTAATATTGTTGGGTTTTTAATGAGTATTTTTAGTTGGGATTGAGGATGCTGTCAACCATTCTCAATGTTTAACAACCACCATGATAGTTAAACAAATTTATTCCTTTGCAGTAGTGAAAAACTGGCTTTATGCAAAGCTGTAATCAGAGAGCTTTTCCACCAGCCATATATGCATGTAGTATAGGCTTATTCCTTCATTACTCTCTATGTGTTACATTGCTAGCATATTCCATGTGATGACCCGTTTTCGGGCTGCAACTTTCATGTTGCAGACTTTTCAGACGACGAGTAAGGTGCTTTAGGTCGTGGTTCTATACCCAGTGTTGCCGCTGGAGTTGATGGACTCACTTATCTTCCAAGTCTTCCGTTGTTATCGTTATTAGATGGCCTTAAGCCATATTTATTGTAATAAGTCCTCTTTTGGACAACGATGTAATAAGTGTGTGATTGCTACTCTGTTATAAATCCTTGAATCTTGTGTGGTGTCAACATTCTTGATCCGGGGATGACACACGAGCACAGAGACTTGATCCATTCAGGTCGGGTCGCTACAGAGATGGTATCAGAGCACACGCTGACTGTAGGACACGACCACTAAGTTAAAGCCATAGATCACTACTCTCTTCACATTTTCTAACTCCTCATCTTTTTCTACTCTTTTAGGATGACGGACGCAAAGATCAAGTATGCCCAACCAGATGAAGGCACACCTTTTGGATATCACTTGAAGGAAGTCACCAAGTACCTGAACATTGGACTACCAAGCTTCACCCGGACTTTCAACGCCACTCTGCTTGAAGAAGAGCGTTGGAAGATTCAAGCTCACGTTCCGGGAAGGACATTCGCCCCAATCACCAAGCCTATAGATAGTGTTTTCAGTGCACCAACCTGGAGTTTGGGAAAGAGCATAGCAGCTCATATCACCATGGGACGCATTGGAGAAGTTTACCAAGAAGACCTCAAGGACACCATCTATCAAATTTGCGGACGCCGAGATGAACAATGGGAGATAGTCAGCACCAAGAAGGATAGATCCATTGCAGCTTTTATCCAGGAGTTAAACCAGCACATTCGACTCCTGGAGAACATGATGTGCAATGATATGATCGAATTGAAGGATGCGAAGGGAAGGATCATCGAACTTGAAGAAGAACTAAAGTCTACACGTAAGGACTACATGGACGAGATCGTAGCTGTAGCAAGGCACAATAGCGATCTTAAGTATGAGATTGAAGAACTCAAGAAGAAATTGGCGCTCAAGAATGAAGACAAGTACGTCGGCTGTCCGGGCAACAACATCATCATCGACGACACCGATTCGGATCCAAGTGAACCCGACTTTGAAGACGAAGCTGGAGCAGACTTCATGGAGTCTTCCACCGGTTCAAATAAATAGATGACCCCCACATATTAGTAGTATTACCTCCATGTAACATCATAATACACGCACTTTTGCGATAGTTAGATCGTTGTAAGCCCTTTGTTTGAATTGAATGAAGTGATTTTGTGTGCATTTGCTCATATACATTTGGGTAGTGTTTCTCCTTAGACCTCACTCTATTCTTAATTTATCATCTTTTCTAAACCCATCAGATGCCTCCGAGACGCGACCCCGGGTTTTTTTCCCGCCAGAGAACACCCAGTTGATTCAGCAGCAGAACACTTTGATCCAAACATTGGTACAGAACCAAGGCAACAACAACAACCCACCGCCACCACCACCTGCGGATCACTTGACACGTTTCTTAAGGCTGAACCCGCCGGTGTTTTCCAGTAGCACCGAGCTGATAGTAGCAGATGATTGGCTCCATAAGGTAGGGAGGGAGTTGACCACTGCAGGATGTGCTGAGATGGAGAGAAGGTGAAGTTTGCTGCACACCAGCTTGAAGGACCCGCAAAGACATGGTGGGAGAATTTTACAGCCACTTACCTCAGTAGACACTGTCACATGGGATCAGTTCCCAAAGAAGCTTTCAAGACCGCCCATGTCTCGGCAGGAGCTATGGCCATGAAGAAGCGTGAGTTTCGCAACTTACGCCAAGGATGAAGGACTGTTGGCCAGTATGTGGATGATTTTAGTAAGTTAGCACGTTATGCCCCAGATGACGTTGCTACAGATGCAGCTAAGCAGGAGAAGTTTCTGGAAGGCCTGAATGATGAGTTAGGCATGCAGTTGATGGTAGCAAGTTTCAATAACTACCAAGAGTTGGTAGACCGTGCCCTCATGATTGAAGGAAAGCAGCAGCAAATTGAGAACCGCAAGAGGAAGTATGGGCAGGGGAAGTATAACTCTGGAGCCCAGCAGAAGCCCCGTTATACCCCTAAACAGGGAGTTCGGGCCAGCATACCCATGGAGGAGGTATTTCGCACAACCATAATGGCACCAAGAATGGGAACGGGAATGGAGGAAGCAATGGATGTAACCGCACCAACCCGTCAACACCATCCAAGGTAGACCTGAGCCACATCACTTGCTTTAAGTGCCGCAAGACTGGGCATTATGCAAACGAATGTCCGTAAGGCCAGTAATGGAAATGGCAATGGAAGCTCAGGAAAGAAGCCAAACCCTTTCAACAGGGGACAGGTGAACCACATTGATGTGGAGGAGGTTGAAGCTCAGCCAGATGCAGTAATAGGTAAGTTTCTGGTTAAGTCATTTACTGCAGTTGTTCTTTTCGATACTGGTGCATCGCATTCATACATATCAAGGGGATTTGTGGATAAGTACAAATTACCAACCCAAGCCCTTAGGTCACCCATGCTAGTAACCTCACCCGGAGCAGAATACAAGTCTAGAATATGGAGTGATCGACTGCCAGTAAGGATTGGACACTATGTTTTTCCCTCGGACCTAATAGTTACGGAATCCCAAGGATTGGATGTGATATTAGGCATGGATTGGTTATCAAGTATGGAGGAACATAGATTGCGCCACTAAGTCAATTTTGCTTACCACCCCAGAAGGGAGGAGAATCAAGTATGTATCACGGCATGAGCCGAGGAGAGCACAAGTAAATTCCTTATCAGGAGTTGTGCAGGAAGAAGTACCAGTGGTAAGGGATTACCCGGACGTGTTTCCAGAAGAGTTGCTGTGAATGCCACGGATAGAGACATTGAGTTTTGATTGAGCTTTTGCGGTGCAGGGCCCAATATCGAAGCGACCATACAGGATGCCCGCACAGGATTTGGCGGAAATCAAGAAGAAGATTAAGGAGTTATTGGATAAAGGTTATATACGCCCAAGTTCTTCGCCTTGGGGATCACCCGTACTTTTAGTAGAGAAGAAGGACGGATCGTTAAGGATGGTTGTTGAGTATCGTGGTTTAAATGAAGTAACAGTCAAGAACAAGTACCCACTACCAATGATAAATGATCTGTTTGATCGTTTGCAAGGAGCTAAAGTGTTTTCCAAGATCGATTTGCGATCAGGGTACCATCAGTTGAAGATTCGAGAGCAGGACATACCCAAGACAGCATTTACCACGAGATATGGACTGTATGAATATACCGTTATGTCATTTGGACTGACTAACGCGCCTGCATGCCTATTTCATGAACCTGATGAACAAAGTGTTTATGGAGTTTTTGGATAAGTTCGTCGTGGTGTTCATAGATGATATTTTGGTTTTCTCGAAGAATGAAGAAGAACATAAGGAACATTTGCGATTGGTTTTGGAGAAACTAAGGGAACATCAGTTATATGCCAAGTTCAGCAAATGTGAGTTTTGGCTAAAGGAAGTTGGATTTCTTGGACATGTTATATCCGGAGAAGGGATAGCAGTTGACCCCACAAAGGTTGAGACCGTAACCAAATGGGAAGCACCAACGACAGTTGGAGAGATCCGGAGTTTCCTTGGACTCGCAGGATACTACCAAGATTCATTGAGAATTTCTCAAGGATTGCAAAGCCTATGAAGGAATTGCTGAAGAAGGATACCAAGTTCATATGGACTGAGGATTGTGAGGCAAGTTTTCAGGAGTTGAAGAAAAGATTGGTTACCTCACCAGTGTTAATTTTGCCAGATCAGACCAAGGATTATGAGGTGTATTGCGACGCTTCATGCCGAGGACTTGGAGCAGTGCTTATGTAGGAAGGAAGAGTTGTTTCGTATGCTTCACGATAGCTTAAGCCTCATGAGTTCAATTATGCCACACATGATTTGGAGTTAGCAGCTGTTGTGCATGCATTGAAGGCATGGAGACATTTTCTCATTGGAAATCATTGTGAGGTGTACACGGATCACAAGAGTTTGAAGTACATCTTCACACAGAAGGAATTAAATCTCAGACAGAGGAGATGGTTGGAGCTTATTAAGGATTATGATATGAGATTGCATTATCACCCGGGAAGGCTAACGTTGTAGCAGACGCATTAATTGCTGTAAGAGCCACGCCAATACACTAATGATGGGAGGAATACCCAAGGAGTTAGCCGAGGACCTTGAGAGCTAAGTTTGGAAATAGTTCCGAGAGGCTATGTAGCAACATTGGAGATTCAGTCTACGTTGATGGACAAAATCAGAGAAGCTCAAAAGGCAGATAAGGAAGTTGCCTCTATAAAGGAGAAAATGAGCGAAGGAAAAGCTAAGGGATTTCGTGAGGATGAGCACGATACCCTATGGTTTGAGGACCGTGTGTATGTGCCAAATGACCCGTAGATCGTGAAGTTGATTCTGCAAGAGGCACATGATTCACCATATTCGATTCACAGGAAATACCAAGATGTATTTGGATTTGAAGAATACTTTACGGTGGACCGGAATGAAGAAAGATATTGCGAGTATGTAGCAGTTTGTGATGTATGTCAAAGGGTGAAGGCGAGAACATCGAAGCCAGCAGGATTGTTGCAACCATTGCCGATACCCGAATGGAAGCGGGATAAACTAGGCATGGATTTCATCACAGGTTTGCCAAAGACTCGTTCTGGCAATGACTCGATTTGGGTTATAGTCGACCGCTTGACGAAGGTAGCTCATTTCATTCCAGTCAAGACTACCTATACCAGTGCTAAGTTGGCAAAGATATACATGACCAGAATTGTGTCTTTACACGGAGTTTCGAGGAGTATCGTATCAGATGGAGGAACCCAATTTACCTCAAAGTTTTGGAATCAGTTGCACGAAACATTGGGAACCAGGCTGGAATTCAAGATGACTTTCCACCCATAGACCGATGGATGCATCGAGAGAGTCAATCAGATTTTGGAGGATATCTTTGAGAGCTTGTGCGATGAGATTATGGATCTAGTTGGGATGATAACTTGCCGTATGCAGAGTTTTCTTATAACAACAGTTACCAAACCAGCTTGAAGATGGCACCTTTCGAGGATTTGTACGGAAGGAGGTGCAGGACAACGTTATCATGGGACGAAGCTGGAGACAGTCAGTTGTTTGGACCAGATTTGATTAAGGAGTCTGAACAGAAGGTTAAGTTGATTCGCGATAGGCTCAAGGTAGCCCAGTCCAGACAGAAAAGCTATGCGGATTCAAAACGCAAAGCGATAGAATATGAAGTTGGAGACAGAGTTTATCTTAGAGTATCCCCACTTCGAGGAGTTAAGCGTTTTGGAGTTAAAGGAAAATTAGCACCACGTTTCGTTGGACCGTATAGGATCTTGCAACGCATGGGAGAAGTGGCTTATAAGCTGGAATTGCCAGAGGGACTGTCAGGGGTTCATGATGTATTCCATGTTTCTCAGCTGAAGAAATGTCACTCCGAGATGGCAGAGGTACTGTTAAGAGATACAGTGCCACTTGAAGCAATTCAGTTGAAGGATGATTTGACATATGAAGAGAAACCAGTCAAGATTCTCGATTATGCCAGCAGAGTTACTCGCAGCAAGGTTATCAAGTTTTGCAAAGTTTAGTGGAGCCACCACACTGAGGATGAAGCCACCTGGGAAAGAGAAGAAGATTTGCTCAAGGACCATCCTCACCTATTTTCTAGCCAACCCGAATCTCGAGGGCGAGATTCATCTTAAGGGGGGTAGGTTTGTAACATCCCAAATTTTCAATTTGGAATGTTATACATTAAATCATCATGCATTACATATTTTCTTGCATTTTGCCGATTCTAGAAATTTCACGCAACTCAAGGACCCTCGGAGAGAGTTGGAATTCGTTATTTTCATATTTGAGTTTTCTCAAATTTTGAAAATAGGATCATTTGATTTTATTTATTTTATCTTCAATTATTTCTACTATCAAAATATGAGAGAGGGAATAAAATGACTTTCCCAAAATAAAGAAATAATGAAGATTTATTAAAAAATCAAATAAGATTTTTATTTTGGAGTTTTTCGCTTTTTATTTGCCTTAGGAAAAAATGCGTGTTTTTAAAAATTGCATTTTAGGCCCCGTGTTAAAGTTCATTTTGTTCGACTCATTTTTAGGAGTCGGGAAAAATTTACTTTGTAAATTTTGGAGTTCGTTTAGATTTTATTTTATTCTTTTTTTCTGCTGGCGTGATTTTATTTATTTAAAACGCATGGCGCCCGCCTGGGCCAAAGGCCCACTGCCCGCCTCCTCGGCCACAAGACGTTAGCGCCGCTGGCCGGCCGAGTCCGAGGAGGTCTCCTCCTCCTCCTCCCTTGCTTGGCCCCTCCCCAAGCTACTCCCCACCCCTTTAAATACCCCTCACCCCCTCTCCTCCCCAACCGCAGCCGCCCAACCCAACCCTTGTGCCGCCGCTTATGCGCCCGACGCTTGGTGCCGCGCCGCCGCCGTGACTCCGTCGCTCCGCCACCTAGCCGCCGCCCCGCCGGAGCCCCACCTCGTCGAGGTAGCCGTGCCGCACCACCCTCCCCTCGGTTCGGTTTTTTTCTATAAAAACCGTTCTGGTTTTCTTTTCCATTGTTCGGTTTTTTTTTGAAACCCTAGATCGGTTTTATTTTTTTTTCGGTTTTGTTTTTTAGCGAGCGTTCGCCGGACCGTTTGTCTTAACGAACGTGATCACCGGTTATTCCCGGTTAACGAACGTCCGTTCGTTTAACCGTTCGCTGCTTTTTCTTTAACGAATTTATTCCGCTATTTTCCGATCGCGATTTCAGATCCGATCTTCGTTCTAGTTTATCTTCTCGCCGTTTATCGGAATCAGGTGATTCAAGCGCCTGGAGTTTCGTTTCGAAACCGCCGTTCCGACTAATCAACTTAAACAAAGTTTTGCTACTGTAAAAATTTGACCTTGTTTCAACTCGCTAGAACCGAGCAGTTTTCTTCCGCTGGTTGTTTTCCGTTGTTTTGTTTGATTCGTTTTCTTTTGCAACCAGGGTTCTTAAGTTGAAATTTCTGGTCAGATCTTTTATTCGAGATTTACCCGTGCATTAGATGAGTACTTATTGTATGCTTGTTGTTTGTCTGCGATAGATCACCCGGAGTGCGCGGCTTGTTACTTCGAATCTCTAGGTTTCGCGGATCATCAGCAAGGCAAGTAACACTTTGATCATACCTTTCCTACTACCCAGTTTTTATGCATTAGATCTATCCTCAAACATTGCATTGATTAGGTTCTAATTAAATTGTGGGATGGGAAGTAGTTGAGGTAGTACCTATTACCTGTTTACTTATGAAACCTTGGGAGTTACCTCTACGTTTGCTTAATTGCCATGCTATGCTAGTAGACGTGGATTGGGTGAGTGTATCCATGATGATGTGAGATTGTTAAATTAATGGTTTTATTTAAGGTGGCAACTTAAACACACATCTGGGTGGATTGAGGCACTGGTTTCCATCAGGACTTGCCGGTTTTTTCTTCGGACCGCCACCCAGGCTCAAAGGGATCATAAGATCATTCATGCTAGTAACTTACGTGTGCAGCCACAAGCCATTATGGGCTCTGGCATAGTTGATTAAGTTGTGCGAACTCTTACGGGTAGACTAGCAGATGTAGGGGTTGTAGGTTGGTACGGTCTACCCACAAGTAAGGTGCTAGCGCTTCTGAAAGACTATGTCTCGGTCATCCGTTTCTCTAACATCCTGCAGTACAAGAAATCAAACGGAGGCGAGAGAGTCTTGTGGGGAAAAGTGCGCAAACATCTGCAGAGTGTATAAACTAATCATGATTAGCCGTGTCCCCGGTTATGGACATCTTGAGTATCTAGTACTTGAATATCATGTGAATCTCAACATGTTACTCTAATTAATATTGTTGGGTTTTTAATGAGTACTTTTAATTGGGATTGAGGATGCTGTCAACCATTCTCAATGTTTAACAACCACCATGATAGTTAAACAAATTTATTCCTTTGCGGTAGGGAAAAAGCGGCTTTATGCAAACTCAGAATCAGAGAGCTTTTCCACCAGCCATATATGCATGTAGTATAGGCTTATTCCTTCATTACTCTCTATGTGTTACATTGCCGCATATTCCATGTCTTGACCCGTTTTCGGCTGCAACTTTCATGTTGCAGACTTTTCGCATTTACAGTAAGGTGCTTTAGGTCGTGGTTCTATACTCAGTGATGCCGCTGGAGTTGATGGACTCACTTATCTTCCAAGTCTTCCGATGTTATCGTTATTAGATGGCCTTAAGCCATATTTAATGTAATAAGTCCTCTTTTGGACAACGATGTAATAAGTGTGTGATTGCTACTCTGTTATAAATCCTTCGAAGTACTGTGTGGTGTCAGCATTACTGATCCAGGGATGCCACCTGAGCACAGAGACTTGATCCATTCGGGTTGGGTCGCTACAAGATCGACCTCTGTCATCCACGCCTTCGGACCGGGATCCTTGCATCCCGTCGTCTCGCTTCATCCCCGCCGTCGTCCAACTTGTTGGCGCCGCTCCTACGACCGTCTCCTCCACCATGCCCCGCCGCCACCGTCTACCCTCCTAGGTCTGCTTCTATGCCGCCGACAGCCATCGCTACCGCATCACCGTCAAATTCTCACCAGACAAGACACGGTGCCGCACTGCAGGCGGTACTCTTTCAGATTCTGCTCAACTTATTTATCGCAGCAAGAAAATAGATCGCCACCGCTTTACTCGATTTCTTGTCTTGGTTGCGAAGTTGCCTTTGTCCGGTTTGCACCTTCAGATCCGCCATGGCACGCTCAACACTATACTCCCAATGCTTATGGTTTTCCCTTTTATATTCCACACTAGTTAAATCACAGAGACTAAATTTCAAAATTGGGTCACTAATTTTTGAGCTCACGGAGTTCGCCGGTGCGATCCAAGGGGCTCGGGTGGTTGTAGGGCCTCGCCGAACGAAGAAAACTCGACGCGGGTGGGGGGGTGGGGGTGGCGGAGGAACTCAGGCGATGGGGGCCAGTGGTCAGGGCGGCGGCCCGTGCGGTGTTCTGTATGGGAAGAATCACAGACGAGGAAGAAGAAGGGTTAGGAGACGTAGGATCTTCATCCAACCGCCTGAAATGGTCGAGAGACAGCTGGGAGTTGCATTCTTAATGCGCTCTTGTTCATCATGTGTGGACACTGCGCAACCAACATTTTATTATCCAAAATCTTCTTGCTCTTCTTTACCTTGTTCGATAGTGCTGGCCTGTACGCGATCGATAGGCTTTCAATTACTAGCGGCAATACAACACCGTATTTTCAAGCCAGTTCCACTTTCTAACCTCGAGGAGTCAAAGGCAGATGGCCTGTCCTGTTCACCCATCAAGGTGCCTGTTCTAATTTGGCAAGGTTTTATTGATTGCGCGTATCTTGCATATGTTGTCTTGCATTTCTTCTACTTTGTTGCACCACCATCTGCTTAGTTTACTCATCTTATAACTCGAGATGCTATGCCCATCCATTATCAATACATATTCCATCATCGTCATACCATGTTTTTCCACTCAAATGCTGTTCTTGTGCATCAGACATCAAAAAGGAAGAGGGTGATTGCCGAACCTGAAGGAGCACCAGCAAAGTCCTTGAAAAACATGGTGGTGCCAGAGAAATCAGGCAGCGCCCCACTTATATTGGTTGTACAACCAGTGACACAAAACATAGGATCGACTCCAGCAGACTGTACCCATACTTCACTGGCCACACCACTAGCCCCACCACACAGGACCTGCACTCCAGCCAAAGGTATACCGATTTCATTTGCCATAGCACCAGCCGTACCACAGAAAAATCCCACTCCAGCAAAAAGTACAGCAATTCCACCGGCTGAAGACCTATCCCAACTGCAGAGACGACCAATTCCTGTAGATTGGAACCCCATTCGATTTATTCCCAGTTTAAAAGACAATGCTTTCAATGTTGTTAGGGACTACGTGCATATATTCCCATCATGGGAAGATTATAGTGAAGACAAACACCATTTTCACATCTTCTGTCCAACTTACGTGTAAGTGCTATTATTCATGGTTATTATTTTCCTGTTTTTCGCTGATCGAACACATCAACGATTTACATTACATTGTTGTAACTAGGTGAGGATCAATCTGGATAGTCATGACGAGCAAAGCTTGCTTGTGCTTTTCAAGAAAGCATTGCAGCAGTATCGGTGTTACCTGAGGAAATCACACTTTGATGGGAAGTCTATAAACGAATTTCCGGTGAAGTCTCCTGTGCTAAATTTAGAAGACATTGAATGGAAAAACCTTGTTATGCACTGGTCTCGTTCCCAGGATGAGGTACTATCTATGAAATCACATGACAATTTGAACTTCTACTTTTCCGCATGTGCCTTACGGAACTTTTTTGCAGGAAATCAGCTCGAAGAAGAATACCGGTTTGAAAAGAACGACAGGATATCGCAAATATGCTGCCCGTTGCTTTGCTCTTGTTAGTACCTGTTGTCCTGTATCACTGTACTTGCGTACATACCTGGTTCATTATGTGACAGCAGTATGCATGATAGCTTGCTTATCAATTGTTCGCTCCAAATTATTTGATCTGTATGAATGGTTACATCGATGTAGAATATATCCAATGCCAATGAATTTTTTTAGCTCTGCATTGTTCTTGTAAGTACCTGATGTCCTTTATCGGTGTACTTATATTGACAGGTAGTTGTTCATGTACCATCACTCTGCAGCTTATTTTCCTTTGCCCTCCATTTTCTACACATCAGATCTATATTTACTCTCACCATCAGGTTGGTACTGAAGAAGTTTAGCTGTGCATTGCTCTTGGCTGTGCCTTTTGCCTGTATTACTACACATACATTTATAGCTACTTGGTTATGTAGCATCACTCTTCATCTTATCTTAAATATTCTCCATCTTTTTGTATATTATCACATCTATATTTACTCTTAACAAAATGTAGAATAAAGGCAATGCTTATGAAGAACATTATGTGCTAAACTTCTTGAATTGCTTCCCCCCCCCCATCAGCATTGACAAGGGCTTTATAGAGCCCGACTTCACCAAAGAATGTAAGTTTGTCCTTCTCAAGCCTTCAAACTTTGTTGTGTATATTTGGTTAGGCATGACTGCAAAAGCTGTTTATTTTGGTGTTTGCATCAAATTGCATGTTTAAAGTTTATTATGTAGTTCATAAACAAAAGTTTTTCCTTCTCAATTTAAGTTTTCAGTTGTACAACCAAGTTCCTTCTTCATACCATGTAAATTAAACTATACAGAGCAAGCGATCTTCTTTTGCACTGCATGTATGCTTCTGTTCTTCATCCGTAATCCGGTGGTGTGGTGAACCTACCCACTACAAAGACAATGTCATATTCTGCAATGTCTTAACTATGAACAATGTCATATCATTCTACTATTATTTAAACCGCCTCTTTATTTGCCTATCTGAAATGGGATAAATTGACACCACACTAACCATTGATACTTATGAGTTCTTGATCTGTAATCCAGTGGTGTCGTGAAGCTGCCAACTCCTTCACAATGTCAATTCCTGCCATATCTTGACCTGAACAATACCATATTGTGTTAATGCAATTTTAAACTGTGTCACTTTATTCGTCAGTAAGAAATGTGATTAATTGTCAGCACTGATACTTTTATGTGCAAAACCTGTCATCATCTGTCGTCTTGTTTATCTTTCAGAGTGAGGAAGATATAAGTGTTGAACAAGCGCAGTCTCATCATCTTGCTCAGCTGCTTGCGCTGCATCTCCCCAGCAGGGCTAACCTTTCTTGAACTCTATTGAAGTGATGTTGGTTTTGTATATTATTTTGTCGGCGTGTTTATTTGCACTGGTGCCGATCTTTGATGCCCAGTGTATGTAATCTGCTGTCTGCTTGTGCTTTATTATCATAGTGGCGAACTTTGATGCCCAGTGGATGTAATATGCCGTTATTTCTTTATTGTATAGTCTAGGTTTTTTCTTATTCATGATGCTGCAGTTATTTTACTGTATATATATCCTGTCTTCGCAGTAAACCGGCCAAACCGTAAAATTAGGGTACATAATCGGGCCGTCATGCAATCACGATGTATGGTCCGCATCATGGGCCCGTCAAACCGCCCACTAGTAGATTCGGGCCTTTAATAGGCCGGGTAACCCCCGACCCTCTTTTCGCAAGAAAACTCAATGGGCTTTTAGGAGGCTGAGAAGTAGGCTGGGCCTGAAACATGCCGAATAGCTCACGGGCCGGCGGCAGCCCGAAATGGACCCCGGCCCATGATTGTGCGAATCAATTTATGGGATTTTAATAGGCCAAAGTTGTCTCGTTCCTTGTTTGGCCCAATCAGATATCGGCTGCGAGCATGCCGGATGCAAACCGGGCCGTAGTTAGGCCCAACTATATGACGGGCTTTTAACAGGCCGAAATTAATATAGGGCAGAAATGTGAAATGGGCCCTTAACAGGCCGAAATTAATATCAGGCTAAATTACTAAATGGGCCTTTAGCAAGTGGGCCCAAAATCATAGCGTCCAGTCAACGGGCCGAATCTGATATGGGCCATAATTGAGCCCAAAGCCTCTTAAAGGGCCGGACCTGATCTGGGCCGTGATTTGGCCCAGAAAGTGGGAGGCATTTAACGGGCCGAATCTTATATGGGCCATTACTAGGCTCGGAACATGGCAGGCCATTAATGGACCGGATCAATTATGGGCCGGCATTTGGCCCAAAACATGGTAGCCAGTTAATGGGCCGGCCTACTAGGGTCCTCAAAATCTTGTGGGCCTAAAGCTGGGCCGGCCCATTAATGTCGGTGAAATCTCGTGGGCCTTTAGCTGGGCCGGCCCATTATGATCCGCAAGAATTTTGTGGGCCTTTACCTGGGCCGGCCCATTATGGCACACAAAAATCTTGTGGGCCTTTACCTGGGCCGGCCTATTATGGCCCACGAAATCTTGTGGGCCTTTAGCTGGGCCAGCCCATTATAGTCCGCAAAATCTCGTGGGCCTTTAACTGGGCCGGCCCATTATGGGCCGCCAAATTTTGTGGGCCTTTAGTTGGGCCGGCCCATTTAAACTTGATTGGCCGTGCCACGTGTCGACGTATCATAGGCGCCTTCTGTCCAATGAGTGGATGACACTTGTCCCAACGATGAGCCGACACGTGTTTCCTCTAGCCAATGATGATTTTACACGTGGAAAATCCTCATTGGTCGGGGATGTTAACGGGTTATCGGATCCAAAACCTGACACGATAGCTTAACGGCGTTCCGTTACGGTGGATGCCACGTGTCGGTCACCCTTGACGAAAGCACTTCTGTGACGCGTGATTTATTGTCATGGAAGTGGACACTTCCGTGATGATAATTTTGGTAATGTCATCGAACACTTCCACGACAGCACAGGTATGACTATCTTGATTCTGTCATAAATTTGTCATGGATGTACATGCATGACAAAAAACGCGACCTACTATGACAAACACGTATGATCATGGAAGTGTATTTTTTTGTAGTGTACCCAAGTAAGTAACCCACAAACCGAACACTTCATCTATTTTTGTCATAGTCATTATTCAAAAAATCCTCCGTGGCCAGGAATGGCTCAGCAAGGCAGAGAGAATCAGGTGTCCGGTGCCACTTCCCGAAGGCTCGCCAAGTCCCACCATAGCCAAGATGTTGGGTCGTGTGCTAAGCAGAATGCCCTCAGGGAAAGACGAAGGGAAAAACAGGGAAGCAGAACTTCACATGTTGTGCATCCAAACTGGGGGAATTGCTACCTCCCCAAAGAAGGATAGCCGGGAAGGGGAATCTAAAGCCTCCTCCCCTCGCGGGATGAAGAGGGTCGCCTCCGAAGACTTGGAGACGGAGGTGCCCAAACAGGGGAAGAAAGCTTCACCAGGGGGCCCTGCCCCGAAGGGCGTCCTCACCGCGTCATGCCCGCCAACGGGCCAGCCCTCAGCCGAGCTGTAAGTTAATTGTAAATACGAAGGTACTGCTTTTCTCCGATAATAATAACCAGGATCCATCCTTTGCAGTCTGGCTAGCAGTTCTTCTCGACAGAGTTCGTCTTCGGGAGATCTCCTTCCGGAGATGATGGAGAGTGAGACCCCACCAACCTCTCCGCCTCGTGAGGCGGGCGACCCCGAGGTGTCATCACGAAGGAGTCCGGATCTGCCGAAGCCAGAAGCTAATCCTTTAGCCGCCCTGAGCTCGGAGCGTTCGGCTCCCACGGGGGGCGATGAGAAGGGTCTAGCACGGTTCGGTGTTTGGGCGGACACACTGACGGGCCTTCTGGAGCGGGCTTCTCTCTCGGAGGAGCACCGTTCATTAATGAGCATGGTGCTCGGGAAGATTTCCTCCGCCATGAGCGGATTGAATGAAGCCTTTACGAGCCTGCTCAGAGGCTTTGAGGTATGTAATGAAAAATGCGTAATTTTTGGCTGTGACACACGCACTGGGTGTGCTCCCTATGGATAGTAGCCCCTGAGACTCTGGTTGCCCGCCCTAGGCGGCAAACGGAGGATCATATTGTGTGAGTAATGATTGCGCTGTATATATGCGCAGGTGTCCAAGGATCCGGCCGTCGACCGGTCCGTTGAAGTTGCCAAACTAAGGAGGCAGATTGGAGTTATTGATGTCGATATCACGCTGGTGAACGAGCGGCTTAACGAGTCACAAGGTACATGCTCTGCTTTCCTTATTATGTTGTATAGGAAAAATTGAGAGGAGCATAACATTAATGCGATATGCTTGGACTCCAGACGGTGCTGCTGCCGTGGAAGCCCTGAGGGCGGAACTTGCCTAGGCTAAGGAACAAGCTCGGGCTAGCAATGCGGCTGCCCTAAAGGCGGCCGAAGAGTTGAGAGCCGAACAGGCTGCTCATCGCCGAAGCGAAGACAGAATAGCCGAGATGGCTGTGGAGCTCAAAAATGCCGCCAACCGGTATGAACTCCTTCAGAAGGAGAATCAGGTGAACTTGGCTGACCTGAAGAAGGCACTTGATGCGGCCAAGGAGACGCGGTCTGAAAGCAGGGATGCGCAGGAGGAGCTTCGACAGGCCGGAGAAATCGCCGCTGGAAACCCCTACTTATTGCGGATGAAGTTTTTAGATCCGAAGTATGCTCTGCTGGATCGACGCTGGAGTCCTGCAGACGCGTATGCGGACTTGGCGAAAAGTGCGGCCGATGCGGCCAAGTTTTTCGAGGTTCAAGGTGATAAAGAAGTGGACAAGATGTTCTGGTCGCAATTCAATGCTCCCGAGCACCCATTTCCATTGAGTGAGAAGATGGCTGTTGTGGCTGAGCTTCATAGGTTGTCCCGTCTTGCAATGCGGTCTGTAATAGACCATCTTTGGCCGAAGGAGCCTAAGCCGGACAGTTATTTTGGTTTAGTGCAACAATTCCTTGGTGCCATATCACGGATCGATGCCATGAGGAGGTCGGCATGTATAGAGGGTGCACGAATGGCTCTTGCCCACGTTAAAGCATATTGGACAGATATGGAGGCCATCATCGTTGCAACCCAGAATCCGGCAGGAGGCCAGGATCCGGCCGAGCACTACTTGGAGTAGGTAACAGAAGGTGCTCGTTTGATAGAGGCTCAGTGCTCAAAGAATATCATGTTCGAGTGACAAATCGTGTTTATTGTAAAAACAATATTATTTTGATTAAGAGGCAATATTTATACTTTTTTCCTGAAAGTATTATTGCGCCTCCTGTGCGGCCGTTTTTATGTATATGTGTAATCTGAAAGTTAGCAGTCGTTGGCTTCAGCCCCCACGCATACAATGCGGGGGTGTTCGCGAAAAATATGTGTAATCACACTTGATCCAACGTCTTGGTCCGTTAAGGAGGTGATCGCACGTCGAACTAGACAACCGGACTATATAGTTGTAACACTTTCACTTAGCCATAGGAGTTTGACGGCGGGGCTACTATATAGCCCCTGGTACCTTCGCGTGCATCCGAATACGGAAGCGTGTACATGACCGGAAAATGGCCCTTCGTTAATGCGGCGGAATCCTAAAGATTTCGATAAGTCTTCGAGTGGTTGAACAGTCTCTCGCTGTATCATGACAGTCAGTTTTCGGCTTTCTCTACTGAGGTGCTCATCCGGAATAACCAGGGCACAATCGCAATAGTTGTCCTTTGGCCGCCTTAGCCGATAAAAACGGAACGTAAGGCGGCAAACCCAGGAGCCGGGCAATCCCAACATTTGACCAAAGACATGATTCGGAGCTGATGCATATAAGGCCAAACTCGTGACGCCGAACACTCCCGAAGGTATTCGGACTTTGTAACATAAAGTGGCCTGAAGAATGCCCTTTCATTATAAACCTTGTATTTCCAAGTACGTGCATTAGTCTGTCGTGGAGAAATGCCAATAGCGGCAGTACCCTATGTGGATATAGTACCCATGGGATTTGTAAACAACAAGAGACAATAAAAATGTTTACACAGGGGCTTAATCTAAAGAGAAACCTTTGAGCGGGGCCCTGCTGCACGTATGCGCCTTTGTCTCCGTTGTGTCGTGTCCTGGAAGGGTGTCGCACGAATGGTGTCTGTAACAAGAACAACTCATGTAGAATAGTATAACGTAAGCGTGCGATGGATAGTAAAAGCGTGAGGCATTGGCCTGTTAATAAAGTTAAGCCAACGGTGGGGCTTTATTAAATATCTATAGGCCCTGGTGTCCTCTAAGGGATTGCATGTATGTCACCCTAGCTATGGCTGCCGAACTCGTCTAACCGTGTCCGTGGTCTTAACGACCAGTCATGGTTTATGGTATTGGAGGCCGCTTAGATTCCGGCTGCTAGAGCCATCCCGCGCGTGAGGAGCGCTCTGTGTATCCGTTAACGGTGATGACGCCACGTGGACCGGGCATCTTGAGTGTGAGGTAAGCGTAATGCGGTACTGCGTTGAAGCGGGTGAAGGCCGGTCTCCCAAGCAATGCGTGATAGCCGCTTTGGAGGGGGGCGATGGCGAAGAGTAGTTCTTCGCTTCTGGAGTTGCCGGGGGAACCGAATGTTACCTCCAGTACGATGGAGCCCCTGCCGTAGGCTTCAACGCCTGGTATCACCCCTTCAAAGGTGGTGTTATTTTGGCTGATTCTGGATGGGTCTATCCCCATTCTGCGGCAGTGTCCTGGTATATTAGATTAAGACTACTGCCGTCGTCCATGAGGACGTGAGTAAGATGGTATCTGTCGATTATTGGGTCGAGCACCAAGGCCTCTGATCCTCCGCGCCGGATACTAGTCGGGTAGTCCGTATGATCGAAAGTAAACGGACATGCCGACCACTGGTTAAGTTTGGGTACGACGGGCTCTACAGCGCATGCGTCTCTGAGCGCGCATTCGTGCCCTCTTGTGGATGTGTGATTCGTGTGGATCATGTTTACTGTTTTTACCTCTTGTGGGAATTTTTTCTATCCCCCAGTGTTCGGCTGGCGAGGCTCATCCTCGTCTTCACTTGGTGTTTCCCTTCCCTTGTGTTCGGCATTTAATTTGTCGGCCTGCTTGAAGACCCAGCATTCTCTGTGAGTGTGGTTCGCAGGTTTGTCGGGGGTGCCATGAATTTGGCACAGTCTGTCCTGGACTTTGTTCAGGCCGGACGGTCCCCCTTTGCTGCCTTTAAATGGCTTTTTTTGTTGACCGGGTCAAGAGCCCCTGAATCTGGCGTTGACTATTGTGCTGTCCGGACTCTCTTCCTTGTTTTGACGTTTGTTTTTATTGCGCCGTGGCTTCCCGTTGCCATCCCTAATTTTGGATGTACTTGGGTCGCTGGTGCCTTTACGGGCCAACCAGCTATCTTCGCCTGTGCAAAAATGGGTCATAAGGCTTGTTAAGGATGCCATTGTCCTCGGCTTTTCTTGGCCGAGGTGTCTGGCGAGCCACTCGTCCCGGACATTGTGTTTGAAGGCCGCTAAGGCTTCGGCATCCGTACAATTGACAATTTGATTCTTCTTAGTGAGGAATCTATTCCAAAGCTTGCGGGCGGACTCTCCGGGCTGTTGAATTATGTGACTTAAATCGTCCGCATCCGGAGGCCGGACATAAGTCCCTTGAAAATTGGCCCTGAAAGCATCCTCGAGTTCCTCCCAACTTCCAATTGAATTTTTGGGGAGGCTTTTCAACCAGTGTCGAGCTGGTCCCTTTAACTTGAGGGGAAGGTATTTGATGGCGTGAAGGTCGTCCCCACGAGCCATGTGGATATGCAGGATAAAATCCTCAATCCAGACCCCTGGGTCTGTCGTTCCGTCGTATGCCTCTATGTTCACAGGTCTGAAACCCTGTGGAAATTCATGGTCCAGCACCTCTTCAGTGAAACACAGGGGGTGAGCAGCCCCTCTGTATCTGGACATGATGTGGCATGGTGTCGGCTGTTGTTGTGTCCGGAGCCGATTCCGAACTGGTATCCGATCGGTATGATCGTTTTGGTGACCATAGTCCTGCGCCGGGGTATGTCCTTTAGATCCATAGATGGACCTAGCCGCGTCGGCTTTCTTATGCAGGAGCTCGTGTAAATCGTGTGCGGCGTCGGTAGCTGCTTTATTGCGGTTGCGAAATGGTTTGTTCGGCCTCCTGTCCGTGTTGTTTCTTGGCGGAACGGCCTCCTCATCGAATTCTGGCAGCAGCTTGTGTTTTGGGTAGCTCTTTGTGTGGCGATCGTCGCCGTATTTTTCTTCAGTGTCTAGCACTTTGTTCCATCTGCGAGAGCGTTTCCTGTGCGGCCTTAAGCCATTGCTTCTGCTTCTTTAGACTTCTCGCAGTGGCCATAAGCTTTCTGTGGAGGTTATCTCATTCCAAATGTGTTTTCGGGATGGTGAATGCATCGTCATCCGGACTGTGCTCTTGTCCCGGGGCGGTTTGATGAGTTCGTCCCTCGGGATCATTGTGATCGGGCGTCTGCTCCGAGCTGTGTTCGGCGTGACCTGGCTCATCCTGCTCCATTGCTGGGTCCATATGGTCGTTGTTGCCTTCGGAGTTGACTGGGGTGTCGATCTTTCTAGCGCTGTTATCGCAGTTTTTACTGTTGCTGGACTTGGAGCGGCGTCTGCGCCGTCGTTTTGGCTTTTGCCCAGGGGTTTTGTCCTCTGGTTTGTCGTCGTCGTCCTCCTTAGGCGTATCCACCATGTATATATCGTATGACGAGGTGGCAGTCTAGCTCCCTGTTGTTTCTGAATCGTCTCCTGCGTCGACGTCCATACCGTCGGTATCATTGGAGTCGAAGTCAAGCATGTGTGACATATCGTCGATAGTGGCTATGAAGTGGGTGGTGGGTGGGCAACGAATTTCTTCGTCACCTTCTTCCCTCTTGAGCCGGACGTAGTTCGGCCAAGAGTCTCCTAACAAAGAGAGATACTTTAATCAGTCCAGCATGTCGCCAAAGGGCGAGCACTGGAAGATATCCGCAGCGGTGAACTCCATTACCGGATCCCAACCAGATTCGGCGGGCTCGGGAGTGCGCGGACCGGAACCTACGGCTGGGTACGAGTCCGGGGGTCCGGTGTCACAGACTTCTTTGGGGGTGAGGCCCGTGTTCGGCTCTACCGCCGATGAGTGTGCGGCCTGCGGGGCGGGGTCCATCCTCCCATCCTTGGGCAATGCAATCTGCTCCGGATTTAGGTCCGGATTCCTGCGGGGGCGATATCCCGAGCATTGTCCGACAGCAGGTCTAAGCAGTGCTCATCGTGATTGTCCGGCGCTCCTGGCACAGGCCCGAACCCATTGAAGATCAAGTCTCCGCGGATATCGGCCGTGTAGTTCAGGTTTCCAAATCTGACCTGGTGGCCAGGGGCGTAGCTGTCGATCTACTCCAGATGGCCAAGCGAATTGGCCCGCAGTGCGAAGCCACCGAACACGAAGATCTGTCCAGAGAGAAAAGTATCACCCTAGACCGTGTTGTTGTTGATGATTGAAGGAGCCATCAAGCCTTGCAGCTACGACACAGAGGAACTCTCAATGAAAGCACCAATGTCAGTGTCAAAACCGGCGGATCTCGGGTAAGGGGTCCCGATCTGTGCGTCTTAGGCTAATGGTAACAGGAGGCAAGAGACACAATGTTTACCCAGGTTCGGGCCCTCTCGATGGAGGTAAAACCCTACTTCCTGCTTGATTGATATTGATGATATGGGTATTACAAGAGTTGATCTACCACGAGATCGTAGAGGCTAAACCCTAGAAGCTAGCCTATGATGATTATGATTGTGATCGTCCCTCTAAGGACTAAACCCTCCGGTTTATATAGACACCGGAGGGGGCTAGGGTTTACATGGAGACGGTTACAAAGAAGGAAATATAATATCCAGATCGCCAAGCTTGTCTTCCACGCAAAGGAGAGTCCCATCCGGACACGGGACGGAGTCTTGAGTCTTGTATCTTCACGCTCCAACAGTCCGGCCGAAGTATAGCTAGTGCGTTATTGTTTGCAACGGAGAGAGACACCCTATAGCACATGTCTAATAGAGGTCTGACCAACAAGGAACAAAGGCGAGAGGTACGCATGGAGAAGATGGACGCATGGGAAGGGAGAGAGTGTGTGTTTGTGATAGAGAGATGACCTAGAGATCGTGAGGGTACTATATGGGTGGAAGATCGAGGGACGAGGTTCGTGTGCGATAGAAAGATGCCTCGAGAGAAATCGAGATAGACCATGCACATGTTTGTGACGGAGACTAAGAATTAGCTAGTCATATACATATAGGGGGGACTGCGTGTGCCTAAAATTGAGTGAGAGACCATCATACTTGGCTAGGCATGAGATTGTGTGTGTGTGTGCGTGTGAGATGGAGAGAGAACGAGGGAGAGAGATAGAGTTTTAGATGGGTCTATCGAGTGCGGGTGAGGTATGCATGTGTATGTGTGACCCAGGGAGATGGAGAGTTTGAGAGAGAGAGAGAGAGGGGAAGAGCTCCGAGATGACAGAGTGATGCGTGAGAGAGTTATAGGCAACGAGCCAGGGAATTTGTGTGCGTACGATGAGTGCACCCAAGATATTTAGCTTGGACTAGAGAATCATACATAGTGTGCGAGAGAGACCTATGCATGGAGTATATATGCATGCGAACTAGAAAGAGCCCCCCCCACACACACACACACACACAGAGAGAGAGAGAGAGGGAGAGGGACCAACAAGGTTTGTGTGTTGGATGCGTGCGATAGAATTGAAGATTGTCGGCGAGAGAGAGAGCAGGAGTCCGGGAGAGGGGGAGGTCGCGTTTTATGCATCAAAGACTAATATAAACCATGTTTCAATATAAACTTGCATTCAAATATTTAAATTAGAGAACATGTTGTGTGCAATCCACACATGAATAGAGATAAGTGTATCAAACAAGTTCATTAATTTGACGTTCAACATGTTCATGGAGTACTATAATACTGTACAACATGCTACTTGATTGAGGTGTTCAATTTTGGATTTAGTTCACTATTTTGACCTGGTGAACAAGCTATTTCAATGAATCGAGCTATTTCATTTTGGGTTTGATTACCGTTTTTGAGTGGGTCAACTATTTGTCATATAGTAAATCATTAGCAACGAGCATGTAAAAACACATTAGTCCCGAGCATCATCTCTCCATCTAAAAAAGAAGTCGCAAGCTAATATTGCAAAATTTGATTGGAATCGACTTGGTAAGGTAGACGTGGATGCTCGTTCTCGCAAAATTTGAACGAGCCGCTAAACACCCTCTGCTCGGTGGAATTCGCCCAAGCAAATAAATGGGAGATGCGAAATTACCGGTCTATGTTGGACACGCATCAATTGGCCCACTGTACATCGAGGGTAGGTTCGTAACTTCATCCAAGCGCGTCTTCTCCTTGGCCAAAATGACATGTGCCGAATAATTCATAAACCATGGGCGGCAAAACACCCTCTCCTCGCCCGAAATCGCTCGCGCCGACTATTTCAAAACACGCCCTCCTCGCCCGAAATCGCTCGCGCCGACTATTTCAAAACACGCCCTCCTCGCCCGAATTCGCTCGTGCCCACTATTTAAAAACAAGCCCTCCATGCCCGAAATCGCTCGCGCCCACTACTCCTTCATGGTGCCCCACACCGCACCAAATTCACCGCCGCCCTCCTCCCCAATGCCGGAGACGCTGTCCATTTGCCGTCGTGCACTGGGTCGTGTGCCTCTTACTCCATGCTGCCGGAGTTGCGTCGACGACGACCGCGTGAAAACCGTACCGGAGCCGATTCACCCTGACCATTGTGCACGGCGCTGGAGCGGCTCCAACATCGGAAGCGTCCAGCAGGGCCCCGGCGCTGCTTCCCCGTAGCCGTCGACCATCGCGACATCTCTGCTTTCCTGCCGCCGGTAGCCACCGCAACCGCGCCGTCCTCACCGACTCGGCGGCTGGAGCTGCCTACTTCACCGGGCCGCAAGATAGGTCATACACTCATCTCAAATCACTTTATTTAGGCGTCAGTTGTCTGAATTTTTATTCTGGGCTAATCAATTCCCCATGGGAAGTAGCACCCCTGGAGACGGCGGAGCTCATAGGCTGCTGGTTTGCTGGTGTCTAACGTAAGGGTGCGGGGGCACAAGTTCGCCGCAGAAGCAGCGCTTACATGGCTATCTTAGAGTTGTGTGAGTTGAAGGTACTGCGGCCGCTGGATCTGGATGACGGTGAGTCTTTGTGGATTAGTCGAGGGCGGCACAACCACTGCAGTGTGATACGTCTCCAACGTATCTATAATTTTTTATTGTTCCATGCTATTATATTATCATTCTTGGATGTTTTACAATCATTTTATATCATTTTTTGGTACTAACCTAATGACATAGTGCCAAGTGCTAGTTGTTATTTTCTGCATGTTTTTTACATGCAGGAAATCAATATCAAATGGAGTCCAAATGACATCCACTTTACGATGATTTTTTATGGACCAAAAGGAAGAAGTTGGGCCCTGGTTGCACCTGTGGGGGAGTCCCGAGGAGGGGACAACCCACCAGGGCGTGCCAGAGGCCAGAGCGCGCCACAGTGGGTTGTGCCCACCTCGGGTGCCCCCCGGACCGCCTCTTTGCTCTATAAATACCCCAATATTCCAGAAACCCTAGGGGAGTTGACAAAATATTCATCCAGCCGCCGCAGAGTCCATAACTACCAGATCCAATCTAGACACCATCACGGAGGGGTTCACCACTTCTATTGGAGCCTCTCCGATATTTGGGTTTTGTTTGGCCAACTAGATCTATTTATCTTGCAATGGGAAGAGGTGCCCGGTAGTGGGTTTGATCTTACGGTGCTTGATCCCAGTGACAGAAAGGGAACTGAAACATATGTATCGTTGCTACGAAGGATATCAAGATGAGATCTATATCTGCCGCAATAGATAAACGGATCTCGTCTACATCATGTCATCATTCTTATTGCAATACTCCATTTTCTCATGAACTTAATACACTAGATGCATGCTGGATAGCGGTCGATGTGTGGAGTAATAGTAGTAGATGCAGGCAGGAGTCGGTCTATTAATCTTAGACGTGATGCCTATGTAGTGATCATTGCCTGGATATCGTCATGATTATTTGAAGTTCTATCGATTGCCCAACAGTAATTGTTTTCCCACCGTTTGCTATTTTTCTCGAGAGAAGCCACTAGTGAAACCTACGGCCCCCGGGTCTCTTTTCATCATATTTGCCTTTGCGATCTATTTTCTCTTGCATTTATTTTCAGATCTATTAAAGCAAAAATACAAAAATACCTTGCTGCAATTTATTTGTTCCGCGATCTATTTATCCTATCTACAAAATTACCTCACGTCATTTGCCTATCTTGAGGCGCCGTACCCCGAAAGGGATTGACAACCCCTTTAACACGTCGGGTTGCGAGGTGTTGTTCTTTTTGTGCAGGGGTTGTTTACGTTGTGTTGCTTGGTTCTCCTACTGGTTCGATAACCTTGGTTTCATATCTGAGGGAATACCAACCGCCGCTGTGCTGCATCATCCCTTCCTCTTTGGGGAAATACCGACGTAGCTTCAAGCAACATCACAGTGCGGTGGGGCGGGGAGCGGGCTTTTGGTCGGAGCTCTCGCAGCCACGGACGACGGAGGCAGGCTGCTCTGCCAGTGGTCGCTGGCTCTTCGGAGAAGATTCTGAATAGTGTTAGCCGGGAGGCACAAGACGGCCATCAAGCCATCCGACGTAGATCGGATAGTACCAAAATAAAATAAAATCGTGTGACCCCAATTTAGTCTTCAGTCAACAGATGTGTGACCACTCTCGTACCTTACTATTGATCTCTTAGGGTTTTTCTTCAGATCAGATATATGTGTCGTTCTTAACATTATGTGTTTTCTGCATCTTTAGCCACACCGTCTTCCGTCTCACTGGAGCTGCTCCAACAAGGAAGCATACACCAGAAGGGAGCTATAGTCCCCACTCAACAGTTCCCTGCATCGAATGCGCGTGCCCGACATGGACAACCACAACAACTGCAGGGCCATCGACAAGTCAGCACATGATGCTCACTCCTATGGATGGCGGCCAGATAGGTTGTACCCTCATCTTACTTGTGTGCAACATTTATGGCTTTGTTATTCATCTAAGCATGGAATCACATTTCACTGTATATTCATGCTGATCTCTTACGGGTCTTGTTCAGGAGTTAACGTTGTTCCATAGTTCAGCTAAGAGACTTGTTCTTTAGGTAACGATGTTCCATAGTTATCATCCATCAGCCAATGCTATTCCACAGGCTGGTGATTGTAGTATTATACCACTTCTAGTATTACCTATGTTGTTCTTTAATACTTTTGTGTGCCATCTAGTTAATCTCGAGTGCAAACGATATATTCTGTAGCTTTCATCTGTGTTCTCCCTTTAGTTTTTTAGACCTGTTGCTGCTAGTTAACCCCAGTCCTACTATTTATGTCGTCTCTTACAGGCACTCATTGCATAAATCTAACTACTAGTTGTCTTCCATGCATGTCATATATAATCGCACACACTGATTTATCCACAAGAACCTCATGGAGCAATGTAACGGCCAACAAACTTGACGTCAATGATACCAATATGATGGAACATGTAAAGGCAGTTCTTCACAAGACTTACAGAAAGATGATGAATCCTATTCACCCCACAAGGTCCTTGCTCTAACTTGGCACGTGATATGGGTACAACATGCATATAATGTCCTGGAGTGCATCTACTCTGTTGCAATGACTTGTGCTTAGCCTGCTGATCATGCATGTAAATATGGCATGCCTTCCTGTTTTTCAGTACCTATTCCATTCATGATAACATGTTTTCGAATTCAAGTATTGTCATTCTACTCTATCGCAATGCCATCTGCTTAATTTGGACATCATGCTTTTGAATATCCTATGCATTGTTATTCATCGGTATGTACTTCATCTGTCTACCATACCATGTTCTTTTTTTACATTGAAGGGTTGTTCTAGTGGTCTGTTGCAATGCCATCTTAGTTTCCCAATCATACACGCATATGTTGCCTTAGTGTTTTTTTGTATGTATTCCGCTAGCATACAGTTTTACATTCAACTAGTGTTTTTTACACTATTGTCCTGTCGTATCCCTAGCTCTTACATCATACTCCCTACGTCCGGATTACATGTCACAGAAATGGATAAAAATGGATGTATCTAGAACTGAAATACGCCTAGACCCATCCATTTATTTCCGGATGGAGGGAATACATGTCAATATGTCATGCCTTTCTATTCTTCTGTACCTATTCCATCCCTGTTGTAGAATGTTTTATACTTGAAGCTTCTATATAAGGCATGCAAGGGGAAGACGGCTATGTTAGAATCTGAAGGGTTACAAAGCAGGTCTTTGCAAAAGATCCAAACACCAGGAGATAGTAAACCAACTCCAGTTTTCACAAATACTGCTCCAGCACAAAGAAACCCAAATCCTACTGATAATAAGCAGATTCCAGTGGCCAAAGAACTAGTCCGCTCCAGTCAGCCAAAATATGTCAACTCCATTCTAAGAAGCGTGTGTGTATCCTCGCATCACGAAATTTTATAGCATTCTGATCATATTTTCTACATGTTTCTTACCCATCTCTCTTTTAGAAAATAAGGTTAAACAATAGAAGATTTTCTGCACTGGGATCGTATTCGAGGAAAGTATCCTGCGGGAATTCTCTGTCACTACTGAAGGATGCTGCTAACGCGACACTACGATCAGAGACCCTTTGACTAAATTGTGTGCGATGCATTAATCGCAAACGGTGGTGTAAAAAACCCGTCAAAAAAGGTGCAAAACGTTTGTGATGACGGATGCATCAAACATGGTTCAGATTTTAGTTCCGTGCGTGATGTAGGGCATACGGTTTGGTGCAATTAACTGTTTGCGATGAGGAGCAACAAAAGAAACGGGCAGCCAGATGAAGGTGTGTGCCATAAACAGCATATGGTTCACTAGGATGAACTGTTTGTGATTAGGCAACACAAAAGAAACGGTCAGCCAAATGAAGGTGTGTGCGATATACGGCATGCGGTTCACGCGGATGAACTGTTTGTGTTGAGACAGGAGAACATAAACGGTTCAATATAACAAGATGTGTGTGATAAGCGGCAAACAAATCTGTAATCAGAAATGTGTGCGAAGACCGATAATAACACAGACGGTTGTTGCTAATAAGACGTGTGTGTTGTGTGATGGGATTGCATACAGAACAACAACGTATATATACACACTTATAAGGACATGGTTGCATAACCAAGTTAAACATCCAATTACATAGGTGGCTACTACAACCATGGCATTTGCACACACTAAAGTAAACTATTACATGCATAATTTCATAGGTGGCTACTAAACACATGACACTTCCACACACCAATAAAGTAAACTATATATTAGATGCATGATTAACTAGCATAAACGATCATCTGATCATCAACTACTTCTTGTGACGCTTTCTCTGCTTGTGGCTCGATCCGGGCTCGTCTATTTGGGTAACGAGGCACTTCCTCATGTCAACGATCCGCCTGTGCATCTCATAGCATGTGTACACGCTCTTGGCCGCGAACCTGAGGTGAGGTTCATCCAGTCGCCACATCCAGGCCATGTGCCAGGATACAGCACTTGTTCTCTGGGCATCCTGCTTCATCTTTTCGTAGTAGGGGTCGATGATGGGCGAGGCGAGTTCGACCAGGGAGTCCTTCTTCGTGCTGCCCCAGACCCTGTAGTGGTCACGGATTTTGACAAGGTTTTGGCATGCCAAGCCCGTATACACTGAGCGCTTTTACATCGTCGGTGGTTTCCACCATGGCGAACTTGTAGTCGGTGTTGTTGGCAAACCTGTTGAAACGGTCGCAAGGCTCTTTGGCCATGCAGTAGTGGTAGATGAGGACATGATGGCGCACACACAACTGGGCGACGGCAACCTTCTGATCTATGCCGGGACGACCGGCGGTGTACTGGAGGTCGATGCCGACCACCTTGTACTTGTCTCCAGCAAGCAACTGCTCAACGCTGTTGATGTAGTCGTCCACCACGGCTGGGTCGATGGTGTACACCACCGAGAGATCCTCTCCCTCGCATGGGTCTCCACTTTATGCTCCCCGAACTCCATTGGAGCGCCGCTAGACATCCCCTCTCTATGTGTTGTCGTGGGTGTGCTTGTTGTGTTGTGGGGCGGGATCGAAAGGTTGCGCGATCGAAAGGTTGAAGAGACTAAGGTTATAATGGCCACGGGAATTAAAGGGGAGGCTGGATGACACATCCTGATGGCAGTTCTAATTCGCAGCGCGTAACTCCATCGTGTCACACTTAACTGCATCGTGTGGCAACACATGTGGCGCAACCGCATGCATATGGGGGCCCCGACGTGATCATGCGCAGGCCCAACGACAGGCAGAGCACGTGTGGAGGGATGCGAGCAAAGCGCTCCGCGGTCGCCTCAACGGCGAGCAACCATATATATGCATATAGTAGTTGAACATGCAAGGAAAAGCTATCCACAGCACGAGCGCACTGACGGACGCGAGCAGAGCGTGCCGCGGTGCCTAACAATGAGTAGAGCGCACCATGGTGCCTAATGGTTGAACTGTTTGTATAAATTAAGCACGACTCCTTAATCTATGAATGAAATTCATGCTTAATTACTAAATTTTACTTGCGAAAATTAGATAGTGCTAGTGATTTTTAGTTGCATATTTTGACAAATCGCCATTGGAACCGCTGGATGTCCTCTCTATATGTGTCATCGTGGGTGTGCTTGTTGTGTGTGCGCCGGCCCCAAACACTAGCAGCACAACTTATAAATTGACGGATGGAGTACTACTTACAGTGATGCATATAATTAAGCAAAGGGATCACACATGTCTGTATTGACTAGAATGAGAATGCAATAGCACAATAAGAATTAAGGAGGTAACAAGAAAGATGCATCCATCAACGTATGACCTCCTCCTCCTCAACTCAGTGCGCCGGGCCACCGACCAGCGGCTAAGGAGCGGCGGCTTTTGTGGCGAGGTCAAGGTGCTTCTCAACAAAGGCATCCAAGGCTTCCAGCCGGTTGAGGAAGGCCAACGTCGTAGCGTCCTCACTGGCCTTGTAGATACCTATGTACATGATTTGCTCGTACACGTGGATGTGTAGGTCGACGAATTCTTGCAGGGCGAGGCGCCTCGCGGCGAGCGCGACCTCCAGGTGGACATTCTTCGTGGCGTCGGCGGGCAGTCGCAGGGCCACCAGTGCTTGAAAGAGGTTCCGACCATGGAGGCCGATTAGGGTGGCAGGCAATGAGGAGCCCGGGCGCATGGGCTGGAGGAGTATGGCAATGTCGTCCGCGAGCTTCTTGACGACGGTGAACTTGTTGGTGGTGGCAATGATCATCTGGTCCAACTGAGAGTCGTAGCTTGCGTTGACGGCGGCCATCCACCAGCCGGTCGCCAACACCGCCTGGAGACGATCCTCGATGTCATACCACAGGCCGGCGTCATGGACCATATGGCACAGCCGCTGGCTGCTCGCGTGCATCGCCGCCATGGGTCTGGAGTGAGCACTTTTGCACTTAGTGTAGGTGCTTAGGCAAATTCTTAGGTGCGTACGATGTGGTAGATGCATTGGAATGGAGGGGCGCCTTTATATGAGTGCAAACTGCGTTGAATTCACATCGTGCTGCCTCTTTTCCCGGTCCTCCTCCCATTACTTCCCTCATGCATTCATGATGCTAATTGAAGGAGGATGCATCATTGGTCGTTCAACATTTCGGGAACCGCTACCCTCTCCCTCGTCTACATTAAAGTTGTATCGGGAACTGTGCCACCCACTATCAAATCGAATAGCACTACGCCGCCCGCTGCACGCCCAACTGAACACGCCTCCTCGCCTCCATCTATGCTTAATTACTGAATTTTAGTTGCAAAAATTAGATAATGCTAGTGATTTTTAGCTTCATATTTTGACAAATCGCAATGTTACAAGGTTGACAAATGGAAATGTTACTACATCAACAAATGTCAATCTTTCCAGTTTGACAAATGGTGTCGGCATTCTGGGAACGGGGGTCCCCAGACTTGCCTGCCTGCGGCCTGCGGCATGGCTCAAGTGGGGGCCTAGTGTAGCCCAGCTTCATCAGCTCAAGCTCAAGACCCTCACGAGGGGCCAAGCCTCGCGGGGCGGACGACAGGAGACTTCCTCAGGAGCAGCCTCATCAGGCAGGCTCACGAGAAGGCGGAGAGATCAAGGCAGGGCACCTCGCGAGGAGCCCGTGATGCAAGCCATGACGATCGAGACCAGGCGGGCGCCAGGCAGGCGTCGGCCTACGCAGTGTCCTTGTTTCCCCTTCGGTGCAAAGGGGGCAAGCACAGGCCAAGGCATCAGGCAAAGGTCACCGTTTCGGTGCAACAAGACCAAGACCAGTAGAACGGCAGTATGGAGGTTATCGTGGAGCCCAGGACGGCGTCACCGCCAGAGCCTTTGGTAGTCGAAGACCAACTTTAGTCAGGATAAGTGTACTAGATGTTCCCCTTCAAAATGGCCAATTGTTGGCGCCCTTCCCGCTCATTATTTGGGAAGAGGCCCAGGGCCTCCCTCTATAAATAGAGCTAGCCACCACAGGGCAGAGGGGGATCGATCGATCGATCAGAGAGAGAGAGAGAAGCGATTGAACTCACCCCAGCAGTTCATCGCACCAGCTCAAGAACAGCCCCTCGCAAGGCTGTTCTCCCTTTGTATTGTTCATCATAAGCCCCTGAGGCAATCCACCACACCACACACTGGAGTAGGGTATTACACCGCAATGGTGGCCTGAACCAGTATAAATCTCGTGTCCCTTGTGTGTTCTTCTTTCTAGCCTAGATTCCTTTGCAAGGTTTCGAAATGTCAGCTGGTAGGGGAAGGATCTTCGTGCGCACACCAGAGTTCGAACCTCAAGGGTCTGCTGGAACCCGCAATCCGACATTTGGCGCGCCAGGTAGGGGTGCGCCGGAATCTTTCTTCCGCCATTCGCGTGTGATCTTCCGCCGTGTCCATGGCTGACGCTCGTCGGGCTCGCGCCGAGCGTCGGGCTGCTCTCGCCACCCGCGTCGCCCAGACGGTGCCCATCGGCGGTCGCCCCCGTCGTTCCTCGTCACCTGCCGCCAACACCGCCACCTGCCTGGCGGGGAACGAGCAGCGGGCCTCGTCCCTGCATCCTTCGGTGCGGCGGGAAGGCCGCACTGCCACCCCGTCGCTGACTTCAGCCGGTTCGTCGTCCGACGCCCGTCGCACCCCCACGGACGCGCAAGCTACGCTCCTCCTGGCGCGTGAGCTCCTGCACTACCATCCCATCGACGATCTCTACGAGGACTGGCTCGCCCGCATCACCGAGCTCGTCAGCACCGCAGGGGGCTCCCCTTTGCCATCTCTCTCGCTGCCTCGCCCTCCATCCTGTGCAGGAGGCGAGGATCAGGAGGTGCCTCTGCCACCTCCTCCCCAAGAAGGCGCCCTGGCTCCAAGGCGCGCGGCCCCAGGACGAGACCCTCCATGTCCGGCGCCTGCGCGCCAAGAAAGGAGCTGCCAAGAAGTCCCTCGTCCCCAAGAAGGTGCTCGCGTGCTCCCGGCACCGGCGCACCATGACCGCATCCCTGCGCCACCACGTCAAGACCCCGCGCTGCTCCAAAAGGCGGCGCGTGGGAATTTCCAGGAGCAAGCCCAGCACCAGCAAAGGGCTCCGGTGGCCACCGCAGGCTGCCGCGCCTTCACCCCCGAGCTATGCAGTGTCGCATGGCCAGGCAAGTTCAAGCCTGACCTGCCCCCTCGCTACGACGGCACTGCAGACCCCGCGGAGTTCCTACAGCTCTACGAGCTGGGCATCGAAGCCGCCAACGGGGACGAAAAGGTCATGGTGAACTGGTTTCCCATGGCGCTCAAGGACGGTGCTCGCACCTGGCTCCTAGCACGATCTCCTCCTGGGACAAGATGCGCACTCGCTTCATCGCCAACTTCCAGGGGACTCGCGACCGGCCCCCGGCCATGAGTGACCTGCGCCGCATCAAGCAATAGCCAGGAGAGACCCTGCAGAAGTACATCCAGCGCTTCAACAACGCTCGCCTCAAGATCCCCAGGGTGACTGAGGAAGCCATCATCTCAGCCTTCTTCGATGGCGTGCGTGACATCAAGATGAAAGAGGAGCTAGCAATTCATGAAGACATGTGCACATCCCTGGAGCTGTTCAACTTGGCGACCAAGTGCGTTAGGGCTGAGGAAGGGCGCCTCTCCCTCCTCGAACTGCCGGCTGCCGATCCAGAAGAGAAGAAGCCCAAGATCAAGGACGTGAAGCGTAAGGGAGATGCTGTGCTCGCAGCGGAGCCCGACACCAAGCGAGGCAGGGATCAGCCTGAGTCATCCAAGGGTAGCCGGTACTGCGTGTACCACGACCTTCGCACCCACAACACCAACGAATGCCAAGAGCTCAGGGCCGTGCGAGATGGGCGTATCGGCCGACGCCCCGAGCGCAACGATCGGGGCTATGGCCGAGGAGGAGGAAGAAGTGGAGGACAATGGGAAGACCGTGGCCCTCGCCAAGGGTGGCATGACTGACCTCGCGAGGATCGTTGGCAAGACCAGCCTCGCGAGGGAGGTTGGAGGGACCAGCCTCGTTAGGATCGCCCGCACAGAAACACAGGCCTCCCTTCTCTGCCACCACCACCAAGGAGGAATGAGGACCAGCATCAGGACGAGGGGGTTGGGGGCTTCCAAGAGCCGCGTGCAATCGCTTGCATCCTGGGCGGCGCCCAGGCCTCAGCATCACAGCGCATCTTCAAGTAGTTTGCTCGCGAGGTGAATGCAGTCCTCCCCAAGCTTGAGGCCACGCGCCCTCTCAGGTGGTCTGCGTGCGCTATCACGTTCAGCTCAGCGGATCAGCTCAAGTGCGCAGCAACGGCCGGAGTCCTCCCGATGCTTTGCTCCCCAGTCATCAGCAATGTGCAAATAACCAGGACCCTCATCGATGGCGGAGCAGGGCTCAATGTCCTGTCTGTTGAGACATTCAACAATCTCCAAGTGCCATATGATCAGCTTCAGCCGACCAAGCCTTTCTCAGGAGTCACTGATGGTTCCACTGTTCCGATAGGGCAGGTTCGCCTTCCACTCACCTTTGGTTAGCGCAACAACTACCGCACAGAGCTCATTGACTTCGACGTCGCCCACATTCGCCTGCCATACAACGCCATCCTCGGGTACCCAGCCCTAGCCAAGTTCACGGCAGTGACTCACCATGGCTACAATGTCCTCAAGATGCCAGGAAGCGGTGGAGTCATCACAGTACCCTGTGAGGAAAGGGATGCAGTGTGTTCTCTTGAGCGCGCCTTCCAGGCCGCGGCAATCGAAGACCCAGATCACAGGGGCGGAAGACTTCCCGATGCGGTCCTTAAGAACAAGAAGGCTTCACCTGGCACAAACCCTCACGAGGCAGGCACCTCTGGAGGCGTTGCGTCAGGATTCGCGCCCGTTCAGGGGGCGCCACCTTCTGTCGCATAGGAAGGTGCGCCCGACGCCCTCCTCGGGCAGGGCTCGGGGGCTCTTTCTTGGAGAGCCACCGACTTTGCTAAGGTCACGAGGGAGGCGCTCGGGCACCACTTGGAGGCGTGCTTCAAGGCACGTTTCCCTCAAGAAGGCATGGGGCAAGGAGGGCCAAACCATCAGGAGTTCATCGCGAGAAACATTCAGGAGCTACAGGAGTCAAGAGTCATGCGTGGCAGCCGCCGCTTGCTCGCCGTAGCGCCACATCCAGGCGAGGATGGTGGACTGCACGTCTGCATCGACGTACTAGGGCTCAACCGAGCCGCGTCTCAGGAGCGCCTCTGGCCTTCACGCGTGGGCCGTTGCGAGGGTCCACCTCACAGCAACGTTCGCATGCCATTCGGCCTGCCGAACGCGGCTGCCGCTCATCAGCGCCTGCTGAGGAGCATTATGGAGGCTCAGGAGGTCAGGCGGTCTGCGGTCCTGGCGGAGATGGAGATGGTCCTTGAAGATCCACCTGTGCCCCCGGAGCCTCCCGAGGCTCCTGGTCCCAGCAGCTCGTGAGGGTCGGCCTCCTCACCACGTGTTGTCCGCTACTTCAGCATCACTTCATCTCCAACGGTATCAGGTGACATCTTTCAAAGTTCCATTTTCAGCTGGGAGCGCCCGCAGGGCTGCATCATTCCCAGGTCGCGTGGGTCCGTCCCTGCGGCATGTATCCTTTTTGCTTATGCTCTTTACCTACCTTGTTGGGGGCGCCCCTCAGAATGCATTATCCCCAAGCTGCTCGGGCCTGACCCAGTGGCGTTTGCCTTTCCCGCATCTATCTGAAATGGATTTGCTCCTCCGCGCTTAACCTGATTCCCATGGTTATCATCTGCTGCTTATCGCGGACCTCTCCACTCTCATGCAAAGCGCTTGCACGTTAAAAGGGGGGTACCTGAGCATCGCTACTCATGGGCTCTTACTGGCTCTCCAGCCCTCACCCCCTGGCCTTGACCCATGGCATCGCGAGCTGTCATACCAGCGGCGGCTGAGCTTGTTCGAGGCCGGGACCTGAGGGCGTAGAGCATTTGCATTCTAACCACCTTGCAGGAACACACCATTGATAAAGGCCTAGAGCCAGGCGCAACCCGCCTCGAGGTAGGGCCTCGTGAGTCCCGCGATGGCTCACGGGTGCCCAGATACACCTCTCCTAGCCCTACCGTGCCGGCCACCTGTCAGGGCGGGGCTGTACATGCCCCGGGGGCTCCTCCCGGAGGGGAGCCCCCCATTCCACACACCATTGGAAGCACCATGCTCCGCGCTGGCTGACGACACTGCCGAGGAGCGGCTATGCCCATACACATACAGAAGCACTATGCTCCGCGCTGGTGATAAACAACTGAGGGCGGCCCACGGTCGTACCAACCTCAGGGAGCCCAGAGCTCAGTGTCCGGCACCGTCGCAACACCTCCCCTCGGGAGTGCCGCGCGAGGGGGCTAGACACGGGGGCTACGCCCGGGCCACGCCCGAGCGCACACCACCCAGCCAGGTCCCTCGGACCTGGTCGTCGCGCGCCCCTCCCCGAGCGGAGCCAAGGTATAAAACTCGTTTGAACGTCAAGGGGGACTCCTGAGCATCGCGACTCAGGAGCCTAACTGGTCACGTAGCCCCTCACTCCTTAGTCCTGTCCTGCTTTCCGGTTGGCGCTAACGGCGGCTGAGGAATGTGCGGGGCCGGGCCCTGCCGACGTAGAACGATAAATCCACTCCTATGCCTCCCTTCCCTACTTGCTGTTCGCGCGTCAAGGGGGACTCCTGAGCATCGTGACTCAGGAGCCTAACTTGCCACGTAGCCCCTCACTCCTTAGTCCCGTCCTGGTTTCCGGTCAGGGCTAACGGTGGCTGAGGTATGCGCGGGGTCGGGCCCTGCCGACGTAGAACACAAGCAAATAGGAGGGGAAAATGCAAATTCCAGGGAATTCAAAAGCAAATATTACAAGTCATAGATTGTATCACAATGCCAAACACAAGTTTAAACGCCTCCACGAGGCATGATGCATGTTGCAGGAATTAAAACAGGACAGAAGCTGCGAAGGGATCACTTTCCAGTGGCGCCGCCGCCTGTGGTGGAGTCACGCTGGGCAGCTCCGCCTCCTGAGGCCGCGGAGTTTGCGGCACCGCGCCCGGGCAAGGTGCTGAAGGCGTGGAACCTCCCCAGCAAAGCCTCGTCTCGGCCTTTCATGGCCTCAACAGTAGCGGCGGCAAGGTCGCCGCTCACGGGTTCCAGCAGGGCTGTCGAGGTCGACGTTGGGGTCGCGAAGGTAGACGTGGCTGAGGACACGTGCCAGCGCTGCAGAAGACAGGGCACGCGCCTCGGCCTCGGCCATGGGACCGAGGCCGTCTGCGACATCTTCAAGTGCACGGACCAGGAAGGGAAGCAGCTCGGCAGGGCCGTCCTCTGCACCAGCCAACGGCTTCTCTAAGCCGCCCTCATAGAGCGTCTTCAGCGCGGCGCGAGCTTTCTCCTCCAGCTTCGCAAAGGCCGCCGGATCCTCGGCCAGGACCTTCGCCTTGCCGTCTAGCTCGGTCCTCTCCGCCTTCAGCGACTGCTCCAGCATCTCCAACCGGCCACGGCGGTCATCAAGCTCGGCGTCCCGGTCCCTGACGGCAGCCTCCCGAGCCTCCATCTCCTTCTCCTTCTCCTGGCGGCCGCGGACCACCTTGGCGAGCTCGTCACGCAGGCCTTGCAGCTCGACCTCCAGCGCCTTGCAGCGGCCCTGGGCAACCGCAGCGTCACTCAGGGCAGCGTCGCAAGCGGCCTTGGCCTGCAGGCGGCCTGCCTCTCCCCATCGGAGGCCAACACAACTTGGCTCAGCGCCGCTCGGACGGAGGCGGCAGAACGGGCCTAGCCAGAAGCTAGCTCCAGGCGCCCGACCACCAGGCGAGGGTCCGCGCTCCGAATATCCTCCCGCAACCGGCTCAGTTTGTTGGCAGCTTGGTCCAGGATGGCGGAGTCAGAGGAAACGGGAGCCGGTGGAATAGGCGGAGAGGACGGCAGCGTGATCACGGCTTGGGAGGAAGGAACCCCCTGGGCCTTGGCCACCCCGGCGATAGCATCAAGCGCAGACACCTCCAGAGTCAGCGGAGCCACGGGGGCTGACTCCTCGCTGGAGCGTCCCTGCTGGCCTCGCGAAGACGATCAGGCAGGAGAGGCACAAGCCTCGCTGCCTCCTTCCCTCGCAGATGAAGGTGCTGCCCCGGCAGACGAACTCGCCTCAAGCAGGGCTGCAGAAGCCCCTTTCAACTTTTTTGCTGCAGGTGCCGGCCTGCCCAAAAGAATGCAGACGTCAAGCCTCGGTGGCAGAAACAAAGCAAAGCACGGATCGAGCACTTACTGGTTGTCGTTTGCAGACTCAAGCAGCCTCCGGCCAAACTTGAAGCCCGAGAGCCTACAGCTGGGATCGGCTTTGGGAGGCTCGGAAGCAGAAGGCGCGTTGGGAGGGCCGGAGCTGGCCTCAGACCACCCCGGGACCAGAGCAGACCCTGGGAGAACCAGCCCCGACCTGCCCTTCCTCGGAACCAAGGGGGAATCCTCCCCTCCTCGCCTGGCACCGGCCTCGTCGTCGTCCGGCATGGAGCGGAGGGCACGGGACCTGCACCGGGGGAAGGACTCCCCCGACTCCTCGCCAGTCGCCTCCGAGTCAGACTCTTCTTCCTCCTCCTCTTCTTCCTCCTCACTCCCGCTGGAGCCGTCGGAGGACACGTTCACCATCACCAGTGCCGCCAGATCCCCGGGATCCTCTGCGGGCACCAGCCCCTCACCGTTGAAGGTGGGCATGGTGTTCACCACCTGCTCTGAGTCGTCGCGAAGGAACAGGGGGATGGGAGCGCCCTCCGGGCTCGCCATGTTTCCCCCAACCAAGGAGTGGAGAGCCGCGACCAGATCTTCGTCGGCCAGGGCCTCAGAGCTTAGGTGAAGGGCGGCATCCACTTCCCCAAGCCTTCACAACGGGAGCGAGTGTTCCCGAAGTGGAGCCACCCGGTGCTCCAGGAACTTCCTCAGGAGTGTAGCCCAGGTCAGCTTCGCCGCCCCCAAGTTGCCTAGCCTCAGGTCCGCGTTCATCCTCTTCAGCACCGCCTTCGCACGGGGTCAACAAGTTCCACGCGGGACCACGCGTCAATGGCCTTGGGCAGCCCCGTAGGTCGCACCAGTCGGGGGTGGAGGCGCCCGACATCCACCATGACCCACTTGCTCCGGAAGCCTTCGATCCTCTTCCCAGGCTTCGAGATGGCATTGGAGTTGGAGTATGAGATAAAGCTCGCGCATGCAGAGATGTGGGCACGAGAAACCCGGAGGGAAAAGTAATGACGCGGCAAGGCCACTGAGGGATTTACCCCAACGTGAGCCTCACAATAGTATGCTAAAATCGCCAGGAGAAGAACAGAGTTGGGGTGGAGGTGCAGAGCTTGCAAGATAAATTGGCGAAGAACAGCAAAGAAGAACTCGGAAAAAGGAGGCACCAGACCGGCGATGATGGCGCTCACAAAGAGCGGGTAGAAGGTGCTCCCCTTGCCTTCAGGCTGGTCGGAGCCGGCCTTGAGCACAGTTGCCCCCTCGTTGCCTTGCGCTACCGTCATCAGGCGCGTGAGGGCGAGGTTTTTCTCCGACAAGTTCGGGGGATCCAGAGCCGGCGAGTACCAGGCCTCGGTCGGGGTCTTGCGAGGCGCCATGGCTACCGGATGGAAGGGGTTGAGGCACATCTGGAGGATTTCGGAAGCAGGATGGAGAAGAGCGAGAAAGGGGATCTGGAGCTAGGCGAACGAGAACAAAGCAAGTAAGTCTGGCCCGGGCACCTCTTTTTGTCAGATGGACGGTTGCCGAGGAGTCGTGGGGAAGCAGAGACGCCCACGTCCAATCAATCGCCACGCGGCGCCCAAGGCCGCAGGCTATTGGGGCCCGCGACGCTTTGCACTTGCCCCTTCGCTTCTCTGCTAAGTCAAGTCCGAGTGCGCCTTGGGCCCGGGGGCTACTGTCGGCGTTCTGGGAACGGGGGTCCCCAGACTTGCCTGCCTGCGGCCTGCAGGATGGCTCAAGTGGGGGCCCAGTGCAGCCCAGCTTCATCAGCTCAAGCTCAAGACCCTCACGAGGGGCCATGCCTGGCGGGGCGGACGAGAGGAGACTTCCTCAGGAGCAGCCTCATCAGGCAGGCTCGCGAGAAGGCGGAGAGATCAAGGCAGGGCACCTCACGAGGAGCCCGTGACGCAAGCCATGACGATCGAGACCAGGCGGGCGCCGGCCTGCGCAGTGTCCTTGTTTCCCCTTCAGTGCAAAGGGGGTAAGCACAGGCCAAGGCATCAGGCAAAGGTCACCGTTTTGGTGCAACAAGACCAAGACCAGTAGAACGGTAGGATGGAGGTCATCGTGGAGCCCAGGACGGCGTCACCGCCAGAGCCTTTGGCAGTCGAAGACCAATGTCGGTGTCAAAACCGGCGGATCTCGGGTAGGGGTTCCGAACTGTGCGTCTAGGCGGATGGTAACAGGAGACAAGGGACACGATGTTTTTACCCAGGTTCGGGCCCTCTCGATGGAGGTAATACCCTACTCCTGCTTGATTAATATTGATAATATGGGTAGTACAACAGTAGATCTACCACGAGATCAAGGAGGCTAAACCCTAGAAGCTAGCCTATGGTATGAATGTTGTTCGTCCTACGGACTAAAACCCTCCGGTTTATATAGACACCGGATAGGTTAGGGTTACATGCAGTCGGTTACAATGGTAGGAGATCTACATATCCGTATCGCCAAGCTTGCCTTCCACGCCAAGGAAAGTCCCATCCGGACACGGACGAAGTCTTCAATCTTGTATCTTCATAGTCTTGGAGTCCGGCCGTGACGATAGTCCGGCTATCCGGACACCCCTAGTCCAGACTCCCTCAAGAGTCTCTGAACCAGGCTTCAATGACGCATTTAGTCCGGCGCGCATATTGTCTTCGGCATTGCAAGGCGGGTTCCTCCTCCGAATACTTCATAGAAGGTTTTGAACACAAGGATAGTGTCCGGCTCTGCAAAACAAGTTCCACATACCATCGTAGAGAGAATAATTTTTGCACAGATCTACTGACGTATTCCGCGACGTGACATCACACCGCGGCCAGGTCTTTATATGAATTGTTTTTTACCGTTCCACCTTAGCGTGTTTAGCGAGGCGGTTTCCTTGGCACGTCTTATCAAAGCATAGATCGTGCCCCCTTATTCCGGGATTCTCATCGATACGGACGCAGTAACCCATCCGCCATTGATTACGGCGCTTGGGAGATAAGCGAGTTTTACCAGGCTAGTGGGGACACGCAGTTTCGTCCGTCCATATAAGGGGATAAGGATCCACCTTTTCACCCACGCCTTCTTCCTCCTTTGCTCATCCATTTCCGCGCACTCGAGCTCCAGCGCCCAAGTCCGCACATCCCACCTCAACCTTCTCCAACCATGTCCGGAGCGGGAGGCAGGTGGATGGCCTCCTCCACCACGGAGGGGCACATCACAAGACTGCGGGAGGCCGGATACTTCTCCGGCGACATCGCGTGTCGGCTACCCGACGAGGGGCAGCTCATCCCCACCCCCAAGCCCCATGAGAGGGTGGTGTTCCTCACCCACTTCCTCCGCGGGCTAGGTTTTCCACTTCACCCATTTGTCCGGGGGCTCATGTTCTACTATGGCCTGGATTTCCAATGATCTGGCCCCAAACTTCATCCTCAATATCTCGACGTTTATCGTCGTGCGTAGGCCTTCCTCTGCATCCAACCCCACTTCGCTTATGGTTGAAGACCTTTAGCGTCAAGTCAAGATAGTGGGCAGCCGACAGGCGGAGTGCGGAGGCGCTATGGTGGGCAGGATGCCCAATGTCCTTTGGCTCGAGGGCTCCTTCGTGGAGACAATAAAGGGGTGGCAATCGGGGTGGTTCTACATCACCGAGCTGCGCGACTCCAACTGGGCGGCGGCCCCCTAATTCAGATCTGGCTCCCCTACACAGCTCACATCATGGAAGGAGACGGGCCTGAAGTGGGGTGATTCGGAAGAGCTGACCGGACTCCAAACCTGTGTCTGAAACCTGGTGGAAAAGAAGCTCAAGCTTGTCCACGTAGTCCAGGTCATGCTCATCCGCCGGATTCTCCCATGCCAGGAACGGGCCTTTAATTTGTGGGAGTTTGATCCGCACAAAGATCAACTTGAGCCGGCTCTTCGACACTCACGCATTTAAGATGCCTCAAAGGTGTTGTTCAAGGGCGCCAAGCCCCGCATCCGCTAACAAAGATCGCGGATACAGCTCGCGGCGCCAAGCCGGCGAGGTAAGTTATTTTACCCTTTACGGGACTCTTTTTTCATAGATTGACTCTATGTGGGATCTAAAACTCCCTAATCTTTGACAGGACTGGCTGAAGACATCCGTACAGATTAGTTGTTCGGCTCCTTTGCCGGAAGACCCAGCGGACGCCCGATTGGCGGGGCTGCTGGCTCCGGTACCCCATGTGGTGCCGGAGAAGAAGGCCAAGAAGGAGGCCACGGAACTCGAAGGAGCTCCCGACGCCAGTGTCAAGTTAGATTCTGAAGCGTAATCTTCTCCCGAGGACGAGGAGGAAGAAAAGAAGCCTCCCCAGCCGGGGAGGGAGGAAAAGGAAGGCCGCCTAACCGGGAGGCCGGAGGGTCCAAGAAGGAAAGAACCCTTCCTTGGACTTCTCCACCAACGCCGACAATGACGAGGAGGATTGGCCAACAAGGGCCAAGCCTCGGCAGATCGTAAGTGTCCGGATACCCATGGCTTTTTATCATTGCATAGTGTTCTCTAATGCCAAACAATCATGCAGCCCGCCCAAGGGCGAAGTTCGCCGCTTAACCGTCGGCGGGTCCCCGAGTTCGCCGGAAATGGAGAGTACTTCGCTTCCGGCCGCCTCCTCGCCTCACGCTGCGGACGACGCTGCGGTGGGGCCCCAAGGGGGGCTTGGTCAAGAGGAGGTGGCGCAGGAGGCGCCGCAAGGCGACCTCCCGGACTCCAGGCGCGTGGGGGCGAGACCCCCAGGGGCTCTAAGCCCGACCCTCGTCCGGACTCCATGCCGGAACCTTCATCGATTCCGGAGTCCGGCAAGCGGTCCCTTCGCAAGAAGGGTAAGACGCCGGTGTCCTCCGTCCAACCGGAGGCACCGGATAAGCGATCGGAGGCGCTTAACAGCGCTTCCATCAGGAGGAGCACCGCCTTGTTATGAGTGCGGTGATCCGGACAGATTCGATCCCGCTAAAAGCGGGCCGACAGAAGTTCGTACCAGCCTTCTAGCGTGCTTTGAGGTAAGTTTAGAATATGTACAAATATTACCGCATAGACAAGAGTTCTCGATGCTTAGTTCGGTGTTCGGAAAGAAAAGCCGGACTAAGGATCTAAAAAGATATACGCAGGAGTCTAACATAAGTATGTCAATATGGGAATGCAGGTTACGCTCTGCCGACCTCTGCCAGACCGCATGGAGGTCGATGCATTGAAGCAAAGCCTTGAGCAGTCCGAGAACGAGCTCGGCCTTGCCAAGAAGCAGCTCAAGGACAAGGAAGGTAAGTAATACCTTATTAAAGAAATACCTTATAGAAAGGTTTCGGTTGCAAAAAATAACAGGAATAACATGGGTACTGCAGGGGCCATGAACGAGGTGGCGACCAAGGAAGCGGTGTCCGTGGGTCGAAACAAAGCGGCCATGTGAGCGCACCGAGCGAGAGAAGGGGAGGCGCAGCTGGCTACAGAGCGGGCAAAGCTCCAAGCTCTCGTGGTAAAACACGAGAGTTTGGAGCGTGACTCGAAGACTCGAGAGTCCGAGCTCGCCTCGGCTCTTGAGAGTGCCAAAGCTGCTAAGGCCGAGGCCCAAAAAGCCCTCCAAGAAATTGAATCATTAAAGAAGATAGCGGCGGGTAAGGCATTCTTTATGCAAAGCAAGCATGTGAAAGTGAATTACCTATTACTTACCCGGATTCGGAGCTCTCCATGAGCATTCGCAGATTTGCCCAAGATGGTGTCCGATGTCCGCCAGATTCTACCATGCCAAGGAGGGGAGCTCGGCGGAAAAGGTGTTCTGGTCTCAAGATTATCGAGGCCGGACATCCGTTCCTTCGAGCGACCAGTCAAGCAGCTGGTCGAGCTCCACAAGGTCGCCGAACAGGCCATGAAAGGCCTTATAGTGCGGTTGTGGCCCTTGGAAACCATGCCTGGGAGCTACTTCGGCTTAGTGCAGCGGCTGGTGGACGCCTGTCCACGGATTGAAGTCATCAAGCGCTCCGTCTGCATTGAAGGTGTCTGTCGGGCCCTTGCCCGTGCTAAAGTGCACTGGGGCAAGCTGGATGCGGAGAAGCTTGTGACGGACGGGCCACCGAAGGGCAAGGAGCATCGCACGCCCGAAATGTACTATGAGGGCCTCCTGAAGGGTGCCCGCCGAATAGTGGATGAGTGCTCCAAAGATGTAATTTTTGAATAGACTCGCATTTGTTATCCTGTACGCTGAAAACTTGTTCATATGCGCTAAGCAACGCTTGTTAATTTAAAATATTACCTTCAGGCCGCGTTTATCAAAATTGAGAGATGGCAAGTCATTGGCTTCAGCCCCCATGCCACGAAAGTCTTTGGGGTGTTCGGATAAACTTGAGCACTCTTGTTCCCATTCTTGGGTCCATCTAGGAGGCGCTCAATGCAACGAACCAGTGCAACCGGACTTATAATGCTTGAACACTCTCACTCAGCCATACAATTCTATAATTTTAAATTTCGTGAAGCCCCTAGTATTCGAAGACCGAGTTCGGGCGCTATCCACGCCTTTGGCCGGACAATTCTGGTTCCTCGCTCTAAGCGGCATAAGTCTTTAGGGACCCGAAAAACCTCTCGAACAACGATCGCTCTCGCCCTATCATGACGGTCAGTTTTAGGTTTCTCCACCGAGGTGCTCGACCCAGCTCAACTGGGCACAATCGCAGTGGTTCTCCGGTGCTACCTTAGCCGATATAACGGAACGTAAGGTACCAAAACACGGGAGCCGGAAAACCCAACTATTGACCCAAGACATGATTCGAGCCGATTCATATAATGCTATAAGTTTGGGGTGCTGCACTTGTGAAAGTGTTCGGACTTATCACACCATAATTTTGGGGTACTTAAGCCCTCGGTGTATTGGCCGTACCAAAGTGTACGGTGCAACATGTCATGAAATGAACATATATATAGATAAACAAAGGAGTGCAATAATAGGCAAAAGCTATGTATTGTTTATTCAAAAGGTACTGCAATGAAGGCGTAACGATACAAATAGTGCGATAAGCAAGGGATGGGACTATCTAACATGTCCCCTCCGTGGTAAGCTGCGGATGGTATGTAAAACAGGTACAATGCTCGTAATAGAGACCACACGAACACTCGACGAAGCTTTACGCTTCCTGGCTGTTGCATCGTGAGTTCGGCGATTCTAGTGCCGGACAGGACTTGGAAAACGGAGCCCCGAAAGTAAGAAAAGGAAGAAAAGGGAAAAAGAAAAGAATGACACAATCGGAGCCCACAGTGCGGTTGAGCCGCATTCCGGGCGTGTCGTGGTCGTGCCCCTCCCTTTATGCCCGTGGTATCTCCAGAGCGTAGTTATGTACGCGTAGTACTGGCTTCGCAATTTCGCGAGGGCTGGGGTTGGGGCCAGATTGCTACGCGTGCTTGAATCGTGCCAAGCGGTCTTGTTGTAGGTTACTCCGGGCGCGCTTGACAGTGTGTGGACGCTTAGTGGCCGGACTCGAGAATTGTTGTGAGAGGCTGCTTTGTACCTCCGCCGCGGGGGCCGCCGTGTGCTCCTCCGTTCGGAGAGAGTGTTCGGTGTTTCTATTGACCATGATTACTCCTCGAGGGCCTGGCATCTTGAGCTTGAGGTATACGTAGTGCGGCACCGCATTGAACTTTGCAAATGCGGTTCGTCCGAGCAGTGCATGATAGCCGCCATGAACGGGACTATGTCGAAGATTAACTCTTCGCCGGAAGTTATCCGGGATCCGAAGACCACTTCGAGTGTAATCGAGCCCGCATAATTGGCCTCTACACCGGTATGATGCCTTTAAAGGTCATCTTTGTAGGTTTAATCCTTGAGGGGTCTATGCCCATTTTGCGCATTGTATCCTCGATAAAGCAGGTTCAGTTGCTACCGCCGTCCATCAGACTCGGTGAGGTCAAATCCACAATAATTGGGTCAAGAACCAATGCGGCGAAACCGCCGTGATTTAATGCTAGTGGGTGGTCCTTCGATCAAAGGTGATCGGGCAAGAAGACCATGGGTTGAACTTTGGGGCGACTGGCTCCATCGCATATACGTCCCTTAGTGCACGCTTCCGCTCCCTTTTGGGTATGTGGGTTGCGTATATCATGTTCGCCATCCGCACTTGTGTGGGAAAATCCTTCTGTCCTCTATTGTTCGGCGCCCGGGGCTCTTCCTTGTCATCGCTATGTAGCCCCTTGTCATTGAGTTCGGCACTTAACTTGCCTGCTTGCTTGAACACCCAACAATCCCTGTTTGTGTGATTGGCTGGTTTTTAGGGGGTGCCATGTATCTGGCACAAGCGATCGAGTATTCGGTCCAAGTTGGACGGTCCTCGGTATTTCTTTTGAATGGCTTCTTCCACGACCAGGTTTAGTGCCTCTGAATCCGCATTGACGGCCAGATCTTCAGCATTATCGCCGCACGCGGCGCTTGTTCTTGTTGCGACGCCGACCTGCCATTGTTGTCCTTGGTATCCCAAATATCGTGGTGTTTGGCCAAGTTGTTGCTTCGAGCTAGCTACTTGTCCTCTCCCGCACAAAAGCGGGTCATGAGTGTTGTGAGGGCTGCCATGGATTTCGGCTTTTCTGTCCTAGGTGCCGGGCAAGCCACTCGTCATGGATGTTATGTTTGAAGGCTGCAAAGGCCTCTCGTGATCCGGACAACCAACGATTTGATTTTTCTTTGTTAGGAACCGTGTCCGTAATTGTCTAGCCGATTCTTCCGGCTGCTGAATTATGTGGCTAAGGTCATCGGCGTCTGGTGGTCGCACATATGTGCCTGGAAGTTATCAAGGAATGCGGCTTCCGTGTCCTCCCAACAACCAATTGATTCTCACGGCAAGCTGTTGAGCCAATGCCGAGCTGGTCCTTTAAGCTTGAGTGGGAGGTATTTGATGGCATGTAGATCATCACCATGGCCATCTGGATATGGAGGAGATAGTCCTCGATCCAGACCGCAGGATCTGTGGTACCATCGTATGATTCGATGTTTACGGGTTTGAAGCCCTCGGGGATTTGATGATCCATTTCTTCATCTGTGAAGCATAGTGGGTGTGCGGCGCCTCTGTATTGGGCTATATCACGATGTAGATCATATGACCTTTGTCTACTGTGTTCGGCTCGGCCGGGTTTGCTGTATCCGGCGCGATGGTAATCATCCCGCATCGTTGGGCGCCCACACGATCCGTAGATCGATCTTGTATGTTTTGCCTTATCCTCCAATATATCTCGCAAGTCCGGCGCGTTTTCCCGTGCCTTGGTACTTTTTGAGCGGCCGGGTGTGGCTTGAGCAGAGGGCCGAGAGTCTTCTACTGTCGCTGCCCGGGGTGGCTGGTCTGCCATGTCGCGGCGCTGGTGACTTGGGTGCTTCCTCCTACGATCGAGGCAATGGCCTGCGTTTGGGGTAGCTTTTGGAGGGCGCTCGAGTTCATACTCTTCGCTGCAAGGACTTCAGTCCATCCGCCGCCTAGCAGGTCTTGGTCAGCTCTAAGCTGTTGCTGCTTTTTCTTGAGGCTGCTTGCCGTGGCTATAAGCCCGCGTTTGAAACGCAGCTCCTGTTCGGCGGGATCCTCGGGCATGACAAATTGCCGTCGTCGAGGCTTGCCTCATCTTCGAGGGAGGCACATAATTATCGCCCTCGACCTCTTTTTCTGCAAGACCGTCAGGCGGACTTGCTTTCTCCCTCCTCCCGCGCCGAGGCCTGCCGGAGGGGTTGTCTTCGGTACTGTCCGGGTGTTATTATCTCCGTGCCGGAATCACCATTTTGCTGTGGCGGGATTTAGAGCGGCGCCACCGACGCCGGGCGCTCGGTTGCTTCTTGGAGGGTCATCCTCCGTTGTTCCATCGTCGTTCCCATCTTTTGGGATGTCCACCATGTATATGTCGTATGACGAGGTGGCCTTTACGATTGCCTGTAGGCGCTGGGTCTTGGTCGCTCTCCGCCGCCGTCCATACCGTCGATTTCTTCGAGTCGAAGTCGAGCATGTCGGTTAAATCATCGGCGGTGGCTATAAAGTGGGTGGTGGGTGGGCGTTGAATTTCTTCGTCGTCCGTATCCCAACCTTCCCGCTCGTAGTCCGCCAGGGCTCTCCGGATAAAGAGAGAGACTTTAGTGAATTCAGGATGTCGCCAAAGGGCGAGTGCCGAAAGATGTCCGCGGCAGTTGAACTCCATGACCGGGCGCCCAATCGGATTCGACAAGGTGGGCGCTGGAGGGTTCAGTGAGTCCGGAGAGGAGTCCGCACCGAGTCGAGGTCTTCGCAAAGGACAGGGATGGAGTTTGGCTCAATCACCGTAGAGATCGTAGCCCCCGAGGCGGTGTCCAACCACTTGTCCTCGATCGGGGAATCCGGCTCTGGATTAAGGGTCGGAGCGGATCTTTGGTGCGGCCTCCGGCCTTGCTCGCTGCAGGGCTAGATCAAGCCCATCGAGATAGTGCGGCACGCTCGGCTGCGGCTCGAATCCGTCGAAGATCAAGTCTCCGTGGACGTCGGCCGTATAGTTCAAACTTCCAAATCTGACCTGATGGCCAGGGGCATAGCTTTCGATCTGCTCCAGATGGCCAAGCGAATTGGCCCGCAGTGCAAAGCCGCCGAATAAGAAGATCTGTCCGCGGAGAAAAGTCTCACCCAGGACCGCATCATTGTTGATGATCAAAGGAGCCATCGGGCCTATCGGTGACGACACAGAGGAACTCTCAATGAAAGCACCAATGTCGGTGCCAAAACCGGCGGATATCGGGTAGGGGGTCCCGAATGTATGCGTCTAGGCGGATGGTAACAGGAGACAAGGGACACGATGTTTTTACCCAGATTCGGGCCCTCTCGATGGAGGTAATACCCTACTCCTGCTTGATTAATATTGATAATATGGGTAGTACAAGAGTAGATCTACCACGAGATCAAGGAGGCTAAACCCTAGAAGCTAGCCTATGGTATGAATGTTGTTCGTCCTACGGACTAAAACCCTCCCGTTTATATAGACACCGGATAGGTTAGGGTTACACAGAGTCGGTTACAATGGTAGGAGATCTACATATCTCAGATCGCCAAGCTTGCCTTCCACGCCAAGGAAAGTACCATCCGGACACGGGACGAAGTCTTCAATCTTGTATCTTCATAGTCTTGGAGTCCGGCCGTGATGATAGTTCGGCTATCCGGACACCCCCTAGTCCAGGACTCCCTCAACCAACTTTAGTCAGGATAAGTGTACTAGATGTTCCCCTTCAAAATGGCCAATTGTTGGCGTCCTTCCCGCTCATTATTTGGGAAGAGGCCCAGGGCCTCCCTCTATAAATGGAGCTAGCCAGCACAGGGCAGAGGGGGATCGATTGATCGATCAGAGATAGAGAGAGAGAAGCGATTGAACTCACCCCAGCAGTTCATCGCACCAGCTCAAGAACAGCCCCTCGCGAGGCTGTTCTCCCTTTGTATTGTTCATCATCAGCTCCTGAGGCAATCCACCACACCACACACTGGAGTAGGGTATTACACCGCAATGGTGGCCTGAACCAGTATAAATCTCGTGTCCCTTGTGTGTTCTTGTTTCTAGCCTAGATTCCTTTGGAAGGTTTCAAAACGTGAGCTGGTAGGGGAAAGATCTTCGTGCGCACCCCAGAGTACGAACCTCAAGGGCCTGCCGGAACCCGCAATCTGACAAATGGCAACATACCCAATATGACATATGCAAATCTTATCAAATTGTTTGTAAGTGGTTGCAGACGGGTCATCCAAAAGAACCATGTGCGTTGAAGAGAAGCACAAATCCTGCTCTCACTTTGCATACGGGTGTTCTTTCTAAAACGTTTGCGATCAAGAGCCATTAAAACCTATGGCCATTAAAACCAAGACATGTGGCATCACGTGAATGGTTAAAATTTGAATTATGCACATAAATGCATTGAAAACTCAATTAATGCATAAAAATGTCCAAACGAACCCCAGAAAATCCCAAAAATTGACACAACACTCCTGTTGTTCTATGTTGACACGAGAAAAAATTTGAAAGCAATAAGAGGCAATGGATATTGTTTCGTCCCCAAAGGTAGGACATTCCCTACCGAAACCATCATGCTTGTTGTGAGAAGCTCTGGTTTGTGAGAAGCATATACCCAAACCTGCCCCAAATGGGACCAAAAATTTACCACGGCATGTTGATGCCACCTCATGATAGCATGCCAAGTTTCATGAATTTCAGACAAGCTTTGGATTTACTAGAATTTAAACATTAGGTATCTCAATGTTTGCGGACGAGTGACGTTAGCAGGGTGTTTGACATTCATTCCCATTTCTTGCATGGGACCTAAGCATGCAACCAAGGACACAGATTTAAATTTTCAACCAATTTATATGCATTAGAGCATGTGCATGTAGTTCAAATTTGAATTATGCACATAAATGCATTGAAAAACTCAACTAATGCAGAAAAATGTGAAAACGAACCCCGAAAAATCCCAAAAATTGACACAACACTTCTGTTGTTCTATGTTGACACGAGAAATTTGAAAGCAATAAGAGGCAATGGATATCAGTTTGTCCCCAAAGGTTGGGACGTTCCCTACCGAAACCATCAGGCTTGTGAGAAGCTCTAGTTTGTGAGAAGCATATCCCCAAACCTGCCCCAGATGGGACAAAAATGTACCACAGCATGTTGATGCCGCTCCATGATAGCATGCCAAGTTTCATGAAATTCAGACGAGTTTTGCATTTACTAAAATTTAAAAACCAGGTATCTCAATGTTTGCGGCCGAGTAACGGTGGCTGGGTGTTTGACATTCATTCCCATTTCTTGCATGGGACCTAAGCATGCAACCAAGGACACCGATTTGAATTTTCAACCAATTTATATGCATTAGAGCATGTGCCTGTAGTTCACATTTGAATTATGCACATGAATGCATAGAAAATTCAGTTAATGTATAAGAATGTCCAAGCGAACCCCCAAAAATCCCAAAAATTGACACAACACCCCTGTTGTTCTATGTTGACACTAGGAAAAAATTGAAATCGAGAGGCAATGCATACCGTTTCGTCCAGAAAGGTGAAACGTTCCCCACCAAAACCATCGGGCTTGTTGTGAGAAGCTCTAGTTTGTGAGAAGCATATTCCCAAAACTGCTCCAAATGGGACAAAAAAATTACCATGGCATGCTGGTGCAACTCCATGACAGCATGCCAAATTTCATGAATTTCAGACGAGCTTTGGATTTACTAGAATTTAAAAACCAGGTATATATCTCAATGTTTGCGGCCAAGTGATGGTGGTAGGGTGTTTGACATTCATTCCCATTTCTTGCATGGGACCTAAGCATGCAGCCAAGGACATAGATTTGAATTTTCAACTAATTTATATGCATTAGAGCATGTTCATGTAGTTCCAATTTGAATTATGCACACGAATGCATAGAAAACTCAGTTAATGTATAAAAATGTCCAAGTGAACCCCGAAAAATACCAAAAATTGACACAAAACTCCTGTTGTTCTATGTTGACACTAGGAAAAATTTGAAATCGAGAAGAGGCAATGGATATCGTTTCGTCTAGAAAGGTTAAATGTTCCCTACCGAAACCATCACACTTGTTATGAGAAGCTCTGGTTTGTGAGAAGCTTATACCCAAACCTGCCCCAAATGGGACAAAAAATTACCGCGGCATGCTGATGCCGCTCCATGATAGCATGCCAAGTTTAATGAATTTCGGACGACTTTTGGATTTGCTAGAATTACAAAAGCAAGTACATCGACGTTTGCCGGAGAGCCACGGTGTCGTGGTGTTTGAAATTCATCCCCATTTCTTGAATGGGACGTAAGCATCAACCCATGGACACATATGTTTATAACCCATTTTGGTGCGTCGGAACATGTGCATGTGGTTTAATTTTGAATTGTGCACCTGAAATGCCTAGAAAACCAAGTTACCATATAAAAATGTCCAAACGAACCCTGAATAATTCCAAAAATTTTGACAACACACCTATAGTTGCATGTTCACTACAGATAGAAGTTCTAGCAATTCAAATACCATCCTTTGCAGCTGTGACCCCATTATGTAATTCAAATCAAGATGAAAAATCAAGTAGATCCCACACAGTTTTTTATCACCAACCGTGTGAGATGCAGTACAAAATATCCTGGAGCACCATCAGTGTATAGTACGCCTATGGCTTATGCGAGAGGGTTCGTCGGCTATAGTCCACAACCCGCTCTGAATAAGGGAGCGTGTCTGATGACACTTTGTGCGCCAGTTTTTTCGCTGAAGCAATTCCAAATTTTCGGCTACCGCGGAAATATCTAACTCCCCGCCCCCTCCCTCTTACCAAAAGGCACATTTCCCCTGTTTCCGCCTTTCTTTCCAAGTTGAAACCTTCACTCCTTGCTTGCAGCGCCGCCTCCTCGCCGGCGTCCCTCCTTCACGCTGCTCGGCCAAGCCTATCCAGGTAGGTAATCCACACCCGAACCCCATCCCCCTCCTCCTTCCACATCCCACATGCCCCGACCACCGGCACGAGCTCGACACCTTCCACCCAAATCGCCGACCCCTCCACCAAATAAGCGCCGCCCTAAGCCATGGTGCATGTAGTTTAGCCAGGATCTCAAGGAGCATTTGGCAGCGGAGAAGCAAATCGCGGCCGCACACGCGGATAAGGTCGCGATGGTTGCCATTCGTGCCTACCCCCAGATCTTGGAGGAGCACCTCGCCGTCGAGGCCTCGCGCGCCGATGTCGCAGCACGGTTGGCTGCTTTAAACGACAGTTCATGGCGTTTTCTTGAGGACACCGTCGGTGCCTTCGATGAAGACTATGAGGTGTTTTCTCAGCATGCACATGCTTACCTCATCTCGAGAGCCAGCAGGTTGGTGCCCGGAGTGGCTCAGGAAACTCACCACTATGACGAGGGCACCCACGATGTGGAGGCCTCACCCTCTTCCATGTCCAAGGAGCCAATCGTCATTGATATCTCCGACAATGAGTAGCTTGTCTTATTATCTCACTATAAGGACCCATGTTCAGTTTGCTAGCTACTGCATTTCCTCAACAAATTCTAGTGAATTGTGCTATTTACTTTTACCATGCAATCTTCTGCTCTAGTGTATATGTTCTATGTGTCGTGCATTGTGGTGCTCAGTTAACTGTTTGGTTCAATTCTGCAAATGTGATGTTCCATTCTTTAGGGCGCAATTTTCCAAGTTGTCAAGCATGCTTGGTTTGGTTAACTGTCTGATCTTCTGTTAGGAGTATGTTATGCAATGTGGTGCTCAGTTAACGTTTGGTCCATTTGTTGTGGTGTTTAGATTCTACAATGCGATGTTCAATTGTTGTGTGTGCATTTTATTATTGTATACCATCTGAGAAATAAATTGAATTTGGCTATACTAAATACATGAGAAACAAAGACAATTGCTATATTTCCAAGTTGTTAAGCATGCTTGGTTTGGTTAACTGTCTGATCTTCTATTAGGAGTATGTTATATTGTGCAATGTGGTGCTCAGTTAATGTTTGGTTCATTTGTTGTGGTGTTTAGTTAACTGTTTGGTTCAATTCTGTAAGCCATGTTCAATTACTGTGTGTGCATTCTTTTATTGTATACCATGTGAGAATTAAATCGAATTTGGCTATACTAAATACATGAGAAACAAGTACAATTGCTATATTTCCAAGTTGTTAAGTGCTATGTCTTGAGCTTGCGTTGGTTTTCCTTGAAGAGGAAAGGGTGATGCAGCAATAGTAGCATAAGTATTTCCCTCGGTTTTTGAGAACCAAGGTATCAATCCAGTAAGAGGCTCCTCAAAAGTCCCACGCACCTACACAAACAAACAAAGAACTCGCAACCAACGCAATAAAGGGGTTGTCAATCCCTTCACAGCCACTTGCGAAAGTGAGATCTGATAGAGATAGTATGATAAGATAAATTATTTTTGGTATTTTATAATATAGATTGGAAAAGTAAAGATGCAAATAAAAGTAGATTGAAAGCTTATATGATAAAAAATAGACCCGGGGGCCATAGGTTTCACTAGTGGCTTCTCTCAAGATAGCATAAGTATTACGGTGGGTGAACAAATTCACTCGTTGAGCAATTGATAGAAAAGTGAATAATTATGAGATTATCTAGGCATGATCATGTATATAGGCATCACGTCCGCGACAAGTAGACCGACTCCTGCCTGCATCTACTACTATTACTCCACACATCGACCGCTATCCAGCATGCATCTAGAGTATTAAGTTCATAAAAACAGAGTAACGCGTTAAGAAAGATGACATGATGTAGAGGGATAAACTCATGCAATATGATATAAACCCCATTTTTTATCCTCGATGGCAACAAAACAAAACGTGCCTTGCTGCCCCTGCTGTCACTGGGAAAGGACACTGCAAGATTGAACCCAAAGCTAAGCACTTCTCCCATTGCAAGAAAGATAAATCTAGTAGGCCAAACCAAACTGATAATTCGAAGAGACTTGCAAAGATAACTCAATCATACATAAAAGAATTCAGAGGAGATTCAAATATTCCTCATAGATAAACTTGATCATAAACCCACAATTCATCGGATCTCGACAAACACACCGCAAAAAGAGTTACATCGAATAGATCTCCAAGAAGATCGAGGAGAACATGGTATTGAGATCCAAAAAGAGAGAAGAGGCCATCTAGCTAATAACTATGGACCCGAAGGTCTGTGGTAAACTACTTACAACTCATCAGAGGGGCTATGGTCTTGGTGTAGAGGCCTTCCGTGGTCGATTCCCCCTCCTGCGGAGCGCCGGCGAAGGCTCCAAGATGGGATCTCGCGGATACAAAAGGTTACGGCGGTGAAACTAGGTTTTTGTGGCTTGTTCTGATGTTCTCGGGGTACGTGGGTATATATAGGAGGAAGAAGTAGGTCGGTGACCGCCCGAGGGGCCCACGAGATAGGGGCGCGCCCTGTAGGGGTGGGCGCGCCCTCCACCCTCATGGCCACCTCCGATGCTTCTTGGCTTGCACTCCAAGTCCTCTGGATCACGTTCGTTCCAAAAATCACGCTCCCGAAGGTTTCATTCCATTTGGACTCCTTTTGATATTCCTTTTCTTCGAAATACTGAAATAGGGAAAAAAACAGCAATAGGGGTTGGGCCTCCGGTTAGTAGGTTAGTCCCAAAAATGATATAAATGTGTAAAATAAAGCCCATAAACATCCAAAATGGGTAATATAATAGCATGGAACAATCAAAAATTATAGATATGTTGGAGACGTATCATTAAGCATGCTTGGTTTGGTTAACTGTCTGATCTTCTATTAGGAGTATGTTATACTGTGCAATGTGGTTCTCAGTTAACGTTTGGTTCATTTGTTGTGGTGTTTAGTTAACTGCTTGGTTCAATTCTCCAATGTGATATTCAATTGTTGAGGTTGCATTCTGTTATTGTATACTATTATACCTTGCCTTTTTTTATTCCTTTGCCCCTTTTCCAATATAGAGAAGATATTTATGCACATCCTTGTGTTCAGGCCTTTCCAATGCAGTTCACTCATGATTACCTCTCAAACCACCTCTATGGTCAGGAGGCGAGGAAAGTTTTCATACAACACCCACGGTTCAATATTGAAGTGTTCCTGAAGATGACAAAGGATGGATGGTCAATCATCCACAGGTAGTGGCCTAAAGTTGCAAAGACCTTCAACATCAATGAAGGCTCAATATTCGCCTTCCGCTTCAGCAGTTTTCCAGATGATATGCATCTGTCTATGTACCGTCTTTGAAGCTAATTTCGAAAGGTTCTAGATGTTGCATGTGAAACTTGGTGCTGGTGCTGGTGTGTAATGGGGTAGCTGAGTGCTGAAGCTATATCATGTTGTACTCGGATGTATTTCAATTATGAAATCATGCTTCCTTAATATAAAAATGAAATATGTTATGTGCTTAATATGAATGCCAATTATATTAATAAATGGATTATTAATAATAGGGCAATTAGCCTGCTAATTGGCCAATTAGCCTGCTAATTGGGTTTTCCTATTGCAAATGGTTATTCAAAAAACACTGTGGGCGACGACCTCAGGCAACGCACATAGTTTCTAGGAATAAACCGTGTTGGATCAATGAACAATCACACACGACATTCTCTTAAAAACTGTTTGTGTTACGCCACCTTGCGCAAATGTTTTCCGTGGAGTGACTGTGTGGGACGTATATACGAATGGAAACGTTTAGCGGGGACTGGTTGTGTGGGATGTACTTACGACTGGAAATGATTTCGCCCGTATAATTGTATTTTTTAGCACTACTGTATGTATAACCATATTTTGTCAGTCCCTGATCGCACACGACCTCATTTTTCCGAGCGTGTGTGCCAGGAGGGCATATCACCGACGGTTTCTAGGACGTGTGGGAAGGACCCCCCCTATCATATTCACTCACTAGGTGACGGTTCCAAACACCATCGCGGAAAGGGGTTAAAAACCATTTGTATAGCACCGACATGTACCAGTGTGTGCTCCAATGCTGATGTAAGTACCTGTGGTATATAACTGTATTTTTACATCAACATTTATTTTGTTAATTAGCGTGAATCCAACCTTTATCTGATCTAAATTTAGTTGTAGCAAAATGCATAATTAAAGGCGAAATGTTGATTTTTCTAAGGAAAACTGTCTGGTAGTTTTGCGTACCGAGCTGCATGAGTGTACTATCTCATATCATGCAGATTACTGAATTGTAGTGCTGCTCTGGTTGCCCATTCATTCATTGTGTCATTGTTGCTTTCGTGTTACCTTACCTGGCTGATAATAGCTATGCCATATTGTGTTAATTTGGTGTAGGCTGGTGTGCTTTGGTTGCCCAAACATTCGTTGTGTCAATGTTGCTTTCCTATTATCTGACATGGCCAATGATAGCAATGCTAGTGTGTTAATTTGGTGCAGGATGCTGAAGATAAGAAGACAAACTCTAAAAATAGCAAGGCAACCCCATTGTTTCTTTCTAATAAATCTAGGCCAGGTAATATGGCAACAACTCTTGATTAATCTATTCGGTTCCCCTCCTAATTTATGTTATGATGGAGTGGTCGAGACACTCTCCACTGTCAATAATGCAAGCCTGCCAAAATCGCCATCTGAATATGTTCAGTTTCCTCAGTCTCGAATGCAACGGAAAAAACATATGTTTGTGAACCAATTATTGGCTGAAGCAATGATGGAAATGGTGGAGGAATCAGAGGTGCACCTTCGTGCGCAACAACAACTGATCAATGTTGTTAGAGACAGTGTAGCAAAGCAGCAAGAACTTGCCCACATGCTTATGGGCGTCATCTGCACTGAGGTTGCAGATTGTGACATTGTAGATCGTTAGGTTCTGTTCATTTATTTGCACTTTCATCAATCTTTGATTGCCCAGTGGATGTAATTTCCTGTAATATATGCTCGATGTGCAACGTTTTTCCCTGTATGTCGTACCTTTGCTTAGCGCGCCTCGCATTCCAGCTAAATAGTCGCTAGGAAGCTAAAAAATCAGTGAAATTATTAGTTAGCACGAACAGTCATGGGCCCTATGTGAAGGAAGCAGCCCACTGGCCTTAATGAGCTTCCCTAATGGGCTCGCAGGGGCCAAAATTCTCATTGGCCTTTGATTGATCGGTTTTGGTCCTGTGCATAATTGCTCATCGTAATGGGCTCAAATTATCTAATTGGGCCTACAGAAATGTTCGAACTTTAGTGGGCCCATTAAGTTAATGGGCCGTTACCAGGCCAAAACTTAATGGTTGGCCCTGTTACCTCCTGGGTCGTTAATAGGCCGACACCAAAGCGGGTAACAGGTGGGCCCATTTGATTTCACGGGCCATTAACAGGCCGATACTAAGGTCGGTCTACATATGGGCCAACTATACTGTGGGCCTCTAGCAGGCCGAAAGAGACAGCGGGCTCGTACTGGACCATAAAGAGCATGGGCCGCTAAGAGGCTGAAAGTCAGGTCATACTGTAGATGTCCCAACTGTGTTGTGGGCCTTTAGCAGGCTGAAAGAGAAACTAGGCTGGTATTGGACCATGAAGAGCATGGGCCGTTAAAAGGCCAAAACTCAGGTCCGACTACAAATGGCCCAACTCATTTATGGGCCGTCAACAGGCTGAAAGACACATCGGGCTGGAAATTGGCCCAACACTTAAGGTCGCCAAAAGGCCGAAAGATGTACATCCTAAAAATTGTCCCATCCCTTGAATGGGCCGTTAATAGGCCGAAACCACATCGGGCCGATATTGAGCCCAAATATATAGCGGGATGTTAACGGGCTCGAACTGACGATGGGCTGCAATGGTGTCAAATCGTTAACGGGTCGAATTGGCACATCTCGTATGGGTCGTGGGCTTAAATGGACCTGACACAAGTAGGCCTTATATGGGTCGGCCTACTAATTTTTACTGGGCCGGCCTTTTTAACCAGAATGGGCCTCTGTTCGGTCGTGCCACGTGTCAACGTATCATAGGCGCCTCCTGTCCAGTAAGTGGATGACATCTGTACCAACGGTGAGCCAACACGTGTTTCCTCCGGCCAATGAGAATTTTACACATGGAAAATCCCCATTAGTCAGGGATGTTTACGGGTTATCGGATCCAAACCTGAACCCGATAGCATAACGGCGACCCGTTACGGTGGATGCCACGTGTCGGTCACCCTTGACAAAAGCACTTCCGTGATGCATGATTTATCGTCATGGAAGTGGACACTTCTGTGATGATAATTTTGGTAATGTCATGAAACACTTCTACGACAGCACAGGTATGACTATCTTGATTCTTTCATAAAATCTTCATGCATGTGCATGCATGACAGAGAATGTGACCTACTGTGACAAACACGTATCATCATGGAAGTGTATTTTTTTCATAGTGATCGACGGAGAGGAAGGGAATCCCCTCAGGCGGTGAGGCCCCCTAGTGGCAGCGCGGCGGCGAATACAGGCGCGAGGAGGGGAGGGAGGGGAATAGGTCAACTGCTTGAGCAAACCCGTCCCCAGATTTTATATGGGTCGCGGATTTTACCAGACGACCAACAGATATCGGACATCCGGGGACTGATACGAGCGCCAGTCGATGGATGACCGGACAACCTCGGACATCCGAGGCCTGGGGAAAAAGAAAGTTGTGAATGATTGTTGCACAGCGACCGGATATCCGACCAATGTCGGACGACCCATAAGCTGTGAGTCATCGGATGACTGACAAGTGTCGGACATTCGGTGGCAAAAAGTTTGCACATACAGTGCTTAGAACGTTCTAGATGGATCTAAAGACAAGAACATGTAAATTATAAATATATGAGCAACTAGACAGAAATGACATCACATGATTAGTAACAATACAGACATATTAGGGACCATAATGCATGATTGGACAGCCTCCTGCGAGGAGGTGCGGTGGCCAAGGACCACCATGTGTGAGTATGTGTGTCGTCATGCCGCGAGGATGTTATCCTTGGGCTCAAAAGCACTACTCCATCATTTAAAGCACAACAGTTTGAGGAACATGGTAACTTTGAGAGTGTTTGTTCTATTTGTGCATTATATAGGGTGAGAGTACTCATGAGTTGAATGTCTCTGTCGGTGTCAAAACCGGCGGATCTCGGGTAGGGGGGCCCCGAACTGTGCATCTAAGGCTAATGGTAACAGGAGGCGGGGGACACGATGCTTACCCAGGTTCGGGCCCTCTAGATGGAGGTAATACCCTACTTCCTGCTTGATTGATCTTGATGATATGAGTATTACAAGAGTTGATCTGCCACGAGATCGTAGAGGCTAAACCCTAGAAGCTAGCCTATGATTATGATTGTTCGTTGTCCTACGCACTAAACCCTCCGGTTTATATAGACACCGGAGGGGGCTAGGGTTACACAGAGTCGATTACAGAGAAGGAGATCTACATATCCAAATTGCCAAGCTTGCCTTCCACGCAAAGGAGAGTCCCACCCGGACACGGGACGAAGTCTTCAATCTTGTATCTTCATAGTCCAACAGTCCGGCCAAAGTATATAGTCCGGCTGTCCGAGGACCCCCTAATCCAGGACTCCCTCAGTAGCCCCTGAACTAGGCTTCAATGACGATGAGTCCAGCGCGTAGATTGTCTTCGGCATTGCAAGGCGGGTTCTTCTCCAAAAATGCCTGAGTACCTGTTGTAACGAGCAGTGTTCGGCTTCCCATTAATGTTGCACTCCTCGGCTTCTATGCTTTAATAATGGCTATCTCCACGTGTCGAGCGAATGCAAGAAGTCGGGGCATTTTTACATTTGCCACCCTGACCATGTAAGTAAATCGTCTATTTAAAGAGACGGGGATCCTCAGATCCAAATCACACCATCCTCCCCCCAGCGGGTATTCATTAGAGCGCGCCTGGAAGAAGCCATCCCATCATGGCCAGCCATCACAGCTCCTCCTCTCGCTCCCGTAGCACTAAGCCAGGCGATTGGGAGAAGTGTTTTGTCCCCCATAGCCGATTGGTAGAGTTGCAGACCCAGGGGTTTCTCCCGCCTGCGTACATGGTCCCTGTCCGAGCCGAACTAGCCACTTATAATGGCAGGGAGCAAGCGGAGAGTTTTCCCAACCCATCCAAGGGGGAGCAGGTATGCTTTGTCCCTTATTTGCTGAGGGGACTTGGATTTCCAATCCATCCGTTCCTCCGCGGACTCCTGGAGTTCTATGGCCTCCAGCTGCATAACTTTACTCCTGCCTCCATACTACATATCGCAGGCTATGTCGCCTTCTGCGAGCTATTTCTGGGATGCGAAGCTCATTTTGAGCTATGGAAGAGGCTATTCTGCCTCGTACCCCGCACTCAGGAGGGGTCGATATATCAAGTGGGTGGAGCCGAAATATGGCGCATCGCCGGGACCGGATACCTGTCCGGTACTCCGAAGAAGACATCCAAAGACTGGCCTTCGGAGTGGTTTTATATGGAGGACGTCCCCCTTCCGGACCCTATTCGGTTGGGCCTTCCTGAGTTTGCAAATGCCCCGTTGAAGAACCGCCACAGCTGTCGCCCCCGGAGCCCCCAGGGGGAAGATAACAGAGATGTCATTTTCCCGATGGACAGGATAAAGACGCTGGCCAAACCAGGACTGACAATAATTGAGGTTATGTCAATATGTATAATGCAGGGAGTGCAGCCACTTCAATATCGGGGGAAACCCATGTGGCACTTCAATGGAGAAGACGACGCCACCCACTGCGGTCGTAAAGGTCCGGACTCCGCCGCCGCTCTGGCGAAAATACTGTCTGATTTGTACAAAGGAGAAGAAGAGGAGTTCATCCGTATTAAGCCACGGGATGGATTCTCCATGTACAACCCCCCAAGCTGGGTGAGCTGCTATCTTTTATTCCAATCTTTCCCGCATTCTTCATCACAAATATTTACCTTGCCAATTCATAGCAGGAACCACGAAAAGCTATGAGGGAGGTCCACAGCCCATCTCCACAGCCAGAGGACCCCGACCGGGCCCTCGACCCCGGACTCGAAGAAGATCCGGATGTATTTGTGGAGCTTATTGACAGGGCATTCTATCAGCTAAGCCGTGATGGTGCCTTGGTGGCCATCATAGCCGACTACCCAGGCCTACTCCCTGCATCGCATGTAAGTAAAACCGGAGTCCCAACTTCCGAGAAGGGTCCCTTCTTTGCATCTTACCCATCGCACATATATTGTGTCTTACAGGGAAGGCCATCGGGGCACCGTGCCGAACCCGCGGTGACTCGTCAACAAGGGGCACCGAAGCCGGGTAGGCTCAAAAGGAAGGCGGTCGGGACTGAGACGCCATCGCAGAGGTATGATTAAAACCTTGCTCCGCGATTATCATCTTAAAAATATAATAACGTATGTGGTTCCTGGCAGAAAAACTGCTCGCCGGACTGTGTCCGGAGAGCCTGCTGGCCACGCCTCCACCAGCCGGGCTCCAGAGCCGGACTTAGGGGCAGAGGCTAACGCGGCGACGACACCGGATGGTCCTCCTACAGAGGATGTGGATAGACTGTTCGCTACGAATTCCGAAGTGGAGAGCGCCATGAATCACAGGCGCCGCCGGGCCGTACTCCCCGACCCTAGTTTATCCGAAGAGGCGTTCAATGCCTTCAACTCAAGAGATGCGTACATCCGAGCCGCTAAAGTTGGCCTTGCCAGAGCCACGGACCAGTATGTAATGGACATACAGGTAAGAAATTATGATAATTATGTATATCAGTAGCCCCTAAGACTTGAAACAGTTGGCGCAACTAATTTAAGGATCATTGTATGTGTAGGTTCTCATGAAGAAGAATACCCAGTTGTCTCAAGAGCTGGAGGAGTGCAAAGCCGAGCTACAGGCCGCAGTTGCCGGAATGGAAGAGTCCAAGAAGGCCTCATCTGGTAATACTTGTCTTGATCGAAAAGAATGTATTGACATATGTTGGAAATATGCCCTAGAGGCAATAATAAAAGTATTATTATTATATTTCCTTGTTCATGATAATTGTCTTTTATTCATGCTATAATTGTATTATCCGGAAATCGTAATACACGTGTGAATACATAGACCACAATATGTCCCTAGTGAGCCTCTAGTTGACTAGCTCGTTGATCAACTGATGGTCATGGTTTTCGACTATGGACATTGGATGTCGTTGATAACGGGATCACATCATTAGGAGAATGATGTGATGGACAAGACCCAATCCTAAGCATAGCACAAGATCGTGTAGTTCGTTTTGCTAGAGCTTTTCCAATGTCAAGTATCTTTTCCTTAGACCATGAGATCGTGTAACTCCCGGATACCGTAGGAGTGCTTTGGGTGTACCAAAGCGTCACAACGAATCGGGTGACTATAAAGGTGCACTACAGGTATCTCCGAAAGTATCTGTTGGGTTGACACGGATCGAGACTGGGATTTGTCACTCCGTATGACGGAGAGGTATCACCGGGCCCACTCGGTAGTGCATCATCATAATGAGCTCAAAGTGACCAAGTGTCTGGTCACGGGATCATGCATTACGGTACGAGTAAAGTGACTTGCGATAACGAGATTGAACGAGGTATTGGGATACCGACGATCGAATCTCGGGCAAGTAAAATCTTGATTGACAAAGGGAATTGTATACGGGTTGATTGAATCCTCGACATCGTGGTTCATCCGATGAGATTATCGAGGAGCATGTGGGAGCCAACATGGGTATCCAGATCCCGCTGTTGGTTATTGCCCGAGAGCCGTCTCGGTCATGTCTGCATGTCTCCCGAACCCGTAGGGTCTACACACTTAAGGTTCGGTGACGCTAGGGTTGTATGAATATGAGTATGCAGCAACCCGAATATTGTTCGGAGTCCCGGATGAGATCCCGGCCGTCACGAGGAGTTCCGGAATGGTCCGGAGGTAAAGATTTATATATAGGAAGTCTTATTTTGGTCGCCGGAAAAGTTTCGCACGTTATCGGTATTGTACCGGGAGTGCCGAAGGGGTCCGAGGTCCACCGGGGTCCACCTGCCCGGGGGCCTCATGGGCTGTAGGGGTGCGCCTTGGCCTATATGGGCCAAGGGCACCAGCCCCAAAAGGGCCCATGCGCCAAGGAGACTTGGGAGGGAAGAGTCCTAAAGGGGAAGGCACCTCAGGGTGCCTTGGGAGGATGGACTCCTCCCCCTCTTGGTCGCACCCTTCCTTGGAGGAAGGGGCAAGGCTGCGCCATCCCCCTCTCTTGCACCTATATAAAGGGAGGGAGGAGGGGTGGCCGGACCCTAAAGCCCTAGGCACCTCCACTCTCTGCTACACCACCACCTCCCGTAGTTGCTTAGCGAAGCCCTGCCGGAGTTCTGCTGCATCCACCACCACGCCGTCGTGCTGCTGGATCATCATCAGCCTCTCCTTCCCCCTTGCTGGATCAAGAAGGAGGAGACGTCATCCGCTCCGTACGTGTGTTGAATGCGGAGGTGATGTCCGTTCGGCACTAGGTCATCGGTGATCTGAATCACGGCGAGTACGACTCCATCAACCCCGTTCCATTGAACACTTCCGCACGCGATCTACAAGTGGTATGTAGATGCAATCACTCTTCCATGACTCGTTGCTAGATGAACTCATAGATGGATCTTGGTGAAACCGTAGGAAAAATTTTAATTTTCTCGCAACGCGTTCCCCAACAGTGGCATCATGAGCTAGGTCTATGCGTAGTTCTCTATTGCACGAGTAGAACACAATTATGTTGTGGGCGTAGTTCTTGTCAACTTGCTTGCCGCTACTAGTCTTATCTTGCTTCAGCGGTATTGTGGGATGAAGCGGCCCGGACCAACCTTACACGTACGCTTATGTGAGACCGGTTCCACCGGTGACATGCACTAGTTGCATAAGGTGGCTGGCGGGTGTCTGTCTCTCCCACTTTAGTTGGAGCGGATTCGATGAAAAGGGTCCTTATGAAGGGTAAATAGAAGTTGACAAAATCACGTTGTGGTTATTCGTAGGTAAGAAAAGCGTTCTTGCTAGAACCCAATTGCAGCCACGTAAAAGATGCAACAACAATTAGAGGGCGTCTAACTTGTTTTTGCAGCAATTGTCATGTGATGTGATATGGCCAGAAGTTGTGATGAATGATGAAGGATATATTGTGATGTATGAGATCATGTTCTTGTAAAAGGAATCACGACTTGCATGTCGATGAGTATGACAACCGGCAGGAGCCATAGGAGTTGTCTTTATTTTTGTATGACCTGCGTGTCATTGAAGAACGCCATGTAAATTACTTTACTTTATTGCTAAACGCGTTAGCCATAGAAGTAGAAGTAGTCGTTGGCGTGACAACTTCATGAAGACACGATGATAGAGATCATGATGATGGAGATCATGGTGTCATGCCGGTGACAAGATGATCATGGAGCCCCGAAGATGGAGATCAATGGAGCTATATGATATTGGTCATATCATGTCACTACTATATAATTGCATGTGATGTTTATTGTGTTTATGCATCTTGTTTACTTAGAACGACGGTAGTAAATAAGATGATCCCTTACAACAATTTCAAGAAGTGTTCTCCCTAACTGTGCACCGTTGCTAAAGTTAAATGCGTTTCAAGCACCACGTGATGATCGGGTGTGATAGATCCTTACGTTCACATACAACGGGTGTAAGACAGTTTTACACATGCAAAACACTTAGGGTTAACTTGACGAGCCTAGCATGTACAGACATGGACTCGGAACACGGAGACCGAAAGGTCGAACACGAGTCGTATGGAAGATACGATCAACATGAGAATGTTCACCGACGATGACTAGTCCGTCTCACGTGATGATCGGACACGGCCTAGTCGACTCGGATCGTGTAACACTTAGATGACTAGAGGGATGTCTAATCTGAGTGGGAGTTCATTAAAGAATTTGATTAGATGAACTTTATTATCATGAACAATAGTCTAAAATCTTTGCAAAATGTCATGTAGATCAAATGGCCAACGCTAATGTCACCATGAACTTCAACGCGTTCCTAGAGAAAAACAAGCTGAAAGATGATGGCAGCAACTATTCGGACTGGGTCCGGAACCTGAGGATTATCCTCATAGCTGCCAAGAAACAATATGTCCTAGAAGCACCACTAGGTGAAGCACCCATCCCAGAGAACCAAGACATTATGAATGCTTGGCAATCTCGTGATGATGATTACTCCCTCGTTCAGTGCGGCATGCTTTACAGCTTAGAACCGGGGCTCCAAAAGCGTTTTGAGCAACACGGAGCATTTGTGATGTTCGAGGAGCTGTAAATGGTGTTCCTAGCTCATGCCCGGGTCGTGAGATATGAAGTGTCCGACAAGTTCTATAGTTGTAAGATGGAGGAAAACAGTTCTGTCAGTGAGCACATACTCAAAATGTCTGGGTTGCACAACCGCCTGTCCCAGCTGGACATTAACCTTCCGGACGAGGCGGTCATTGATGAATCCTTGATCGCTCCCACCAAGCTACAAGAGCTTGTGATGAACTACAATATGCAGGGGATGGTGAAGACCATTCCCGAAGTATTTTCAATGCTGAAATCAGCAGAGGTTGAAATCAAGAAAGAACTTCAAGTGTTGATGATCAATAAAACCACTAAGTTCAAAAAGGGCATGGGTAAGAAGAACTTCACGAAGGACGGCAAGGATATTGCCGCGCCAGTAAGCAAGTTGCGGGAAGAAGTCAAGGAATGGACCCAAGCACGAGACTGAGTGCTTTTATTGCAAGGGAAGGGTCACCGAAGCGGAACTGCCCCAAATACTTAGCGGATAAGAAGGCCGGCAACACTAAAGGTATATTTGATATACATGTAATTGATGTGTACCTTACGGTACTCGTAGTAACTCCTGGGTATTTGATACCGGTGCCGTTGCTCATATTTGTAACTCACAGCAGGAGCTGCGGAATAAGCGGAGACTGGCAAAGGACGAGGTGACGATGCGCGTCGGGAATGGTTCCAAGGTCGATGTGATCGCCATCGGCACGCTACCTCTACATTTACCCACGGGATTAGTTATGAACCTCAATAATCGTTATTTAGTGCCAAGTTTGAGCATGAACATTGTATCTGGATCTCGTTTAATGCGAGATGGCTACTCGTTTAAATCCGAGAATAATGGTTGTTCTATTTATATGAGAGATATGTTTTATGGTCATGCTCCGATGGTCAATGGTTTATTCTTAATGAATCTCAAACGTAATATTACACATATTCATAGTGTGAATACCAAAAGATGTAAAGTTGATAACGATAGTCCCACATACTTGTGGCTTGCCGCCTTGGTCACATTGGTGTCAAGCGCATGAAGAAGCTCCATCGATGGACTTTTGGAGTCTCTCGATTATGAATCATTTGACACATACGAACCATGCCTCATGGGCAAGATGACCAAGACTCCGTTCTCCAGGACAATGGAGCGAGCAACCAACTTATTGGAAATCATACATACCGATGTGTGTGGTCCAATGAGCGTTGAGGCTCGCGGAGGATATCGTGATGTTCTCACTCTCACTGATGACTTGAGTAGATATGGGTATGTCTACTTGATGAAACACAAGTTTGAGACCTTTGAAAAGTTCAAGGAATTTCAGAATGAGGTAGAGAATCAACGTGACCGAAAAATAAAGTTCTTACGATCAGATCGTGGAGGAGAATATTTAAGTCACGAATTTGGTACACACTTAAGGAAATGTGGAATCATTTCACAACTCACGCCGCTGGAACACCTCAACAGGTAACGGTGTGTCCGAACATCGTAATCGCACTCTATTGGATATGGTGCGATCTATGATGTCTCTTCTTGATTTACCGCTATCATTTTGGGGATACGCTCTAGAGACAGCTACATTCACTTTAAATAGGGCACCGTCTAAATCCGTTGAGACGACACCGTATGAATTATGGTTTGGGAAGAAACCTAAGCTGTCGTTTCTAAAAGTTTGGGGATGCGATGCTTATGTCAAGAAACTTCAACCTGAAAAGCTCGAACCCAAGTCGGAAAATGCGTCTTCATAGGATACCCTAAGGAAACCATTGGGTATACCTTCTACCTTAGATCCGAAGGCAAGATCTTTGTTGCCAAGAACGGATCCTTTCTGGAAAAAGAGTTTCTCTCGAAAGGAGTAAGTGGGAGGAAAGTAGAACTTCGATGAAGTACTACCTCTTGAACCGGAAAGTAGTGCAGCTCAGAAAATGTTCCTGTGGTGCCTACACCGATCGGAGAGGAAATTAATGATGATGATCAAGGTACTTGGATCAAGTTGCTGAGCTCAGAGGGTCCACTAGGACATGTTCCGCACTGCAGTGGTAATGCAACCCTATCACGGAAATCATGTTGTTAGACAATGGTGAACCTTGAACTATGAAGAAGCGATGGCGGGCCCAGATTCCAACAAATGGCTTGAAGCCATGCAATCCGAGATAGGATCCATGTATGAAAACAAAGTATGAACTTTGACAGACTTGCCCGATGATCGTGAGCGATAGAAAACAAATGGATCTTTAAGAAGAAGACGGACGCGGATGGTAATGTTACCATCTATAAAGCTCGACTTGTCGCTAAGGGTTACCGACAAGTTCAAGGGATTGACTACGATGAGACTTTCTCTCTCCGTAGCGAAGCTTAAGTCCGTCCGAATCATGTTAGCAATTGCCGCATACTATGATTATGAGATATGGCAGATGGACGTCAAAACGGCATTCCTTAACGGTTACCTTAAGGAAGAGCTGTATATGATGCAGCCGGAAGGTTTTGTCGATCCTAAGAATGCTAACAAGGTATGCAAGCTCCAGCGATCCATTTATGGGCTGGTGCAAGCATCTCGGAGTTGGAACATTCGCTTTGATGAGATGATCAAAGCGTTTGGGTTTATGCAGACTTATGGAGAAGCCTGCGTTTACAAGAAAGTGAGTGGGAGCTCTGTAGCATTTCTCATATTATATGTAGATGACATACTTTTGATGGGAAATGATATAGAACTTTTGGACAACATTAAGTACCTGAAAAGGACAAAGGACATGTTTCTCGTTTATGGAGGTGACGAAGAGCTCGTCGTAAAGGGTTACGTCGACGCTAGCTTCGACACAGATCTGGATGACTCTAAGTCACAAACCGGATACGTGTATATGTTGAATGGTGGAGCGATGGCTGGTGCAGCTGCAAGCAGAAGCGCCGTGGCGGGATCTACATGTGAAGCGGAGTACATGGCAGCCTCAGAGGCAGCACATGAAGCAATTTGGGTGAAGGAGTTCATCACCGACCTAGGAGTCATACCCAATGCGTCGGAGCCGATCAAACTCTTCTGTGACAACACAGGAGCTATTGCACTTGCCAAGGAGCCCAGGTTTCACAAGAAGACCAGGCACATCAAGCGCCGCTTCAACTCCATTCGTGAAAATGTTCAAGATGGAGACATAGAAATTTGCAAAGTGCATACGGATCTGAATGTCGCAGATCCATTGACTAAACCTCTTCCATGTAAAGCAAAACATGATCAACACCGTAACTCTATGGGTGTTCGATTCATCACAATGTAACTAGATTATTGACTCTAGTGCAAGTGGGAGACTGTTGGAAATATGCCCTAGAGGCAATAATAAAAGTATTATTATTATATTTCCTTGTTCATGATAATTGTCTTTTATTCATGCTATAATTGTATTATCCGGAAATCGTAATACACGTGTGAATACATAGACCACAATATGTCCCTAGTGAGCCTCTAGTTGACTAGCTCATTGATCAACTGATAGTCATGGTTTCCCGACTATGGACATTGGATGTCGTTGATAACGGGATCACATCATTAGGAGAATGATGTGATGGACAAGACCCAATCCTAAGCATAGCACACGATCGTGTAGTTCGCTTTGCTAGAGCTTTTCCAATGTCAAGTATCTTTTCCTTAGACCATGAGATCGTGTAACTCCCGGATACCGTAGGAGTGCTTTGGGTGTACCAAACGTCACAACGTAACTGGGTGACTATAAAGGTGCACTACTGGTATCTCCGAAAGTATCTGTTGGGTTGACACGGATCGAGACTGGGATTTGTCACTCCGTATGATGGAGAGGTATCACTGGGCCCACTCAGTAGTGCATCATCATAATGAGCTCAAAGTGACCAAGTGTTCGGTCACGGGATCTTGCATTACGGTACGAGTAAAGTGACTTGCCGGTAACGAGATTGAACGAGGTATTGGGATACCGACGATCGAATCTCGGGCAAGTAAAATACTGATTGACAAAGGGAATTGTATACGGGGTTGATTGAATCCTCGACATCGTGGTTCATCCGATGAGATTATCGAGGAGCATGGGGGAGCCAACATGGGTATCCAGATCCCGCTGTTGGTTATTGCCCGAGAGCCGTCTCGGTCATGTCTGCATGTCTCCCGAACCCGTAGGGTCTACACTTAAGGTTCGGTGACGCTAGGGTTGTATGAATATGAGTATGCAGCAAACCAAATGTTGTTCGGAGTCCCGGATGAGATCCCGAACGTCACGAGGAGTTCCGGAATGGTCCAGAGGTAAAGATTTATATATAGGAAGTCTTATTTTGGTCGCCGAAAAAGTTTCGCACGTTATCAGTATTGTACCGGGAGTGCCGAAAGGGGTCCGGGGGTCCATCAGGGGGGTCCACCTGCCCCGGGGGGCCACATGGGCTGTAGGGGGTGCGCCTTGTCCTATATGGGCCAAGGGAACCAGCCCCAAAAGGGCCCATGCGCCAAGGAGACTTGGGAGGGAAGAGTCCTAAAGGGGGAAGGCACCTCCGAGGTGCCTTGTGGAGGATGGACTCCTCCCCCCCTCTTGGCCGCACCCTTCCTTGGATGAAGGGGCAAGGCTGCGCCCTCCCCCCCCCTCTCTTGCACCTATATAAAGGCAGGGGAGGGAGGGGTGGCCGGACCCTGAAGCCCTTGGCACCTCCTCTCTCTGCTACACCTCCTCCTCCTCCCGTAGTTGATTAGCGAAGCCCTGCCGGAGTTCTGCTGCATCCACCACCACGCCGTCGTGCTGCTGGATCATCATCAACCTCTCCTTCCCCCTTGCTGGATCAAGAAGGAGGAGACGTCATCCGCTCCGTACGTGTGTTGAACGCGCAGGTGTTGTCCGTTCGGCACTAGGTCATCGGTGATCCGAATCACGGCGAGTACGACTCCATCAACACCGTTCCATTGAACGCTTCCGCACGCGATCTACAAGTGGTATGTAGATGCAATCACTCTCCCATGACTCGTTGCTAGATGAACTCATAGATGGATCTTGGTGAAACCATAGTAAAAAATTTAATTTTCTGCAACGTTCCCCAACAACATATACCAGTTAGTATTCGGCATGCGTACAAATCTAACAATAGATTATGCACACAATCCCGGAGGAAATCCGGAGATCGTATCGAAGGATGAGCAACATGTTCAACGACAGCTAAAGGCTGGCGAGTGCGTGCTTACAAAGGTTATACGGGAGAAAAATGATCTCCAGGACGCAAATACCCGGCTGGGCGTCGAATTAAAAGATGTTCGGGCCCAGCTTGTTGACTCCGTGAAGGAGAATAAGACGCTTCGACACGGCATTTTTAGTAAGTGCTCAAACGAACCTTCATACAGTTCGGCGAAGAAATGGGCTAACGGAATTATGTCTGTAGGTATGATGAAAGGTCGTCCGGAAGAACAGATGCCCGGATCTGCAGGCGATCTTCTGCAAGAGCTCTCACAACTGCACGAACAAGTTCGGTAGGTGATGCAGGGTACTGCCCAGGCCTTGTGGCCGTCCGCCTCCCTGCCGGGAAGCATGGGATAGCTTGTAGAGATGCTCAAGGGAGCGCGGTTGCGCCTCCGATTATGGAAGATATCGGCCTGCCGACAAGGTGCAAGGGAGGCCTGGGCCATGGTGAAGACGCGATACACCAAGGCTGACCCAAACCATATGGCCGAGGTCGGACCTGTAGGGTCAGATGGGAAAGAGATCCCCGTTAGTCTGGTATATGACCACGTAGCGTTAGCCGCGAAGTATTCCCAACAGGATTGTAGGCTAGACAGCCTGTTGGATGGTATAGAAGAAGAATTTAGTCAGTCTAAGTGACTTTGTACTTCAAAGGACATATTTTGTCCCTAGCCGGATTGTAAATCATTTGTCTTGGCGGACCTTTTCGCTTGGACCTCTGGACCCAACAGTCCGGAGTGTATCCGAATACCCTCTCAGTTATATAAGAACTGGGGCACACATGGAAACCAGGCGTAGGGGTCATAAGTGCTTGAACAGACAAGTACCCAACTAGCTATGTTATATTACATGGATAGTAAGAAACATCTTCCAGGGAGAATAGTTCCGTTAAGGGTTCCTTTCCCTGGGTACGCATGCATTTATGTGCATGTTCAAACTGCGAAAAGCGACGCAGGATATAAACACTGGGGGCATGTATTGCAATAAGTAAGAAACATCTTTTGTTCACAGATCGAATATTCCCTTAAGAACGCTAGCTTTCGGCTTCACCCAGTCTGAGGTACACATCCGGCTGACCCGGCAGTAGCAATCGCAGAGGTGCTCCCCTTATGCCCTAGCAGAATTAACGGGAACATAGGGCATAAACACAAGAGCCAGGCAACCCAGCTTGGCCAAAACTTAAGTCATATCGATGCATATAATGGTGAAAAAAGGTACATATGGAGGAATGACGCATATGTGGTGGGCATAAAGCCCAGAAGATAATTATATTAAGCTTCTGTATAAGAAGCCCCCAGGTATATTGAGCGCGCATAGCGCGGCAGGAGTGTGCGGTCGAAGCATACTTGAAGCTTTTAAGGCTATAAAAAAAGAAAGAGAGAGAGGATATAACTTAAAAAAGAAAGGCGGAGGTAAGGAGACGAACACAGGGTTCGGCACTAGGCGTAGAATCTTTGGAGTCTGGTCGCATTCCATGGATTCGGCTCAAGTCGATTATCTGATGCATCACGCAGACGGTACGCTCCTCCGGTGAGGACTTTATCAATGATGAAGGGACCCTCCCACTTGGCTTGAGCTTGTCCTTTTTCTTCTCTAGTAGGCGTAGAACGAGTTCGCCAATGTTATAAGTTTTGGCTCGTACTTTTCTGCTTTGATACCTTCGAGCCTGCTGCTAATAGAATGAGGAACGGGCCTTTGCGACGTCACGCTCCTCCTCCAGGGCATCCAAATTGTCCTGCCAATCCAGCTCGGCTTCTCTCTCTTTGTACATGCGCACTCGAGGTGAGTCATGAATGATATCGCAGGGTAGCACTGCCTCTGCGACGTACACCATAAAAAATGGTGTGTATACGGTGGTGCGATTTGGCGTGGTCCGCAGCCCCCATAGTACGGACTCGAGTTCCTCGATCCAGTGCGTATCTGATTCCTTCAAGGATCGCACTAGTCTGGGTTTAATGCCGCTCATAATAAGACCATTTGCTCGTTCGACTTGACCATTGTTTGGGGGTGATAGACGGAGGCATAATCGAGCTTAATGCCCATTTTGCCGCACCAAGTTTTCACCTTGTCGGCTGCGAAGTTTGAGCCGTTATCGGTGATGATGCTGTTGGGGACACCGTAACAGTGTACGACCCCGGATATGAGGTCTATCACTGGTCCGGACTCGGTCGTTTTAACTGGTTTGGCTTCTATCCATTTGGTGAATTTATCCACCATGACCAACAAATATTTCTTCTTATGGCTTCCTCCTTTAAGGGGTCCAACCATATCGAGCCTCCAGACCGCAAAGGGCCAAGTTATAGGGATTGTTTGGAGAGCGGTAGGTGGCATATGGCTTTGATTTGCAAAAAGTTGGCAACCGACGCAATGTTGGACAAGGTCCTGTGCGTCTGCCCGCGCTATCGGCCAATAGAAACCTATACGGAAGGCCTTGCTTACGAGTGCCCGGGCTGCGGCATGGTGGCCGCCGAGTCCGGCATGAATTTCGGCCAAGAGCTGCCGCCCTTCCTCTTCGGAGATGCACCTTTGGAGCACTCCAGTCGCGCTTTTCTTATAAAGATCTCCCTTGTGGACCTTGTAGGCTTTAGAGTGCCGCACAATGCAACGTGCCTCATTTCGGTCCTCAGGGAGTTCTTGCCTATTTAAGTAGGCTAAGAAGGGTTCAGTCCACGGGGCGATGACAGCCATGATCACGTGGGCCGAAGGTGTTATTTCGGTGGCGGAGCCTCCGATTACGTCAGATTGTTTGGGATCTGGGGTTGTGTTCGGATCCGGACTGGTATTGCTGGTCTCCCCTTCCCACACCACGGATGGATTGAACAGCCTTTCCAAGAAGATATTAGGTGGGACGGGGTCGCGCTTAGCGATGCGGGTGAGGATATCCGCCGCTTGATTGTTTTCTCGGACCACACGGTGGAATTAGAGCCCCTCGAACCGAGCTAACATTTTGAGGACGGCATTACGGTAAGCCGCCATTTTTGGGTCCTTGGCGTCAAAGTCTCCATTTATTTGAGATATCGCGAGGTTCGAATCCCCACACACTTCCAGCCGTTGAATGCCCATGGAGACTGCCATCCGAAGACCATGCAACAGAGCCTCATATTCGGCTGCGTTGTTGGAGTCTGTGTATAATATTTGGAGTATGTATTGGACTGTATCTCCGGTGGGGGATGTCAGGACAACGCCTGCCCCCAGACCAGCCAGCATCTTAGAGCTGTCAAAGTGCATGATCCAATTTGAGTACGCGTCGTACTCTTTAGGGAGTTTGGCTTCTGTCCATTCAGCGATGAAGTCGGCCAGTACTTGCGACTTAATGGCTCGCCATGGTTTGTATATTATGTCAAACGGGAGGATCTCGATAGCCCATTTAGTAATCTGGCCCATGGCCTCGCGGTTATTTATTATATCGTTGAGGGGTACTTCAGAGGCCGCCGTGATTGAACACTCTTGAAAGTAGTGTCGTAGTTTCCGGGATGCCATGAAGACCGCGTAAGCTATCTTTTAATAATGTGGGTACCGTGACTTGCATGGAGTGAGGACAGTGGATATGTAGTATACCGGCTTTTGAAGCGGGAACTTATGTCCGTCCGTCTCTTGTTCGACGACGAGCACTGTGCTTACAACCTGGTGTGTTGCAGCTATATATAACAGCATAAGTTCACCGATATTTGGCCCGGCCAGGATTGGATTGCTGACCAAGAGGGCCTTTATTTCTTCCAGTCCGTCCGTAGCCGCATCCGTCCACTCGAAGTGTTCGGTGCGTCGAAGAAGGCGATAAAGAGGTAGTGTCTTTTCTCCTAATCGGGAGATAAAGCGGCTTAAGGCAGCCACGCATCCAGTTAATTTATGGATTTGCTTGAGGTCTGTTGGGGTAGCCAACTGTGACAAAGCTCGGATTTTAGCCGGATTTGCTTCAATTCCTCTATTGGAAACGATGAAGCCCAAGAGCTTTCCGGCAGGTACGCCGAAGACGCATTTTTTCGGATTGAGCTTGATGTCGTATGTTCGTAGATTGTCGAACGTAAGCCTCAAGTCGTCTATTAAGGATTCAAAGTGTCTAGTTTCGATGACCACATCGTCTACGTATGCCTCCACTGTTTTGCCGATTTGTGTTTCCAGGCATGTCTGAATCATGCGTTGATAGGTTGCACCGGCGTTTTTTAGCCCGAAAGGCATGGTGTTAAAACAAAAGGGGCCGTATGGAGTGATGAATGCCGTTGTGGCTTGATCGGACTCCGCCATCTTGATTTGATGGTATCCGGAGTATGCGTCGAGGAAGCACAATGAGTCGTGTCCTGCAGTAGCGTCGATGATTTGATCGATGCGGGGGAGTGGGAAGGGATCCTTAGGGCAAGCCTTATTGAGGTCCTTGAAATCGACACATAGGCGCCAGGATTTGTCCTTCTTTGGTACCATCACCAGGTTTGCTAGCCAGTCCGGATGTTTATTTCTCTGATGAATCCGGCCTCGAGTAACTTGGCTAGCTCTTCTCCCATGGCTGTCGCTTAGGTTCTCAAAAGCGCCGAAGAGTCTGCTTGACCGGCTTGTATCCCTTCAGTATGTTTAGGCTATGCTCGACCAGCCTGCGTGGGATACCTAGCATGTCTGAAGGATGCCAGGCGAAGATGTTCCAATTCTCGCGCAAGAACTCTCGCAGTGCGGCGTCTATTATGGGGCTCAGCTGTGCCCCGATGGATGCTGTTTTTTGTAGGGTCCGTTCGGTGGACCTGAAATTTGACTATTTCGTCCGCTGGTTTGAAAGAGGTGGACTTGGGTCGTTTGTCGAGTATCACGTCGTCCCTATCCACCGTGGAGTGCAGCGTAGTTAGTTCTTCGGGCGCGAGGGCTTCGGATAATGCCTCAAGGGCCAGAGTGGCGGTTTTATTTTTGGCACGGAGTGCTACGTCCGTATCACTAGCTAGAGTGATTATTCCATTGGGCCCGGGCATCTTGAGCTTCATGTACCCGTAATGCGGTATAGCTTGGAAGCTCGTGAATGCATCCCGCTCTAAAAGGGCGTGGTATCCGCTACTGAACGGGGCCACTTGGAATGTGATTTCTCCGGACCTATAATTCTCCGGCGTGCTGAATACCACATCTGGTGTGATTTTTCCCGCGCATCGTGCCTCCCGACTAGGGATGATACCTCTAAAGGTCGTGCTGCTTTGCTCAATGCGGCTCTTGTCTATTTCCATTTTGTTAAGAGTTTCCTCGTAGATGAGGTTTAATCCGCTGCCACCGTCCATGAGCACTTTAGTAAGCCAGTAGCCGTCCACAATTGGACTAAAGACCAAAGCGGCTGGTGCTCGGACTGTTCGGAATTTAGGTTCGTCACTGGCATTGAAGGTTATGGCCGTGCCGTTCCATGGATTTATTGCTGCAACATGGCAGACTTCGGCGAGGCTGCGGAGTGCTCGCTTACGCCTATTATTTGAGGCGAAAGTCTCGAAGACTGTCAGTATTGTATTGTTATTTTCTGCGGTATGGTACTCTGCGGTATTGTTGATGAGCTCTTGGCCACCTGCCGGAGTATCCAACATGCTCTCAGGCTGTGTGTTGGTATGGTATCCGGTGTACTGTGAATCTTGCACGGCCCATTGAACCATCCCTCCAATACGGTTCCATGCCCTATAGTGGGCTTTGGTTTCTTCGTAATTGGATCGGGTGACTTGCGAGAGTGCACCCTTTTTGTTCGGGCGAGGGGTTTAGTGAGAGCTGGAGGATCCCAGAATTTTGTTAGGGTTTTCCATGCTCTTTCCATCGCATAGTACTTCTGTACTATGGCCGCCAAGTCAGCGAAGTGTGCTATGTCACGGCGACTTATGGCATTGAGAATTCCCTTGTCCGTGCAAATTTTGCAAAAGAATGAGATTGCGTCTTCCTCGCGACAGTCCTTAACCTTGCTCATTACAAGGAGGAATCTGGCCCAGAAGTGATGTACTGTCTCTTGGGGCTCTTTCTAATGTGGGAAAGATCACTTGTGTCTGGGTGGGTGGGTAGATTTAAGTCCAAACCCTGACCCGATCTGAGACCCAGGGGCAGAGGAGCTTCCGAGCTTGGCGGCTCGGCTCCCGAATGCTGCCCAATTTTCTTGGCCCGCCGTCCGATTCTAGGTTCGGAGCCTGGGCCATGTCCTCCCATAGATGGGTATCTGGCTCGGAGAGCTCGGGAATCCGGACATAGTTCGTCCTCAAAATAGAGGAAGAATCGTTGCATTGTTCCTCCACCACCGCTATCTGATGGGTTACCGGCGGAGAGTTAATCTCCCTTTGGTCGGGTTTAAGCCCGATCCGATCATAGTCCGTAGCGACTCCCAGGGCGGCGATGCGATCCAAGAGCTCGTTCAGGGAGGAGAGCTTCGTTGGATCCATCTGCTCGGTGAATTCCAAGCTGACGTGGAGGTTGTTCTTCATGACCTGAGAAGTCATTGTCGGCGTGGCAGCCGAACGGGCGGTCATGATGAAGCCGCCCAGCCGGAGAGTCTGGCCTACAGACAGCGCTCCCCCATAGGTGATGTTGTCCTTGACAACAAGGCGAGCCATCAAGCCTTATCGTGACGGCACAGTGGAACTCTCAATGAAAGCACCAATGTCGGTGTCAAAACAGGCGGATCTCGGGTAGGGGGTCCCGAACTGTGCGTCTAAGGCTAATGGTAACAGGAGGCGGGGGACATGATGTTTACCCAGGTTCGGGCCCTCTCGATGGAAGTAATACCCTACTTCCTGCTTGATTAATCTTGATGATATGAGTATTACAAGAGTTGATCTACCACGAGATCGTAGAGGCTAAACCCTAGAAGCTAGCCTATGATTATGATTGTTCGTTGTCCTACGTACTAAACCCTCCGATTTATATAGACACCGGAGGGGGCTAGGGTTACACAGAGTCGGTTACAGAGAAGGAGATCTACATATCCGAATTGCCAAGCTTGCCTTCCATGCAAAGGAGAGTCCCACCCGGACACGGGACGAAGTCTTCAATCTTGTATCTTCATACTCCAACAGTTCGGCCAAAGTATATAGTCCGGCTGTCCGAGGACCCCCTAATCTAGGACTCCCTCAGTCTCCCCCTAAAAACATGCCTACATCAAGACAAGACATAAAGTAAATGCACGCATGGGTACAAGATTTCACATAATGTTATCAAGCTCCAAGATACCAAGTTCATGCCTAAGTTGGCAAATCCTTGCTTCATCCAATCGTTTGGTGAAAATGTCGGCAAGTTGCATATCTGTACCGACATGAGCAATATCAATGTCACATTTTTGCACATGGTCTCTCAAGAAGTGATACCCAATATTAATGTGCTTGGTGTGAGGATGATCAATAGGGTTCTCAGCAATCTTGATGGCACTTTCATTGTCGCATCAAAGAGGCACATGTCTATAAGTGCTACCATAATCCTTCAAAGTTTGCCTCATCCATAGTAATTGAGTTGCACAGCTTGCGGTTGCAATGCATTCTACTTTGGCGGTGGAGAGCGAGGCACAATTCTGCTTCTTCGAGGACCAACTTACCAATGAGCGTCCAAGAAACTGACATGCACCGGAGGTAGACTTCCCTCCCACTTTGTCTCCGGCTCAATCTGCATCCGTGTACCCAATGAGAGCAAACTTGGTATCCTTGGGGTACCATAGACCCAGCATTGGGGTGTGAACAAGGTATCTAAGAATATGCTTAACCGCCTTATGATGACTTTCCATTGGGGAAGCTTGAAATCTTGCACATATGCCAACACTTAACATGACGTCCGGTCTAGATGCACAAAGATAAAGCAATGAACCAATCATAGAGCGATAAAGAGATGGGTCAAATGGGATACCGTTTGTATCTTCAGTAAGAACAAGTTTGGTTGGCATGGGTGTCTTGCATGGACTAGCATCATTCGTTCCAAACTTCTCAAGAATGTCCTTTAGTTATTTGGTTTGGTACAAGAAGATTCCTTCTTGAAATTGTTGGATTTGAAATCCGAGAAAGAACTTCATATCCGCATTGAGTGACATCTCAAAGGTCTTGGTCATGGAGGCCGCCAACTTCTTGCAAAAATGAATGTTACGAGAACCAAAAATGATGTCATCTACATAGATTTGGCCTAAGATCAAATCACCCTTTTCCCTCTTAGTAAAAAGAGTGGGATCGATCACCCCTCTCACAAAACCATCATCGAGTAGGAACTTATTAAGATGATCATACCAAGCATGAGGTGCTTGTTTGAGGCCATACAAAGCCTTGTGAAGTTTATACACATAGTCTTTGTGATCGAGATCAACTAACCCGGGTGGTTATGATACATATACTTCTTCTTGTAGAGGACCGTTAAGAAAAGCACTCTTCACATCCATTTGATGTAAAGTAAAACCACTGTAAGAAGCATAAGCAAGTAAGATGCGAATAGAGTCAAGACAGGCAATGGGATCAAAGGTCTCATCAAAGTCCAAACCTTCAACTTGTGAGTACCCTTGTGCCACTAACCTTGCCTTGTTTCGGATGATTTCGCCATTGTCATCTTTCTTGTTTTTGAAAATCCATCTTGTTCCAATGACATTGTGTTCCTTAGTTGGTCTCTTGATTAATGACCACATTTTGTTGCGTTTCAGTAAAAAAACATTTTGTTGTGTTCAAGACAATTCAACTCTTCTTGCATAGCAATGAGCCAATCATTGTTCATCAATGCATCTTGTACCTTGAGTGGCTCAACACTAGAGACAAATCAAAAGTGAGCACAAAAATTTGTCAATTGTTTATGAGTGACTCTACCTTCCGATATGTCGTTAAGAAATTGATCAACATCAACACGATCGGCCACTCGTGGCATGATGGAAGTTAGGGTTTCACGAGGTTCAACTTCATTTCCATCATCCATGTCCTCAACATATGGATCATTAATGTGTGGTGGAAGATCTTCTTCTTCATGTTGCATTTGTTGGGGTTCATCATCAATGATTGCACTTGCTTGTTCTTGCTCTTGATGGTGATCTTGTTCTTGAACAGTGGGCTCCACTTGAGCAAAAGGATATTGTGATGACATACGTGTTGAAGTGGCTTGATGATGAGTGAAACTTCCATCGTCTTATTCATCATCATGAGGTTCTTGTTCCATAGGAAGAAGAGCACCAACACCCATGGTCAAAATATCTTGAGAAGGATCTTCTTCACCTACATCACTTAGATCAACTTACTCCCCGTGGGAGCCATTAAGTTCATCAAACACCACATCACCAGTTTCTACAAGACATCCATTGGATTTGTTGTAGACTCTATAAGCGTGAGAGTTTGATCCATAACCAACAAATATGCCCTCAATTGTTTTGGATTGAAATTTTCCTAATCGTTCTCTCTTGTTGAGAATCAAGCACTTGCACCCAAATACAAGAAAGTACTTGACATTTGGCTTGTCCCCGATTAGGAGCTCATATGGAGTCTTCTCCAATATCATGCGGAGGAAGAGCCGGTTTGATGCATGGCATGCGGTGTTGACGGCCTTGGCCCGAAAACCATGTGGTGACTTGTAATCATCCAACATGGACCTTGCCAATTCCACAAGTGTATGGTTCTTCCTCTCAGCTACACCATTTTGTTGACTAGTGTAGGGTGCGGAATATTGATGCTCAATTCCCTCATCACAAAGAAATTCTTCCAAGGTGTAGTTCTTGAACTCGAAGCCATTATCACTTCTTATTTCCAATATTTCTTTGTCAAACTTTCATTGGGCTTGCTTGGCAAAATCGATGAAGGTGATCTTCGTCTCGTCCTTGGACTTGAGGAAAAACACCCATGTGTATCTTTAGTAATCATCAACAATGACAAGTCCATATTTCTTCCCACCAAGACTATCCCATGAAGGAGGCGCAAAGAGATCCACATGAAGGATCTCCAAAGGCCTTGAGGTAGATACAATATTCTTGGGTGGGTGCTTTGATTGATGTTGCTTCCCGGCTATGCATGCACTACACACACGATCTTTCTCAAAAGAGACATTGGTTAGTCCATGGATGTGATTACCCTTTAAGAGATCTTGAAGTTTTCTCATGCCGACATGGGCTAGCCGGCGATGCCATAGCCACCCCTTGTCGGCCTTGGCCATCAGACAAGTTGCATGGAATGTGCTCTCTTTCAAGAAATCAACTGTGTAAAGGTTGCCATCCAACTCTCCAACAAATGCCACTTCGAGAGTATCTCTCTTAAAGACTTTCACAACTGTTAGTCCAAATAGTGTATCATAACCAACGGAAGCCAAAGGCGAACGGAAAGCAAATGATACTTAAGGGATTGGACAAAGAGACATGTCATTTGTGATAGTCACCTTGCCCACCCCGAGTACCTGTCATTTTGATCCTCCACCAAACACAATGCTCATAAATGGTTGAATAGTTTCCATGAAATCGAAGAGCAATTTGCTATCTCCGGTCATATGGTTGGTGCATCCACTATCGATCACCTATTTGACTCCACCAGAGAAGGCAACCTACACACACAATTCACGACTTGGTTAGAGGCACCCATTTTGCAATGGGACCTCTCAAGTTAGTCACAAGCATCTTAGGAACCCAAATAGCATAAAAACAGAATGCATTATGAGGACCAACAAATTGAGCATAAACTTCTTCATCCTTTGTTTTACGAAGTACATAGGATGGAGGCATGAATCATTTTGGCTTGTTGAGAGTGGGCATGCCCCTACTGGCCTTCCCGCTCACATCCTTACCTTTCTCCTTGTGCCCTTCACGTACAAACGTCTCCTTGAGAGTTGTGGTGCACTTTTGAGAAGACGTTTTCTTCTTGCTTGTGCTTGGGTCAAACCCAATCCCTTCCTTGGCAACCACCACATTGTGTCGGCTCAATACCTCATTAATGTTCTTTTGTCCTTGAGCACATGTCATGAGTCCTCTCTCGAATTTTGCCTTTAGAAAGTGGTTTTCCTCAAGGATAGATGCTAGGTCACCACTAGAATTAGTAGTACAAGCATCAACATTGATAATAGGTGAACAGTAAGCCTTGGCTGGAGTTTCAAGATAAGTAAGTTTGAGCGTCCCAAAACTCTTTGTAAGAAGGGTGAGTTCATCTTCCTTAGTCTTGAGGGACATGGATAAAAGCTCACAATCCTTAGAGAGAGAAGCATGAGATTCCACAAGCTTACTTTTATCATTCATCAACTCCTTGCAAGAGTTCTTGGCCTTTTTCATGGAGGCAAGTTCTTTAGCATGAACATCAATGTTTGCACCATTTTTTAAGCATAGTTCAGCATTTCATGCTTCCTCATATTGGACTTTCCGCTCAAGGATTTCATATTTTTCCTTTTCCTCGGTGACAAGGGTTTCGAGTTCCTTAATGGTGATGGTGTGCTTACTCACCATATCCATAAGCATACAAAACATACAGGAACTTTCCCTCTTGGCACACACGTTTGTGCTTCTAGTCCGATACATGTGCCATGCCATGTGCCACAACGGGTCACAAACGTCATGAACAACAAGACCGCACACATGTCCACAAACATCCCTGTAACCACGAGGGTTGGCTCTGATACCAACTTGTAACGCCCCGGTCGCACCCGCCGGTGGTCGTTACTCTTGGCGGGATCTTGACTGGCCCCATAGATCAATATTAGTATTTCCTTCACACCTTGTCCTCACGCGTGCGCACCCGGGATTACCTTCTCGGTCGGTCACCCATCCTAAAATTACTCCAAGCCGAGCATGCTTAACTTTGGAGTTCTTTCCGAATGGGCTCCCGGAAAAGAAGGAATTCCTTATTGATATGAGTAGTCTATCATCCCTAATAAGCCAGGCTATCACAAGCTATCTCTTCTCCCTCCTCGTTTATCTAACTCATCCATGCATCATGCGACGGGCGGCGTGGGGGTTTGCCGATGGTCGGTTTCCTCAACTGTGGTCCCACTTGCAAGTGATGAATGACAACACGTGTTCCCCCCTTCTAGGCCTCATTCGATTTGGAGGATTTTCGTAGGAAAAACATAGGAATAAGGACTCTGGTGGGAAATTTCCTATATATTCATTCGGTTTGTAGGAAATGCGTACAGGAATTTTGTAGGAATACTACTCATTTCTCGTGTTTTTGGAGGAAACTACACATCCACTCAAAGCTCATTTTGTGCGTAGGAACGAGGCAAGTCAATTCCTTAGGATGGCAAGTGCCATCCTATCAAATTCCTATACTACTCCTAATTCCTAAAAAACACAAATGAGACAACCATCGCTTCTTAAAATTCTATTCTAAGAAACACTAATGAGACAACCATCATTTCACTAGTTTGATTTCATAGTTTTGATCTTTTCTTAAAATTCTTTTATAGCTCATCAGACATTCACTAAATTTGCAACTCAAATATTATTTTCTGCAATCCAATTGTAGAAACATAATTTTCTTGTTACAATAATTTCTATTTCATCCTGAAAACCTTTTGAAACACTTCAAAAGATCCAGATTATGTCTCAATTATTAAATATAAATACCTACTTGAGTCATCCTTTAAGATAGATAAATCCACTATTTGCAAAAAAACACTTATTGGACTACACACATCGATATGCATATTGCCAATTATTTTGTTGCTCGTTCTCTATGGCCCATAAACAATATTTTAGTTTACTTCACTAATTCAAAAAAACTTGCAAGTGTTAGATGATTCTCAATCAGATGACTTCAAAATTCATCACTATGAAATTTCTCCATGCTAGTTTCTCCAATGTGACTAAATGCAGTGCCACACACATGTGGTATTCTTTTAGTCTTGCGACATTTAGCGCCAATGTTATGGATGTTCAATTTTATTATCAGTATCGATAACATACATCTTATTCACAATAAGAGTATGCCCTTTTGTTCATAACATTGAACAACTATTGTTCTGTCATGGACAACCTCCTTCATAACATTGAACAACTATTGTTCTGTCATGAAGAACCTCCTTACAACTTTTATGCAGTGGGTTAGAGTGTACAAAAACTCTAAAATGAGTTATGATAATAAATACAGAGGAAATACACTGATAGAAATACTATAACCTTTTACAATCCATCAAAATATTTTAACCTCATTATTTGTTGGTCATTTAGGCCGTTTCGAAGTTTCCTGCAACGATTTGCTACGTTGCAGCGCTGCAGGACTTGGGGGTCTTTTGCGCGAAGACGGTTGCCCAAGGCGATCGCCGCTTGTTGGTGGTGCTGCAACCGAGCCGAAGAGGGGGATATGCTCTTTTTTTCCTGTGGCAGTGTGCGCGGTGTTGCGTCGATGCGGCCACAGGAGAAAGGAAGGGAGAGGACGGCACTTGCGTTTATTGGATTGAATGGCTAAGTTGGAAAGGACCCGAATTGGGTCGTTCCATAACGCACTGGCCTATTGCTAGAAGGTAGGGTACTCCATCTCTCAATAGACGAGAAATAGCTCCAACACTAGTATTACCCCTAAACTTTATCCTTAGATCGTGGTTGATGCGAACCAAACTATGGTTGCATGGTTAGGAGGACAGTGGTATCACCAGTTCAACAGGTTTCAAGTCCTGGTGCTTGTATTTTCCTGCATTTATTTTCAGAATTTTCGATGATGAGCGTTCAGTGAGAGGAGCCCCGTCGACTACGAGGTTGCTCACAGGGATATGGCATTGACTCACGACACGAGTCCGACTTTAACTCCGTAAATGTAACGTACGAGAGCACCCTAAGAGCTAGGGTTTCTCGTGCCTCCCATCGGCATCGTTGCCGGTCTATCTCATCTTCTATGGTCTTAGGGTCATGGAAGCGCGGTGGATCCCAGCTCTTGTCAGCGGGAGGGCACCGCTTTCATATGGTTTTTTGAGTTTTGTTAGGGTTTGTGTCCTACTCAGAAAGGTGAGGCGGCGACGACTCTCTGAAGATGGAATGAGGTCCTCTCCGCCTAGCCCCCGTCCGGTGGTGTTTCTAGCATTGTCAGAGGGCATGTGGAGGTTTTTCTTCGATGGATTTCGCGGGATTTGGTCGGCGTAATGTGCATGACACAGCACAAAAAACCCATGCATGACACACGTCCAAGAACATACATGCATGCACGCCCCATACAAGAAAGCTGATGCTAATAAATGCATGCATGATGGAGCACAATAAAAGTCCATGGATATTGCGCTGCATGCACCCATGGCACAGAGCCCAGGGAAGAAAGCATCCTAAAGTTCACTAGCATAACCTAACTGAAGCCTACAAAGCGGCCTGGAGCCTGGCAACCTGTCTAAGTATGACCTATTTTTCTTGCCTAAATCGATGCATTCTAACCTAAGTGTCTGAATTCTGAGATTTGACAAGTTTTGCCATTTTCTACCTAAATCTGGGTCACTTTTAGGCAGATCTCGGGCGTGTCTGGCTGGTTTGCCTAAAATCTCGGCATTTTTTGGCTGGGAGGAATGCTGGATCAACAGCCCAAGCACAACAGCTAGCTGGGCCCAATTACTTGCAGCTCTAGTCGAACGGACGACCTTTTCCGTCCAGCCAACAATGCGCAGCAGCCGGTTGTAAAGGAAACAAGAATGGGATTAAAGGCGAATCAACCTGTGGTTGAGTTGGTTAGGTGGACAGTGGTATCCCTAACCCACCAGGGTTCAAATCCTGGTGCTCGCATTATTCCTAGATTTATTTCAGGATTTCCGGCGATGCCCTTTCAGTGGGAGGAGACGTTCCCGTCGACGACGATGCGCCTACGGTGACTTCGTAAATCTCAAGATGATATGCCGGCTCAGTCTCTCGGAGGTGCTCATAGGTGTGCGTGTGTGCGTTTATAGGGATGAGTGTATGCGCGTGTATATGAGCGCTTATGTCTGTACTGATGCTAAAAAAAAATGGGATTAAAGAATTAAAAAGAGACAAGGCATGTTGTGCAGCAGCCAGTTTTTTTGCTTTTGCTTTTCAGTGTTTCTTGTTTTCCTTTTCAGGTTTTAAATGCAAAATTAGATATATTTTTGGAAGCCGTGCTTTTCTAGGAGAAGCGTAATCGTGCTTCTCGAAAAGAAAAAAACACGCAACTGTAAGATGCAAAAAATTTCTTTCGGACGTCTATCATCTTTAATTGTTTCTTTCGGACGTCATAATACGAATGTTCTCGTAAACATAGTATGCACATAAATTATTCCCCGGCATTGCGGCAGCTATGCGGGATGTCGTCGGCCGCCTGTGCTAATGTGTGTTAATGTTTGTGGTAGCTTCATCCAGGGAACACACGAGGAGACTACTAGATATCAAGTATTCAAGTATGACTCGATCTCCATTGTCAATGCTTCTTATGTTCACTTGGAAGTTTATTGATGGGAGGGAAACCACTTTTATTTTGATGATTTCTTGGAAGTTCATGTTCAAACACTTTTGCCCTTCAAGTCCAAATTCTTGTTTATCAAATCTTTGCATAACCTTTGTAATGATTACTTGGGATTTTTGTACAATATAGGTGAATTGTGGACGCGATCATATTATATTTCTTGTCAATCATACAGATAGCCAGCCAGGATATGTTCTCAAATCAAGTGTACCATTCAAATGTCAAGAAATTTGAAGTAGGGATTTTTCCCAATTATCTAGATAGTTAGTTGATTTAATTGTCAGTTAATTAGGCATGCATAGAGTTAGGTAGACAGTTAATCACGTTGAATCATTTTGAGATCACTCATGGACAAGGGACTCAATAGGCTCTCAGCGTCGCCAAGCACCATAGACAACGGCCACCATATGCGCTTGCGACATGGGAAACCAAGCGTTCACCAAGATGCATGACAATCATGCTCTGCAGTATGTCCACACACTGACGGTTGCTGAAACTTTCATGAGCGAGGACAACATGACACTACAATGGCCAGGTGGTTCATTCTATAGTAGAAAGAATGAGTTCCAAGAACAAGAAGGAAGAAGAATTAAAGCGGCCAAACGATCCATTGTGTTGGAGAGAAAAGAATGATCCAGAAAATAAAGCAAAAAAAAGAAAGGAAGAGTATCCTATAAAAAAGTAGGATCGAGAACTAAAACTAGCATGGAAGCAGGAAGAAGAAGATGAGACATCACTAACGAACACACTAATGTTTGTGATGGAGATACTATCAGGTTGCTGCAGGGGAGCTCCTCGGGTCATCATCGTCGGCATTGTAGGAAAGGTGCCGGATTGCTGCATTGCAGCGCTGCAGGACTTGGGGGTCTTTCGCGTGAAGATGGTTGCCGAAGGCGGTCGCCGCTTGTTGGCGGTGCTGCAACCGAGCCGAAGAGGGGAATATGCTTTTTTTCCAGTGGCAATATGCATGGTGTTGGGTTGATGCAGCCAGAGGAGAAAGGAAGGGAGAGGACGGCACTTGCATTGATTGGATTGAATGGCTAAGCTGGAAAGGATCCGAATTGGACGGTCCATAACACACTGGCCTATTGCGAGAAGGTAGGGTACTCCATCTCTCAATAGACGAGAAATAGCTCCAACACTAGTATTACCCCTAAAATTTATCCTTAGATCGTAGTTGATGCGAACCAAACTATGGTTGGATAGTTAGGAGGACAGTGGTATCACCAGCTCATCAGGTTTCAAGTCCTGGTGCTCGTATTTTCCTGCATTTATTTCCAGAATTTTCGATGATGAGCGTTCAATGAGAGGAGCCCGTCGACTATGAGGTTGCTCACAGGGATATGGCATTGACTCACACTCCGACTTTAACTCTGTATATGTAACGTACGAGAGCACCCTAAGAGCTAGGGTTTCTCGTGCCTCTCATCGGCTTCATCACCGGTCTATCTCATCTTCTATAGTCTTAGGGTCATGGAAGCGCGATGGATCCCAGCTCTTGTCGGCGGGAGGGCTCCGTTTTCATATGGTTTTTTGAGTTTTGTTAGGGTTTGTGTCCTACTCAGAAAGGCGAGGCGGCGACGGCTCTCTGAAGATGAAATGAGGTCCTCCCTGCCTAGCCCTAGTCCCGGTGATGTTTCTAGCATTGTCAGAGGGTGTGTGGAGGTTTGTCTTTGATGAATCTCGCGGGATTTGGTCGACGTAATGTGCATGACACAGCACAAAAACCCATGCATGACACACGCCCAAAAACATACATGTATGACACAGCACAAAAAACTCATGCCTGGCACGCCCCATACAAGAAAGCTTTGCTAATAAATGCATGCATGACGGAGCACAATAAAAGCCCATGGCTGTTGCGCTGCATGCACCCATGGCACAAAGCCCAGGGAGAAAGCATCCTAAAGTTCACTAGCATAGCCTAACTGAAGCCTACAAAGTGGCCTGGAGCCTGGCAACCTGTCTAACTCTGACCTATTTTTCTTGCCTAAATCGATGCATTCTGACCTAAGTGTCCGAATTCTGAGATTTGACAAGTTTTGCCATTTTCTACCTAAATCTGGGTCACTTTTAGGCAGATCTCAGGCGTGTCTGGCTGGTTTGCCTGAAATCTGGGCGTGTTTTGGCTGGGAGAAACGCTGGATCGACAACCCAAGCACAACAGCTAGCTGGGCCCAATTAGTTGCGGCTCCAGTCGAACGGACGACCTTTTTCGTCCAGCCAACAATGTGCAGCAGCCGGTTGTAAAGGAAACTAGAATGGGATTGAAGAATTAAAAAGAGACAAGGTCGGTTGTGCAGCAGCCAGTTTTTTTACTTTTGCTTTTCAGTGTTTCTTGTTTTCTTTTTCAGGTTTTGAATGCAAAACTATATATATTTTTGGAAGCCGTGCTTTTCCAGGAGAAGCATAATCGTGCTTCTTGAAAAGAAAAAAAACGCAACCGTAAGATGCAAAATTTTACTTTCGGACGTCTATCATCTTTGTTCCTTTCGGACATCATAGTGCGAATGTTCTCACAAACGTAGTATGCACATAAATTATTCCCTGGTGTTGCGGCAGCTATGCGGGTTGTCGTCGGCCACCTGTGCTAATGTGTGTTAATGTTTGTGGTAGCTTCATCCAGGGAACACACGAGGAGACTACTAGATATCAAGTATTCAAGTATGACTCGATCTCCATTGTCAATGCTTCTTCTGTTCACTTGGAAGTTTTTTGATGGGAGGGAAACCACTTTTACTTTGATGATTTCTTGGAAATTCAGGTTCAAACACTTTTGCCCTTCAAGTCCAGATTCTTGTTTATCAAATCTTTGCATAACCTTTGTAATAATTACTTGAGATTTTTGTACAATATAGGTGAATTGTGGATGTGATCATATTATATTTCTTGTCAGTCATATAGATAGCCAGCCAGAATATGTTCTCAAATCAAGTGTACCATTCAAATGTCAAGAAATTCGAAGTAGGGATTTTTCCCAATTATCCAGATAATTAGTTGATTTAATTGTCAGTTAATTAGGCATGCATAGAGTTAGGTAGACAGTTAATCACGTTGAATCATTTTGAAATCACTCATGGACAAGGACGGTCAACAGGCTCTCAGCGTCGCCGAGCACCATAGAAAACAGCCACCATATGCACTTGCGACATGGGCAACCAAGCGTTCACCAAGATGCATGATGATCATACTCTGCAGTATGTCCACATGCTGACGGTTGCTGAAACTTTCGCGAGTGAGGACAACACTAGACTACAATGGCCAGGTGGTTCATTCTGTAGTAGAAAGAATGAGTTCCAAGAATAAGAAGGAAAAAGAGTTAAAGCGGCCAAACGATCCATTGTGTTGGAGAGAAAAGAATGTTCCAGAAAATAAAGCAAAAAAAGAAAGGAAGAGTATCCTATAGAAAAAGTAGGATCGAGAACTAAAACTAGCGCGGAAGGAGGAAGAATAAGATGAAACGTCACTAACAAACACACTAATGTTCGTGATGGAGATACTATCAGGTTGTTGCAGGGGAGCTCCTCGGGTCATCATCGTTGGCATTGTAGGAAAGGCGCCGGATTGCTGTGTTGCGGTGCTGCAGGACTTGGGGGTCTTTTGCGTGAAGACGGTTGCTGAAGGTGGTCGCTGATACGTCTCCATCGTATCTACTTTTCCAAACACTTTTTCCCTTGTTTTGGACTCTAACTTGCATGATTTCAATGGAACTAACCCGGACTGACGCTATTTTCAGCAGAATTGCCATGGTGTTATTTTTGTGCAGGAATAAAAGTTTTCGGAATGACCTGAAACTTCACGGAGAATATTTTTGAAATTAATAAAAAATATTAGCAAAAGAATCAAGGCCAGGGGGCCCACACCCTGTCCACAAGAGTGGGGGTGCGCCCTACCCCCCTGGGCGCGCCCCCTGCCTCATGGGCCCCCTGATGCTCTACCGACCTCAACTCCAACTCTATATATTCACGTTCGGGGAGAAAAAATCAGAGAGAAGGATTCATTGCGTTTTACGACACGGAGCCGCCGCCAAGCCCTAATCTCTCTCAAGAAGGTTGATCTGGAGTCCGTTCGGGGCTCCGGAGAGGGGAATCCGTCGCTGTCGTCATCATCAACCATCCTTCATCACCAATTTCATCATGCTCACCGCCATGCTGACTAATTCCATCGTAGGCTTGCTGGACGGTGATGGGTTGGATGAGATTCACCATGTAATCGAGTTAGTTTTGCTAGGGTTTGATCCCTAGTATCCATTATGTTCTGAGATTGATGTTGCTATGCTATGCTATGCTTAATGCTTGTCACTAGGGCCCGAGTGCCATGATTTCAGATCTGAACCTATTATGTTTTCATGAATATATGTGAGTTCTTGATCCTATCTTGCAAGTCTATAGTCACCTACTATGTGTTATGATCTGGTAACCCCGAAGTGACAATAATCGGGACCACTCCCAGTGATGACCGTAGTTTGAGGAGTTCATGTATTCACGAAGTGTTAATGCTTTGGTCCGGTACTCTATTAAAAGGAGGCCTTAATATCCCTTAGTCTCCAATAGGACCCCGCTGCCATGGGAGGGTAGGACAAAAGATGTCATAGAACTTTCCATAAGCACGTATGACTATATTCGGAATACATGCCTACATTACATTGATGAACTGGAGCTAGTTCTGTGTCACCCTATGTTATAACTGGTGCATGAGGAATCGCATCCGACATAATTATCCATCATTGATCCAATGCCTACGAGCTTTTCACATATTGATCTTTGCTTAGTTACTTTACCGTTGCCACTGTTACAATTACTACAAAACTGCTACTGTTACTTTTGCTACTGTTACCGTTACTTCCATATTACTTTGCTACTAAATACTTTGCTGCAGATATTAAGTTTCCCAGGTGTGGTTGAATTGACAACTCAACTGCTAATACTTGAGAATATTCTTTGGCTCCCCTTGTGTCGAATCAATAAATTTGGGTTGAATACTCTACACTCGAAAACTATTGCGATCCCCTATACTTGTGGGTTATCAAGACTATTTTCTCGCGCCGTTGCCGGGGAGCATTGCTCTATTCTTTGAGTCACTTGGGATTTGTATCTGCTGATCACTATGAGGAACTTGAAAGATGAGAAAACCTAGATTTATCCCTCAACTACGAGGAGAGGTAAGGAACTGTCATCTAGCTCTACACTTGATTCCCCTTCTGTTTTGAGTAAACTTGCGACACCTAAACCTGCTTCTGCTATTAATTCTGATATGTCGCATGTTATTGATGATCTCACTTCTGCTATGCATGATGCTTATGATGAAACTACTTCTATGCTTGATAATACTGTGCCATTAGGTGAATTTCTTGATGAACAACTTGCTAGGGCTAGAGAGAATGAAATTATTGAAACTGATAATATTGATGAAAGTGATGATGAAGATTCTCCCCTAGATATGAATTGCCTGTTGTGCCTGAGGGTTATGTTATGGATGAAGAAACTGCTAGAGATTTTCTTGCTTGCAATGATAGATCCGATCTTAAGAAATTATTAGCTAAGCTGAAAGAAAAGTCTCTGAATGCTAGAATGAAATACGACCCTGCTTTTGCTAGTTCACCTATCTGTGTTACTGATAAGGATTATGATTTCTCTGTCGATCCTGAGATAATTACTTTCGTTGAATCTGATCCTTTTTATGGCTATGAATCTGAAACTGTTGTGGCACATCTTACTAAGTTAAATGATATAGCCACCCTATTCACTAATGATGAGAAAACTCATTAATACTATATCCTTAAATTATTCCCGTTCTCATTAAAGGGTGATGCTAAAACATGGTTTAATTCTCTTGATCCTGGTTATGTGCGTAGTCCCCAGGATATTATTTATTACTTTTCTGCTAAATATTTCCCCGCTCATAAGAAACAAGTTGCGTTAAGGGAAATATATAATTTTGTGCAAAATGAAGAAGAGAGTCTCCCACAAGCTTGGGGGAGGCTTCTTCGATTACTTAATGCTTTTCCTGATCATCCTCTCAAGAAAAATGAAATACTTGATATCTTTTATAATGGACTAACCGATGCTTCCAGAGACCACCTGGATAGTTGTGTTGGTTGTGTTTTCAGGGAAAGAACAGTTGATCAAGCTGAATTGCTATTGAATAATATGTGGACTAATGAAAACAATTGGACACTTCCTTAACCAGCTCCTAAGCCAACTCCGAAGAAAAGGGGAATTCTATTTCTCAGTCCTGAAGATATGCAAGAAGCAAATAAATCTATGAAAGAAAAGGGTATTAAAGCTGAAAATGTTAAGAAATTACCGCCTATTGAAGAAATACATGGTCTTGATAACCCGACACAGGTAGTAAAGGTAAATTCTCTCTATAGATATGATAAAGCTGAAATCCCGTCTACTAAGTTTGCTAGCCAATGATTGGATGAGTTTGATGACTTTATGGCTAAACAAGAAAACTTCAATGCTTATGTTGGTAGACAATTGAAATGCAATGCTTATATGATTGAACAGTTGAGTGATTATATGTCTAGAGTTAAAGGTGAACTTAAACTTATTAGTAAACATGCTTCTATGGTTAGCACTCAAGTAGAACAAGTGCTTAAAGCTCAAAATGATTGGCTCAATGGATTAAATAATAAGAAAAATGATAATGTTGTTAGAGTTGTGACTAGAGGTGGTAGAATGACTCAGGAACCTTTGTATCCTGAGGGCCATCCTAAGAGAATTGAGCAAGGTTCTCAGAGAAATAATGTTGATGCACCTCGTCTTTCTAAAAAGAAGAAAAAGAAAATTGATAGGACTTTGCATGCTTCTAGTGAACCTATTGTAGACACACCTGAGAATCCCAATGATATTTCTATTTCTGATGCTGAAACACAATCTGGTGATGAACATGAACCTAGTGAAAATTTTAATGATAATGTTCATGTTGATGCTCAACCTAGCAATAACAATGATGTAGAGGTAGAACCTGCTGTTGATCTTGATAACCCACAATCAAAGAATCAACGTTATGATAAGAGAGACTTCGTTGCTAGGAAGCACGGTAAAGAAAGAGAACCATGGGTTCATAAACCCATGCCTTTTCCTCCTAAACCATCCAAGAAAAAGGATGATGAGGATTTTGAGCGCTTTGCTGAAATGATTAGACCTATCTTTTTGTGTATGCGTTTGACTGATATGCTTAAAATGAATCCTTATGCTAAGTACATGAAAGATATTGTTACAAATAAAAGAAAGAACCGGAAGCTGAAATTTCCACCATTCTTGCTAATTATACTTTTAAGGGTGGAATACTTAAGAAACTTGGAGATCCAGGAGTACCAACTATACCATGCTCCATTAAAAGAAACTATGTTAAAACTGCTTTATGTGATCTTGGAGCCGGTGTTAGTGTTATGCCTCTCTCTTTATATCGTAGACTTGAATTGAATAAGTTGACACCTACTAAAATATCTTTGCAAATGGCCGATAAATCAACCGCTATACCTGTCGATATTTGTGAGGACGTGCCTGTTGTGGTTGCAAACGTTACTATCTTAACGGACTTTGTTATTCTCGATATTTCCGAGGATGATAGTATGTCGATTATCCTTGGAAGACCCTTTTTGAATACTGCAGGGGCTGTTATTCATTGCAACAAAGGCTATGTCACCTTTCATATTAATGGTAATGAGCATACGGTACACTTTCCAAGGAAACAACCTCAAGTTCACAGTATCAATTCTATTGGAAAAATTCCATCGATTATTATTGGAGGTTTTGAATTTTCTCTTCCTACTGTCAAGAAGAAATATGATATTCTTATTGTTGGGGACATACATATCCCCGTTGAGGTAACCTAGTGCTATTCAAAAATTCTCCGGTTTCATGCGATTCGGAATGAGTTTGGTAACAAGACTTGATCAATCTTGTTAGTGGATTCCTTTTGATGAGCATGAGATGGATGAAGTTAGAAAGCACAACTCTCTGTACACTCCTTTTACTTTCTATTATTTAGAGTAAATAAAGCAAAATTAGTATTTTCTGCCTGTTTTCTGAATTATCCTTGCAATAAAAAAATACCCCGAAAATAAAAGTTCTCCAAATGCCCTGAAAATGAAATATGAATTTTTCTAGAAAATTTGAGAATATCTGGCACTGAGAACACACCAGAGGGGGCAACCACCTGGCCACGAGGGTCCAGGGCGCGCCCCCTACCTCATGGGCCCAGGTGGCCCCCCTCCACTTATTCTTGCACCCACACACTTCTTATTCCTCCCAAAAAAATCACCAACCAGCTCAAGCACGAGTTCTAGCTCATCTTGCTGCCGTTTTTGATCTCCTTGCTCCACTCACAAAACTGCTTTGGGGGATTGTTCTTTGGTATGTGACTCCTCTAATGGTCCAATTAGCTTTTGTTCTAGTGCTTTATTCATTGCAAATTTTTGCTGCTAAGGTGACCCTGTTCTTGAGCTTGCATGTCAAATTTATATGGTCCCAAGTAGTTCTAATGCATGATATAGTCTCTAGGCATTTGTGGGAGTAGTTGCTATCAATTTTGTTGAGTTTGGTTCACTTTTATTTTGAGTTACTAAAATTTTAAGAAATTTTCAGAAAATGATGAAGAGATTTTTGAGGGGCTCTTCGAGCCGAAGCTCGAAGGATAAGCAAAGTGAAGAGGATAAAAAGCCTAAATATAATCTCCCTCGCACCGCGGAAGTTTGGCCGTGTGAATGGCCTTGTGATGAGTTCTTGAGAGCAGCCGGGATTCATGATGATTTTTATTATTTAGCTAAGAATGCAGGCCTCACCGATTTCCTCCACGACCAGCTCGGTCAGTATCTCCTACTCACTAATATTTTTGTGCAAAAATTTTACTTCCGTGCTAGGAAATCACCACCTTCAGTGGAGTTTCATTTATATGATGAGGTTAAGGAGATGTCGCTACATGATTTTTATGGCGTTTGCAAGATACCCTTTGTGGGCATCATAGAGGAACCACATCCTAGTGATGTGGATGGATTTATTGATGATCGTTGTAGGGGAGACGAGGAAGGTTTCCAATGCAAGAATTACTAGCATACACTTTCCTGTTCTACGTTACTTTGCAATATTTGCTAGTAGATGTTTAATTGGTCGTGGGAACAATGGAAATCTTAGTGCCCTGATATTGTTATTTTGCGCCATGCTTTGTATCGTGATACAACTTTCAGTTTAGGCGTTGTTATTGCTAAGAGATTAAGTTTGAACCATACAAAGGGCCCCATCTTCGGTGGTATCTTTGCTTCGCGCCTTGCTGCACACTTTAAGATACCTATTAGGCATTATGAGAAAGAGGAAAAGTTGCCGCCCCCTATTTTTCTAGATTATAAGAGTATTGTAGCACATGAATTTATTGTTAAAAATAAGAAGAAGATGCTTAAGTATAAGTTGATATTTAATAGAACTCACTGTGAGACTATTATCTTACCTGCACCCTCTTTGTTTAACATACTTTCAGGCACGTACCTCATCTTGCCGGAGGCCGTTCACGCATACTGGAGCCTGACACCAGCTCTAGAGCCTGAGCCGGAACCACCACTTGACCCGTATCGACAATCCGTTTATCAGTGGGATCCGGAGGAGATCGCCAACCAGTGGCACCCAGATGACACTCCTCCGCACACCGGAGAAGGCAATTTTGATCCGTGGGATTAGACCAACTTAGGCCAAAAGCCTAAGCTTGGGGGAGTATGTATTTCTCACCGACATTACATTCATGTCCACACACTCATTCTAGTTGTCGATGCTCATACTTTTCATTGTACTATCCATGCTAGTTTATTTTCTTTTCTAAGTCTTCTTATTGTGTGTTTGAAAAACCTTAAGAAAAACCAAAAAAATTAGTTATAGTTTTTAGCTAGTTTACTTTTCATGCTTGTAGTAGTAACTAAAAGAAAACCCAAAAAAGATTTTTCGTTCTTCTTTTGCTTGTTGGGAGCTTTCCCGTGTAAATAGTTTCGTTTCTTTTCTTTTATTTGGGGGTCGAGAGGAGAAGACCATGATGAAAATGTTGAGTGGCTCTCATATGCATTATTATTGATTTAACCGAGAGCCCATATTACCTTGTCTTCTCCCTTGAATTGAATGCTTGCAGATTCCATCTCGGTCCAATGCACGTGCACTATTATTACTATCCACACTGTTCGGTCGTGCAAGTGAAAGGCAATAATGACGATATATGATGGACTGATTGAGATGAGAGAAGCTGGTATGAACTCGGCCTATCTTGTTTTTGTAAATATGATTAGTTCATCGTTCCCGATTCAGCCTATTATGAATGAAACATGTTTGCAATGACAATTAGAGATTATAGTTGCTCATGACATGCTTAATTAGCTAGGAGTTTATAATGGTTTACCTTGCGTGCCAACATGCTATTAAAATGGTTGTGATGTGGTATGATAGGGTGGTATCCTCCTTTGAATGATTCGAGTGGCTTGACTTGGCACATGTTCACGCATGTAGTTGAAACAAAATCAACATAGTATCCATGATATTTATGTTCATGGTGATTTATATCCTACTCATGCTTGCACTCAGTGTCTATTAATTTTAATGCATGTTCATGACTGTTGTCGCTCTCTAGTTGGTTGCTTCCCAGTCTTTTTCTAGCCTTCACTTGTACTAAGCGGGAATACTGCTTGTGCATCCACTTCCATAAACCCCAAAGTTATTCTATATGAGTCCACCATACCTTCCTATATGCGGTATCTACCTGCCGTTCCAAGTAAATTTGTATGTGCCAAACTCTAAACCTTCAAATGAAATTTTGTTTTGTATGCTCGAACAGCTCATGTATCAACTAGGGATGTCTATATCTACCATGCTAGGTGGGTTATTCTCACGAGGAGTGGACTCCGCTCCTCACTCACAAGAAAATGGCCGGTAACCGGGATGCCAAGTCTCATGCTCAAACCAAATCAAAATAATTGCAAACAAAACTCCCACGGGATTGTTGTTAGTTGGAGGCACCCATTGTTTCGGGCAAGCCATGGATTGATGCTTGTTGGTGGTGGGGGAGTATAAACTTTACCATTCTGTTTGGGAACCGCCTATAATGTGTGTAGCATGGAAGATATCGAGATCTCTTGGTTGTTATGTTGACAATGGAAGTATGCCACCCAAAATATTATTTATCTCTGTTTCAAAACTCGAGCTCTGGCACCTCTACAAATCTCTGCTTCCCTCTGCGAAGGTCCTATCTATTTACTTTTATGTTTAGTCATCACCCTCTTATTAAAAAGCACCAGCTGGAGAGCACCGCTGTCATTTGCATGCATTACTATTAGTTTACATTGGGTATGACTCTGATTGGATCTCTTTTATCATGAATTCCAATGTTTAGTCAGTCCTTGATCTTCAGATGTGCTCTGCATTTATGTTTTGTGGTCTCGGAAAGGGCTAGCGAGATACCGTCTTTTTATATCATATTATGATTGTTTTGAGAAAGTGTTGTCATCCGAGATTTATTATTATTGCTCGCTAGCTGATTATGCCATTGATATGAGTAAATATGAGACCTAAGTGTTATTGTGAATATGGTTAGTTCATAATCTTTGCTGAAAACTTGAATGCTGGCTTTACATATTTGCAACAACAAGAGCAAACAGAGTTTGTAAAAGTTTCTCTTTATCACTTTCAGTTTGTCAACTGAATTGCTTGAGGACAAGCAAAGGTTTAAGCTTGGGGGAGTTGATACGTCTCCATCGTACCTACTTTTCCAAACACTTTTGCCCTTGTTTTGGACTCTAACTTGCATGATTTGAATGGAACTAACCCGGACTGACGCTGTTTTCAGCAGAATTGCCATGGTGTTATTTTTGTGCAGAAATAAAAGTTCTCGGAATGACCTGAAACTTCACGGAGAATATTTTTGGAATTAATAAAAAATATTGGTGAGAGAATCAAGGCCAGGGGGCCCACACCCTATCCACGAGGGTGGGGGCCGCACCCCCTGCCTCGTGGGTCCCCTGATGCTCCACCGACCTCAAATCCAACTCTATATATTCACGTTCGGGGAGAAAAAAATCAGAGAGAAGAATTCATCGCGTTTTACGATACGGAGCCGCCGCCAAGCCCTAATCTCTCTCGGGAAGGCTGGTCTGGAGTCCTTTCGGGGCTCCGGAGAGGGGAATCTGTCGCCATCGTCATCATCAACCATCCTCCATCACCAATTTCATGATGCTCACCGCCGTGCGTGAGTAATTCCATCGTAGGCTTGCTGGACGGTGATGGGTTGGATGAGATTTACCATGCAATCGAGTTAGTTTTGATAGGGTTTGATCCCTAGTATCCATTATGTTCTGAGATTGATGTTGCTATGACTTTGCTATGCTTAATGCTTCTCACTAGGGTCCGAGTGCCATGATTTCAGATCTGAACCTATTATGTTTTCATGAATATATGTTAGTTCTTGATCCTATCTTTTCAAGTCTATAGTCACCTATTATGTGTTATGATCCGGTAACCCCGAAGTGACAATAATAGGGACCACTCCCGGTGATGACCGTAGTTTGAGGAGTTCATGTATTCACTAAGTGTTAATGCTTTGGTCCGGTACTCTAATAAAAGGAGGCCTTAATATCCCTTAGTTTCCAATAGGACCCGCTGCCACGGGAGGGTAGGACAAAAGATGTCATGCAAGTTCTTTTCCATAAGCATGTATGACTATATTCACAATACATGCCTACATTACATTGATGAACTGGAGCTAGTTCTGTGTTACCTATGTTATAACTATTGCATGATGAATCGCATCCGACGTAATTATCCATCACTGATCCAATGCCTACGAGCTTTTCACATATTGCTCTTTGCTTAGTTACTTTACCGTTGCCACTGTAACAATTACTACAAAACCGCTACTGTTACTTTTCCTACCGTTACTGTTACTTCCATATTACTTTGCTACTAAATAATTTGCTGCAGATATTAAGTTTTCCAGGTGTGGTTGAATTGACAACTCAACTGTTCATACTTGAGAATATTCTTTGGCTCCCCTTGTGTCGAATCAATAAATTTGGGTTGAATACTCTACCCTCGAAAACTGTTGCGATCCCCTATACTTGTGGGTTATCAGTCGCCGCCTGTCGGCGGTGCTGCAACTGAGCCGAAGAGAAGAATATGCTTTTTTCCAGTGGCAATGTGCGTGGTGTTGGGTTGATGCGGCCAGAGGAGAAAGGAAGGGAGAGGACGGCACTTGCATTGATTGGATAGAATGGCTAAGCTCGAAAGGATCCGAATTGGACGGTCCATAACGCACTGGCTATTGCGAGAAGGTAGGGTACTCCATCTCTCAATAGACGAGAAATAGCTCCTACACTAGTATTACCCCTAAACTTTATCCTTAGATTGTGGTTAATGCGAACCAAACTATGGTTGGATGGTTAGGAGGACAGTGGTATCCCCAGCTCACCAGGGTTCAAGTCCTGGTGCTCGTATTTTTCTGCATTTATTTTCAGAATTTTCGATGATGAGCGTTCAGTGAGAGGTGCCCGTCGACTACGAGGGTGCTCATAGGGGTAGGGTATCACTACTAGGGAAAAGGCTAGCAGCAGCGCAGGTTTTAGGTGTATCAGTAGCGCGGGGTGGGGCGCTACTAATAAGGCTTCTGACTAACATATAGCGATGGCAGCGTGGTCACCGCGCTCTTGCTACACAAGTGTAGCAGCATGTGATTCTTTGAGCACGCCATCGCTAGTAGCTCTAAGCGCCCTTTGACAGCAACGCTCTTGCTATAGCGGCGCTTTGCTAACTTCTATACACTCGCCATCGCTAATTTAACATGTTTTTTATTTTTTTGGGCATATTTGTTTTGTATTTGAACAGGCTTTATAGAAGAATCTTTAGCACATAGAAATGTCATCATGATACACATACAAATGCCTGCGAGACCACGAATATAATCATAGCATATACATACAAATAGTCTCATCATAATCATCATCCAACACAAAGTGGTCTCTCGTCATCATCTCGAAAATAGCGATACAAGTCCTTGATTACTTGCAAATACATCGTCATCCATCTAAACAATGGTATACGCGAGAAGAGCTATCACTTTGAGTACATGAGTTCGTATCCCTCTCTCGCATTAGCGTGAACCTAAACTAACTACTGCCTGTCACTCGGAAACCGAAAACCGGCAACACCTGGGCCTGACACTCTGGCCACTCATCGTATATATACTCCTAGCGTAGCACTTCTTCGCCATCGATGATCTATGCACCTGCATCGTCACATGAGTCGATGATATGCAACATATATAGTTGAGCAACAGAAAGAGACAGACTTGACAAAAATAGAAACAACATATCATAAGCATAAATAACAAAGTTCGCGCATCGTACCCAAAATGCCCTAACTAGAGTGATCTTCGCTAGTCGAGGAGGAGGACGGTTTAACTACATCACAAATAAAGTTTCGCTGCGCATAACTCAAAGTTTTGTCATACGGAAAGTATGGACTAAACAGACACATTGTCATATATCGACAGTCACTCCAACATGTCGTGCCATCCATCGAGGTCAGGGAGATAGTCCCCGAGCTTAGTGAAAGGCTTCATGTCGAGACGCTGAGAGGCTATCCATGTTCGGACGTCTTCCCGCGACATTTGTCCTTCTCCGTAGGACATCCCTGTTTTTTCGACGACCTCTTTCATGATGATTTGGGCAAGTTCGCACTGGATGTTATAGAACTCAGCTCGAAGTCGATGATCCTCGATATCTCCTATGTCCTTTGCCCATTGCAGAATATGGGCATCGCCAGATGTAGGTGACATTTGAAGGTTCTGGTGATCCCGTCGTACTCCGACATGTGGTGTAGGACATAGAATCCATCATTAAGAGAATCGTTCGGTTGCTGGATGCAGTGAAGTCGGTCTTATGGCGAAGGCCTGCCGCCCTTCTCTTCTTGTCCCTAACCTCTCCACCCATTGCTTGGTAGTAAAACATAGCCTTTGTCGATAACATCTTTGATGTGGGTGTAATCCTTTTTGTGAATGTTCTTGACGAGTCCAAGTAAAGAGCGTGGGAGAATCGGGGTAGAGGATGATGAGGACGGCGCCGCTGCACAAAAAATAAGTACACCTCAAATTAATTAGCCTCCACCGTGCAAATGAATTATTGAAATCGAAGCAAGGATAGCAGCGCGGATGACTTACACGGGATGATAAGGCACGAGAATCGCCTCCTTGTCCTTATTGGCGAGCATGAAACTGACGATGTAATCCCTCGCGTATTCACGCTGCTGCCTGAGACTCCCAAGAAGCTCTCGTGCATGTAGTACGGGTCAGGGACACAGATATGACGTATCTGCTCAACCCCAATGATGTAGTTCATGTGCAAGGCATAAAGGCGGAAAAACGTAAAATCCAGCTTCTTCACGTGAAACATGTCGAATATGTAATCGAATCGGAGGAAGAACTTATCCGCAGGAAGGCGTCGACGTCACGACATTTGCCGCGAACGTTAACCTCGTCATGGTGGGTATCCCGGATCTTTCGAGGCGATGAGGCATTTCTCTACCCGCATGACACATCGTCATGAAGTCTCCTTAGATCGCGAATCTGGCCCGTAGCGCTGTTGCGGGTAGGATTGGTTGACGAGGATATGCCATTTATCCGCATCGGGATATCTATACGGTCCTGAAGCCGAGGCTGCTTTGGCGGCTGGATCATAGAATCAGCTTTTGCCTTTCCTCGCTCTCTTCCTAGACTTCTTTACTACGGAAGGTCGTCAATAATACGTTGAGACGGTAATTCAGGCACCGACTCATGACGCTCAAACCACGAGGAGGCGCCAAGATAGACATACTGTTCAGCGCCATCGTCATCCTCATCCTCATCCATGGTGACGTCATCAGCGACTAATGGAGCCTCCTCCTTACCCCGTCCACTATCACCCAACCCGACACCCGACGCTAATTGGGTAGGTGGGGTGTTGACGTTCATACCTTGCTGAGGCTGCGTGCTCGTGGGTGTGCTCCCGGCCACCTCGGGGCAAGCGAGACTCTTTGGCCACAACAGGACCCACCCATTGCAACAATCACCAAGCCGCGCGGTGTCTCCTCGTCATCCACCAATAGTGTTGGAGGAGGCAAATTCTCGTGGCCCGGTTCGACACCGGCCATGGAAACCTTGAAGACGTTCGGGGGGATCGGCCGGCTGTGGAACAATGGTTCCTTCAGCTTCATTATCGTCGCCTTCCCCACGGCCACCTTCTGGTCGCCGATGGTGTACAATATGGTGCACGGGGTTTCGTCGGCCTACAAAGAAAAGTCTACTACGTGAGACATCCGAAAGGCAACGAAAACGGGAGATTATACATTTATATTGAAGGGGCGGTGTAGCCAGATACCGTGAGGCGTCGAGCTCAGCCAAAGACGAAGCACCGCCGAGCACGTCCGGTCAAGGGAGCCGGTCTTGAGGAGCAGTCTTGATGGCGGTCGAGAGCGGTGCGAGGAGCAGGTGCGGGAGTCGGTGCGGGAGCGAGTGCTCCCAAGAAGTCGACAAGGGAAAGTCCTCTGCATTTTTTTCTGGATTTTCCTTGTCCAAGTGATAACGCCCGTCACCAAGGAAGTAGACAAATCTGCAACCGCTTTGTTTTGCAGCGGCTACCGCTATTGCATTATCTGAGATGATTTCTTCTCAACCGCAATCTCAACCTTCTTGTCGATGTTAACCTCCGTCTTTCCTTTCTCTCCTCCATGGTCTCACGGTAGTACTTCTTCCACGTGGCGCCGTCTCCGACACCGTGCACGCGTCCATACGATGGTCGAGTATCCACCGGTTGTCGTTTCAATATGTTCAACGCCCGGTGGAATGGAGTGTCCCACTTGGGCCTCGCCAATGCCTCAGACGGCGAGTCGCTTTCGGCCGCAATCCGGTGCTGCTCTCTCAGCAAAAGGCACAATGATCGTTTACAAATATGACTAACGTGCGGTCGAATTGATCGAAACTAAAATTACCAGCAGTCTCATGAACTCCGTAATGACCGGTGTTGTCTCGTAAACCTTCTTGATGGGTCACAACGGTGCGGGGCCTCGGGGCGTCACGCTCCTGCAGGATGGTGAAATCCGCCAAAGTGCAGGATGCCCGGACTTCGCGGCTTCGCGTCCTCCTTGGCCCATTTGGACCTCTCTTTCCGCCGTAACCACGGCTTCCGAGGTTGTGGCTCCCAAAGTTCCTCTTTGAAGCCCCTTCATGTACTTAGACTTTTTGGCAGCTTCGGCCTCGCAAGCCTCCTTGAATATTTGAAACTGCTCTTCCGTGATTGTCGGATTATCGTTTACAATCTCGGAGTAGGGTTCCCGTCGTTGATCTTTGCTTTCACTCGATTTTTCCAGCGGCCAGCGCCGCTAAACTTGGTCATGGCGTGTTTTTATCTTCTTCATTGCCGGGTCCTCGTTTGGATCTTCATAATCCTTCTCATTCCGGCCGGGAACAAGAATATCTGGTGAAACTTCTTTAGGAGGAGCTCCTCATATTTTCTATCTTCTGTAGTTTCTCATCATTGATGGTGGCGGTTGTCCGTCTGATGCAGCCAATTTGATTGCCGTAGCACGCTGCTTCCTCGGGCGCCTTTGGCTCAAAATTGTCGTCGCCCACCTCCGTGACCACCAGTCTAGTAGTCCTGAGTTTGTTAGGAACCCGTTGCCTCTTTGCTTCGGTTCTACACCGGCTCCGCTCCCGAGGCAGCACCGGTCTCAGCGCGGTCTCGATGCCGGTCTGAATCTCAGCGCCAGTCTCAGTCTCAGCACCGGTCTGCGTGTCGGTCTCAATCCCCGATGCCACTGGTGGGCCCAGCAACAACATTGGTTGATCGTCGATACGGCTAAAATATTAAATGCTGCCGCCAGTAGGCGTCGTCATAATCACCGTAACCCTGTCCTTCATCGTTGCTAGCCATGTTTCCTATGATTAAATCTAGTCAATTAATTCTAGACCTAATAAAATGAATAATGACATAAAAAGGACTATTGTTTTGCAGGAATGTTGACTCCTTCACAGTGCGGCAAATCCGGGCACTTTCGATATGTCCTAGTTTGTAGCACAAGTCATGCCGAAATTCACGGAAAATTTCGGCATGACCTTTGCTAAAAAGTGGACAAATCGAGAACCTGAAATTTGCCGGAACAGAAATGAATCAACATTCCAAAAACATAAACCACTCAGCATCATTCACGGAAACAACAAAGCCCTGGGGCACAATCGAACAACTTCAATGAAAAGATATAACATGACCACTTCAATGAAAAATAAAATTTGCCTAAATTCTTTTCCTTGAAAAATAGTGGTCTTTTCAAAAATCAAAAACCTTTCAAAATGACCTCACTAAACACTTATCTGCCTAGGACAGAACCCAAATTATGTTGATCTAGCTATTCCTCTCTCTCACACAAACACACATTATTATCTCTAACCCTTCTCTGCCTAGGACAGAACCCAATTAAATTGCAAAGGAACTCCATTTCTCTAACCCTTCTGACCTAATGCTCTAAAATAAAATTTTCATCTAGCCTAGCCAACCTACTTAACCTAGCTTGTTAATCCAATGAACCTAATTAACCTACCTATTTAACCTAGTTAGTTAATCTAGTTTACCTAGATAATTAACCCTAATTAAACAAGTTAACGCAGCTAGTTCTATGTCAAAGCCCAAAATAAATTTTTGCACTAATTTAACATAGATAATTAACCTAATTAAACTAGTTAACCTGACTAGTTCTCTGTCAAAGCCCTAACTAAATTTTTGCACTAACCTAGATAATTAATCTAATTAAACTAGTTAACCTAACTACTTCTCTGTCAAAGCCCTAACTAAATTTTTGCCCTAACCTAGATAATTAACCTAATTAAACTAGCTAACCTATGCATGAGAGAGAGAGGAGGGGTGGGGGCTTACAGAAATTGGCTCTGGTGGTGGCGACGGAGGCTGTGGTGACGAGGGAGGCAGGGGCGTCTCCGGTGACGGCGAGGGAGGCAGGGGCGTCTCCGGTGACGGCGAGGGAGGCAGTTGTGGCGAGGAAGGATCCGGTGGCGTCGACGGCGGCTCCGGTGGCGTTGACAAGGTCAGCAGCACCGTGGCGTTAGGGGCGGCTCGGTGGCGTCGACGGCGCCTGCAACTCTGAGTGGCGTCGGCGTCGGCGAGAGATGGCGGCGAAGTGGGGCGACGGCGAATCGAGGAGACGGCGGCGAGCTGGGTGGGTTGAGGATTTGGGGAGAAGTGGTGGCCGGGGAAGCGGTTTTTGGTTAAGTCAAACTTAAGCGGTAGCGTGTTTTGTAAACGCAGCGCTTATAGCTAAGATAGCTATAGCGGTTTTCACAAAACGCGCTACTGCTATAGCTATGTAATTTTCTTCCATTTTTTTAATTTCCTTTTCTGTTTCTATAGCGGGGGTCTAGGACACGTGTTGCAGCTATGTTAGCTGTAGCGCCTCTTACAAACACACGCTGCTGCTATGCCTTCCTCTGTTTTTTCGCTTTTTCATTTATTTTGCTTTACATTTTATTTTTTCCTTTCTCCCTTTTCTATTTCTTTCATTTTCATTTACTTTTCTATTTGTTTTTCATCATATTTTATTTCCATTAGTAGTAGCGCTCTTCCAAGGAAAAGCGCTGCTACTTATTCCCCTAGCGAAAGTAGCGCTGCTTTCCTCCAAGCCCGCTACTGCTATGCGTAGCCTATCATTCTAGCAATGGAAATATTAGTAGTAGCGCTTTTGCCACTACACGCGCTACTGCTAAAGTTGTATCTGTAGCGCGGTTTTTCTACAGTCGCTACTGCTATCTAGCACTAGCGCCCTTTTTTGACCCGTGTTGTTGCTAAATTTCTGTGTATAAGGTTTTCCCTAATAGTGTATGCGTGTGTACATTAATAGAGGTGAATGTATGTGCGTATATATGAGCGCTTGCAATTGTACTATCTTAAAAAAAGATCGTAGTTGGTTGGGTATGCCACGTGTACGTGACACCAATATCATACATGTAATTTTGCCACTAGATCAGTAAAGCCTAGCAGGTTTTCCTAAAGGGCAATCATCTGCGTTGGCGCACCGGCCCAACTTTGGGCCGGTCGGCTCGCAGCCACCCGATTAGATCGCTAGGAACCGTTCGATATGTCGTTGTATTCGTCAAAGCACTGGTATGAAGGATCCTTTTTGCATCTCATCGCTCCCTTCCATCTCACCGCTGTGCATGTTCTCCCGTTGCTGCTCTCGCCGGCCGTCCTCGTCGTTGGCCGCCGGCCGGCCTCGCCGCTGGTTGCCGTCCAAGTCGTCGGTTGCAGCCCTTGCGGGTCGTCCTCGTTGCCAGCTTCACCCATGCAGATGCATCATGCGGGTTGGTTCCTATGGCAATGGGTTGCAGCTCCGCTATGCGACGGCCACAGCTCGCCGGCGTGCTCGCCGCCACTCATGGCCGATACCCTCCCCCGCCAGAGCTCGCCATCCCCGTCGCCCATCGTAGCAAAAATCCCTCACTAGTCAGTAGCTTTTGTGGTTGCTGGTTGAAGCAAAAATGCAACGCGGTTGTAGCACCGGGTCGACGCCGGTGATGGCTTGTAGCTAAACAAGGCATCGTCGCCGCCCCGGCCGGGTCGCATATCTGTCATGAATGGATGTAGCAAAATTCCTCACCAGTTGTAGCAAAAAATGACGACAATTGCAGGAAAAATGTCATCTCCGACGTCATGGGCTGCGATGGATGTAGCAAATTTCCGTCGCCGTGGTAGCAAAACGTCAACACGGTTGCAACAAAAAAAGTCGTCACCTTCGGTTGTAGCTCGTCGTGCATGTCGTTTCTCCCGGTTTGAAGCTTTTCAAAAAAATCATTGTAGCTATCTCGCAACCGGTTGCAGCTTTTTTGGTTTGCGCGGTGACATCTTCCCAGCTTCCCTGTCTTTGTCTGGAACTTTTGAAGAAGCCGGTGGTAGCTTGTTGTAGCATTTTTAGGTGTTGTTTGCAGCTTCTCCACACCATTTGCAGCCTCAGCTCTCTATCTGTTTCCAGCAAAAAAATAGCCCCGGTCGTAGCATTTTGTATCAATGGTTGCAGTTCTATCGATTGTCGGTCGCAGCTCGTTGGTTCCAGCAAAGAATAAGAAGGCGGTTGTAGCATCTGTAAAACCTGGTTGAAGCTCTGTCGACTACCGTTCACGGCTCTTGTCTGAGGAAGGTGAGGATGCGCAGGGGGACTGCAAGGGGAAAAGGGGAGGGAGGAGGCGCTGGTTGTCGTCGTCTTCTCCGCCCCGCCGTGACTCACCTTAGCTGCAAGCCTCGTCATGGCGGTGTGATGCGCATGAGGTGTAGATGGAGAAAGGGAGTGGTTGTGAGGGAGAAGAAAAAGACGGATAGGAAAAACGGTTCGCATGAGGTGTGGATAAGGTTTGAGTAGGAAGAGCTTGTGGCTCTAGGCATCACACGATCGATATCGCAAGGCCCGCGTGCGGCCGGCGGAACACTTCGGCCGGCGCCCCGGCCACAAGCGTTTCCCTTTCCTAAAAAGCTAATTTATGACCTCTAAAACCGGCTTCGCTGGTATTTCATTTCCCACAAGATAGTCACTCCTCCATCAAACACAACACATGATCAACTTCGGGGCAGCTCCCGATGACATCGATCAGGAATTGCTGATTTGCTGTGCCACATCATTGCCACCTCCTGGCACTCCTGGAGGTACCACCGCCACTGTCGGGCAATAAGCCACGGCTCGGACGGGTCAGGGCGGTGCACGTATGTGCGTGCGGTGGCCGCGCTGGGTCTGATCGTGGCGGGCTCGGGCGTGCATATGTGCGCGTGTCCGAGGGCGTGTGTGTGTGCGTGCGTGTGTGCGTGGGTTGTTAGCGAGTAGTCGGGGAGACCGTGTCGAGCGCTAGGAGTGGCCGTGGCGATCGCGTTGGAGCGCGTCGTGTGCGCGAGCCGTAGCGTAGGGAGTGGGAGGTGGGTGCGTCGGTGCGCGGCCCGGCGTGTCACGAGAGCCTTGGTATAAGATCACCTCCATGCCTGTGTACTCGCTGCCCAGTTTGAGTTCGAGCTCAAAGAGAAAAACAGAGAAGCCGTACGTGCGGTGAAGGTGTTTGTGCGCCTGAAAATTTTCTGTGTTCATCCTCTACGCCTCCGACCTTGTCTCCGGTGATCACCGGCGAGTAGTGGATCCATTCCAGCAACAACATTTGGTATCAGAGTGAGGTGTGAGAAAGGTCGCCGGCCATGGCGCTCGTCCCGTACGCCGGAGGATCAGGGAGCTCGGTGTCGCAGCCGGTACCCGTGCTCACAGGGGTGAACTACACCACCTCGGCCATCAAGGTGGAGGCCGACCTGGACGCCGCCGGGCTCTGGGAGGCGGTGGTGCCGCCGGTGGACGCGGCCGCGACGGTGATCGCCAAGAAGGATAAGCCGGCGCGGGCTTATCTGCTGCGTGCGCTCGCCGACGACCTGCTGCTGCAGGTGGCTGCGAAGAAGACGGCGGCGGAGATCTGGGCGAGTCTCAAGACTCGGTTCGTCGGCGCGGACCGGGTCAGGGTGGCGCGGCTGGCTACACTACGTGGCGAATTCGAGATCCTTCACATGACGGATGGCGAGACGCTGGACAACTACGCCGGTGTGACGCCCCCGATTCAATCGTACACTAATCATGCACGCAAATGTGTACGATCAAGATCAGGGACTCACGGGAAGATATCACAACACAACTCTAAAACATAAATAAGTCATACAAGCATCATAATACAAGCCAGGGGCCTCGAGGGCTCGAATATAAGTGCTCGATCATAGACGAGTCGGCGGAAGCAACAATATTTGAGTACAGACATAAGTTAAACAAGTTGCCATAAGATGGCTAGCACAAACTTGGATACAGATCGAAAGAGGCGCATGCCTCCTGCCTGGGATCCTCCTAACTACTCCTGGTCATCGTCAGCGGCCTGCACGTAGTAGTAGGCACCTCCAGTGTAGTAGGAGTCGTCGTCGACGGTGGCGTCTGGCTCCTGGACTCCATCGTCTGGTCGCAGCAATCAGGTAAAGAAAGGGGGAACAAGGCAACCGTGAGTACTCATCCAAAGTACTCGCAAGCAAGGAGCTACACTACATATGCATGGGTATATGTGTAAAGGGACATATTGGTGGACTGAACTGCAGAATGCCAGAATAAGAGGGGGATAACTAATCCTGTCGAAGACTACGCTTCTGGCAGCTTCCGTCTTGCAGCATGTAGAAGAGAGTAGACTGAAGTCCTCCAAGTAGCATCGCATAGCATAATCCTACCCGGCAATCCCTCCTCGTCGCCTGTTAGAGAGCGATCACCGGGTTGTATCGGCACTTGGAAGGGTGTGTTTTATTCAAGATCCGGTTCTAGTTGTCATAAGGTCAAGGTACAACTCCAAGTCGCCCTGTTATCAAGATCACGGCTAATCGAATAGATAAACTTCCCTGCAGGGTGCACCACATTACCCGACACGCTCGATCCCATTTGGCGGACACACTTTTTACGGGTCATGCCCGGCCACGGAAGATCAACACGTCGCAGCCCCACCTAGGCACAACAGAGAGGTCAGCACGCCGGTCTAAACCTAAGCGCACAGGGGTCTGGGCCCATCGCCCTTAGCACACCTGCATGTTGCGAGGGTGGCCAGAAGCAGACCTAGCCTAGCAGGCGTTCCAGTCCAATCCGGCGCGCGCCGCTCAGTCGCTGACGTCATGAAATACTTCGGCTGATACCACGACGCCGATTGCCCATATCTTGTCCCACGTGGCGGTTAGTGCGTATAAGGTCAACGACCCAACTCAGATCAAATACCAAGATCTCGTTAAGCGTGTTAAGTATCCGCGAACGCCGAACAGGGCCAGGCTCTCCTAGGCGGTCTCAACCTGCCCTGTCGCTCCGCCACAAAGATCCACACAGAGGGCCGTTGGGACAAAGGTCCTTTCAGCCCCCAATCCATGAATCACTCGTGGGTGCTCCTTGAGCCGACCCGACTTTAGTCACCACATGTATCATGTATAAAGTATATAGTATATACCTGTGATCACCTCCCGAGTGATCACGGCCCGATAGTATAGCACATGCGACGGACAAGAAGGTAGGGCCACAGATGGAATACTAGCATCCTATACTAAGCAGTAGGATAGCAGGTAAGGGTAACAACTGTAGCACCAATGACAGGCTATGCAGCAGAATAGGATTAACGGAAAGCAGTAACATGCTACACTACTCTAATGCAAGCAGTATAGAGAAGAATAGGCGATATCTGGTGATCAAAGGGGGGGGGGCTTTCCTAGTTGCTCTGGCAAAGAGGGGTCGTCGATGACGTAGTCGTACTCATTCGCACCAACGCCGGTCTCGAGGTCTACCGGAGAGGAAGAGGGGGGAAGAAACAGTAAATACGGGGCAAACAAGCATCACAAAATATAACAAGGCAATACGCGGTGCTAGAGGTGACCTAACGCGATAGTAGGTGATAGGGAAAGTATCCCCGGTGTTTCGCGTTTTCGGACAGATGAACCGGAGGTGAAATATTGCAGGTTCACTATGCTAGGGATGTGTGGCGGACGAACGGGCTGCTTATCCGGATTCGTCTCGTTGTTCTGAGCAACTTTCATGTACAAAGTATTTTCATCCGAGTTACGGTTCATTTTATATTATTTTCTAAAGTTTTAACTCATTTTTAGAATTAACAGAATTATTAAATTAGAAAATGTAATTATGATGTCAGCGTGATGTCAGCATGATGTCATCAGTCAACCGTGTGTTGACTGGGTCAACAGACGTGTGGGTCCCGTTCGTCATTGACTCAAACTAACTAAACATGATTTATTAATTAGATTAATTAGATATTTAGGTTAATTAAGTTTGATTAGATGAACTAAACATGATTAATTAGTCTAATTAATTAATTGATTTTTTATCTTTTATTTTCTTTATTACGTTCCAGGGGGCCGGGTCCCACATGTCAATGGCTCTAGGGGCCTAACGGGCATGCGGGTTCAGGCACACGGGCGCAGCCACAGGGGCACACCCGGTTGGACGTGCGGGCGCCGTTGGACGGGACAGCACGGGAGCCGGGTTGGCGCGTCGCGGCGGCTCCGATGAGAAGTGGCGAGGGGACGAGGTCCAGCAGGGCAGCAGCTAGGAGCAGGGGACACGGCGGGGCGCAGTGACCGCGGCGTGGCCGGACCCCATCAAGGGCGCGGTAGCCGCGGTGATAGAGAGGAAAAGGGGAGGACGAGGAAGTAGGGAAGGCGAAGGCCGGGGGCCTCACCAACGTTGCAGGGAAGAGGCGGCGAGGCCTGGGGTAGACCGGCGACGAGGAGATGAGGAGGTCCGGTGGGGAGGTCCGGCGACGGCGAGGCCTTCAGGCGGCGATGGTGGCGCACGACGAGGGAGGCCGGATCCGCGACAGGGCCCCCGGGATCCGTCCCCTCTCCGGCGAGGAGGCGGCTTGGCGCGGCACGGACACGGAGGACCAGGCGGGTGCGGCCATGGCAGGAGCTTCTGCGTGGCGGCGGTGCGAGGACGACGATAGGCGGAGGATCCCCGGGCACGGGCCCGACAGCGGTGGTGGGGCTCCGACGCGACAGGGGGTGGGGATGGGGCGCAGGTGCGACGGCGGCGTCGGGGACCGAGGGTGGCGGGCGGCGTCGGGGACCGGTTGCCTGCCCCCGATCCAGATCAGGGGGGGGGGAGGCAGAGGGGGGAGTGGGGGCGAGTGGGGGGAGTGGGAGGTTAGGGTTTGCGGGGTGGAACGGGGGGGGAGGGGGGCGATGTAGGTTGGGCGACGGTGCGCGCCGGCCTGGTTGGTCCACAGGCCAGCTGGGCCGAGGCCCAGATGGGGGTTCCTTTCCTTTCTTTTTTTTGTGTAATGTTTTCCTTTTCGTAATTTTCTTTTACTTTTTATTTATTTTTCTAATTTTGTTTTCTTTTAGTTTCCTTTTATTTTAGTATTAGTAAAATGCCAAAGTGGCACCTAAATAGATGCTACAAATTATGACACTGCCACAATAGTTTAATACTTATAACAATTTAGTTTTGAAATTGTTTATTATTTTAAAAGCATTTAAATAATTGTATTTGCTACCGTTTTATTCTTTTAGAGTATTTAAACATTTTATAAAAGTGTGGTTTCTCCATCAGTATTATCCATGATTTATTTGTCACATCGAGAACACTTTAGTTTTGACTTTTGAAAACTTTAATTGTTTGACTTCATTTGAATTTGAATTTTGAATCGGTTTTTTTAACTAACCCAAGATTAACTACTGTGATAGAGGTGACGGGGCATCATTAACGGGGGATTACTGTAGCCTAATTATCCGGGCATCACAGTCGGGAGGATCGGGGCCATGGCGGCTTGCTACGCCGGGCTCGGAGAGACACTTGAAGACGCGGCAATGGTCAAGAAGGTGCTGGACACAATGCCGGATCGCCTGTACGCGGCGGTGGCGGGCATTGAACAATTCTGCACCGTGGAGACCATGCCGTTCGAGGAGGTGCTCGGCCGGCTCAAAGCGTTCGAGGAGCGTCTGCGGCGGCGCGGGCAGGCCGACGGCGAGCGGGCGGATGGGCAGCTCATGCTCACGGAGGAGCAGTGGCGTGCCAGGAAGCGCCAGCGCGGCGGTACACGGGACGACGACGATCGGAGGAGCGAGGCGTCGGGCAGCGAAGGAGGACGGCGAGGTCGCTCCTACAACTGCGGCCAAAGGGGGCATTTCAAGCGCGACTGCACTCGTCCGAAGAAGGCGGTAGCGGCGGCGGAGCAGGCACTGCTGGTGGATGCCGGCGTGGAGAACGCCGGCATGCTGTAGGCCGTGGCTTAGGAGGTGATATGTCGGGCAATAAGCCACGGCTCGGACGGGTCAGGCGCGGTGCACGTATGTGCGTGCGGTGGCCGCGCTGGGTCTGACCGTGGCAGGCTCGGGCGTGCGTATGTGCGCGTGTCCGAGGGCGTGTGTGTGTGCGTGCGTGCGTGGGTTGTTAGCGAGTAGTCGGGGAGACCGCGTCGAGCGCTAGAAGTGGCCGTGGCGATCGCGTTGGAGCGCATCGTGTGCGCGAGCCGTAGCGTAGGGAGTGGGAGGTGGGTGCGTCGGTGCGCGGCCCAGCGTGTCTGAGAGCGCGGGTATAAAATCACCTCCATGCTTGTGTACTCGCTGCCCAGTTTGAGTTCGAGCTCAAAGAGAAGCCGTACGTGCGGTGAAGGTGTTTGTGCGCCTGAAAATTTTTTGTGTTCATCCTCTACCCCTCCGACCTTGTCTCCGGTGATCACCGGCGAGTAGTGGATCCATTCCAGCAACAACAGCCACATCGTGCTTCTCCTCCCCATCGCCTCCTGCAGGGTGCAGGCACTTGTAGTACAGCTCCATGAGCTCGTTGATGGGGCTCTGGCTCTCCTCGACGAGCCCGGGTACCATCGCGGCCAGGTCCCGGCTCCCGCCTCGACGAGCACGGGCATTCTACTGGTATCCAGTGAAGAAACGGTAAGGGGGAATACGGCGCAGCAAGGCGAGCGTGTGCTTCCAGTGAAAAGGAATCCGAACGAGGTACACCAGCAACGTGGCGAGGAAACAGAGCAAACTTGAGCGCCGTCCGCGGCACCGGCACGCCGTATACTTCCACCTCGTAAGCCGCAGCCGCATGTTACACGTACGCACGCTATGTACTCACAGACCATGCCTAGCTATGCCTAAGTTTTGCGTGTGCGTCCATGCTCTAGAGCAGATTTGGACAGGAGTAGAGTCATTTTTTCAGTTGGCCTATGCCTCAACCCCGAGCATGAGCATGTGTGTGTGGTCGTACGTGTATGTTCTTGTTCCTTTTGACAGAAAGGATCGCGTGCCTGAGTCAGTGAGTTGGCTTGTCGCTTGTCGGGAACGTGCATGGCTTGCCTGAGCAGCCACGCGCCCACGCCCGCCGTCCTTGCTGGCCTCTGAAACTCCAATGCACTTCACGGCGCGCATAAATAAATAAACCGCCGGTGCAACTCATTGCCTCGCCATGGATGATAGACTGCTCGTTCGTCGCCGATCTCGGAAATAAAACAGACTTGTTATGCGTGCCGTGTCTATGGATCAGGGCACCCACTGTCGGAGTCCGTTTCCCATGGAGCGTCTGGACGCGCGTGGCGGTGGAACCGCCGCGTTCCTTCGCGAGCTGCAGGCGCTGGAGGTGGACGTGGAGCAGCAAGAGGAGATAATCGACTTCGAGGCAGAGCCGCCGGGCTCCTCTGAATCGGTCGAGATCCTCGACCTCAAGAAGCGCATGTGGAAGGACCAGATGCGCCTCATGAAGCTCGAGGGCCGCGCCGGCGCCAGGAGCGGTGCGCCGGCCGGGTCGTCGTCGGCCGGGCGGCAGGACCAGGAGGAGGACGGTCCCGAGGCGCGGTGCCGGCGGAAGGCGATGCTCCGCGCGCAGGACGGCGTCCTCCGGCACATGATGAAGATGATGCAGGCCTGCAACGCGCGCGGGTTCGTGTACGGCGTTATCGACGAGGCCGGCGAGCCCACGTCCGGCTCCTCCGACAGCCTCCGCGACTGGTGGAAGGACAAGGTCGTCTTCGACCGCACGGGCCCGATGGCCCTGAGCCTGACCGGCAGCTCCGCCAACAGTAACAACAGCCCGCTGGGCCTAGCCTCCTACCTCCATCGCCTCCAGGGCATCCAGGACAACACGCTGGGCTCCTTGCTCTCGGCGCTCCTCCAGCACTGCGAGCCGCCGCAGCGCAACTTCCCCCTGGAACGCGGCCTGGCGCCGCCGTGGTGGCCGACGGGGAAGGAGCCGTGGTGGGGCACGCAGGGCGAGACGCAGGCCCACCAGGGCGCGCCGCCGTACCGGAAGCCGCACGACCTGAAGAAGGCGTGGAAGGTGTCCCTGCTGAGCGCGGTGATCAAGCACATGAGCCCGCGCTTCGACCAGATGCGCAGGCTCGTGTGGCAGTCCAAGCGGCTGCAGCACAAGATGAGCGCCAAGGAGTCCGACACCTGGTCCAAGGTGCTCCGGCAGGAGGAGGCGCTCAGCGGCCGGCTCAAGAGCTCGCTTCGGATCACGCCCCTCGACGACGACGACGACGACGGCGAGGGGCTGGAGGACGGTCCGGAAGACGTGGCGCGTGGCCCGCATGACAAGCGCAAGTGCGAGGACGCGCCCAGCGGCAGCTCGGGCGGGAAGTGCCGCAGGCCAAGAGGCGGGAGCCGGGACCTGGCCGCGATGGTGCCCGGGCTCGACGAGGACAGCCAGGGCCCCATCAACGAGCTCATGGAGCTGTACTACAGCTGCCTGCAGGGGGGCGATGCGGAGGAGAAACACGATGTGGCGATGCAGGGAGTGCCGGGAGGCGTTGATGATGTGGCGCACCAATTCCTGATCGATGTCATCGGGAGCTGCCCGGAAGTAGATCATGTGTTGCGCTTGATGGAGGAGTGATATGTCTTGTGGGGAAATGAAATTCTGCATAAGCTGCTTTCGGGTGTGGCTAGATCTCAATCTATTCAGACTTAACAAAGTCTCAGTAAAATGACAAAATATATTAAAAAACAAAGAAAAATTTAAAAGAAAAATGTACACGGATCTTCAGGTATATTCTCACGAATTAAGTCTCAGTCGACTGAGGTTTAACAATCCCATTCTATAATACCCAACGGGCCAACAGTGCGAGAGCTACTCCTATATATATTTTTTGAGCAAATGCAGGAGCTATTTCTCGCCTATTGCAAGACCCTACCGTCTCGCAACAAACAAGCGCGTTACGAGCCAGTTACAATTCTGATTTCAGTGGAAGCGTTTTTTTCCTGTGTGTTCCTTTGTTGGCTTTTATCATTTTTCTTGTGGTTTTTGGGTCTTCCCTGTTCCCGTTGGTTTTTTTTCTTTGAGTTTCTGTATCGGTGTTCTTTGTAACTTCCTTTTGTTCTCAAATCGGTTTTCTTCAGTTTTCTGTATTTTCTCTTTCCTTTTCTAATACATGTCTTCTTTTTCGGTACATAGTGCACACTATTTAATACACGAGTGACACTTTTTATACACATTGAATAATTTTTAATTACATGGTTTTGAATACATGTTAAATATTTTTAAAACACATGTAGAACATTTTTTAAAGTCACGAATTGTTTTAACTAACAAAACATTTTTTACATCGTATAAATATTTTTAAAATGTCATGAATATATTTTTTTAATGCGTGAACATTTAAAAAAAATCAAATGTTGTAATTTATTCAGAATGGTAAAAAATTATTACATGAATATATTTTTGCATTGTATAAGAATTTTCTAAAAAAAAAGTCTGGAATACTTTTTTGAAATGCATAAATATTTATGGTCATGCTCCGCTGGTCAATGGTTCATTCTTAATGAATCTCGAACGTGATGTTACACATATTCATAGTGTGAATACCAAAAGATGTAAGGTTGATAACGATAGTCCCACATACTTGTGGCACTGCCGCCTTGGTCACATTGGTGTCAAACGCCTGAAGAAGCTTCATGCAGATGGACTTTTGGAGTCTCTTGATTATGAATCATTTGACACGCAAGTAACCATGCCTCATGGGTAAAATGATCAAGACTCCGTTCTCCGAACAATGGAGCGAGCAACCAACTTATTGGAAATCATACATACCGATGTGTGCGGTCCAATGAGCGTTGAGGCTCATGGAGGCTATCGTTATGTTCTCACTCTCACTGATGACTTAAGTAGATATGGGTATGTCTACTTGATGAAACACAAGTCTGAGACCTTTGAAAAGTTCAAGGAATTTCAGAATGAGGTAGAGAATCAGTGTGACCGAAAAATAAAGTTCTTACGATCAGATCGTGGGGGAGAATATTTAAGTCACGAATTTGGTACGCACTTAAGGAAATGTGGAATTGTTTCACAACTCACGCCGCCTGGAACACCTCAGCGTAACGGTGTGTCCGAACGTCGTAATCGCACTCTATTGGATACGGTACGATCTATGATGTCGCTCACCGATTTACCACTCTCATTTTGGGGCTATGCTTTAGAGACTGCCGCATTCACTTTAAATAGGGCTTCGTCGAAATCCGTTGAGACGACACCGTATGAATTATGGTTTGGGAAGAAACCTAAGTCATGCTTTCTAAAAGTTTGGGGATGCGATGCTTATGTCAAGAAACTTCAACCTGAAAAGCTCGAACCCAAGTCGGAAAAAATGCGTCTTCATAGGATACCCTAAGGAAACCATTGGGTATACCTTCTACCTCAGATCCGAAGGCAAGATCTTTGTTGCCAAGAACGGGTCCTTTCTGGAGAAAGAGTTTCTCTCGAGAGAAGTAAGTGGGAGGAAAGTAAAACTTGATGAAGTATTGCCTCTTGAACCGGAAAGTAGCGCAGCTCAAGAAAATGTTTCTGTGGTGCCTGCACCGGATAGAGAGGAAGTTAATGATGATGATCAAGGTACTTCGGATCAAGTTGCTACTGAACTTCGAAGGTCCACAAGGACACGTTCCACACCAGAATGGTATGGCAACCCCGTCCTGGAAATCATGTTGTTAGACAACGATGAACCTTCGAACTATGAAGAAGCGATGGCGGGCCCAGATTCCAACAAATGGCTTGAAGCCATGCAATCCGAGATAGGATCCATGTATGAAAACAAAGTATGGACTTTGACAGACTTGCCCGATGATCGTGACGATAAAAAATAAATGGATCTTTAAGAAGAAGACGGACGCAGATGGTAATGTTACCATCTATAAAGCTCGACTTGTCGCTAAGGGTTATCGACAAGTTCAAGGGGTTGACTACGATGAGACCTTCTCACCCGTAGCGAAGCTGAAGTCCGTCCGAATCATGTTAGCACTTGCCGCATTCTATGATTACGAGATATGGCAGATGGACGTCAAAATGGCATTCCTTAACGGCTTTCTTAAAGAAGAATTGTATATGGTCCAGCCGGAAGGTTTTGTCGATCCTAAAAATGCTAACAAGGTATGCAAGCTCCAGTGCTCCATCTATGGGCTGGTGCAAGCATCTCGGAGTTGGAACATTCGCTTTGATGAAATGATCAAAGCGTTTGGGTTTATCTTGAGACTTATGGAGAAGCCTGCGTTTACAAGAAAGTGAGTGGGAGCTCTGTAGCATTTCTCATATTATATGTGGATGACATACTTTTGATGGGAAATGATATAGAACTCTTGGACAACATTAAGGCCTACTTGAATAAGTGTTTTTCAATGAAGGACCTTGGAGAAGCTGCTTACGTATTAGGCATCAAGATCTATAGAGATAGATCGAGACGCCTCATAGGTATTTCACAAAGCACATACCTTGATAAGATATTGAAGAAGTTCAATATAGATCAGTCCAAGAAGGGGTTCTTGCCTGTGTTGCAAGGTGTGAAATTGAGCTCGGCTCAATGTCCGACCACGGCAAAAGATAGAGAAAAGATGAGTGTCGTCCCCTATGCCTCGGCCATAGGGTCTATCATGTATGCCATGTTGTGTACCAGACCCTCTGTTGGAAAAGGCAGTGCCTAGGAGGTGCTTAGGCATGCCTAGGCGCTAGGCAATGGCCAAACGCCTCGCCTATGGCATAAAATGGAGGTCTAGGCAGGGCAAGCAAGGAATTGCCTACCCAAGCAAGAAATCATGCCACATACTGCACTGATATGCCAAACGGGTTATATTCCAATGGTAGTAGACGGTAATTAACTTATTTATTGTTGGGGAACGCAGTAATTTCAAAAAAATTCCTACGCACACACAGGACCATGGTGATGGCATAGCAACGAGAGGGGAGAGTGTTGTCTACGTACCCTCGTAGACCGTAAGCGGAAGCGATCACAACGTAGAGGAAGTAGTCAGACGCGTTCTTCTCGCGATCCTGCCGATCCCAAATACCAAGCATTACTCCGGCACCTCCGAGTCGATGATGACGTAGAGGAAGTAGTCGACGCTCTCCTCACGATCCAGCCCGATCCCAGCGCCGTTACTCCGGCGCCCGAGTTCTTGGCACACGTTCATTTCGATGACGCTCCACGGGCTCCGATCCAGCAAAGCTCAGGGGAGAAGGAGTTCCGTCAGCACGACGGCGTGGTGACGATCTTGATGTTTCACCGACGCAGGGCTTCGCCTAAGCACCGCTACGATATGACCGAGGTGGAATATGGTGGAGGGGGGCACCGCACACGGCTAAGGAACGATCTCAAGGATCAACTGGTGTGTCCTAGGGTGCCCCCCCTCCCCCGTATATAAAGGAGGGAGGGAGGAGGTGGCCGGCCCAAGGGGGGGGCGCACCAGGGTGGGGAAACCTACTCCAAGTAGGTTTCCCTCTCTTTTCCTTATCTTATTTGGAGGGGGAAGGAAGGAGTACTAGTCTTAGGAAGTAGTACTAGTAGTAGGAATAGGAAGAGAGGAAAGGAGAAAAGGAAAGGGGGCCGCCCCTCCCCAATCGGATTGGGCTTGGGGCGCGCCTCCCTTGTTCCTTCTCCCTTCCTCCTACATGGGCCCAATAAGGCCCATATACCTCCCGGGGTTCGGTAACCTCCTGAGCTCCAAACTTCTCCGGAACCTTTCCGGTATCCAAATATATCCGTCCAATATATTAATCTTTATGTCTCGACCATTTCGAGACTCCTCGTCATGTCCGTGATCATATCCGGGACTCGAACAACCTTTGGTACATCAAAATACACAAACTCATAATATAACCGTCCATCGAAACCTTAAGCGTGCGGACCCTACGGTTCGAGAACAATGTAGACATGACCGAGACACATCTCCGGTCAATAACCAATAGCGGGACCTGGATGCCCATATTGGTTCCTACATATTCTACGAAGATCTTTATCGGTCAGACCGCATAACAACATACGTTGTTCCCTTTGTCATCGGTATGTTACTTGCCCGAGATTCGATCGTCGGTATCCAATACCTAGTTCAATCTCGTTATCGGCAAGTCTCTTTACTCGTTCCGTAATACATCATCTCACAACTAACTCATTAGTTGTAATGCTTGCAAGGCTTATGTGATGTGTATTACCGAGAAGGCCCAGAGATACCTCTCCGACAATCGGAGTGACAAAACCTAATCTCGAAATACGCCAACCCAACAAGTACCTTTGGAGACACCTGTAGTACTCCTTTATAATCACCCGATTACGTTGTGACGTTTGGTAGCACCAAAGTGTTCCTCCGGTAAACGGAGTTGCATAATCTCATAGTTATAGGATCATGTATAAGTCATGAAGAAAGCAATAGCAACATACTAATCGATCAAGTGCTAGGCTATCGGAATGGGTCATGTCAATCAGATCATTCTCCTAATGATGTGATCCCGTTAATCAAATGACAACTCATGTCTATGGTTAGGAAACATAACCATCTTTGATTAACGAGCTAGTCAAGTAGAGGCATACTAGTGACACTCTGTTTGTCTATGTATTCACACATGTATTATGTTTCCGGTTAATACAATTCTAGCATGAATAATAAACATTTATCATGATATAAGGAAATAAATAATAACTTTTATTATTGCCTCTAGGGCATATTTCCTTCATTTATATGCCCTAAACTAATATCAACACCCATATAATTATCACAAATACACTACAAGTAAAAACTATATTACCGCCTAGATCGCGCCTAGGGCGCTTAGGCACCGCCTAGGCACTAGGCGAAGTCCAACCGCCTCGCTTACGCCTACCGCTTTTTCCAACCTTGTCCAGACCTGATGTAAACCTTGCCGTAAGTTTGGTAGGAAGGTACCAAAGTAATCCCGGCATGGAACACAGGACAGCGGTCAAGAATATCCTAAAGTACCTGAAAAGGACTAAGGATATGTTTCTCGTTTATGGAGGTGACGAAGAGCTCATCGTAAAGGGTTACGTCGATGCTAGCTTCGACACAGATCTAGATGACTCCAAGTCACAAACCGGATACGTGTTTATTTTGAATGGTGGGGCAGTAAGCTGGTGCAGTTGCAAGCAAAGCGTCGTGGCGGGATCTACATGTGAAGCGGAGTACATGGCAGCCTCGGAGGCATCACATGAAGCAATCTGGATGAAGGAGTTCATTACCGACCTAGGAGTTATTCCCAATGCGTCGGGGCCGATGACTCTCTTACCTGACAACTTGGAGCCATTGCCCTTGCCAAGGAACCCAGGTTTCACAAGAAGACCAGGCACATCAAGCGTCACTTCAACTCCATTCGTGAAAGTGTTCAAGATGGAGACATAGATATTTGCAAAGTGCATACGGATCTGAATGTCGCAGATCCGTTGACTAAACCTCTTCATGAAAGCAAAACATGATCAACACCAGAACTCTATGGGTGTTCGATTCATCACAATGTAACTAGATTATTGACTCTAGTGCAAGTGGGAGACTGTTGGAAATATGCCCTAGAGGCAATAATAAAATGATTATTATTATATTTCCTTGTTCATGATAATTGTCTATTGTTCATGCTATAATTGTGTTATCCGAAAATCGTAATACATGTGTGAATACATAGACCACAACATGTCCCTAGTGAGCCTCTAGTTAACTAGCTCGTTGATCAATGGATGGTTACGGTTTCCTGACCATGGACATTTGATGTCATTGATAACGGGATCACATCATTGGGAGAATGATGTGATGGACAAGACCCAATCCTAAGCATAGCACAAGATCGTGTAGTTCGTCTGCTAGAGCTTTTCTAATGTCAAGTATCATTTCCTTAGACCATGAGATCGTGCAACTCCCGGATACCGTAGGAGTGCTTTGGGTGTACCAAACGTCACAACGTAATTGGGTGGCTATAAAGGTACACTACAGGTATCTCCGAAAGTGTCTGTTGGGTTGTCATGAATCGAGACTGGGATTTGTCACTCCGTGTGACGGAGAGGTACCTCTGGGCCCACTCGGTAGGACATCATTACAATGAGCTCAATGTGATCAAAGAGTTGTTCACAGGATGATGTGTTACGGGAACGAGTAAAGAGACTTGCCGGTAATGAGATTGAACAAGGTATCGGTATACGACGATTGAATCTCGGGCAAGTATTGTACCGATAGACAAAGGGAATTGCGTACGGGATTGATTGAATCCTCGACATCGTGGTTCATCCGATGAGATCATCGAGGAGCATGTGGGAGCCAACATGGGTATCCAGATCCTGCTGTTGGTTATTGACCGGAGAGTCGTCTCGGTCATGTCTGCGTGTCTCCCGAACCCGTAGGGTCTACACACTTAAGGTTCGGTGACGCTAGGGTTGTAGAGATATTAGTATGCGGTAACCTGAAAGTTGTTCGGAGTCCCGGATGAGATCCCGGACATCACGAGGAGTTCCAGAATGGTCCGAAGGTAAAGATTTGTATATAAGAAGTCCAGTTTCGGCCATCGGGAAAGTTTCGGGGGTCACCGGTATTGTACCGGGACCACCGGAAGGGTCCCGGGGGTCCATCGGGTGGGGCCACCTATCCCGGAGGGCCCCATGGGCTGAAGTGGGAAGGGAACCAGCCCCTGGTGGGCTGGTGCGCCCCCCCTTGGGCCTCCCCTGCGCCTAGGGTTGGAAACCCTGGGGGTGGGGGCGCCCCACCTAACTTGGGGGGCAAGTTCTCCCCTTGCCCCCCCCCCCTTGAGATTGGATCTATAGGGGGCCGGCGCCCCCCCTAGGGCTCCTATATATAGAGGGGGGTGGGAGGGCTGCGCACCCAAGCCCCGGGCGCCCCCCCCCCCCCCCCCCCCCCCGGTAACACCTCTCCCTCTCGCTGAGCTTGTCGAAGCCCTGCTGTCGGTGTCAAAACCGGCAGATCTCGGGTAGGGGGTCCCGAACTATGCGTCTAGGCGGATGGTAATAGGAGACAAGGGACACGATGTTTTTACCCAGGTTCGGGCCCTCTCGATGGAGGTAAAAACCTACCCCTGCTTGATTAATATTGATGATATGGGTAGTACAAGAGTAGATCTACCACGAGTTCAGAGAGGCTAAACCCTAGAAGCTAGCCTATGGTATGATTGTTGTTCGTCCTACGGACTAAAACCCTTCGGTTTATATAGGCACCGAATAGGGTTAGGGTTACCTGAGTCGGTTACAATGGTAGGAGATCTACATATCCGTATCGCCAAGCTTGCCTTCCACGCCAAGGAAAGTCCCATCCGGACACGGACGAAGTCTTCAATCTTGTATCTTCATAGTTCAGAGTCCGGCCAAAGGCTATAGTCCGGCTATCCGGACACCCCTAATCCAGGACTCCTCAAGATCCTGAACCAGGCTTCAATGACGAAGAGTCCAGCGCGCATATTGTCTTCGGCATTGCAAGGCGGGTTCCTCCTCCGAATATTTCATAGAAGATTTTGAACACAAGGATAGTGTCCGGCTCTGCAAAATAAGTTCCACATACCATCGTAGAGAGAATAATATTTACACAATTTCAATCTGCTGACGTATTCCGCAGCATGACATCACACCACGTCAAGCCTTTATTCGAATCATTTTTACTGTCCCACCTCAGCGCGTTTAGCGAGGCGGTTTCCTTGGCACGTCTTGTCAAAGCAGTGATCGTGTCCCCTTATTCCGGGATTCTCATCTATACGGGCGTGGGTAACCCAACCGCGCCATTGATTACGGCGCTTGGGAGATAAGCGAGTTTTATCAGGCCGGTGGGGACGCATAGCTTTGTCCGTCCATATAAGGGGATAAGGACCCACCTTTTCACACACGCCTTCTTCCTCCTTTGCTTATCCATTTCCGCGCACTCGAGCTCCAGCGCCCAGGTCCGCACATCCCACCTCAACCTTCTCCAACTATGTCCAGAGCGGGAGGCAAGTGGATGGCCTCCTCCGTCACGGAGGGGCACATCAAAAAGCTACGGAAGGCCGGATACTTGTCCGACGACATCGCGCATCGGCTCCCCAACAAGGGGCAGCTCATCCCCACCCCCAGGCCCCATGAGAGGGTGGTGTTCCTCCCCCACTTCCTTCGCGGACTAGGGTTTCCACTTCACCCATTTGTCCGGGGGCTCATGTTCTACTACGGCCTAGATTTCCACGATCTGGCCTCAATTTCATCCTCAACCTCGCGGCGTTCATCGTCATGTGCGAGGCCTTCCTCTGCATCCAGCCCCACTTCGGCTTATGGCTGAAGACCTTCAATGTAAAGCCGAAGGTAGTGGGCGGCCGCCAAGCGGAGTGCGGAGGTGCCATGGTGGGCAAGATGGCCAACGTCCTATGGCTCGAGGGCTCCTTCGTGGAGACCATAAAGGGGTGGCAATCGGGGTGGTTCTATATTACCGAGCCGCGCGACTCCAAATGGGCGGCGGCCCCCGAATTCCGATCTAGCTTCCCTACACGGATCACCTCATGGAAAGAGACGGGCCTGACGTGGGGTAATTCGAAAGAGCTGACCGGACTCCAAACCTGCGTCCGAAACCTGGTGGACAAGAAGCTCAAGCTTGTCAACGTAGTCAGAGTTATGCTCATCCGCCGGATCCTCCCATGCCAAAGAACGGGCCTTTAACTTGTGGGAGTTTGATCCGCGCAGCACCAAACCTTGAGCCGGCTCTTGACACTACGCATTTAAGATGCCTAGAAGGTGCTTGTTCAAGGGCGCCGAGGCTCCGCATCCGCCATCAAGATCTGGATTCAGCTCGCAGCATCAAGCCAGCGAGGTAAGCTATTTTACCCTTTACGGGACTCTTTTTTCATAGTTTGACTCTATGCGGGATCTAAAACTCCCTGTCCTTTGACAGGACTGGCTGAAGACGTCCGGACAGGTTAACTGTCTAGCTCCCTTGCCAGAAGACCCAGCGGACACCCGTTTGACGGGGCTGCTGGTTCCGGCACCTTAGGTGGTGCCGGAGAAGAAGGCCAAGAAGAAGGCCACGGGAACTCGGAGGAGTTCCCGGCGCCAGGTGTTGTCGGACTCATCGTCCGATGACTCTGAGGCGGACTCCTCCCACGAAGACGAGGAGGAGGAAAAAGAGGCCTCTCCCCCAGCGGGGGGAGAGAAGAAAAGGAAGGCTGCCCCAACTGGGGAGGCCGGAGGGTCCAAGAGGGGAAGGACCCTCCCTCCGGGCTACACCACCAACGCCGATGACAGCGGAGAGGAGTGGCCACCAAGGACCAAGCCCCTGGCAAAATCGTAAGTGTCCGGACACCAGAATAACTCATGGCGTTCCATTTGCCGCACAGCATTTTCTAATGCTGAGTATAACCATGCAGCCCGCCCAAGGACGGGCTCGACGATTCGTCGAGCGGCTCCCTGGATTCGTCGGAGGTGAATAGCACCTCACTTCCGACCGCCTCGTCTCCTCCCGCCGCGGATGACGCCGGGGTGGAGTCCCAAAAGGGGCCCAGCCAGGAGGAGGTGGCCCTGGAGGCGCCGCAAGGCGACCTCCCGGAACCCGGGCTCAAAGGGGATAAAACCCCAAAGGGCATTAAGTACGTCCTGCGGACTCGCATCGGAACCTTCGGTGGTTCCGGAGTCTGGCAGCGACCCTTCGTAAGAAGGGAAAGATCGCGACGCCGGTGACCTCCGGCCCAACCGGAGGTACGGATGATTTGATGGAGGCGCTTAACGGCGCTTCCATCGACGAGGAGCACCGCTTGTTATGAGTGTGGTGATCCAGAAGTTCGATCCGCCAAGAGCGGGCTGACTGAAGCATGTGCCAGCCTTCTAACAGGCTTTGAGGTATGTATTTAAGATATATAAAAATATTACCGCATAGACAGTAGCCCCTGATGCTCAGTTTGGTGTTCGGAAAAAAAAGACGAACTGAGGATCTAAAAAGATATACGCAGGAGTCTAACATAAGTATGTCAATATGGGAATGCAGGCTGCGCTACTGACCTCTGCCGCACTGACTATGGAGGTTGATGCATTGAAGCAGAGCCTCGAGCAGTCCGAGAACGAGCTCGGACTTGCCAAAAAGCAGCTCGAGGATAAAGAAGGTAAGTAATACCTTATGGGAGTATTTAAAAGATGTGGTTGCAAAAGATGATAGGAATAACGTGAATACTGCAGGGGCCACGAACGCGGTGGCGACCCTGAAGGAAGCGGTGTCCAAGGCCGAAAGCAATGCGGCCGCGGAGCGCACCGAGCGAGAGAAGCAGGAGGCGCGGGTGGCGGAGGTGTGGCAAGAGCTCCAGGCTCTCGTGGAAAAACACGAGAGTTTGGAGCGTGACTCAAAGACTCGAGAGTCCGAGCTCGCCTCGGCCCTTGAGAGCGCCAAGGCCGCTAAGGCCGAAGCCAAAAAAGCCCTCCAGGATATTAAGGCAGTGAAGAAGATAGCGGCGGGTAAGGCATTCTATATACAAAGCAAGCATGTGAAAGTGAATTATCTGTTACTTACCCGAATCCGGAGCTCTCCAGGAGCATTCGCAGATCTGCCCATGATGGTGGCTGATGCTGCCGCATTCTACCGAGCCGAGGAGGGAAGCTCGACGGAGAAGGTGTTCTGGTCTCAGTATGCTGAGGCCGGACACCCGGTGCCCTTAAGCGACCATTTGAAGTAGCTGGTCGAGCTCCATAAGGTGCCTGAACAGGCCATGAAAGGCCTCATAGTTCGGCTATGGCCTAAGGAAGCCATGCACAGGAGCTACTGGCCGGTGAGGCGGCTGGTTGACGCCTTTGTCCATGGGTTGAAGTCATCAAGCGCTCCGTCTGCATCGAAGGTGCTCAGAGGGCCCTTGCCCTGCTAAGGTGCACTGGGGCAAGATGGACGCTGAGAAGCTTGTGACGGACGGGCCACCACCGAAGAAGGAGCATCGCAAGCCTGAAATGTATTATGAGGGCGTCTGAAGGGTTCTGCCTTTATAAGCGGATGAATGCTCCAAAAATATAATTTTGAGTAGACTCGCATTTGTTATCTGTCTGCTGAAAAACTTGTTCATATGCGCTAAGCAACACTTTTGAATTTAAAATATTACCTTACATGCGGCCATGTATTAAATTTGAGAGATGGCGAGTCGTCGGCTTCAAAATTTCATGCCACGAGTGCTGGGGTGTTCGGGATAAACTTGAGCGCTCTTGTTCCCATTCTTGGGTCCTTCGAGGGAGGCGCTCAATGCAATGAACAAGGCAACCGGACTATAATGCTTGAACACTCTCACGTAGCCATAGAATTCTATAATTTTAAATTTTGGCGAAGCCCCTAGTATTCAGAAGACCGAGTTCGGGGCGCTATCCACGCCTAGGCCGGACAATGCCGAGTCCTCGCTCTAAGCGGCATAAGTCTTTAGGGACTCAAAACCTCTCGAACAGCCGTCGCTCGCCTCTATCATGACGGTCAGTTTTAGCTTTCCATCGAGGTGCTTAACCCAGCTCAACCGGGGCACAATCGTAGTGGTTCTCCTAGCGCTACCTTAGCCGATATAACGGAACATAAGGCACCAAAACATGGGAGCCGGGCAAACCCAACTATTGATCCAAGACATGGTTCGGAGCCGATGCATATAATGTTATAAGTTCGGGGTGCCGCACTTGTGAAAGTGTTCGGACTTATCACACCATATTGTGGGGTACTTAAGCCCCTGGTGTATTGCCCGTACCAAAGTGTACGGTTGCACAATGTCATAAATGAACATATATATATAGAAAAAAGGGAATTCAATAATAGGCAGAAGCTATATATTGTTTATTCAAAAGGGCTGCAGTAAGAGCAAAACGATACAAATAGTGCGATAAGCAAGGGACGGGACTTTTTAACATGTCCCCCTCCAGGGGTAAGCCGCGGGATGGTGTGTAAAACAGATATATTGCTCGTAATAGAGACCACCTGGACACTCGACGTAGCTTTCTGCTTCCCTGGCTGTTGCATCGTGTGTTCGGTGATTCTAATGCCGGACAGGCTTCGTGAGAACGGAGTCTGAAAGTAAAAATAAAGAAGAAAAGAATGACACAATCGGAGCCCACAGTGCGGTTGAGCCGCATTCGGGCATGCCGTGGTCGTGCCCCTTCCCTATGTCCATGGTATTTCCAGAGCATAATTATGTACGCGTAGTAATCGGTTTCGCAATTTCGCGAGGGCTGGGCTTGGGCCGCATTGCTATGCGCGTGCTCCGGAACGTGCAAAGCGGTCTTGGTGTAGGTTACTCCGGCGCGCTGACGGTGTCCGGACGTTTAATAGCCGGACTCAAGAATTGCCTTAAGAGGCTGCTTTGTACTTCCGCCATGAGGGTCCGCCAGATGCTCCTCCGTCCGGAGAGAGCGTTCGGTGTTTCCATTGACCGTAATGACTCCTCGAGGACTTGGAATCTTGAGCTTGAGATATGCGTAGTGCGGCACCGCATTGAACTTTGCAAATGCGGCTCGTCCGAGCAGTGAGTGATAGCCGCTATGGAACGGGACTATGTCGAAGATTTAACTCCTCGCTTCGGAAGTTATCCGGGCATCCGAAGACCACTTCAATTGTAACTGAGCCTGTACAGTTGGCCTCTACACCTGGTATGACGCCTTTAAAGGTCGTCTTTGTGGGTTTAATCCTTGATGGGTCTATGCCCATTTTGTGCACTGTATCCTCGATAAAGCAGGTTCAGTCTGCTGCCGTCAATTAGGACTCTAGTGAGGTGAAATCCGTCAATGATTGGGTCTAGAACCAATGCGGCGAATTCGCCATGGCGGATGCTAGTGGGTGGTCCTTCGATCAAAAGTGATCGGGCAGGAAGACCACGGGTTGAACTTTGGGGCGACTGGCTCCATCGCATATACGTCCCTTAGTGCACACTTCCACTCCCTTTTGGGTATGTGGGTTGCATATATCATGTTCACCGTCCGCACTTGCGGGGGGAAGCCCTTCTGTCCTCTATTGTTCGGCGGCCGGGGCTCCTCTTCGTCATCGCTATTCAGCCCTTTGTCATTGTTTTCGGCATTTAACTTGCTTGCCTGCTTGAACACCCAACAATCCATGTTGGTGTGATTGGCTAACTTTCGAAGTGCCATGTATCCGGCATGAGCGATCGAGTATTCGGTCCAAATTGACGGGCCCGGAGTATTTCTTTTAAATGGCTTTTTCACGACCGGGTTTAGAGCCTCACGAATCCGGCATTGACCGCCATATCCTCGGCATTATCGTCGTGAATGCGGCGCTTGTGCTTGTTGCGACGCGACCTGCCATTGCTGTCCTTGGTATCCGAATTACCAGGGCTCTTGGTCATGTTGTTACTACGAGCTAGCCAGCTGTCCTCTCCCGCGCAAAAGCAGGTCATGAATGTTGTGAGGGCTGCCATGGATTTCGGCTTTTCATGTCCTAGGTGCCGGGCAAGCCACTCGTCGCGGATGTTGTGTTTGAAGGCTGCAAGGGCCTCGGCATCCGGACAATCGACGATTTGATTTTTCTTGGTTAGGAACCGTGTCCAGAATTGTCTGGCCGATTCCTCTGGCTGCTGAATTATGTGGCTTAGGTCATCGGCGTTGTAAGTGCATCTAGTGCCCCTTGGTGATTTTGGTGTATTGAAGACTTATGGGTTAAGGGACTAATGAGTTTGTGAGTGTATACAGGTTTATAAGTCTATGAGGAGTTTGATATTTACAGTGAAAGTCGACCCCTAAAAATGAAGTTCTTTGACTAAAGACATTGATATTCTGAAGACTTTCTAAAGACTTTGAAAGTGAAGAAATTGGTGTGACCTTGAAGACTTGGTATTCATTTGAGGAACATGAAGCGTGAAGACTTTTGTTTTCGTAGTTTCGTTTTCTCTTTCTTGAGTCATAGGAAACACCGTACTGTTAAAGGGGGTCGAGGAAATACTAAGGAAAAATTTCCATGTGATGCTCAACTCAAAATCCTACACCTACCAATCCCTTCGAGTGAAGCCTATGGAAATCTCATACAGTTCAGTCAATTTCTTCAGTGACAGAGACGAAGTTCTTCTGGTCGCTGAGGAATTTGTCCTGACTGAGGAGTTAGGAATTCGCCAGTGCGGATTGCCTACACAGTGAGGAACATGATAGCCCTGAGGAATTTGAGAATCAAATTTCCGACCGTTGCTGTGCTGCGCGCCAGCTGTCCCAAAATATCTTATCCACCTAACGGTCATATTATTGAAGGGCATTTATGTCTTATCATGTCGGGCTGCTCCCTAGGCTATAAATAGCCGCCCCCTACAACCACTAGCTGGTTGGCTGCTCCGAGAAAACTTGACACTTGTCATTTAAGAGCAACCCATCCTCCGAGGACTTTGAGTGAAAATCATCGAGTGAGGAAAAACCCAAAACCAAACCCTACAAACCCAAAGTGATTGAGCATCATCAAGAGATTGATCCTGCATGGATCCGACGCTTGTTACCTTTGAAGACTGTGCTTCTTCCAGACGGTTAGGCGTCATGGTCTAGAGCATCCAAGAGGAATTGTGGATCGCCGAGTGACCAAGTCTGTGAAGGTTTGGAAGTCGCTCAAGACTTACCACGAGTGATTGGACGAGGTCTGTGTGACCTTAGTTCAAGAAGAATACGATGAGGACTTGGTGTCCTGAGTTGCGTGCTCGGCCGATCGGGTGTCCGGGACTGTGTCCTCGAGTTTAAATACTCAGCTGCTCCAACCAGACGTACATAACCCAGGGCGATGAGTTGGAATTGGTCTACCAAATCATTGTCTTCACCAACCTTACTGGTTCTATTTCCTCAACCCTTTCATTTCTTCGTTACTGTGTTGAGTGTTCGTTCATATCTGTGTTTGAAGACTTTGACTGAAGACTTTCTCAATTTCTTCAGTCTGTTTGTCTTCATCTTGTGATATCCTGTGTTTACGCTTTCTGTACTCTTTGATTGTCTTCATTTCATAATGATGACCATGCCCGCATTCTCTTATGCTTACTTCTGTGTACTTATTCCGCTGCAAGTAGTTCTTCACTTAGGAATTTCCTCACCGGATAATTCCTCATTGAAGAATTCATAAAAATCGCCTATTCACCCCCCCCCTCTAGTCGATATAACGCACTTTCAATTGGTATCAGAGCAAGGTACTCCCTTGTTCTATGTGATTTTGGTTTAACCACCTGGAGTTTTAGTTATGTCGACCGCAGGTATGATCAAGGTCTCATTGGGTGTCCTACCTTTGATGGGACGGACTACCCCTCTTGGAAGAACAAGATGCGAATGCATCTTGAGGCAATTGACAACGATCTACGGTATGTTGTGGAAAATGGTGTTCCCTCGGTCACACCTTCTCCGAATGCTGCCGATGTGAAGAGATTCAAGCAACTCGATTCTCAAGCGAAGAATATCATATGTGGCCATCTGAGCAAAGGACAATATGGAAGAGTGAGTGCTTTGGAAACTGCTAAGCTCATCTGGGACAGGCTGTCCAAAGTAAATGAAGGAGTCTCAACTCAGCGTGACTCTCGAGTTGATGTTCTTTGCAATCTCTTAAACCGCTTCAAAAGACTCGACAACGAAAATGTTCAACAAACCTTCGATCGCCTCACTGACATCTCAAATGAGCTTCAAGCGCTTGGTGCCACTGACATCACCGACCATGAGGTGGTGAAAAAATTGTTGAGATTGCTTGATTCCTCATTTGATACTCCGCACCGATGATACAAGAGCGTCTTGACTACAAGTCACTTGATCCGGTGATATCCTCGAGAGGCTAAATACTCATGAGTTCCAAACTTCTTTGAAAAGAGAGATCTCTATGGTTCTAGCTATGGAAAAGCACGTGCTCGAAGGCCAAGGCTGTGGTATGCGAATCTGAGTATGAAGACTCGGTAGTAGCCTTGGAGATCTCAAGAATTGAGCCAGGAGCTAACCGCTCGTGAAGAAATTCCAGAAGTTCTCAAGACGTGGTCGCTTTGGAAAATCCTCAAGGAGCAGTGATTCCTCATCTAGTGACTATAAGAGAAGACTTAGCCACAAATGCAAGAAACCTGGTCACTACATTCAAGATTGTCCTCAGTGGGAAAAGGAATTAAAGAAGAAGAAATACAAGGATTACAGTTCTGGTGATGCTAAGAAAAAGAAGAAATCGTCGAAATCTTCATCATCAAAATCCTCAAAGCCTTCTTCTCACAAGAAGAGCAGCTCCAAGAAGGCTCGGGAATTCATTGGCAAGGAAATGGACTCTGAAGCTGAATCTGAGGAACATGAGGAAGAGGAGGCATCGGAAGAATCCGAGTCTGGTGTGGCGAGTCTGCTCGCCATCGCTTTCACAAGAAGTCCATCTTCAACTCTGAAGAAAATGAACTCACCAACAAAGGCGATGAAGATAGTGATGACTACGCTCCCACCTTTTGCTTCATGGCAAAGGGTGCCAAGGTACTCAAATATACCTCCTCACGAATCTAGTGAAAATGAATCGATGAAGATCTAAAGCCCGACTACTCAAAACTTGCTAAGATTGCTGTAAAACAACAAAGGGCTTTTGAAAAGGTTCAAAACATGCTAGATAAAAGTGATGATATGTTAGGTGAAGAAATGGATCGCACTAAAGCCTGACTGAAAATCTTGAGACTTGAGTCTAGGTTTGACAGCCTTCAAAGTCATCATAACACTCTCTTGTCCGATCATGAGAAACTTTCTTATGAATTTCTTCAAAGAAAGCAAGATCTTGAGAAGCTAAGAGTGAGTTATGAAGATCTTCGAAGGAGCGCGATTCATTACTTGCTCAACAAATCAGCGCTTCTCGGAAGAATTTGTTCCTCCATGCTTAAAGTGCATTGAACGTGAATCGCTAATTCTTCACCTGAATGTTCAAATGCTTCAACTGTTACAAATTCTTCACCGCCTCTGCTATCACTAATTCCTCATCCGAGGACATTGCTAGTATCCTTGACGATGCAGGGCTGAAGGAATTGTACATGACAGGCATGTACAAAAGCCTCAAAGGGCATCAGACTCTTTGTGATGTGCTTAAAAGCAGATCCTCAACAGTAAACCCTAGGAAAGAGGGTATTGCCTTTGAGAGGACACTCAATGCTGATGGAACATATTGGAAGCCTGAGCAGTATCCCAAAACCTCATGGGTTGCTGCAAAGGGACCTCCAGTTGATCCATCTAACTTATCTGGCTGTACATGCGAATCTCCTCATTCTTCTGATGAGTCATTCGACTCCAACTATAAACTTGTCGCGACCAGACCCGAATGGATCTAGCGCTCTGTACTCAGTGTCATCCCTGGATCAGTAATGCTGACACAGACAAGATGCCGAAGGATTTATAGCAGAGTAGCAATCACACACTTATTACATCGTTGTCCACAAGGGAACGTAATACAATAATATGGCTTAAGGCCATCTAATAATAACAGCGAAGGCTTGGAAAACGAGTGAGTCCATCAACTCCAGCCGCATCACCGAGTATAGAACCACAACCTAACATCTTACTCGTCGTTGAAAAGTCTGCAACATGAAAAGTTGCAGCTCAAACGGTCGGCACATGGAATATCCGGCAATGTAACACGAAGAGCAATGAATGAATAAGCCTATACTACATGCATATATGGCTGGTGGTAAGGCTCTCGGTTACATTTTTGCGAAAAGCCAATTTTCCCTACATCAAAGGAATAATTTTATTTAACTATCATGGTGGTTATTAAACATTGAAGATGGTTGACAGCATCCTCAATCCCAATTAAAAAGTACTCATTAAAAACCCAATACATTTATTTTAGAAGTAACATGTTGAGATTCACATGATATTCAAGTACTAGATACTCAAAATTTGTCCATAACCGGGGACACGGCTAATCATGATCAGTTTTTACACTCTGCAGAGGTTTGCGCACTTTTCCCCACAAGACTCGATCGCCTCCGCTTGGTTCTCGCACTACATGGTGTTTGAGAAACGGATGACCGAGACATAGTCTTTCGGAAGCGCTAGCACCTTACATGTGGGTAGACCGTACCAACCTACATCCCCTACATCAGCTAGCCTACCCGTAAGAGTTCGCACAACTTAGTCAACTACGCCATGAGCCCATAATTGGCTTGTGGCTGCACACGGAAGTTTCAGTTTGAATAATCTTATGATCCCTTAGAGCACGGGTGGCGGTCCGAAGAAATCTGAGGCAAATCTCGATAGAAACTAGGTGCCTCAATCCACCCAGATGTGTGTTTAGGTTGCCACCTTAATAAACCATTAATTAACAATCTCACATCTGTCATGGATATTCACTCACCCAATCCACGTCTACTAGCATAGCATGGCATAATCAAGCAAACGTAGAAGTAACTCCCAAGGTTTCATAAGTAAACAGGTAATAGGTACTACCTCAATCTACTTCCCATCCCACAATTTAATTAGATCCTAAACATGCAAGTGTTTGAGGGTTTGATCTAATGCATAAAACTGGGTAGTAGAAAAGGTATGATCAAAGTGTTACTTGCCTTGTCGATGATCCATGAGTCCTAGAGATTCAAGTAACAAGCGGCGCACTCCGGTGATCTAACGCAGACAAACAACAAGCATACAATAAGTACTCATCTAATGCACAGGGAAATCTCGAATAAAAGATCTAACCAGATAGTTCAACTTAAGAACCACGGTGGCAAAAAATCGAATCAAATAAAGCATCGAAAGTCGGAACTCGAGAGAGAACGACTCGGTTTAGCAATCTGAAATTAGGTCAAAATTTCACAGTAGCAAAACTCTGTGAAAATAGGTTAGTCGAACGGCGGTTTCATATTTAAACTCCAGGCGCTTGAATCACCTGATTCCGATAAACGAGCAAGAAATAAAACAGTTTTGAAAATCGGATCAGAAATCGAATCTGAAAAATAACGGATTAATTCCGATTAAAAGAAAAACGACGAACGAGTTAAAAAGTGAGCGTTCGTTAACAGAACGAATCTAACGAACGCGTTCATCGAAGCGAACGGTTCGGTGGACGTTCGTTAAATAAGAAAACCGAATAAAATAAAACCAATCTAGGTTTTTTTAAAAAAAACCGAACATATTTTTTTTTTAAATAACCGGATCGGTTTATTGGGGAAAACCGGATCGGCGAGGGGCGGCGGTGTCTACCTCCGGCGATCGCCGGCGGGGCTCTCCGGGGCTCGGGGAGAGGGCGGCGGGTCCGGGCGGGGCGGCGGGTCCGGCGTGGCGGGCGGCGGGCGTCACGGCAGCAAGGCCCACGGGCGGCGGGCGGCGAGGTGCGGAGGGGCGGGCGTTCAAGGGTTGGGGTGAGAGAGAGGGGGCGGCGGGTTATAAAGGGGGGCGGCGGTGGCTTGGGAGGGGGCGCCGGGTCAGGCGGGACTCGGCGGGCGGGCTGGCGGGCGGTGTGAGTCCGCTCGGGCGCGGCATGTGAGGGAGGAGGCGGAGGTGGGCAGGCGCTGGCCTGGCCTGCTGGTGGCTGGCCGGGCCTCGGTCCAGGGGGCGCGTTTTTTAAATTAAAATTCAAACCAAACGAATAAAAAAAAATACCAAATGAACTCCAAATTAAATAAAACAAAATTTCCCCGACTCCTAAAAATGAGTCGAACAAAATGAACTTTAAAAACAATATACATGCATAAAATTTTTAAAATGCTCATTTTTGCCTAAGCAAAATAAATCTTCCAAAAACCAAATTTGGTTTATTTATAATATCTTCATTTTTCCTAATTGCTTGGGAAAGTCATATTATTCCCTCTCGAAATATTTTTATAGGAAAAATGTTATGAAGATAATTAAATAAATCCAATGATCCTATTTTCAAGATTTGGAAAATCCCAAATATGAAAATAATGAAACTTCCAACTCTCTCCGAGGGTCCTTGAGTTGCGTGAAATTTCTAGGATCGGAAAAATGCGAGAAAAATATGATATGCATGATGATCTAATGTATAACATTCCAAATTGAAAATTTGGGATGTTACAAACCTACCTCTTAAGATGAATCTCGCCCTCGAGATTCGGGTTGGCTAGAAAATAGGTGAGGTGGTCCTTAAGCAAAACTTCCTCTCTTTCCTGTGTGGCTTCATCCTCAGTGTGGTGGCTCCACTGAACTTTGCAAAACTTGATAACCTTGCTGCGGGTAACTCTGCTGGCATAATCGAGAATCTTAATTGGTTTTTCCTCATATGTCAAGTCATCCTTCAACTGAATTGCTTCCAATGGTACTGTGTCTCTTAACGGTACCTCTGCTATCTCGGGTGACATTTCTTCAATCGAGAAACATGGAATACATCATGAACTCCGACAGTCCTTCCGTAATTCCAACTTATCATAACTTCTCCCATGCGTTGCAAAATCTTATATGGTCCAACGAAACGGGTGCTAACTTTCCTTTAACTCCAAAACGCTTAACTCCTCAAGCGGGGATACTCGAGATATACTCTGTCTCCAACTTCATACTCAATCGCTGCGCTTTGAATCGGCATAGCTCTTACATTCGACTGGGCTACCTTGAGCCTGTCTCGAATCAACTTAACTTTCATTCGGACTCCTTAATCAAATCTGGTCCAAACAATGGCGATCTCGGTTTCGTCTCATAACAATGGTGTCCTGCACCTTCTTCCATACAAAGCTTCAAAAGGTGCCATCTTCAAACTGGTTTGGTAACTGTTGTTGTAGGAAAATTCTGCATACGGCAAATTATCATCCCAGCTAGATCCATAATCTAGGGCACAAGCTCTCAGCATGTCTTCCAAAATCTGATTGACTCTCTCGGTCTGTCCATCGGTCTGTGGGTGGAAAGCATCTTTGAATTCCAATCTAGTTCCCAATGTTTCGTGCAACTGGTTCCAAAATTTCAAGTAAATTGGGTTCCTCTATCTGATACAATGCTTCTCGGAACTCCGTGTAAGCATACAATTCTGGTCATGTATATCTTTGCCAACTTAGCACTGCTATAGGTAGTCTTGACTGGAATGAAATGGGCTACCTTTGTTAAACGGTCGACTATGACCCAAATCGAGTCATATCTGAACGAGTCTTTGGCAATCCTGTGATAAAATCCATGCCTAGTTTATCCCACTTCCATTCGGGTATCGGCAATGGTTGTAACAATCCTGCTGGCTTCTGATGTTCTGCTTTTACCTTCTGACATACGTCACAAACTGCTACGTACTCCGCAATATCCTTCTTCATTCGGTCCACCGTAAAGTATTCTTCAAATCCAAATACATCTTGGTATTTCTGGGTGAATCGAATAGGGTGAATCATGGGCTTCTTGTAAAATCAACTTCACGATCTACGGGTCATTGGGCACATAAACACGGTCTTCAAACCATAAGGTATCGTGCTCGTCCTCACGAAATCCTTTAGCTTTTCCTTTGCTCATTTTCTCCTTTATAGAGGCAACTTCCTTATCTGCCTTCTGGGCCTCTCTGATTTTGTCCATTAGTGTCGACTGAATCTCCAATGCTGCTACATAGCCTCTCGGAACTATATCCAAACATAGCTCTCGAAGGTCCTCGGCTAACTCATTGGGTATTCCTCCCATCATTAGGGTATTGACGTGGCTCTTACGGCTCAATGCGTAAATGCCTACGACATTAGCCTTTCCGGGTGATAATGCAATCTCATGTCATAATCCTTGATAAGCTCTAACCATCTCCTTTGTGCGAGATTCAATTCATACGTGTGAAGATGTACTTCAAACTCTTGTGATCCGTATATACTTCACAATGATTTCCAATGAGAAAATGTCTCCACGTCTTCAGGGCATGCACAACGGTTGCTAACTCCAAATCATGAGTGGCATAATTCAACTCATGAGGCTTAAGTTGTCGTGAAGCATATGAAACAACTCTTCCTTCCTGCATAAGCACTGCTCCAAGTCCTCGGCGTGAAGCGTGTAATACACCTCATAATCCTTAGTTTGATCCGGCAAGATCAAACCTGGTGAGGTAACCAATCTTTTCTTCAACTCGAAAACTTGCCTCCACAGTCCTCAGTCCATATGAATTTATTTTCCTTCTTCAACAATTCTGTCATAGGCTTAGCAATCCTTGAGAAATTCTCAATGAATCTTCGGTAGTATCCTGCGAGTCCAAGGAAACTCCGAATCTCTCCAACGGTCGTTGGTGCTTCCCATTTGGTTACGGTCTCAACTTTCGTGGGGTCAATACCATTCTCTTCTCCGGAAATAACATGTCCGAGAAATCCAACTTCCTTTAACCAAAACTCACATTTGCTGAACTTGGCATACAACTGGTGTTCCCTCAGTTTCTCCAAAACCAATCGCAAATGTTCCTTGTGTTCCTCTTCATTCTTGAGAAAATCAAAATGTCATCAATGAACACCACGACGAACTTATCCAAAAACTCCATAAACACTTTGTTCATCAGGTTCATGAAATAGGCTGGTGCGTTAGTCGATCCAAATGACATAACGGTATACTCGTATAGTCCATATCTCGTGGTAAATGCTGTCTTGGGTATGTCCTGCTCCCGAATCTTCAATCGATGGTACCACGATCGCAAGTCGATCTTGGAAAACACCTTGGCTCCTTGCAAGCGATCAAACAGATCATTTATCATAGGTAGTGGGTACTTGTTCTTGATTGTTACTTCATTTAATCCACGGTAATCAACAACCATTCTCAAAGATCCATCCTTCTTCTCCACTAGCAAAACGGGTGATCCCCAAGGTGAAGAGCTTGGCGTATAAAACCTTTATCCAAAAGTTCCTTAATCTGCTTCTTGATTTCCGCCAAATCTGTCTTTGGCATCCTATCACGGTCGCTTCGATATAGGGCCTGTTCTCGCAACAGCTCGATCAAAAACTCAATGTCTCTATCCGGTGGCATTCTGGCAACTCTTCCGGAAATACATCAGAAAATCCTTCACCACCGGTACTTCTTCTGTACCACTCGATAAGAAATTAACTTGTGCTCTCCTCGGCTCGTGCCGTGATAATGCATTTTAATCCTTCTTCCTTCTGGTGTGGTGAGCAAAATTGACTTTGTGGTACAATCTATGTTTCCTCCATACTTTGATAACCAATCCATTCCTAATATCACATCCAATCCTTGGGATTCCAGAACTATTAGGTCCGAGGGGAAAACATAGGGTCCAATCCTTAATGGCAGTCGATCACACCATTTACTAGCCATGTACTCGCCTCCCGTGAGGTTACTAGCATGGGTGACCTAAGGGCTTGGGTTGGTAACTTGTACTTATCCACAAATCCCTTGATATGTATGAATGCGATGCACGATGTCGAAAAGAACAACCGCAGAAATGACTTAACCAAAACTTACCGACATCGCATCGGGCTGATCTTCAACCTCCTCCACTTCAAGGTGGTTCACGTCCTCTATTGAAAGGGTTGGGCTTCTTTCCAGAGCTTCCATTGCCATTTCCATTCTGGCCTATACGACAGTCATTTGCATAGTGCCGCCTTTATGCGGCACTTAAAGCAAGTAACATGACTTAGGTCTACTTTGGATGGTGTTGACGGGTTGGTGCGATTCTGTCCGTTGCTTCCTGCATTCCCTGCTCCCATTCTTGGTGCTGTTATGGTTATGCGAATTTCCTCCTCCATGGGTATCTGAAACTGAATTCTGATTTAGGGGTATAACGAGGTTTCACTGAGCTCCAGAGTTATACTTCCCTTGTCCATACTTCCGCTATGCAGTTCTCAATTCTTCGCTGCTTTCCTTCAATCATGAGGGCTCGGTCTACTAACTCCTGGTAGTTATTGAAACTTGCTACCATCAACGGCATGCTGAACTCATCATTCAGTCCTTCTAGAAACTTCTCCTGCTTAGCTGCATCCGTAGCAACGTCATTTGGGGCATAACGTGCTAGTTTACTAAAGTCATCCACGATCGCCAACAGTCCTTCCTCCTTGGCGTAAGTTGCGAAACTCACGCTTCTTCATGGCCATAGCTCCTGCTTTGAAACATGGGCTGTGCGAAAAGCTTGTCAAACTGATCCCATGTGGCGGTGTCTCTGTGGTAAGTGGCTGTGAAATTCTCCCACCATCTTGTTGCGGGTCCTTCAAGCTGATGTGCTGCAAACTTCACTCTTTCTCCCTCCGTTCATCCTGCAGTGGTCAGCTCCCTTCCTATCTTGCGGAGCCATTCTTCTTCTACAATTGGCTCGGTGCTACCGGAATACACCGGCGGGTTTAGTCTAAGGAAACGAGTCAGATGATCCGCAGTGGTGGTGGTGGCGGTGGGTTGTTGTTGTTGTTGTTGCCACAGTTACGCACCAATGTTTGAATCAGGGTATTCTGCTTGAATCAATTGGGTGATCTCTGGCGGGAAAACAAATCCGGGTCGGCGTCTCGGAGGCATCTGATGGGTTTAGAAAAGATGAGAATTTAGAATAGAATGAGGTCTAAGGGGAATCACTACCCAAATGCACATGAGCAAATGCACACAAAATCACTTCATTCAATCAAACAAGGGCTTACAACGATCTAACTATCGCAAAAGTGCGTGTACTAGAATGTTTACATGGAGGAAAATACTACTAATATGTGGGGGACTTCTACTAATTTGAACCGGTGGAAGACTCCATAATGTCTGCTCCAGCTTCGTCTTCAAAGTCGGGTTCGCTTGGATCCGAATCGGTGTCGTCGATGTTGATGTAGTCGCTTGGGTGGTTGACATACTGGTCTTCATTCCTGGCGCCAACTTCTTCTTGAGTTCTTCAATCTCGCATTTAAGATCGTTATTGTGTCTTGCTAGAGCTACGATCTCGTCCATATAGTCCTTGCGAGTTGTCTTGAGTTCTCCTTCAAGCTCGATGATCCTTCCTTTTGCATTTTGCAACTCCAACATATCATTGCACATCTGGTTCTCCTGGCGTCGAATGTGCTGGTTTAACTCCTGAATAAATGCTGCAATGGATCTATCCTTCTTAGTGTTGACGACTTCCCATTTGTCGTCTCGGCGTCCGCAAATCTGGTAGATTGTGTCCTTGAGGTCTTCTTGGTAAACTTCTCCAATGCGTCCCATGGTGATGTGAGCTGCCATGCTCTTTCCCAGACTCCAAGTTGGTGCACTGAAAACACTATCTATAGGCTTGGTGATTGGGGCGAATGTCCTTCCCGAACGTGAGCATGAATCTTCCAGCTCCTCTTGAGTGCAGAGTGGCGTTGAAAGTTCCGGTGAAGCTTGGTAATCCAATGTTTAGGTACTTGGTAACTTCCTTCAAGTGAAATCCAAATGGGGTGCCTTCATCTGGTTGGGTGTACTTGATCTTCGCGTCCGTCATCCTAAAGAGAGTAGAAAAGATGAGGAGTTAGAAAATGAGAAGAGAGTAGTGATCTATGGCTTTATCTTAGTGGTCGTGTCCTATAGTCGGTGTGTGCTCGATACCATTCTCTGTCATGACCAGACCGAATGGATCTAGCGCTCTGTACTCAGTGTCATCCTGGATCAAGAATGTCTTGACACAAAGACAAAGATGCCGAAGGATTTATAGCAAGAGTAGCAATCACACACTTATTACATCGTTGTCCACAAGGGAACGTAATACAATAATATGGCTTAAGGCCATCTAATAATAACAGCGGAAGGCTTGGAAAACGCAGTGAGTCCATCAACTCCGGTGCATCACCGAGTATAGAACCACAACCTAACATCTTACTGTCGTTGCGAAAAAGTGCGCAACATGAAAAGTTGCAGCCCAAACGGGTCGACATGGAATATCTTTGGCAATGTAACACGAAGAGCAATGAATGAATAAGCCTATACTACATGCATATATGGCTGGTGGTAAGGCTCTACGGTTACATTTTTGCGAAAAGCCAATTTTTCCCTACATCAAAGGAATAATTTTATTTAACTATCATGGTGGTTGTTAAACATTGAAGATGGTTGACAGCATCCTCAATCCCAATTAAAAAGTACTCATTAAAACCCAATACATTTATTTTAGAAGTAACATGTTGAGATTCACATGATATTCAAGTACTAGATACTCAAAACGTCCATAACCGGGGACACGGCTAATCATGATTAGTTTTACACTCTGCAGAGGTTTGCATGACTTTTCCCCACAAGACTCGATCGCCTCCGCTTGGTTCTCGTGACTACATGGTGTTTGAGAAGCGGATGACCGAGACATAGTCTTTCGAAGCGCTTAGCACCTTACATGTGGGTAGACCGTACCAACCTACATCCCCTACATCAGCTAGCCTACCCGTAAGAGTTCGCACAACTTAGTCAACTACGCCAGAGCCCATAATTGGCTTGTGGCTGCACACGGAAGTTTCAGTTTGAATAATCTTATGATCCCTTAGAGCACGGGTGGCGGTCCGAAGAAATACAGTAAATCCTGATAGAAACCAGGTGCCTCAATCCACCCAGATGTGTGTTTAGGTTGCCACCTTAATAAACCATTAATTAACAATCTCACATCTGTCATGGATATTCACTCACCCAATCCACGTCTACTAGCATAGCATGGCATAATCAAGCAAACGTAGAAGTAACTCCCAAGGTTTCATAAGTAAGCAGTGTAATAGGTACTACCTCAATCTACTTCCCATCCCACAATTTAATTAGATCCTAAACATGCAAGTGTTTGAGGGTTTGATCTAATGCATAAAAGCTGGGTAGTAGAAAAGGTATGATCAAAGTGTTACTTGCCTTGCCGATGATCCGCGAGTCCTAGAGATTCAAGTAACAAGCGGCGCACTCGGGTGATCTAACGCAGACAAACAACAAGCATACAATAAGTACTCATCTAATGCACAGGGAAATCTCTAATAAAAGATCTAACCATATATTTCAACTTAAGACCCCTGGTGGCAAAAAAATCGAATCAAATAAAGCATCGAAAGTCGGAACTCGAGAGAGAACGACTCGGTTTAGCAATCTGAAATTAGGTCAAAATTTCACAGTAGCAAAACTCTGTGAAAATAGGTTAGTCGAACGGCGGTTTACGTTCTGAAACTCGGTAGCGCTTGAATCACCCGATTAGATAAACGAGCAAGAAATAAAACAGTTTTGAAAATCGGATCAGAAATCGAATCTGAAAAATAACGGATTAATTCCGATTAAAAAGAAAAACAACGAACGAGTTAAAAAGTGAGCGTTCGTTAACAGAACGAATCTAACGAACGCATTCATCAAAGCGAACGGTTCGGTGGACGTTCGTTAAATAAGAAAACCGAATAAAAATAAAACCAATCTAGGTTTTTTAAAAAAAAACCGAACATATTTTTTTTAAAAAAAAATAACCGGATCGGTTTATTGGGGAAAACCGGATCGGCGAGGGGCGGCGGTGTCTACCTCCGGCGATCGCCGGCGGGGCTCTCCGGGGCTCGGGGAGAGGGCGGCGGGGTCCGGGGCGAGGGGCGGCGGGTCCGGGCTGGGCGGCGGCCCACGGCGGGCAAGGCCCACGGCGGCGGGTTTGCCATGAAGCGAGGTGCGAGGGCGGCGTGGGTTGGGGTGAGAGAGGGGGGCGGCGGGTTATAAAGGGGGGGCGGTGGCTTGGGGAGGAGCAGGCGCCGGGTCAGGCGGGACTCGGCGGCGGCGCCAGGCGGCGGCGGGAGTCCGCCGCGGCGGCAGCGAGGGAGGAGGCGGAGGTGGGCGGGCGCTGGCCTGGCTGGTGGGCAGCTGGGCCTCGGTCCAGTAGCGTTTTTTAAATTAAAATTCAAACCAAACGAATAAAAAAAATACCAAATGAACTCCAAATTAAATAAAACAAATTTTCCCCGACTCCTAAAAATGAGTCGAACAAAATGAACTTTAAAAACAATATACATGCATAAAATTTTTAAAATGCTCATTTTTGCCTAAGCAAAATAAATCTTCCAAAAACCAAATTTGGTTTATTTATAATATCTTCATTTTTCCTAATTGCTTGGGAAAGTCATATTATTCCCTCTCGAAATATTTTTATAGGAAAAATGTTATGAAGATAATTAAATAAATCCAATGATCCTATTTTCAAGATTTGGAAAATCCCAAATATGAAAATAATGAAACTTCCAACTCTCTCCGAGGGTCCTTGAGTTGCGTGAAATTTCTAGGATCGGAAAAATGCGAGAAAAATATGATATGCATGATGATCTAATGTATAACATTCCAAATTGAAAATTTGGGATGTTACAAAACTGTTCAAAAATTAGAATGGTGAAGTATTTGCTAGATATGTTGGCACTAACTGCAAGAATGGTTCCCCTATGAAGAAAATCTGGGTTCCCAAGAAGTGCCTTGAAAGTCTCCAGGTGAATGTCCTCATGACACCACCTGTGAAGAATAGGAACCCCAGATCAATCTCTTCATATGGACCAAATTCTTCATATGGATCCAAGTCCCCATTCGGACCAAATTCCTCACATGGTTCAAATTCCTCAAAAGGATCAAAGTCCTCATATGATTATCATCGTGCTAACAACTCTGTTTACTTGAGGTAGAGCTAAGGGCTATGAATATGTGCATTATTCTTCAAACCAATATGTTCATAAGTCTTCGAAGAATTTCTCTGCTTATTCATATGCTTACCCTAACCTCTCTAATGTGAAACGAAATGGATTGGCTTCTTTGCCACCATTCTCGTATGGTGCTCGCAGAGTGATGAACTCTTTGCCACCCCTTCAGATGTGGGTGGTGAAGAAAAGGAACTAATCTCTTCTGCAGGGTCAGGTCTCGGGCGTGCTTTAACGTCTGAAGAATTTCTTTGGGGACACGACAAAAATGCCTGAAAGGACGCAGGCTAATCATGAAGAAATAAACTTTCATTTCACACGTCCTCATACTACTTATCTGTTATACTGCCTGATGAAATTCATCTGATGAACTTGATATCATATTCTTCACTGATGAAGTATATGAGATCGTAAGTTGCACTAATTCATATGCAAGATGATCAACCCAAAGCCAATGAGTGGGTACTTGATAGTGGATGTGCAAATCACATGACTGGTGACAAGAATCTATTTATGGATGCTCCCTTATCGACGTCTCATCTGAAGCATATCATCTTTGCTGACAAAGGCAAAAGTCAGGTATTGGGTCTTGGTAAGGTTGCGATCTCTAAGGACATACACATGGACAAAGTCATGCTTGTTGAGTCCTTAGGATACAACCTCATGTCAGTCTCAATGCTTTGTGATGTTGATATGGTTGTTATCTTTGGCAAGTATGGTTGTGTTGTGATCATGGAAGCTGACAATTCCAAAGTCTTCGAAGGCTTTAGGAGAGGAGACTTGTATATTGTTGATTTCTCTACAGGACCACAACCAGCTGTGTGTCTACTTGCAAAAGCTTGGAAGGCTGGCTATGGCATCGACGACTTGGTCACGCAGGCATGAGGAATTTGCACACGCCATGCGAAGAAGAAGCATGTCATTGGCATTGAAAATGTCAAATTCCTCAAGGATCATTTGTGCGGAGCCTGTGAAGCTGGAAAAATGACCAAGGCCAAGCATCCAAATAAGACTATCATGACCACTACTCGTCCATTCGAATTGCTTCACATGGACCTCTTTGGTCCTAATCATTACTCAAATCACTAATGATGCATCTCTATATGGCTTTGTTATTGTTGATGATTACTCTCGTTACACATGGGTACACATTGTTACTTACAAAAATGAAGTGCAGGAAGTCTTCAAACGATTTTCCTCGAGGGCTTCAACTAACTTTGGTGTGAAGATCAGACACATCGGAGTGACAATGGAACTGAGTTCAAGAATTCGGTCTTGATGCCTATCTTGATGAACTTGGTATTACTCATGAGTTATCTGCTCCCTATACTCCTCAAAGAAATGGCGCCGTGGAGCGCAAGAACAGAACTCTTGTTGAGATGGCTCGCACTATGCTTTATGAATACAAACGCCTTCGTGCTTTTTGGATTGATGCTTGATTGATACCGCGTGCCACATCATCAACAGAGTATATCTTCACAAATTCTTCAAGAAGACTGCCTATGAACTCCTCACTGAGAAGAAACCCAATGTGAGTTATTTCAAAGTCTTCAGTGCTAAATGCCGGATTAGAGATCCTCATCACAATTCTAAATTTGCACCGAAAGCACATGAAGGTTTTATGCTTGGTTACGGAAAGGACTCGCACACCTATAGAGTCTTCAACATCGCTCTTCACAAGATTTTTGATACTGTAGATGTGCGGTTCGATGAAACTGATGGCTCGCAAAGAGAGCACCTACCTTCTGTGTTAGATGCACCAGCACCTGAGGAATCTATCAAGTTCAAGGCAACTGAGGATGTCATTCCTACCGAAGAATCTGCTGATGAATTCATTCCTGTACGCGAAGAACGTCGAGCTGATGCACCTGAGGATAATGCTGAAGAAAATGGCACTGAAGAAAATGCTGATCAAATTCCTCGACTACAACCAGCTCATCATCGCGTTGCAAAAGAAGTGCAAGTTGACAAGATCATCGTTGACATTGAAGCGCCAGGTCCTCTCACACGCTCAAAAGCTTCACATTTATCTAACTTTTGTGGGCACTATGCTTTTGTCTCTATCACAGAGCCCACTAAGGTAGATGAAGCATTTCTGGAGCCTGAGTGGATTCAGGCAATGCAAGAAGAATTACATCAGTTCGAGCTCAACAATGTATGGGAACTGGTCAAACGTCCAGATCCTCGCAAGCATAATATCATTGGCACAAAGTGGATCTACCACAACAAGCAAGATGAAAATGGCCTTGTGGTGAGGAATAAGGCACGACTTGTAGCTCAAGGCTACACACAGGTTGAAGGAATTGATTTCGATGAAACTTTTGCACTTGTTGCTAGACTTGAGGCTATTCGCATATTACTTGCTTATGCTAACCATCATAATATTACTTTATATCAAATGGATGTGAAAAGTGTTGGAAATATGCCCTAGAGGCAATAATAAATTAGTTATTATTATATTTCCTTGTTCATGATAATCGTTTAGTATCCATGCTATAATTGTATTATCCGGAAATCGTAATACACGTGTGAATACATAGACCACAATATGTCCCTAGTGAGCCTCTAGTTGACTAGCTCGTTGATCAACAGATAGTCATGGTTTCCTGACTATGGACTTTGGATGTCGTTGATAACGTGATCACATCATTAGGAGAATGATGTGATGGACAAGACCCAATCCTAAGCATAGCACAAGATCGTGTAGTTCGCTTTTGCTAGAGCTTTTCCAATGTCAAGTATCTCTTCCTTAGACCATGAGATCGTGTAACTCCCGGATACCGTAGGGAGTGCTTTGGGTGTACCAAACGTCACAACGAATCGGGTGACTATAAAGGTGCATTACAGGTATCTCCGAAAGTGTCATTGGGTTGACACGGATCGAGACTGGATTTGTCACTCCGTATGACGGAGAGGTATCATCGGGCCCACTCGGTAGTGCATCATCATAATGAGCTCAAAGTGACCAAGTGTTTGGTCACGGGATCATGCATTAATGCGAGTAAAGTGACTTGGGCAACGAGATTGAACGAGGTATTGGGATACCGACGATCGAATCTCGGGCAAGTACAATACCGCTAGACAAAGGGAATTGTATACGGGATCGATTGAGTCCTTGACATCGTGGTTCATCCGATGAGATCATCGTGGAACATGTGGGAGCCAACATGGGTATCCAGATCCCGCTGTTGGTTATTGCCCGAGAGCCGTCTCGGTCATGTCTGCGTGTCTCGCGAACCCGTAGGGTCTACACACTTAAGGTACGATGACGCTAGGGTTGTATGAATATGAGAATGCAGCAAACCAAATGTTGTTCGGAGTCCCGGATGAGATCCCGGACGTCACGAGGAGTTCTGGAATGGTCCGGAGGTAAAGATTTATATATAGGAAGTCTTGTTTTGGTCGCCGGAAAAGTTTCGCACTTTATCGGTATTGTACCGGGAGTGCCCAAAGGGGTCCGGGGGTCCACCGGGGTCCACCTGCCCTGGGGGCACATGGGCTGTAGGGGTGCGCCTTGGCCTATATGGGCCAAGGGCACCAGCCCCAAAAGGGCCCATGCGCCAAGGAGACTTGGGAGGAAGAGTCCTAAAGGGGAAGGCACCTCAGGGTGCCTTGGGAGGATGGACTCCTCCCTCTTGGCCGCACCCTTCCTTGGAGGAAGGGCAAGGCTGCGCCTCCCCTCTTTTGCACCTATATAAAGGGAGGGAAGGGAGGTGGCCGCACCTGAAGCCCTTGGCGCCTCCCCTTCCTGCTACACCTCCTCCTCCTCCCGTAGTCGCTTAGCGAAGCCCTGCCGGAGTTCTGCTGTATCCACCACCACGCCGTCGTGCTGCTGGATCATCATCAACCTCTCCTTTCCCCTTGCTGGATCAAGGAGGAGACGTCATCTGCTCCGTACGTGTGTTGAACGCGGAGGTGTTGTCCGTTCGGCACTAGGATCATCGGTGATTTGAATCACGACGAGTACGACTCCATCAACCCCGTTCACTTGAACGCTTCCGCACGCGATCTACAAGTTGTATGTAGATGCAATCACTCTCCCATGACTCGTTGCTAGATGAACTCATAGATGGATCTTGGTGAAACCGTAGGAAAAAATTTAATTTTCTGCAACGTTCCCCAACAGTGGTATCAGAGCTAGGTCTATGCGCAGTTCTCTATTGCACGAGTAGAACACAATTTGTTGTGGGCGTAGATGTTGTCAACTTTCTTGCCGCTACTAGTCTTATCTTGCTTCAGCGGTATTGTGGGATGAAGCGGCCCGGACCGACCTTACACGTACGCTTACGTGAGACTGGTTCCACCGACCGACATGCACTAGTTGCATAAGGTGGCTAGCGGGTGTCTGCCTCTCCCACTTTAGTTGGAGCGGATTCGATGAAAAGGGTCCTTATGAAGGGTAAATAGAAGTTGACAAATCACGTTGTGGCTTTCACGTATGTAAGAAAACGTTCTTGCTAGAACCCTATTGCAGCCATCAGAAAACTTGCAACAACAATTAGAGGACGTCTAACTTGTTTTTGCAGCAAGTGTTTTGTGATATGATATGGCCAAAGTTGTGATGAATGATGAATGATATATGTGATGTATGAGATCATGTTCTTGTAATAGGAATCACGACTTGCATGTCGATGAGTATGACAACCGGCAGGAGCCATAGGAGTTGTCTTTATTTTTTGTATGACCTGCGTGTCATTGAAGAACGCCATGTAAATTACTTTACTTTATTGCTAAATGCGTTAGCCATAGAAGTAGAAGTATTCGTTGGCATGACAACTTCATGAAGACACGATGATGGAGATCATGGTGTCATGCCGGTGACAAGATGATCATGGAGCCCCGAAGATGAAGATCAAAGGAGCTATAGCCATATCACGTCACTACTATATAATTGCATGTGATGTTTATTATGTTTATGCATCTTGTTTACTTAGAACGACGGTAGTAAATAAGATGATCCCTCATAACAATTTCAAGAAAGTGTTCTCCCTAACTGTGCACCGCTATAAAGTTCGCTGCTTCAAGCACCACGTGATGATCGGGTGTGATAGATTCATACGTTCACATACAACGGGTGTAAGCCAGATTTACACACGCAGTAACACTTAGGTTAACTTGACGAGCCTAGCATGTACACACATGGCCTCGGAACACAAGAGACCGAAAGGTCGAGCATGAGTCGTATAGTAGATACGATCAACATGAAGATGTTCACCGATGATGACTAGTCCGTCTCACGTGATGATCGGACACGGCCTAGTTGACTCGGATCATGTAATCACTTAGATGACTAGAGGGATGTCTATCTAAGTGGGAGTTCATGAGATGAACTTAATTATCCTGAACATAGTCAAAAGATCTTTGCAAATTATGTCGAAGCTTCGCGCTTTAGTTCTACTGTTTAGATATGTTCCTAGAGAAAATATAGTTGAAAGTTGATGATGGCGATTATGCGGACAGTAGAAAGCTTATGTCCTTAATGCACCGCCAGCAGTGCTGAACCAAGAACGTCGTTTGTGGATGTTACGAACATCGGACATACACATTTTGATAACTACGTGATAGTTCAGTTAAACGGTTTAGAGTTGAGGCACCAAAGACGTTTTTCGAAACGTCGCGGAACGTATGAGATGTTTCGAGGGCTGAAATTGGGATTTCAGGCTCGTGCCCACGTCAAGAGGTATAAGACCTCCGACGATTTTCTTAGCCTGCAAACTAAGGGAGAAAAGCTCAATCGTTGACCTTGTGCTCAGATTGTCTAAGTGCAACAATCACTTGAATCGAGTGGGAGTTGATCTTCCAGATGAGATAGTGATGTTTCTCCAAAGTCATTGCCACCAAGCTACTAGAGCTTCGTGATGAACTATAACATATCGAGGATAGATATGATGATCCTTGAAGTGTTCGCTATGTTTGTCACATGAAAGTAGAAGTCAAGTAGGAGCATCAATTGTTGATGGTTGGTAAAACCACTAGTTTCAAGAAGGGCAAGGGCAACAAGGGATACTTCATGAAATGGCAAAACAGTTGCTGCTCTAGTGAAGAAACCCAAGGTTGAACCCAAACCCGAGACTAAGTGCTTCGTAATGAGAGGAACGGACACTTTGAAGCGGAACCACCCTAGATACTTGGTAGATGAGAAGGCTGGCAAGGTCGATAGAAGTATATTGGATATACATTATGTTAATGTGTACTTTACTAGTACTCCTAGTAGCACCAGGGTATTAGATACCGGTTCGGTTGCTAAGTGTTAGTAACTCGAAACAAAAGCTACGGAATAAACGGAGACTAGCTAAAGGTGAGCTGACGATACGTGTTGGAAGTGTTTCCAAGGTTGATGTGATCAAGCATCGCACGCTCCCTCTACCATCGAGATTGGAGTTAAACCTAAAATTGTTATTTGGTGTTTGCGTTGAGCATAGACATGATTGGATTATATGCAGCCATACGGTTATTCATTTAAGGAGAATAATGGTTACTCCGTTAATTTGAATAATGCCTTCAATGGTCTAGCACCTAAAAGGAATGGTTTATTGAATCTCGATCGTAGTGATACACATTTTCATGCCAAAAGATATAAGATAGTAATGATAGTACCACTTACTTATGGCAATCGCCATGTAAGTCATATTGGTGTAAAATGCATGAAGAAGCTCCATGTTGATGGATCTTTGGACTCACTCGTTTTTGAAAAGTTTGAGACATGCGAACCATGTCTATTGGTGTATACGCATGAAGAAGCTCCATGTTGATGGATCTTTGGACTCACTCATTTTTGAAAGTTTGAGACATGCAAACCATGTCTATTGGTGTATACGCATGAAGAAACTCCATGCAGATGGATCGTTTGGACTCACTTGATTTTGAATCACTTGAGATATGAAAATCATACCACATGGGCAAGATGACTGAAAAGCCTCGTTTTTCAGTTAGATGGAACAAGATAGCAACTTGTTGGAAGTAACACATTTTGATGTGTGCAGTCCAATGAGTCTTTGAGGCATCTGATGAATATCGTTATGTTCTTACTTCACAGATGATTTGAGTAGATGTTGAGTATATTTACTTGATGAAACACAATTCTGAATTATTGAATGGTTCAAGTAATTTCAGAGTGAAGTTGAAGATCATCGTGACAAAAGGATAAAATGTCTATGATATGATCATAGAGATGAGTATCTGAGTTCTGAGCTTTGGCACACAATTAAGACATTGTGGAAATTGTTTCACAATTAATACCGCTGGAACACCATAGTGTGATGGTGTGTCCGAACATCATAGTTGCACCCTATTGGATATGGTGCGTACCATGATGTCTCTTATCGAATTACCACTATCGTTCATGGGTTAGGCATTAGAGACAACCGCACTCACTTTAATAGGGCACCACGTAATTCCGTTGAGACGGCACTGTTTGAACTATGGTTTGGAGAAACCTAAGTTGTCATTTCATAAAAGTTTGGGGCAGCGACGCTTATGTGAAGAAGTTTCATCGTGATAAGCTCGAACCCAAAACGGATAAATACATCTTCATAGGATACCCAAAACGGTTGGGTATACCTCCTAATTCAGATCTTAAAGCAATAGGGATTGTTTCTAGAAACGGGTCCTTTCTCGAGAAAAAGTTTCTCTCGAAAGAATTAAGTGGGAGGATGGTGGAGACTTGATGAGGTTATTGAACCATCACTTCAACCAGTGTAGCAGGGCACGTGAAGTTCTGTGGCACCTACATCAATTGAAGTAGAAGCTTATGATAGTGATCATGAAGCTTGAGATCAAGTCACTACCGAACCTCGAGGGGCGACAAGGACGCCAGCATCGCTCGGAGTGGTACGGTGATCCTGTCTTGAATGTCATGTTTCTAGACAACAATGAACCCGCAAGCTATGGAGAAGCGATGGTGGGCCCATATTCCAACAAATGGTTAGAAGCCATGAAATCCGAGATAGGATCCATGTATCGTAACAAAGCATGGACTTTGGTGGACTTGCCCGTTGATCGGCAAGCCATTGAGATAAATGGATCTTTAAGAAGAAGACGGACGTGGACGGTAATGTCACCGTCTATGAAGCTCGACTTGTGGCGAAGAGTTTTTCACAAGTTCAAGGAGTTGACTACGATGATATTTTCTCATCCGTAGCGATGCTTAAGTCCGTCGGAATCATGTTTGCATAAGCTGCATTTATGAAATCTGGCAGATGGATGTCAAAACGAGTTTCCTTACCAGTTTTGTAAGGAAAGGTTGTATGTGATACAATCAGAAAGTTTTTGTCGATCCTAAGGATGCTAAAAGTTATGCTGGCTCCAGCGATCCTTCTTAGGACTGGAGTAAGCATCTCGGAGTTGGAATGTGCGCTTTGATGAGATGATCAAAGATTTTGGGTTTATACAAAGTTTGTGAGAAACTTGTATTTCCAAAGAAGTGAGTGGGAGCACTATAGAATTTCTCGATGAGTATATGTTGTTGACATATTGTTGATCAGAAATAATGTAGAATTTCTGGAAAGCATATAGGGTTGTTTGAAAAGTGTTTTTCAATAGAAAACCTGGATTAGGCTACTTGAACATTGAGCATCAAGATTTATGAGGATAGATCAAAACGGCTAATGGTACTTTCAAATGAGCATATACCTTGACATGATCTTGAAGGTGTTCAAGATGGATCCCAAAGAAGGAGTTCTTGCACGAGATGTAAGGTATGAAGCTAAGACTTAAAGCTCGACCACGGCAGAAAAGAGAGAAAGGATTTAAGGTCGCCCCTATGCTTTAGACATAGGCTCTATAGTATGCTATGCTGTGTACCGCAAGAGGAAGTGTGCCTTGCCATGAGTCACTAAGGGATACAAGAATGATCCAGGAATAGGGATCATTGGACAGCGGTCAAAATTGTCCTTCGAGTAAATAAGGACATGTTTCTCGATTATGGAGGTGATAAAGAGTTCGGCGTAAAGGGTTACGTCGATGCAAGCTTTAACACCTATCCGAGTGACTCTGAGTAGCAAACCGGATACGTATAGTGGAGCAACCATTTGGAATAGCTTCAAGTGGAACGTGGAAGCAGCATTTACAATATGACATAGAGAATTGCAAAGTACATACGGATCTGAATCTGCAGACCCGTTGACTAAAACTTCTCTCACAAGGAAAACATGATCAAACCCCGTAACTCATTGAGTCTTAATCACATGGTGATGTGAACTAGTTTAGCGACACTAGTAAACTCTTTGGATGTTGGTCACATGGCGATGTGACCTATCGATGTTAATCACATGGCGATGTGAACTAGATTATTGACTCTAGTGCAAGTGGGAGACTGTTGGAAATATGCCCTAGAGGCAATAATAAATTAATTATTATTATATTTCCTTGTTCATGATAATCGTTTAGTATCCATGCTATAATTGTATTATCCGGAAATCGTAATACACGTGTGAATACATAGACCACAATATGTCCCTAGTGAGCCTCTAGTTGACTAGCTCGTTGATCAACAGATAGTCATGGTTTCCTGACTATGGACTTTGGATGTCGTTGATAACGTGATCACATCATTAGGAGAATGATGTGATGGACAAGACCCAATCCTAAGCATAGCACAAGATCGTGTAGTTCGTTTTGCTAGAGCTTTTCCAATGTCAAGTATCTCTTCCTTAGACCATGAGATCGTGTAACTCCCGGATACCGTAGGAGTGCTTTGGGTGTACTAAACGTCACAACGTAATCGGGTGACTATAAAGGTGCATTAAGGTATCTCACGAAAGTGTCATTGGGTTGACACGGATCGAGATCGGATTTGTCACTCCGTATGACGGAGAGGTATCACTGGGCCCACTCAAGAGTGCATCATCATAATGAGCTCAAAGTGACCAAGTGTTTGGTCACGGGATCATGCATTACTGATGCAGTAAAGTGACTTGCCGGCAACGAGATTGAACGAGGTATTGGGATACCGACGATCGAATCTCGGGCAAGTACAATACCGCTAGACAAAGGGAATTGTATACGGGATCGATTAAGTCCTTGACATCATGGTTCATCCGATGAGATCATCGTGGAACATGTGGGAGGCAACATGGGTATCCAGATCCCGCTGTTGGTTATTGCCCGAGAGCCGTCTCGGTCATGTCTCAAGGTGTCTCCCGAACCCGTAGGGTCTACACTTAAGGTACGGTGGCGCTTAGGGTTGTATGAATATGAGAATGCAGCAAACCGAATGTTGTTCTGAGTCCGGATGAGATCCCGGACGTCATGAGGAGTTCGGAATGGTCCGGAGGTAAAGATTTATATATAGGAAGTCTTGTTTTGGTCGCGGAAAAGTTTCGCACTTTATCGGTATTGTACCGGAGTGCCGAAAGGGGTCCGGGGTCCACTGGGGGTCCACCTGCCTGGGGGGCACATGGGCTGTAGGGGTGCGCCTTGGCCTATATGGGCCAAGGGCACCAGCCCCAAAGGGCCCATGCGCCAAGGAGACTTGGGAGGGAAGAGTCCTAAAGGGGAAGGCACCTGAGGGTGCCTTGGGGAGGATGGACTCCTCCCCTGCTGGCCGCACCCCTTCCTTGGAGGAAGGGGCAAGGCTGCGCCCTCCCCTCTTTGCACCTATATAATGGGAGGGAGGAGGGGTGGCCGCACTCGAAGCCCTTGGCGCCTCCCTTCCTGCTACACCTCCTCCTCCTCCCGTAGTCGCTAGCGAAGCCTGCCGGAGTTCTCACAGTATCCACCACCACGCCGTCGTTGCTGGATCATCATCAACCTCTCCTTTCCCTTGCTGGATCAAGAAGGAGGAGACGTCATCCGCCTCCGCACGTGTGTTGAACGCGGAGGTGCTGTCCGTTCGGCACTAGGATCATCGATGATTTGAATCACGACGAGTACGACTCCATCAACCCCGTTCACTTGAACGCTTCCGCACGCGATCTACAAGTGGTATGTAGATGCAATCACTCTCCCATTAATCGTTGCTAGATGAACTCATAGATGGATCTTGGTGAAACCATAGAAAAAATTTTAATTTTCTGCAACGTTCCCCAACAAAAAGTGCATTCCTCAATGGTAAGCTTGAGGAAGAAGTATATGTTGCTCAACCCCCAGGTTTTGAAGATCCAAAGAATCCCGACAAAGTCTTCAGACTCAACAAGGCCCTCTATGGTCTCAAACAGGCCCCACGGGCGTGGTATGATACATTGAAGGAATTCTTCGTGAAGAATGGCTTCACACCCAGTTCACTCGACCCTACTCTCTTTACTAAATCATATGATGGTGAACTGTTTGTGTGCCAAATATATGTTGATGATATTATCTTTGGCTGTACTGACCAACGTTATAGTGATGAATTTGCCTATATGATGAGTGAAGAATATCAAATGTCTATGATGGGAGAGTTGAAATTCTTCTTAGGTCTTCAAATTCGTCAACAACACAATGGCATATTCATATCTCAGGAGAAATACCTCAAAGATGTCCTGAAGAAATTCAGCATGCAAGATTGCAAAGGTGTCAAAATTCCTATGCCCACAAATGGCCATCTATGCAATCGATGAAAATGGTATTGACTTCGATCACAAGGTATACCACTCCATGATTGGTTCTTTATTGTACTTATGTGCATCTAGGCCAGATATAATGCTTAGTGTTTGCATGTGTGCCCGATTTCAAGCTACATCGAAGGAATCACACCATAAGGCTGTGAAGCATATTCTTCGATATCTAGCTCACACACCAACACTAGGATTATGGTACCCCAAGGGCTCTACTTTTGATCTCATTGGATATTCTGACTCTGACTATGCTGGTCCTCGAAGAAACAGAACTGCGTATCACTGTCTACTGCGGAAGCTGAATACATTGTTGTTGGCTCTTGTTGTGCTCAATTGCTGTGGATGAAGCAAACTCTCAAGGACTACGGCATCAACGTGAAGAATGTGCCTCTCTACTGTGACAATGAGAGTGCCATCAAGATTGCTCACAACCCAGTTCAAAGACTCAAGACAAAGCACATTCAGATTCGTCATCATTTTCTTCGTGATCATGTGTTGAAGGGCGACATCTCCATCGAGCATGTGAAGACTGAAGAACAACTAGCCGATATCTTCACAAAGCCCTTGGATGAGAAGAGATTTAGCAAGTTACCATGTGAGCTAAATATCTTAGAATCTTCGAATGTTCTTTGAAAAGGACACACATCCTGACACATATGCAAAACTGATGACTTAGATGTGCAACACATGAAGAAACGTTCTTCTTCAATCAATGAAGAATAACACTCTAAGTGTGAAGAAATTAATGAAGAATTTGATTCTCAGAAACCCTACGACAATTGTACGCGGTGTCTGAAATCATCATTCTTATACGGTGGGTCACACCACCACCAAAATTGAAAATCTTCAATTTGAGTTTTTCCCCGCTTTTTGAAATTCTTCGCTTTTCCAAATTCTTCAACTTTGCAAAATCTTCATTGTTTCCGCTGCTTTTTCTTCATTTGCTATATATATATATATATATATATATATATATATATATATATATATATATATATGGATTTATGTCCTCTACAGCATTCACTTATGGCTATTTCTTCAAGTTGCTTTTTACGCTAAGTGAATGTGATCGGACCCTTCCCCCTCTATGCTATACTCAACCCAATCTATTCACAAATTCTTCATGTGCGTTCTATCTGAAACTCGTTCAAAATCTTCACTGTGTCCTTGTCAGCTGAAGAAATTACGAACGGAACTTTAAAACTGATCTTGTCCAACCTTTTGTTTTTGCCGCTCAAATCGTTCCGCATCCCACGATAGATTTATCTATTCACCCACGATCTAACACAAGCTCCACTTTTCAGTACGTGGGTGACACATGTCAAGCGAATGAGAAGGGTCAGGCACGCTCGTCCCAAATCTTCAAAGTAACAGTTTTTCACCGTGGCTATATATACCCCTCTCCCCTTCCTCACTTCCTTTACTCCGCTCGACTGCTCTCTCTCGCTCGAACTTCTCAAACCCTAGCGCCGCCGCTACTCCATCGTCGCCGGTGAGGAAGAGCTTCACTGCCTCGACCTCGTCGCCGTCGTACTCGCGCCGACCGCGGAAATCTTCACTCCGCCGCCGCCGTAGCTGTCTTCCTCCGCCGAGTTAGGGCGTGGAAGATCTAACCTGACGAACTTCACATCCGTTCTTCCCAGTTCGTCGTGTACTTCACTTCGGTTAATTAAAAGTTACTTTTATTACTCGCTTTGATTCTCAAACCTTCCTGAAAATCTTCAAAGGTGTTTATTCTTCAAATCTTCACACATATGAACACCTCAAACAAAATATGCTCTTGATTCGTTTCTCTAAGCAATGATTTTTCTTCAAGATTCCTCAATTGTGTGGATCCTCGATCTATACAACTCTGGAACCTAAGACAAAGATCGCTTAGTGAAATTCTTCAAGGCTCATCTGGTCAAATTCCTCAAACTAGTTCTTTTTGAAAAACCTTACGAGAGCGCATATGACCTCTCCAAATTCCTCGCAACTATACTCTGTTCACGGTACTCATGTCCGCTTTGAATCACTAGGTTCTCATCAACTTAACTCATTTGCAGCGTTCCTCGAAGAAAAGTTGCATACTTCTTGAGAGAATTCGATTGTTCAAATTCCTCAGCTGAAGAATATGGCAGAAGGAAAGAAGCCACAGAAAGGAGGAAAGAGGCCTGAGGTCATGACTGCATTTGAGATTCTGAGGAAATCTATGCTTGATTATTGCACACTGATGAAGCCGAGTTCGCAAAGAAAACAAAAATCTGCGCAAGGTGCGCATTCAAAGGATTGAAAGGAGATGGGCAAGGGAATGGAGGGAGTATGATATGTTACTCCAAAGTACATGAAGAAATTCGCTCTCAATCCTCCATGCCCACGAGCTCCATTGGCACCTGGTCAAGAAGCCGACCCCACCAAAGATCAAGAGTGGTGAGGACTTTCTGAAGAATGGGCCAAGCGCCAAGCCAAATTGGCAAGACAAGCCAACGAAGCAAATGAGGAAATTTAATGAGGACTCACACTGCTGCCGCCATCGAGGCCTCTGTCAAGCCAAGAAAATCTATGGCAAAGAAGCCCGCACACAAGCCAAGTGCTTCACCAATAGTGCCCTCACGGCCAAGTTCCTCAGCTGTGCCCTCACGGCCAATTCCTCATGCTGCTCCTACTCCTCCCAAATCCTCAGCTCCTCCCAAATCCTCAGCTCCTCCCAAGTCCCCAGCAGCTCCTACAAAGACCTCAGCAGCTCCGACAAAGTCCTCAGCACCTGTGCATCTGGCCACGTGCCAAAGGACTGCAGGCATCTCCATTGCCTCTGTTGTCTCAGCAAGTTCCTCAGCTGCACCAAATTCTTCATCTGCCCCAACTCTGCTGAAGACTAAGGCCACAACTGGACGAGGTCCTCGACCAAGTCCCAAGAAGAAACAGGTCGCTTTCCAAGAGCCACCTGAAGATGATGAGGCTGATGATGATGAACTTGCGGAAATCATCGAGACCGCAAGAAAGGGCCGCTAGAGCCAAAGGCACACACAATGCATCGTTGTTGGATCCAAGAGCGATCCTAGACTACATTGATCTCTGGCACAAGGACCCAAACACTCCTATGTCTGACTTCAAGTTGACACCTGGCCAAAGTCACATGCTGACTCATTTCATCCAAGAGGAGAAATGGAAATTTGATACGACCAGAGAGATCAAGAAATCGCAGTACAGAAAGGAGAAACTGCTGAAGAAAAATGTTGTCAAGATGACAACTGAAGAACTTATCAAGATGCAGGCTGACATCAAAGCCCTCAGCGACAAATTTGACTCCTATTATGCTGATTGGCAAGGAGCCAAAGTCAGATTCGTCAACCTGATGAAGAAGTTCACCAATGTTGCAGCCCCAACGCAACAAGAAATTCCTCAGGCTGGTGCCTCTGCTCAGCCAACTGAAGAACATGCCAGCACTGCTGATGAAGTTCAGACTGCTGAAGACAATGCTAGTTCCAGGGCTGATGACTCCATTCCAAATTACCGAAGAAATTGCCAGTGGCATCCACTAGTGGTGCGCCTAAAGAAATCGAAGAAGTCAGGCAACCGCATCGATTGCGCTGAGGAAATTCAACCAGATTCCTCGGCTCCTCCCGCGCCTACACCAACTCCAATCCTTCCATCTCGCATCGATGTGAAGAAGACCAAGGCTGCAGAGCGAGCTGCGGTGAAGAAAAGGAAAGCATCACAAGGCCAAATTCTTCGGCTCCGAAGAAAATGAAGACAATGACCAGCTCTTTTGAAAATCCAATCGATGTTGTTCCAATTTCCTCCATTCCATCAAAGGACCTTGTTCCTTTTGGTGAAGAGTATGAGATCCCAAACGGATCTGATGAAGAAAATCACTCTGCTGCTTCGTCAGAGCAGATTGATGAAGAAATTGAAGTGGAAGAAATCCCTTCAACCCCAATCATTTCCTCGCCTATGCCTCAGTTCACAGCTGAAGAGGCCGGTGTTGAGGAAATTGAAGAAGATGTGGATATTGGAAGCACAACGCCAGTGATGAACGATGACTTTTGGGAAAGTCAGCATCCAAATTCTCCACTCTTCACCCCAATCCAACAGATTCCTCAGTCCCCTGCTCCAACAGTTCAAATGGGCTCTGAAGAAACTCATCCCACTTCATCTCAGACATGAAGAAATTCCAGCCACTAGCGCCGATGAACCTGTTGTCACGATCCTCGATCAAGACATGTAGAGGAACCAGAAATTCCTCACTGAAGAACCTGAGATTGCGATTCCAGAGGTCGTGATGCAACTCATCGACACTCCACCGCCAAAGCCAAAGAATCCCTTCTCAACAAAGCAAAAGTTCAAGGCTGAAGATTTCTTGGTAGCACGTTTTCTTCACGGATTACAACCCATATGACTCTGCTCGCATAAGGAAGAGGCGTTTCTGGACTGCCAGTCAAGCCAACTTCTATTCCTCTGTGCTCTTCAACAAAGACAACGTCTTCGATCATGCAAATATTCCTCATGTGGACATGGAATCTCTGCCAGGCTTCGAGCCAGTCCTCAGTGTTCTTCACGATGCATGACTTCTGAATTTCTGCACTGACATCTATGATTGGAATGAAGAACTCATTCTTCAATTCTATACAACGCTGCACATCACCGGAGACGCTGAAGATGTGAACTCATGGGTGTTGGACTGGATGTCTGAAAATACTCACTACAAGGCACCAAAGAATCGAATTGCTTCGTGCCCTACCACTCGATCCTCCCTTGATGGTGCTCGTTGTATCTACAACGAACCCGAGCTTTCAAATCACTACATGCAAGTGCTGATAAAGCCTTTGAAGCCCGGACAGGCACCTCGAACCAAATTCCTCGTCAAGGAATTACTATATGTGCCTCGGACTGTCTATCGGATTCTGACGAAGACAATGAGTCCTATCAAAGGCCACGACTCAAATGATGAAGAAGTCGTTGGCATCATGAAGAATATGCTTTTCAATATCATTCATGGCGTTCCCGTAAACTTCCATGATTTCTTCATGAGGACTCTGGCAAACATTGCTATGTCACCATTTGAGCTGAAGCCTTATGCGCCTTGGATAATGAGATTCATCAGGACAAGGTCTTCACTCAATTACAAGGTTGATACTCTGAACCACTGCAACTACTTGCCCCCGATTGAAGTCCTCAAACGGACATTTACCTCGGCTGATGACAAGGGCAAGGCTACTGCTGTGATAGATGAAGGCACTCGTCCATTGGATGGTCAGTTTCGCAAAGCTGCATCCTACTCCACCAATGATGACTCTGCCACACATGACTCTGCCGCCAATACCTCAGCCAAGCAAAGTCCTCAAGCTACAGCACCTAGGGTGATGACTGATCGTGAGTTACTCCTCAGTCTTCATCAGAAGGTTGATCGCAATCATAAATGGGTCAAGCGTCAGTTTGGTTCAATTCTTCACAACATGACCTCTTCACACAATGCAGTGAAGAAAAACCAATACTACCTCCATGAAACCTTCAACCGCACTGGCTGTTCTTTCTAATGTCTACAAAGGCGGAAGAACTGAAGACAATGGGTCTCAAGGAAGACTTTGACTGGTCCGCACCTCCAATCAAGAAATACAAGAAGGTCAAAGTTCCTTCCTTGGTGGCCAGCTCCTATTCTTCATCGCGAGACACTGATGAAAATGAAGACTTGGACGACACTGCGGCAGGCCCTACTACGACAACCGACCCCAACAACGCTGGCGCTCCTTCATCAACTTGAAATTCTTCAGGGGCGTTAGTCCTCAGTTTTGATCCTTTTGGTCATTCGATGACAAAGGGGGAGAAATGTGAGTTAGTCTTCAAGCGGGTCTATTATATGGGCAATTTTTGTTAAGTTACAACTCTCGTTCTTCTGAAACTTTTATTGGATCGAGTTGTAATCTTAAACCCGATGGTGCTCTGGTACTTTTGATGCACTGTGCTCTGATACTCTTGATGCGTTATTTTGCATGCCTGTTCCTCATTAATGTTATTGCACGCATGCTGAATTTCATCAAGCACCATATTTCATCATGCATTTCAAATTCTTCATATTATATGTCAAATGCGTATGAATTACAAGATATAGGGGGAGTTCTCCATGATTCAACTCTTCAAATGTGCATTGCCTCAAAAGCAAATTCCTCACTATGCACATCTTCAAGGGGAGTTCTTCTATATCTTGCAATCAAATTCCTCAATATCAGTATTTACACTTCATATGTTTATCCCCGTTAAAAACTTAACCTATATTGTCATCAATCACCAAAAAAGGGGAGATTGTAAGTGCATCTAGTGCCCCTTAGTGATTTTGGTGTATTGAAGACTTATAGGTTAAGGGACTAATGTGTTTGTGAGTGTACACAGGTTTATAAGTCTATGAGGAGTTTGATATTTACAGTGAAAGTCGAACCCTAAAAATGAAGTTCTTCGACTGAATACTTTGATATTCTGAAGACTTTCTGAAGACTTTGAAAGTGAAGAAATTGGTGTGACCTTTAAGACTTGGTATTCATTTGAGGAACATGAAGCGTGAAGACTTTTGTTTTCGTAGTTTCGTTTTCTCTTTCTTGAGTCATAGGAAACACTGCATCGTTAAAGGGGTCGAGGAAATACTAAGGAAAAATTTCCATGTGATGCTCAACTCAAAATCCTACACCTACCAATCCCTTCCAGTGAAGCCTTTGGAAATCTCATACTGATTCAGTCAATTTCTTCAAAGGATGTAGACGAAGTTCTTACAGTCGCCGAGGAATTTGTCTGACCGAGGAGTTAGGAATTCGCCAAAGGCGGATTGCCTACACATGAGGAACATGATAGCCCCGAGGAATTTGAGAATCAAATTTCCGACCGTTGTTAAGCCGCGCACCACCTGTCCCAAAATATCTTATCCACCTAACGGTCATATTATTGAAGGGCATTTATGTCTTATCATGTCGGGCTGCTCCCTAGGCTATAAATAGCCGCCCTACAACCACTAGCTGGTTGGCTACTCCGAGAGAACTTGACACTTGTCATTTAAGAGCAACCCATCCTCCGAGGACTTTGAGTGAAAATCATCGAGTGAGGAAAACCCAAAAACCAAACCCTACAAACCCAAAGTGATTGAGCATCATCAAGAGATTGATCCTGCGTGGATCCGACGCTTGTTACCTTTGAAGATTGTGCTTCTTCCAAGCGGTTAGGCGTCATGGTCTAGAGCATCCAAGAGGAATTGTGGATCGCCGAGTGACCAAGTCTGTGAAGGTTTGGAAGTCGCTCAAGACTTACCACGAGTGATTGGACGAGGTCTGTGTGACCTTAGTTCAAGGAGAATACGGTGAGGACTTGGTGTCTGAGCTGCGTGCTTTCGGACTGGGTGTCCGGATCGTGTGTCGTCGAGTTTAAATACTCACCGCTCCAACCAGACGCATAACCGAGACAACAGCTTGAACCGGTCTACCAAATCATTGTCTTCACCAACCTTCTTGGTTCTATTTCCTCAACCCTTTCATTTCCTCATTATCGTGTTGAGTGTTCGTTCATATCTGTGTTTGAAGACTTTGGTGAAGACTTTCTCAATTTCCTCAGTTCAAATTCTTCAGTCTGTTTGTCTTCATCTTGTGCTATCCTGTGTTTACGCTTTTTGTACTCTTTGATTGTCTTCATTTCATCATGATGACCATGCCCGCATTCTCTTATGCTTACTTCTGTGTACTTATTCCGCTGCAATTATTTCTTCACTTTGGAATTTCCTCACCGGATAATTCCTCATTGAAGAATTCATAAAAATCGCCTATTCACCCCCCCCCCCCCCTCTAGTCGATATAACGCACTTTCAGGCGTCTGGTGGTCGCACATATGTGCCCTCGAAACTGTCAAGGAATGCGGCTTCCAGGTCTTCCCAACAACCAATTGACTCTGCTGGCAAGCTGTTAAGCCAATGTCGGGCTGGTCCTTTAAGCTTGAGTGGGAGGTATTTGATGGCGTGTAGATCATCACCGTGGGCCATGTGGATGTGAAGGAGATAGTCCTCGATCCAAACCGCAGGATCTGTTGTGCCATCATATGATTCAATGTTTACGGGTTTGAAACCCTCAGGGATTTGATGATCCATCACTTCATCTGTGAAGCATAGTGGGTGTGTGGCGCCTCAGATAATATATCACGACGCAGCTCAAATGAGCTTTGTCTCATCGTGTTCGCCCGGCCGGAGTTGCCATATCCGGCGTGACGGTTATCGTCACATGTTGTGGGGCGCCCACGCGATCCGTAGATCGATCTTGTTTGCCTTGCCTTGTCCTCCAATATATCTTGCAGGTCTGGCGCATTTCCTCGCGCCTTGGTATTTTTTGAGCGGGGCCGGGGTGCGGCTTGAGTTGAGGGCCGAGAGGCCTCTGTCCGCGACCACGAGGTGGCGGTCAGCCATATCATGCGCTGGAGATGTAGGTTTGGGTGCTTACTCCTCTAATCGGGGTAGCAGCCTGCGTTTTGGGTAGCTCTTGGAGGCGCATTCGAGTTCGTACTCTTCGGCTGCAAGGACTTCAGTCCATCTGTCAGCTAGCAAGTCTTGGTCAGCTCTAAGTTGTTGTTGCTTTTTCTTGAGGCTGCTTGCCGTGGCCATAAGCCTGCGTTTGAAACGCTCTTGTTCGACGGGATCCTCAGGCACGACAAATTCGTCGTCGTCGAGGCTTGCCTCATCTTGAAGGGAGGCATGTAATTATCGTCCTCTACCTCTCTCTCGCCGCTCTCTCATGAGGGCTGGCTTCTCCATCCTCCCGCGCTGAATCATCCGGAGGGGTTATCTTCGCACCGTCCGGGTGTTATTGTCTCCCGTGCGGAATCACCATTTTTGCCGTGGGCGGATTTAGAGCGGCGCCGCTGACGCCGGCGCTTAGGCTGTTTCTTGGAGGGGTCATCCTCTGCTGTTCCATCGCCATTCCCATCTTTTAGGATGTCCACCATGTATATGTCGTATGACGAGGTGGCCTTCCAGTGCCTTGTGGGCGCTGATTCTTGGTCGTCTCCTGCATCGTCGTCCATACCGTCGATGTCTTCGGAGTCGAAGTCGAGCATGTCGGTTAAATCATCGACAGTGGCTATGAAGTGGGTGATGGGTGGGCTTTGAATTTCTTCGTCGTCCGCATCCCAACCTTCCTGACCATAATCCGGCCAGGCTCTCGATAAAGAGAGAGACTTTAGTGAATTCAGAATGTCGCCAAAGGGCGAGTGCAGAAAGATGTCCGCGGCGGTGAATTCCATGATCGGCGCCCAATCGGATTCGATTGGCAGGGGCGCGGAAGGCTCGGAGTCCGGAGGGGAGTCCGGCACCTTGGAGTCACGAGCTTCGCAAAGGACGGGGTAGGTGTACGGCTCAATCGTCGTAGAGATCGCAGCCCCCGAGGCGGTGTCCAACCACTCGTCCTCGATCGGCGCGGTCGGCTCTGAACTAAAGGTCGGAGCGGACACTGGTGCGGCCTCCAGGACACTTCGTGGCGAGCTAGATCATGCCCCTCGTGACAAAGGCTGGCGCTTGGCTGTGGCTCGAACCCGTCGAAGATCAAGTCTCCGCGGACATCAGCCGTAGTTCAAACTTCCAAATCTGACACGGTGGCGGGGCATAGCTTTCAATCTGCTCCAGATGGCTGCTTAATTGCCCGCAGCAAAGCCGCCGAATCTGAAGATCTGTCCGGGAGAAAGGTCTCACCACAGGAGCGCATCGTTGTTGATGATCGGAGGAGCCATCGGGCCTAAGGATGACGACAGAGGAACTCTCAATGAAAGCACCAATGTCGGTGTCAAAACCGGCGGATCTCGGGTAGGGGGTCCCGAACTGCGTCTAGGCAGATGGTAAAAGGAGACAAGCGACACGATGATTTTACCCAGGTTCGGGCCCTCTCGATGGAGGTAAAAACCTACTCCTGCTTGATTAATATTGATGATATGGGTAGTACAAGAGTAGATCTACCACGAGATCAGAGAGGTTAAACCCTAGAAGCTAGCCTATGGTATGATTGTTGTTCGTCCTACGGACTAAAACCCTTCAGTTTATATAGGCACCGAATAGGGTTAGGGTTATACATAGTCGGTTACAATGGGAGGAGATCTACATATCCAGACGCCAAGCTTGCCTTCCACGCCAAGGAAAGTCCCATCCGGACACGGGACGAAGTCTTCAATCTTGTATCTTCATAGTCCAGGAGTCCGGCCAAAGGCTATAGTCCGGCTATCCGGACACCCCCTAATCCAGGACTCCCTCACCTGCCGAGATCCCCGCTGCTTCCACCACCACGCCGTCGTGCTGCTGGATCTCCATCAACCTCTCCTTCCCCCTTGCTGGATCAAGAAGGAGGAGACGTCTCTCCCAACCGTATGTGTGTTGAACGCGGAGGTGCCGTCCGTTCGGCGCTAGGATCATCGGTGATTTGGATCACGACGAGTACGACTCCATCAACCCCGTTCTCTTGAACGCTTCCGCTCGCGGCCTACAAGGGTATGTAGATGCACTCCTCTCTCTCTCTCTCTTGTTGCTAGATGACTCCATAGATTGATCTTGGTGATGCGTAGAAAATTTTAAATTTCTGCAACGTTCCCCAAAAGAGAGCAGCGCTCCTTCCACGCTGAGCCGACCCATTTTGGGTGTTCTTTAGGTGAGACATGTTTCTGTATCGCTGCGAGCGAGATACAACCGCCGCCAAATTTGTTCCGCTCCTAGCGGAGCTAGGGGGACATTCTATTCGAAGCTCTTTGAATCAAATAGGAGGTTGCCACATAGGGGGCTTCTTGGTGGGACTACCCATAGCACAAGCGAGTCTGGAATGAGCAGAGTCAAATAGGAGGTTGCCACATAGGGGACGGTAGTGTATAATTCTTTTAGGATTGAGAATATTTTTTAAACGCTCACATTTTTTGAAAATTCCAAACACTTTTTCAAACTTTAACTTTTTGAAATTGTTATGTCTTTAAAAAATGCAAAACAATTCTAAATCTCATATTTTTTTTGAAAGTGCTAACATTTTTTAAAATCATAAACTTTTTTTAGAAAACTGACGTTTTTTAAACAAAATCAAGAAAGGGTAAAAGAGAATTAAAGAAAAAAACGTTCAGGAATCTTAGAAGGTTCCCTAATCCGGGTCTACAATTTATTTGGTACCTATGTTCCTTGATAGTTTGACGCATCATTTGACAAATAGGAAACATCGCCCGGTGGGGGGGGAGGGAGAGGAGGGGCTGCCCCAGTCTAGGACTAATTAGGGCCTTGTTCGGTTGCGTGTGAATCCGAGTGGATTGAAGGGGTTTGAGGGGACTTAAACCTCTTCTAAGTCAAAATACAAGCCAATCCTTGCCAATCACCTCCAATCCTCTTGGGGAGAGGATTAACCGAACAAAGTCTAATAAAGAAGAAGAAAATGGGAAGAGCTAGGGGGCTTTACAACATTTCTGTATTTGCACACATGAGATACAACGAGAATCACCCCTCGTCTGACCCTTTTTCTTCTTCCACTTTGTCCGCTTCATCGCTGTTAGTGCGGAGCTCATCGATGTTGTGGTCCTCCCCATCAGGTGCAAGATAAGCTTAGTGTTCTTCATGTCTAGGTTTTGCTATTCTCCGCATTCCATTTAACACCCCCCCTTCTAATAGTAGTCACCATATGTGGAAACATCGTTTTCACATCGTCGTCACAAAGTTTTTGTGTTTTGGATCTTGGAGATAAAGCTTTTATACAAGAAGCTTGTGCTTGTGTGTTGAATGCAATCGGATAGATTTGGAGACCAGACTTCCTAAATTACCCTTGACCCTACTCAAGGAGGTATTATTCTCTCTAAGAGGTTTGATTATTTTCTTTGGTGTGTGTCTATATTTTGATAGATTGTTTTTTTTACCACAACTCTCAGCTAGTGGTCGGTTATTATCTTCGAAAAGTATATTGACATACCATGACGACTGGTCACCAAATGACAACTTCATCATTGCTTTATCACACATTGTGGTTGACAACTTAGCTTCATTTTTAAAACGCTAAAATGTTTTTTATTAGCTTATTAGATATACCATAATTAAGAAGAGTACTGAATTGGGCATGTTAACAAGATTAATTACATATTACCCCTCTCTAACATTTACATTCCTACATTATGCAAATATACCCAAGAATACATTTTATAGAATTGATATGCTTCATCCAAAAAGTTGCAACTTAGCTCCATTTGCAACTCAGTGAATGACATAAAGGTTTGTCCGCCTTCGTTGAGAGACGGACGATGACGATGGTGTGCCTTTGACTCTTTCCGGTGTTTGCAGTAATCGCTAGGTGGTTCATGGATCTCTTTATAATTTTTGTTACCCTGATGTTCTTTGTAGTACTATTATAAATAGATGGAAGTTTCTTTCGAAAACGAAAACAAAACACCTAGGCGCGTTGACTCCCCATGCCGCGCTCCCCCAAATATCCGGCGCCCTCGCATGCCGCGATCGGCAAACCTTTACGCAAAGCGTTAGACGACCCCGTGCATCCCAAGCTCCCCCACGTACTATCACACGAGAAGCTAGCTAGTTCTCCTTCATTACACCGAACCCATCGAGCTTGCACACCACATACACTAGTATCTTCTCCGATCGATCAGCCAATCAATGCCGGCGCCGAGCAACTTCCTCAAGTCCATGGCCGCCGCCGCCGCCGCGAAGCACGGAGGAGGAGGAGGAGGAGAGCACCACCAGGCCGCCACGGCGGCGAGGAAGCAGCAGCACGCCGTCGGCTTCCCGAGGCTGTCCACGTCCAGCAAGGCGCTCGTCCTGCTGCCCATCCTTCTCCTCGCCTTCATCTACCTCTTCGTGTACCCCAAGGAGTTCGAGCTGCAGTCGCTGATGAGCTCCTGCGTCCCGCCGCCGGGAACCTACACCGTGGCCGCCAACGGCTCCACCACCACCCTGTCAACGGCCGTCGCGTACGCCCGGAAAAAGCCCGACTTCCGGCTGCTCATCGGCATCCTGACGCGCGCCGACGTGTACGAGCGGCGCCACCTGCTGCGCATGGTGTACGGGCTCCAGCTCGCCGCCGACCCGGCGCTGGCGGCGCAGGTGGACGTGCGGTTCGTCTTCTGCCGGCTCTACAAGGACGACCAGCGGGTGCTGATCCCGCTGGAGATCCTGGCGCACGGCGACGTGATCGTGCTGGACGGGTGCGAGGAGAACCTCAACGGCGGGAAGACGCACACCTTCTTCACCGCGGTGGCGTCGCTCTACGCCGACGCGCCCTACGACTACGTGATGAAGGCGGACGACGACATCCTGATCCGGCTGCCGGCGCTGGTGGCGTCGCTGGGGGCGATGCCGCGGGAGGACATGTACTACGGCGCCACCATCCCGTGCAACAGCATGGACCCCGGTAGGGGGTATATGTCCGGGATGGGGTACGCGCTGTCGTGGGACCTGGTGCAGTGGGTGGCCGGCGCCGGCGAGGTGACCCGGGGGCGCACCGTGGGGCCGGAGGACAGGATGACCGGGGAGTGGCTGAGGGTGGGCGGGAAGGGGAAGAACAGGTTCAATGCCAAGCCGGCCATGTACGACTACCCGCTGCCGGTGCCCGTGGACCAGTGCTCCCACGAGTTCGTGCCGGACACCATCGCCGTGCACCGCCTCAAGGACAACCCGCGCTGGGCGCACGCGCTCGGGTACTTCAACTTCACCGCCGGCCTCAAGCCGTCCAAGTTCTACAAGTTCGACCCCTAGTTGTTTCGCCGTTCTTTTTGGACAAGTTTTTACATTTAAAAAGAGTTGCTTGTTTCTACTTGTACCTATATATATCATCATTGATTTTGGAGAAGCTCGTATGAACAATTAAACTGAGCATACGAAATATAACCAAGAAATTACACAGAAGAGCCGAGGGTATGTTCTACTAGTACTTTTGTTCTCAACGGGCATTACCCATATAGGCTGCGTGTACATACAAAGTTCTAACAAGAGACACTTATCTCCAAATAAAATGTATGCAATTAATTCTGATTAGCGGACAAGCTGAAAACTGTGTTTCGACAAAGCTTTACGAAAAGCTAGAGTGATTTCACTGGGGTTGCCAGATTACAGTGACATACATGAACCGAAACACCGACGTGCTGTTTACAACCACGGGCACACAGAAAGGATGTGAAAACCAAAGCACCGCTGCTACGGCATGGATGCAAACATGCACAGAAACAAAAGGAGGCCTGCTTGCTCAATTGTACACCATGTATTTCGGGGTTGCGCTGAATTTCTGGTACCCCTTGATGACCTTGTTGACCGAGTCGAGGAAATCCTTCTCAGTCACAGTCTTCCTGCGGGCGCGGATGGCGTACATGCCAGCTTCTGTGCAGACACTCCTGATGTCGGCCCCTGAAACATCAAATCACAGTCGGATCAAAATGTTCAGAGGCTGGGTCCTAGGTGCCTGAAACAGTCAAATCAAATCGAACAGAAACTGTTCAGAGTGCAAAGCCCATGTACTCACCAGTGGCGTTGGGGCAGAGTCGCGCCAGTAGCTCGAAGCGTATATCACGCTCACAGTTCATGGTGCGCGTATGTATTTTGAATATCTGGGTACGGCCTTCCAAGTCAGGTAGCCCGAATTCCACCTTTCTGTCCAAACGACCAGGACGCAGAAGTGCAGGATCAAGTGTATCAGGCCTGCAAAACAAGAAAAGATGATGGTTACCTTCTCAACTCTATTCATGTGGCCATGATGTTTTAGCTGCAATTAATTTCTGATTGAGGCGTGAAGAGTTTTAAATAGCACAGGCCACTGAAGTTTCTTAATCATAAGTCCCATCTATAAATAGCATACATGTAGGATGTCCAGAATGTAAGGTGAGCATCATGCCATATTGGACCACATGAGAATGCGCACGGAAGGAAAGGTAAGTACCTGTTGGTGGCCATGAGAACCTTGATATTCCCCCTAGCATCAAAACCGTCAAGCTGATTGACGATTTCAAGCATAGTACGCTGCACCTCATTATCACCCCCAGCTCCATCATCAAAGCGAGCGCCACCAATGGCGTCAACTTCATCAAAAAATATGATGCATGCTTTCTTCGAGCGGGCCATCTGACAAGCAATAACATATTTCAATCAAAACGATTGTTAACAAGACAGAACATTCAAGTCGAATAAACCAGATGAAACCCTGTAGACTGTAGGTTATCTGCAGAGCTGGATATACCTGAAATAACTCCCTAACCATCCGAGCGCCCTCACCGACATACTTCTGAACCAATTCGCTACCAATTACACGGATGAAACAAGCATCCGTGCGATTAGCAACAGCTCTAGCAAGAAGAGTCTTGCCAGTGCCAGGAGGACCGTAGCAAAGGACACCTTTCGGAGGGTCGATACCAAGCTTCACAAACTTTTCGGGGTGAAGCATGGGGAGCTCGACTACCTGTGAATAGTTGTTAAGAAAACAGTAAATAAAGCAGGTCCAAGACTAGAAGTACTAGCATGCACAGGTTCACAGATTAAGCACAAGTTCTGAATCACAGGGAATTTTTTGACATACCTCACGCATTTTTTCAATCTGCTCCTTGCACCCACCAACATCATTATACGTGACATCTGGTTTTTCCTCAACAGTCATCATGGTGACGCTGGGATCAATCTTTGGTGGCAATGGAATCTGTATCTGATACTTGTTCCGATCGACACTGCATCAGGCATGACATCATAATTCCACAGTGAGAATGATAGTGTGCAAGCACAGAAAAGGATAACAATTCTGGGTAGCATCAATGATGATTTATCCAAAAAATGCATTCATAAAATCAGTATTAGTTTAGCAAGATCCAAAAAAACAAGTAGGGGAGTAGGTTCCATACTCCCACCTTCTGCATTCTATGAGCAACCAGAAGGAACTTATACCTAAGCCAAGGAGATGATGACAAGATACTGCTTCAGAGATTCAACATGTTCTTAGTTAATAATCATTGTCTTTCAATCAATGATACTCATACACTAGGGGAACAAACAAATGATAAATTAACATCTGATATAGTCACAGTAGCAAACACTGGTCCACTCCTCAGTTTACAAAGTTTTTTCTCTGCTTACATGATGGCATACAACACATCCTACATGTATGCTGCAGCCTTATAACATGGTTTAAATCAAACACATAAATCACCAGGTGTGAATTACTCAGGTTGATCTGAACGAAAGATGTATGATACAGTAAGACCAAAAGACAGGTAGTAACCTACCCGACTCTCATCCCTTCCTCGATATCAGTTGGCGAAACTTTATCCCCCAATCCAACCACAAACTGCAAGATCAAAAGATAAAGCATAAGGAGGCTGGTGGGAATCAATGGGCATATGATTGAAATAATAAGATAGGATAAGCATGGTATACCTTTGCAATTTGTTTTACATTAATCATGTACTTTGCATCGTCGGTATTAGGGTTTATAATCTTGGTGCACCTTGCTACCTGCAGCATGAGGAAGTAACTTAGACCCAAACAATTATGCATGCTAAACCACAACTATAAAATTGGGAAGAAATACGAAAACATTAGGCCAAGTAGCATACTTGTAATGGCTGCTCCTCTTGCATCATTTGCTTATCTGATACAAGATCCCACTGGCTAGGTGGAGCCAGCCCAGTATCAGACTCCTTTATCCCTGAGATTTAATATATAAGGGCATAATGGGTCAGGCAAGCTAATTAAAAATGTTACCCTCCTAACATTTTAATAACCAGATAAGCTGCACAGTTGTATGTAAGTTTGAAAGCTAATCGCATATTCTGAATGTTCATGAAACCGCTAAACAGAAATTCTAAAACACAAACCAAATGGGAAGAACATTGCAAGCAAGAGCAACAGTCAGATGCACATATCATCAAACAAATGCATTGCTAGTTGAGTCTGTCAAAAACAACCAGATAAGCTACACAGTTGTATGTAAGTTTGAAAGCTAATCGCATATTCTGAATGTTCATGAAACCGCTAAACAGAAATTCTAAAACACAAACCAAATGGGAAGAACATTGCAAGCAAGAGCAACAGTCAGATGCACATATCATCAAACAAATGCATTGCTAGTTGAGTCTGTCAAAAACACACAGTGCATTCATACACCTTAAATTCTGAACCACTTGCCATACTTACTAACTAGACACACTATCTTCAGTAGATACATGCCTCATATTTTATCATATGACTGAAAGCTGCTAGCAGTGAAAGTGTGAAACAACTAAACAAAGTGCAGACAATTGGT